>CAMTDV010000004.1:28510601-29755517 GCA_947069175.1 Scalesia atractyloides
AGAAGTAAAACGGCTATCTCTATCAGACACAATAGATAAAGGAATTCCATGCAATGAAACTATTTCATTTACATATAACTTGGCTAACTGTTCCATACTGAAAGTTTCCTTCATTGGTAAGATATGAGCAGATTTGGTCAATCTATCTACAATCACCAAGATTGTATCATTACTTTTTCGTGTCTTCCATTGTTATCAATTCCCATTTCCAAATTGGCATCTCCAATTGTTGCAAACATCCTGAAGGTTTCTGATGTTCAGCTTAAGTGAACAGGTTAGACATTTAGCGACATAATTTGCTACATCCTCTTTCATTCCTATCCACCAGAAGTTCTTTCTCAAGTCTTTATATATCTTATCACTTCCAGGATGCATTGTATACTTAGTCTTATGGGCCTCCTCCAAAATTCGATTTCGTAGGTCACCTTGGATAGGAATCCAAATCCTTTCTTTATGGAATCTCCAAATTCCATCTGTTCCTTTCTCTAATTCCTTAATCATCCCTTTTAATCCTTCAGCATCGTCCTTGATTGTTGTTTCCTGTGTCTGTTTAATTTGCTCATTTAAATCTATCTGCCGGTTTAGTCTAAGAGAGCGTACTCTTTTCGGCTTCTCATGGAACTTTCGACTTAAAGCATCAGCTACTACGTTAGCTTTTCCTGCATGATACTAGATATCACAATCATAATCACTAAGGATTTCCATCCATCGCCTCTGTCTCACGTTTAATTCCTTTTGTCCAAAGACATATCTTAAACTCTTATGATCTATGAATACCACAAACTTACTACCGTAAAGATAGTGTCTCCAAATCTTAAGGGCAAAAATAATTGCTCCTAACTCTAGATCATGTGTAGTATAATTTTCTTCATGCTCCTAACTTTTTGCCGTTGCATCAGCACACATCAATATCCTAACTTACACGTATCGCAATAAACTACGAAGTCTTCAGTTCCTTCTGGCAAAGCGAGTATTGGTGCGTTTGTTAACTTTTGCTTCAAAATCCTGAATACTGCTTCCTGCTTTGGCCCCCATTCAAACTTAATTAATTTCCAAGTTAGCTTGATTAACGGGATGGCTATTCTAGAAAAATCTTGAATAAAACGTTTATAATATCCTGCCAATCCAAGAAAACTTCTTATTTCCGTTGGTGATCTGGGACCTTCCATTTGGTAATTGCTTCGATCTTTGTGGGATCCACATGAATTCCTTCATGGTTTACCAGATGTCCAAGGAATTGTACTTCTTGTAACTAGAATTCATATTGTGAGAATTTCGCATAAAGCTTTTCCTTTCTTAGCAATGTCAAGAGTATATGCAAAGGTTCTGTGTGATCTTCCTTACTCTTAGAGTAAATTAGAATATCAACAATAAAGACAATTATGAATTTATCCAGGTATAGTTTACATATCATGTTCATTATGGCCATAAATGTAGCTAGGGCATTGGTTAAACCAAATAGCATGACTGTAAATTCATAATGACTGTACCTCGTCCTGAAAGCAGTTTTAGGAATGTCCTCTTCCTATACTTTCAATTGATGATATCCTGAGCGTAAGTCGATCTTAGAAAAGTATCCGGCTCCTTGGAGTTGATCGAACAAATCATCAATTCTCGGTAATGGGTACTGATTTTTGATTGTCACCTTATTCAATTCTCGGTAATCAATGCACATTCGCATTGATCCATCTTTCTTCTTAACAAATAACACTGGTGCTCCCCATGGCGATGAGCTAGGTTGTATGAAACCTTTCTCGAGTAATTCGTCCGGTTGTTTCTTCAATTCTTGCATCTCCGTCGGTGCTAGGCGATAGGGTGCTTTGGCAATCGGTGTCGTTCCTGGTATTAGGTGAATTCTGAATTCAACCTCTCGATCTGGCGGTAATCCAGGTAATTCTTCTGGGAAAACATCAGAGAATTCAGATATTACGGGAATATCTTTTAATTCTTTTCCTTTAGTGTTAATGATTAGGCAAAATCATATACACTATTCCTCCTTTTCGTATATAGCTTGCAGCTTTCATCATAGAGATGAACTTTGTTGACCTTGTCGACTTATCTCCTTTAATTGTCCGCCAGATGGCGCATTTACTTCTACAGACTTTTGATCACATAATATGCTTGCCTGATTGGCTACCAACCAATCCATTCCTAACACGACATCGAATCCGGCTAGATCCATGGGAAAAAGGTCAGCAGTAAAATTATGACTTAAAATTTCTATCTTTATTCCTTGCAGGATTTCGCTTATTTTGATAGAGGACCCATTTACCGTTTCCACTAGACAGTTTTGGTGGAGTTTAGTTAATGGTTGATTAAGAAAATTGCAGAAGGAAGTATTTATGAAACTTTTGGTTTGCACCAGAGTCAAATAATACTTTTGCATAAACATCATTAACTAAAAACGTACCGGCAATCACATCCGGAATCATCTTTGCTTCTTCAGCGGTTAGCACGAATGCTCTGGCATTTCTCTTGGGTCCTTCCGTCGCCTTGGCTTTATTGTTTGCTGCTGGAGCTAGTTTCGGACAGTTGGTTTTAATATGACCGGCTTCTCCGCAATTGTAGCACAACCTATTGCTAACTTTCTTTCTGCAGTCTTCTTCCTTATGCCCTGGGAATTTGCAGAAATTAGAGTATGTAGAACATTTCCCTGAATGTTTCCTTTTGCAGTACTTACACAGGGATGAAGAAGAACTTGCCCCTTTCCCGCGATTGGAATTTCCATAACGTAGCTCCTGGGTGATCCTTTGAGCTAGGTTCCTTTTCTGGTTTTCTTCTTGCGTACGTACCAATTCATCCGTCAAGGTGTTTGCCAGTTCTACTGCTTCTTCTATGGTTTGTGGTCTAGCTACCTTGACTACATGTCTGATCTCACTAATTAATTCCCAGATGTAACGGGAGATTAATACTGGTTCTGGTGAGGCCAGGGTTGGTACAATCCTTGCATATTCAAAGAATGTGGTAGTATATTCTCTACAATCTACCCCGATCATTCTATGATTTAGGAATTTATTAGCAATCTGTTCCTTTTCATTAGGAGGACAGAATTTCCTTTCAACTATTTCCTTAAAGTTGTTCCATTCCATATTGTAAACCATGTCACTTCCTCTAGACTGAAGAATGGTATTCCACCACTCTAAAGCTGCATCTTTAAAAAGATTAGAAGCATACATAACTTTATCTTGCTTTGCACATCCACTTATCTTCAGGACTGCTTCTGTCTTTTCTATCCAGCGCAAGGCTGAAATAGCTCCTTCATTGCCGGAGAATTCCATCGGTTTGCATGATAAGAATTCTTTATAAGAACAACCATATGAGATGGTTCTTCTTCTTTTTGGAATTGGATCTTGGATTAACAATTCATGATTTCCATTCACGTTGTAATTTGATTCAGGGGTACACGTTTATTCCCATTTATGAAATCATTATTTCCTGCATTTTTAATAGTATCGATAATATAAGGCATAGCATCTATGATTCCTTGGGCCACTATGTGTTCGATAGCACTTTTATTCATTTGATTCTCGTTATTATCGTTATTGTGGATTCCTGATTTACTCCGTCTGACATCTGAATTGTAAACATTTATCAGGTATTAATATCACAGAATAAATTGAATGATAATCACACCAACACAGTGCATCAAAATCATCGAGCATTGTGACTTTTACTCTTTTCATATATATGCATCTAGTACAAACATAACTGGAATTCAAACATTACTAATCTATGCATCGATATATTTCCATAGGTGATATTACTTTATGTCTATTTTAGTTTAGTTTTTTTTCAAAGTAACAAAATACACACACACACACACACACACACACACACATATATATATATATATATATATATATATTAGGCCACTGCTTTCTTAAAATTGCATCTCCCGCTCGTCATATTTCCAGACGAGCTTCTCCCCGATTTGGCGGATCCGATTTCCTTCCTCAACCAACTCCTCACCATACTGGCGGAGTTCCTCCACATGATCCCTGGGTAGTATTGGGGTTGGCACTGGTTCAGGGTAAGGTGGAACTTTCATAGGGAATTGGGTTTCTAGTAGGTTCTGAATTGCCCAGTTGTTAGACCACCATTGATCTAAAGGATTTGGTGCTGGAATCCTATGGATCTCATTGGGATCAAAGGCTAGGATTGGAAATTGGTTTCCCTGGTTCTGTTCTAGGTTCATGGGCTGGTTAGGAAACAAGGGAAGTAACGGTGGTTCTGGATTTGCAACTTGGTTGAAATTAGGTTCTCCTCATACATTTCCAAACATGTGAAAATTTGCTAATTGTCTATCCAACTCTTCCTCCCATAAAGGTCTAACTTCTGGGTTTTGGGTATTTGTTCCAGTTCTAACGGCTATGGCTTGTTGTTGTGCTTGCCTCATTCTTTTTCTCCTTTCTCCTTTGGCTCTACTAAACCAACCTCTCTTTTTAGGGGGAAAAGGTTCTGCGGATTTGGCTTTGAAAATAAAGATATCTTCGGAATCGGTGGTGTAGTCGGTGATTGGCTGGGATGTTCCTTCATCCATGAGAGCATGAGGTACATGACGATAAGCGTCAGAAGTACCCTGATCACTCATACTGTAAACTAAAGAAGTTATAAAATAACACAAAATATATATATTTACACAGAGTAAAGTTGCGGATATTTCCTAACACAATTTGTTAAAATTTAGGTATTTCAAAAGAACACCTAAATGGCTTAAACTAGTGGCTCTGATACCACCTTCTGTCGCAACCCCCGACCCCACCCGGGAGCGGGAGCCGCGAACCAGTCAAGTGGTACCGGTGTTTATTAATTTGGCAGCGGAAACAAAAAATATCAGGATCGTAGTTAGGAAATATTACCAGAGTTTCAAAACACCACACTTTTATAAATAACAAATGGGATAAAACCCATATTTCCATTACAATACATTCGTAGAGGGGTAAACCTCAATTTATGAAAAAGATAAACTCCTTTTTATTTAGGTAACTTTTATAGCCACTTTTCCAAGCCTTCAGGCTCTCCAGCTGGCTTCTATTAGCTTCAATTAAGTTACCTGAAACGCGTTTTAAAAATATTTTATCAGCAAGAAATACTGGCGAGTGCATCCCAGTTTAATCAAAACAAGTGTTTACACTTTATAGTACTGATAGCATCCGCATTTACAATGTTTATACCTACACAATTACTCATTCAGTACTGTCACTCCTGACTTGTGGGTCATATTACTTTGGGCCCTGTCACCCAATAGTACAGGTTCCTGTCACAATCCTGTGACTAGGGACTAGTAATGTATACAAACCCCAACATACGGCAGTAATTGTAGAATACATATACTCAATTACTGTTAAGCATAATTAAAACATTTGAGGTTTTGGTAACACATTTTGACTCACAAAAAGATTTACAAAAAGAGAATGTACTCGCCTTGGAAACTTAGGTATTCCTACAGTCTTCCTTGTAACAGTTCCTGGTTACTTTCTGGAATTTCTATTTAAAACATACAATGCACATGTGTTAGTAAATTAACCTAAGTCACTTTAGCCATACAACACGAGACAGAACCCCAACGAACTTAGTCAGGCAGAGCCTCGACATGCGTCGGTGGGTCCTAAATCAATCGGGTAGGATGCCCATACAACGCGAGACAGAACCCCAACGAACTTAGTCAGGCAGAGCCTCGACATGCGTCGGTGGGTCCTAAATCAATCGGGTAGGGTAACGAAATATTGATCGGGGGTTAAGATACTTACAGCGGGCAGCGCTTCGCAGGTTTAAGGGGTGTTGTTCAGAGAAACGGGGATACAAGATTATACGATCAGAGAAATTCGATCGCAAATGAGCAACGAACTCAGTCCCACGCTGCTCTATTTATACCCGAAATTGGCTTCTCCCGCGCGTCGCGCGGGATTCCTGGACCTCCCTTGCGTGGCGCCTGAGACACCTAGCTAGGCTAGTTTAGCCTGGTCACAAGTGTAGGTTTGCCACATGGCGCGAAACGGTGACACGTCACCTAGACGTCTCCCACCCGTCGCGGGAGATGCCAGGGATCCTAGCACATGTCGCCTGGGACGCCCAAATCAGATTTCTTCGTTTTTCACGTCGGGTCTCGTGGTACGTGTCCGGTTCGTCTTTTACAGTCTGTTTTCGTGGGTTTATGGAGAGTTGTTACACCTGAGCATGTGCCAGGTGACGCCAGGTCAGGGATAAAAACAATTCAGGGCCCTTAAGGTGGCCGGAGTTTTTCTTAATCGCGGGAGTTCACGGAAAAATGTTTTCAGACTTTGACCTTTAAAGTTATCTCAGTTTCTGCTTGAAGTTCCTTTCTTTCCGGTATGCAAATCAATTGGTGTCGTTTGTATTTTGAAAAGAGAGTAAAGAAGATAAAAAAATGTCACCGAGGAGGATGAACATTTTAAACTTGCATTTTTTGAAAATGTAAAGTGTGCAATTTTGACTTTTTAACCATTGGATTTTTTCTTTTCCTTTTTTCATATTTCTTTTCTGTGTCTATCTCTAATTTTATTACATATTTTTTTTAGTAAACTGCTATTTTGGTCCTTGAGATTTGGGTAGTTTTGTCACTTTAGTCCAAATTTCAAATCTTTTACATCTGGGTCCTTGTGATTTCAGTTTTGTTGCCATCCAAAAATGAAATCAACTCATATCTCTCAAATTAAATCCTGGTTTTTTGTCCTTTTCCTTAAGGGCAAAATGGTTATTATGAGTTTTATTATAGCTCATTATTAATTAAAATAATTAAATTATTATAATAAATAATCATAATACTAAACATTTATGTTTAATATATATATATATATATATATATATATATACTAGTCGTTTACCCGCACAATACGGCAGGAAACATATCACTTATGTTGGTGATACTTTGTATGATGCAGAATGGATCCCCACCGCATTGCGGCGGGTGATAAATCCTAGTAATAACCCAATAATAACAGACCAAAAGTTTTTGTTAATGCAATATGGAATTTTCAAGTTAACCAATACCAAAAAACTAAATAAGGATAAATGTCACATAACCAATGCCACATATAACCTTGTGTGTCGTTCAAAAAATACATATAACCTTGTGTTCATTTAGTAAGCTTGTGAGATTGAGAATTCTGGTTGTGTTTTGCGCCCAAGAACAGCAGGCCACATCATTTCTACAAGGATTTATATTGAGTTTTAAGCTAGCAACTTTCTCCAATTTATTGATTTAAATCTGAGCAGATAATACAAGTAAATCTTCATAACTATTTCCAGCCTGTTCCTTTAGACTCGCTAGTCGGTTCGAGCTCGATAAGCAAAGCCCGGGCTTATTTACTAAACAAAGTTTCTTAGGATTGGGCTAGGCTCGTTTTTAGCATATGATAAAATCATTACCCATTGCAACTGCAGAAGCCACACTGCCAATTCCAGCTTAAGCCACAAGCTTAGCATATAGTTTAGCGTAGCAGATACCCAATTCAACCTGCACCAAGATTTAGCAAAATACCCTTAAAACCCCGTATGAATTCAACAAGATTTCGCTACATACTAAAATTTGATGAGATATCTATTTTAACCAAGCATTATATCGTTGCGGCTACGCTTGCTGAGCCGATGCGGCTGCGCTCGCTGCGCCCTTGCGGCTGCGCTCGCTGAGCCGTTGCGGCTGTGTTCGCTACGGCGTACATACAAAATAAGAGCCAATCGCTATAACAAACAAGCTAAGGATAGCTGCAACTCCACTGAATCCTTGTAATTTGGTTATAAAGACAAGATAATAGTAATTTACATATAAAATGGGATGAATTAGTTATAATAAATATTCACCTCTCGAGGAGCAAAAGATAAATAGCTTAACAGTGGCTATAAATTTGAATATAAATCAACAACATATAGTTTTAATTTCTAAACCTGAATTTGTCAAAACATGCCCTAGTATAAAATTCAGTCGTTGCCAGGCCAAAATAATGAGATGTCTGTAATATTAATTACTCATAATAATAAGGTAGAATTGTTTTATTTGACCCGTTTACTTAGAAACATGTCAACTTGGGTTATATTTGATCTCGTAAAAGTTATAAAAATTTTCTTGGGATAATTAATTGACCCGTTTCTTTGGCAAATTCAGTCTCTCGTTTGTACGTTTTACCATGCCAGAATTATATTTGACCCGTTTACCTAAGACATATTTTTAACATCTACAAAACTCATTATTGTTATGCCTGGATTATATAAGTATTTGAAGTTCCTTTTTCGTTGCATACCTGGAAACTAACGACGAAATGTAGACAGAAGGCGCTATACAACATTGAATACTCTAACTCTCTGCACGATAAACTCCAACAGCACCATCCAGATCAAAGAAATAGAGAGTGAAAAGTTATGTGAATTGTTAATAAGCCATTTCGATAACACAAAAATATGGTTAATTACCAGCAAAACGGCACCGAGATAGCTACCAAACATAAACAATTTCAACTCTTTTCCTCCAAGTGTGTTTACAGTGGCTGTACACACATGCTTTAGAACCCTTTTCATCGGCCTTGCTGAGTAGAGAGGAACCACAGTATCACTTTTTAAATTTAAACCAAGATATTATTAGTTAAAAGATATTAATCTATGAGAGCTAATGTTTGAGTTAATTATACCATGGCAGATTCTCGGCAAATTTAGACCAACTGATGACAAAAGCTTTGAGCTGCACTATTCGTTACCGTTCTTGAGGAGTCGGTGCAAGCCCAGTAACGTCTTGAACCGGCGGCAAGTTATAAAACCAAATGTAACAAGTGTGCTTACCTAGACCAAGAGGATCAAACCTGAAGTCTCCAGGTAGGCTGCAAGTGATCAAAACCAAATGTTAAGAATTAATAAACACCAAAACAGAAAAAATGGTTTGTGTTGTTTGTAAACGTAAGTTATATGTAACTGAACTGAACCTATCATGTAACCAAATAACACTTTAGTTTAATGCCCATGAAAAACGATAACTAATAAACGTACTTGTGATGTAGGACCCATGCGACTCCATCTTCACCTCTGTTAATTTGCGACCAGTAGAGAGAGCACGATTCAGAGGTGAGTTGCAGCGACTGAGCGGAGGCGATTCAAACCACTTTGTCTCCCTTGCCTACACCACCCCCACAACACCAAATCCCTAGACGAACCCCTTATCAAGACGTGGGAATTCATGCAAATATTAGATGAAGAATCTGAAACAATTAATCAGGATTATACATCAAAATACCTTATTAATACCCACCTTATACTGTTTCGCCAATTTCTTCGCATACGGCATCAAAACAATCTTCCAGTCTGGAGGATCAACAGTTCAATTAGAGATTGTTCAAAATTAAATAGTAAATGATACATTAGTAATTGAAATTATATAGCACTTACCTTGGTCTTTTTACCTAAAACACAGACCTCGCATTCCATTTTTCTTGTTGCAAGTTGCTTCAGTAACATGTAAATTTTAATATGGGCCTACGTCTCCTTTCACAAACTCAAAACAATTGTTTAAATAAGTAATTGTAAAATTATGTTTCTTGGTTTCTTTCATTTGCTGTCAACGAATGGTAACATTTATAGCATACCTATACTCCTTCTAGTCATCAATTCAATAGGCCATATCACACCTCAAAACCACACCACATTTATAAGCGATATAGAGTGGGATGGGTTCTCGACGTAGCGTTTAACAACTACAAAAAAACCCTAATCAGATTGTATCTTCTAACACAAACATAAAGGCTGGACAAAGGGCAAAATATACATACCAAGCCACTGCCATATATGGTCTCACAAATTTCTCCAAGGATTCCAGTTTCTTCAGAAAATCCACCACCACAAGCCTCATTACACAAACTCGTTTCGTAAGCCAATCTATTTCAAGATACCAAACACAACAACAGTTGCAATCTACCAATACAAAAGAGAGGGGATTTTAAATTTACCTTCACACAATATCATATTTTGCCTCTACAAAGGAATCCATAAGATTTTGAGCTTGAGCAGGACCTGCAGAAAATCCCCAATGAAAATTATTACTATTGTTCACGCCTTGGATTAACTAACCCCCTTAACTAAATAAATATAATTACAAACCTTAGAACCTCAACCGATAACACCAATCTGCTTAATAGTGTGGAAGCCCTTGTTATTGCATTAAACCAACACCAAATGGTTGTTTCTTATTTATTAAGATCAAAAATTAATATCAAACTTCTTTTAAGTTATGCAAAATCTGATAGCTTCCACCTAAAATAAATCATTTAAACACAAATAAATAAAAAACACAACAATCTACATGATATAAGAAATTATATTAAAAAACGGCTCAAAATTAAACAATAAACACATACCAGCTCTTTTCAATTAAAACCGCACAATCTGCAAGCTTTCTTTTGGTTCTAAAGCTACATTTTGTAGCTTTATGGCTGCTCCATATTTGGGACTCCCTGATTCAAGATCCTCAAAAACATTACCATCAATTGCATTCCTGATGTTTCCTTCAGTGTCTTTAAAAAAGGAAAAAAATCTCAAATATGAATGTAAAAATTTTGAACGTAGCTAAAAACTCAGATCTGCAAAGTTTTGTTTGTCTCCATGGCTCATGTATCTCCACCACTCCATCTTAATCTACAACAAAACAACAAAAAGCGTCAAAAAACGACAGTATATGGAGAAAATATTCAATAGAAAATAAAAAAGTAAACTTACCTTGATCTTTTTCCCACCGATTGGGGGAAGCGGCTGAAAACATTTGTTTACTGATCTGTGTGTACGAAGGGGAAAACGACAGAAAACACTTACCAGGAAGATGTGCGACGATGGAGATGCGATTGTGGTTTAGGTTGTTGGAATCTTCATCGATTTAGAGAAAGATCCAGTGCAATCTTCATAGATCGCCTTGAATCGCCAGAGAGAGAGAGAGAGAGATAGGGCAGATGGGGGCGGGACAAAAATTTTGAAATGTATGATGAGATAGATCCAGGAACCCCAATCTATGTGCGTGTCTTTTTTTGAAGGAAAGGGTATAAGTGGAAAGTGATGTTTTCTGGTGCTTAAAAGACTTGTACATCATGCTTTAGGGGTGTTTTAAGGGAATGACAAATGACCTTAAGAAGTCCTTTTAATATGTATATTATATAGTATAGATATACATATATATATATATATATATTACACACGTATCTTCCTCTATCTCAGCTCTCTCTCTCTAAAACCACCCTACCACCACTACCCACCCATATACCGCCACAATCACCCGACCGTCGTCAGCACCACCACCACCCATCTCAAGACCTACAACAACCATGAAACCCCTCATCAGCTATCGTCCACCATCAAACCCTTTCTCATTCATCGTCCACCATCAAACCCCTCGTCACCCATCTCAAGACAACATACCTATAATCATCATCACCAACATCCAAACACCACTTCTCAATGTCAAACATTTAATTACACACTTAATCTGATCATCACTGTTCTCAATTTCATTTATCCCCAAACCCTAACTTCTTATGCTCCATCGATATCAATAACCCGTAAGTTTAGTTTTAAAACTCTCTGACAAGTTCTTATTATCTTTGCCTCTAATTTTCAATTATAAAAAATGTACCTGAGATTGGATGAAATTAGGTTTTTCATTTCAGGTTGCTTAGTACTCACGGATCTGAGAGTGGCGGTGGCCAGGTGGTGGGGGTGTTCGAGTGGCGGTGGCCGGCTGGTGGTTGTGTAGAACAAAGAGAAATGGGTGAGAAAAGGTGTGGGTTGTTTATGGTGGTGGTGGTGGTGCTAGAATGGTGGTGGGAAGAGGAAGGTAGAGAGAGGGAGAGAATTAAGAAAGAGAAAGAGAATGAGAGATGAGGGGGAGAAGATATGCCATTCAAAAAGAGAGAGAGAGATAGGATATCTAATTTTAATTAATAATGAGTTATAATAAAATTATAATGACTAAATTACCTTTGAGGAAAAAGACAAAACATCAGGATTTAATTTAAGAAATATGAGTTGATTTCACTTTTGGACCAAAATGACAACAAAACTTAAATCACAGGGACCTATATGCAAAAGGTTTGAGATTTTGACTAAAGTGACAAAACTAGCCAAACCTCAGAGACCAAAATGACAGTTTACTCTATCTTTTTTAATATTTTGTTTCCGTATTTTGTAATTTATATACATAATTTTACTCATACATACATCCATATACATAAATTTCATTTCACAAGCAATTTTAATAATATATTATACATATTAAGTAATACGGTTTTTACTGTTCAATTAGTAAACCTTAACTTTATTTCTAAATAAATCAATCAAGGTTTTCTATAATATGTTAATAGTATACATTATTTTATTAGAAGATGAAATTCTTTAGCTCTTGTGTAAACTAACTATTGGTTTAAATTAATTAATGGTTTTAACTGAACAACTATATTACAACTCCCTAGTTAAATAGTTATGGTTTCGTCACTGATTATACAACTAATTAAACCCTTTGTTGGCAGCGACCTTAGTGCAATGGTGGATACGTCGCTTTGTAAGGTTTAGTATAAATTATTTTATTAGAAGATGAAACTCTTTAGGTCTTGTGTAAACTAATTAATGGTGGTTTAGTTAAAACTATATTACTAACTCCCTAGTTAAATTTCGTCACTGATTATACAACCCCTATGTTGGCAACGACCTTGGTGCAATGGTGGATACGTCGCTTTACAAGGCTTTAGGTCAGCGGTGGCTGCAAAATAGAAGTGAACTTTAGTAACATTTGATGGTAACCCGTGGGACCCACGTACAGTTGTAACTCTTTTCATTCTCACCAAACTTGGGTACAAGTCTTGGAAGTTCACCCCTTATAACTTTTTTCATTTTTTTTCTTTCAGATATATTTTTTATTTTTGTTTTATGTCAATAAAAAGTACCACTTAATTTTCGTTTTGCTCTTTACATATTGATCTCAACCCAGGCCCAAATGTTCAAACATTCAAATCATACTAAATAAACACCAAATATCGATTAAGGAGGGAGGGCCCGGTTTTTTAATCTCATTCGGGGCCTAAACATTTTTAGACGGCCTGAATAAAAGAAAAGTTATTTAATGTTTTACAAATGGGTTCCTCTCAGATGTAATATTATGGCATGGAAAGGTAATTTGGATAGGTTGCTACTAGAAGTAACTTGAGTAAAAGGAACGTTGATATTTCTTCGGACATGTACCCTTTCTGCGACGAGTATGTAGAAATGGTGGAGCATCTATTCACTGCGTGTTCGGTGGAGCATCTATTCACTTGTTGCAACATCCCTCCGATTTATGCCTTCGACTTCAGAGATTTAATGGATATTCCAATTCACTGCAGTTGGGAAAGTAAGAGAAAAAGACTATTCTCGGCCTGGTGATTATTTCGTGCTGGTGCATATGGAAAAGAAGGAACAAATTGGTTTTTAATCAGATCAGACGAAGTCCGCTAGATATTTTGGGGGAGATAAAATCAAGGGGTTTTGCTTGGGTTAAAAGTAGATCGTCTTGTAAATTTATTAGTTGGTCGGAGTGGTGTAAATATCCTATGTATATATGTTGTAGGTTTGTTTTTTTGCCCTTGCCCATTTGGGTCGGGGGCAGTGTGTTTTTTGGCCTTTAGCCCGTTTGGGTCAGATGTATGTTTTAATGAAGTTCTCTTTCAAAAAAAAAGATATTGATATACCTGACTAACCTTTATCATTTACTATGGCAGTAAGGGACGGTTTAACGTTGTATTGTGTTTTAAATTGTTATGTTTAATGTTTTTCTTGCAAAAAACAACCCAAAATATCATGGCTAATTAAGTTCAAAACATGATGCCTACATGTTAATTCTTGTGTCTTCTCACACTTCTAACGATAAGGTTCTTTTTTAAAGGAACCTTACCTTGTGTGGACATACAAGATTAAAAGAGAACTATGGATCGATCTTTGGTTAATTTGTTATGTTTCAAGGGATGCCAACGTGTACCCACTTTCCATGTTGATTGGCCATGTTTACCCTGTATTTTCTTTGTTTTGTAGTTATTGGTTATTATTTCTAACCATACAACTTATTTGAATTTATGTTTCTTTTTAATCAATTACGTTTTTTATTCATACGGTTCAACTATTTTGACACATCTGATATAATTCGCCTGTGCCGATGATGTTGGTGATAACTCTTATTGTATTGCTTCCTCTTAACATTTGTTATTATACGGGTTTTAGCCATTGTTCAATGTTATCATTAATTATAGAGTTATACTTTGTTTTAGTTATTTAAAGTGACAGGTAGGCCCTTTATGGTTGGGGTGTCATAAACGTCTATTTCGCCACCCTCCATGGACGCTAGGGAGTCAAACTCACAAGGATGATGGTTAGTTCATCAGTAAAAGAAGGCCACCTCAACATGTACATGAGTGTATTTGATCGGTGGAGGAACTAAAATAGAAATTCAAACAAGGTGTTTAATTGTGTTCCAAATTTATAAAAATGTAAAATTACGAAAATAGCAATTGACCACCATGACTTTCAAAACTAGCCACCTTATGCGTTCTTGGAGTGGCGCATCATGCGCGGGATGCGTCCTTAAAGCAACGGGATGCGTCTTTGGAGCGAAACCCAATAAAAAATGGACACGTGGCCACATGATGCATACTTCAAGCACAAGATACGTCCTTGGAGCGGAACCCAATAAAAAATAGACACGTGGCCACGGGATGTGTCATTTAAGCGAGACATCATGAACGGGATGCGTCGGGCAAGTTTCTGAAGAGTCTGACGAGGTTTCCGACGAGTTGCAGGTTTTCAGCAAGTTTGAACGATATGTAATTTGCAAATTTTTGTTTCCAGAAACCCAACTCTTTGATCGAATAAATTTTGATCAACCAACTTAGTGTTGCTTTTTTAGGCATTTACAAATCTTTTGTTTTCATAAGTGATTTTGAGCATTTCATAACCTATATAAATATTAGAACATCACCAACAAGCGTCCAGACCCCTAGGTAATACTATTGGAAGATCGATTTCTAAAGCTTGTAAAGTCTATATTATATACCACAATCGAGTGCTACACACCAAACTTCAGTAATGTTGAGGATTTTGTGGTTTTAAACAATACGAAATCATCAATTACACGACCAAAAACTAGCTCCTCTTGCAATATGATCTTTCAAACTCGCCGGAAACCTGCAACTCGTTGGACGCTTCAGAAACATGCCCAACTCATCCCATGCATGATGCCTCGCTCAAAGGACACATCCCATGGCCACGTATCCATTTTTATTGGGTTTCGCTCCAAAGAGCATCCCGTGCTTGAATGACGCATCCCGTGCTTGAATGACGCATTCCGTGACTATGTGTCCATTTTTTATTGGGTTTCGCTCCAAAGACACATCTCATGCTTGAAGGACGCATCCCGCGCATGATGCGCTGCTCCAAGGAGACATGAAGTGGCTATCTTTGAAAGTCATGGTGGTCAATGGTTATTTTTGTAATTTTCCCTTTATAAAACCGAAACAACCAAATCCATCATTAGGAAAATGAGACAAAACTACCAGAAGAATCACCTAATATCCATGCTTTCGACATAACCACAACTTATCAACTAAAAGGTAATGATAAGTTTTTATTTTTCTCAGTCGCTCTGTACTGACAAGTTATATAACGCCAACACCATCCAGCGCGCCTATGGCCCCGATGAACACCGCCCTGGTCGGCACCATGCAACGGGTATGGAGAGGCTACGCGAAAATAATAACGGAACTTTGATGTTGGGGTTTGTGTTTGTCTCTCACACACATATATTTACATACATATGTATGTATACTTGAAGGGGTTATATTACCCTCTTTTTACTACACACTCAAGTTATATAACTCTCTCTCTTACAATTCAATTGTTTTA
The DNA here is from genome assembly GCA_947069175.1 of Scalesia atractyloides. Lineage (NCBI taxonomy): Eukaryota > Viridiplantae > Streptophyta > Magnoliopsida > Asterales > Asteraceae > Scalesia > Scalesia atractyloides. The sequence goes on from CAMTDV010000004.1 coordinate 28,526,508, forward strand.
GCTACTCCATTGAAGATTCAACCAATCTTTTATAGTTACGCCCGAGTTCCGAATTATAGCCCTAATTATGAACAGTGAAATGTTAATACAATTAGAATGTTTTCTCTACTGTGAACGTCTTTTTGCGTTATCTTTGAAATTATTTAAATATTCACAACAAAATACATGTTATTTCCGATAGCACACAACTAGCTATTTACGACAGGAAAAGATGGTCACTAAACTAGTGACCAAGTAATCGGTCCTTAGTTCAGCAAACGGCTTACAACTGAAATCACAATAGTCATAAATTTAAAGACAAACCAATTTCATCAAAAAAAAAATGGAGATGAACCAAATTTCGGTCGCAAAACAACTGTATAATTTCGGTAGCAAACAAATGTATAATTTCTTGGTGTTCCTTGTGACTCAGTTTCGACTCCCTATTTTTTGCGGCATCCAGGTGAAGGGCGAATACGGGTGGCGCCAGTTCGTTTTGGATAGGAGGCGAGGTTTTACTGATTATTCCACTTTCGTGCCTTCGGACGGGTGGAGGTCGGGTTTCCGCGAATCTGGGAGAGCCAAGGGGCTGGCGGTGGTCGAGTAATCGACCTTGGCCATAACGCCTGGTGTCACGGTGGTTGACACGTCTGATATTATAAACTATATTAATGAAATATAAAAATATGAAGTTTTAAATGGTCAGTTTAACTGTAATATTAATTGAATATATATTATAAATTAACCTTGTTTTTATCATTCATTCACGTTATAAACATTTGCAGGCCAGTACATAAATGGACCATTCATAATTTCGTATTAATAAGTTAGGTGATATAGTATCTACATATACATACCACCAGTCTTGGAGCCATATTCAACTTGGACCACCACCGACAACCCATAGTACTTAGACTGTGGAGATGCTGACCACCACTCAAATCTTGGTGTTTCTTACGCTTGCAACCACACTACGGGCTAACCGCGACCCTCAAGTCCCATGTTACTTCATATTTGGTGATTCTTTAATGGATAGCGGCAACAACAACCGCCTTGTCACTGAAGCAAAAGTTAACTTCCCACCGTATGGGATCGACTTCCCAGACGGCCCCACCGGCCGCTTTTCCAATGGCCAAAACACCGCAGATGTTATCGGTATCCTTTTCTCTCAGTTTATACAAAGGAACACCAACACTAGTATTTTAACCGCGCACTATTTGATGTTATTTGTTTTAAACAGCTCAACTACTTGGGTTCGATAAGTTCATCCCGCCTTTTGCAACTGCAAAAGGCGGGGAATTCGTAACTGGGGTAAATTATGCGTCTGGGGCAGCTGGAATTCGAGACGAAACTGGACAACATTTGGTACCTTTTCTCACTTATATTTGTCTGCAGCTCACTTATAGATTTTCAAATTACCTTTAAAATTTACTTGTCATATCATATAAACTAATTATCATTATCAATATGATCAAACTTAATTATAATATGATGGTGTGTTTCATTTTAATATGTTACAAGTTCACGACAAGTTCTCAACGACAAAGTCAAACTTTTTGATAAAAGTCACGTGAGGTTAAAACTTAAAAGCTCTGGACAGCCATTTTAACACAAATCATTATTATTATTATATTAGTATTATTATTACTGTTATAATAATTTATAAATTTAACATTTTTAAGAATAAGATTAATAGTGGTAGATTAATAAGGATTGTTCAAAAAGCTAACATATCGAGTCTCCGTTGAAAATCGTTAGTAAAAAGCTCGAGAAAATCCCTCTTGAAAATAACTTGTTTTGTTTTCGAGCCTAGCCGAGACAGCTCGTTTTGTAATCAAGCTGAGCTTGAGCCAGAGATGCTCGGCTCGAAGCTCGACTCATGGTTCGGCGCTCGACTAGTTAGCTCGTATCTATGTGTGTATAATATACATATAAATGTGTGCTAATTTTTTTTTATTTTTTTTTTTCAAAAAACTAATACAAAGTGAACGAGCCCACTCGAATGGGCTCTAGCTTGCTTGAAGTTTTTACGAGTTGTGCTTGAGCTGAGGTAGCTAGCTTGTTTAAGTTCAAGCTCGAGCCCAGCCTAACTTGACTCGCCTCGATCACATGGAAAATAAGAAAATGACTAAAACACATGTGAATCTCATTATTGGTATAGTAATTGTGAATAATGATGTGTAATCAATTTTAGCCCCTTAATTCAATTAATGAAGGCTTAAGAAATTTGATTACACAATATTTTTTATATAAGATAAGGTTTGTATGGGATCTTAACTCTAGGATTAATATCCAGACGAACAACCTTAAAATACACTCTCTGATCATCCCTACTCTGGGAAGCTTTTTTTTTTCTTTAGTAATTGACTAAATTTGATCCGTAATTATTTCTTCTTTGTGATCACAACTCTTTCATCGCTCAATCTCTTATTTTTCTTTTTGAATATTTTTGTGGTTTTACAAATTCGACGTAAATAGGTTTATTTTTTGAATGAAGATGTGAATAGGTGATTCACTTTGTTTGATTTTACGGGTTTAACAACAAGATGTGAATAGCTGATCCATGATCAATATACTTGAGAGGGTTTTTATTTCACTAAAAGCCACTTGGACTTTGATAGGTGTGATTGTGTCTCTTTAAAATCGTATAAAAAATGTGTATATATACTATCTTTGTGTCACTTATTTTTTTATTTTTTTAATTACATATTAACACATAATTAAATAAACACTTAAATCATTTATACATTCTTAACAATAAAACTTAATATATTCCTAAAAATTGAAATTAGGACATTCCCAAACATTAATATTAACCATTAACACGTAATTTTAAACTAATACACTCTTTAAAAAAGATTTAACCTCGATAACCTAAAAATATTAAGTTTTTGTTTAAGAAAAAAGAAAACATGTATAATATATATATAAAGAGTATTTAAAAACATAAATTAATTTTCATCACAATAATCAAAATATAAATTAAAAATAAAACAAAACCACGTACCTTTTTCTTCAAACCTACAATTCTTCTCTCACTCACCGACATCTCCTCCGTCAACCCCTCTATGTCCATCACCACAAAAACTAAATAATAAAAAAAACAAAAATTATATAAATGGAAAACTTAAGTGAAAAAAAAAAATAAAAACACAATTTCATCTCTTATTCCCCCTTAACCGAGCGACAACCACCCAACCCACCCCTATCCGTCGGCCATTAGCCATCAGACTAGCAACGATATGCGCCGCACGGATACCCCCCCCCCCCCCCCAAAGGTTGACTTAATCTTGAATAATACACAATATTTATAAAAGACTATTCAAATTAACTGGATTTGTTATGCTCATAGTAGTTTTTTCAAAATATAAAAAATGTCATCTTAACAATTTAACGAATAAATATTAGTTAATAGTTTTTTATACTTTATTTGTATAACACGATTATGACCGACTACCCACCACCAATGCCATATGAACTATTGGTAATTTAACGGATTGCTATTTAAAAGAGGGTTGTAGCGGATTGTTGTCCCGTTTATCTATCAATTTTATTTGATTTTTCTATCGTTATATTATTTACATTATGATATATATTATGTCATCTTAGAATCATTATTAGTCGACATACGTACATTCATCAATGCATCAGGAACTTTAGCGGATTGCAGTTGCCGATTATTTACTCATCAATAATAAGAGTTGGTTATTGCAGGGTGGTCGAATAAGCTTGGATAATCAAATAAAAAACCATTGGATCACGATTTTACGGCTCACCTTCTTGATTGGAAATGGAAGTCTCGTTGAAACAAAAAAATACCTTAACAAGTGTATATACACTGTCGGAATGGGCAACAACGACTATATTAACAACTACTTCCTTCCAAAATACTATAAGACGAGTAGTGTATATACACCCCAACAATATGCGGAAGCTCTCATCAAACAATATTCTCGACAACTTCAGGTTGGTACTCAAAGCACAAACGCAAACATTGTACGTCGTTTCAAATGAATATAATTACGAAAACACGAGCTCTATGGATCCGCAGGATTTGTACAAAACTGGAGCCAGAATGTTTGGGATCTTTGCAGCTGGTTATTCGGGTTGTACCCCAGGGATCATGAAAGAGTTTGGCGTGGACTCATGTGTGGATGAGGTTAATAACGCGATCATGTTATTTAACTCCCATCTCAATACGACAATAAATGATCTAAACAACAAATTCGTTGATGCGAAGTTCATCTTACTTGACGGTTCCTTTGAGTATCCTAATGGTAAGTTGGCACTTTCGTTATTGTTTGATCTTGAATAAACAAACTTATTTAACACGTTAACTTGATCAAATTTTTGTAAGCACGGGAGTTCATTTTAAAAGCAAGATCTATGAGAACAACATAATGCATTTGTTTGTACTGTACTATTTTAAATGTGACACATAAGATGCTTACATAACCGCTACACCTTGTCATGCAAACTACTTTGATTATCTTCAAAGCGCTATATACAAATGTGTTATCCAGTCCTCGGCGTTCTCAAAATATTATAGGTTCTAAAACTAACGTGACGATGTCTGTGTACAGACTTAAATGTCACTGATACACCATGTTGCGCGGTTTCAAGCACCAGCGGCAAGGGACAATGTGCTCCAAATCAAGTACCGTGTAGCAATAGGCAAAACTATTATTTCTGGGACGCATTTCATCCAACGGAGAGGGTTAATGTACTTGCTGGAACAAAGGCGTATGAAACACTTACTCCATTTTACACTTCCAAGACTATTGCATTATCTAAGGAAAAAGAATCTGGCTACATCAGTGACGCATGAGGATTCAAAGCCGCTTTTGTGCTTTTGCCAAATCTATTTGTTGCGTTATTGTTTCATTTTATAGTGATCACCAGCTATAAATTGGTTCATATTGATTCATATATGGGAATAACAAGCATGTGTATGAAGTTCAGTGTTTGAGTTTATTGTTGTAGAGTGGATAATGAGCTTTATTTGCTATAAAATCATATGCTTTTTCCCAAAACATAAAATAAATTTATAAACGATTTTCAAAGGGATGTTTTACCGGTACACGACCCCCACTTTTGGGACGACAGCTTGCTATCATATCAATCTACTCATATCTTTATTTGCTATTAAATCATATGCTTTTCCTCAAAATTAAAATTGATTTGTAAACAATTTGAAAGTGATCCTACTTTCCAGACTCAAGCCTGCTATCACATCAAACCACTTGTATCACTCTATATGGTCTGATATAACCTGACATTTGACTGCCCAGACAAACTTGTCAAATCCTCTACCACATACGCTTATACGATACATGGGTCGTATGATCACTAACCCATACCATTCGATACGACCCAAATTGTTTCATTGAATTGCGTGCCAAGGTAGATTTATAACACAACTTTATAAAAGTAAAAGAACCCATTAGATATGGTTACTACCCATTTGTAACACAAATTTATAAAAGTAAAAAGCCCATAGAGTAAAAAACCCATTAGATATGGAGTCGTAAGCGCAAAATAAGAATCACTTTCAACCAAGTATACATGTAACCCTAACAGCCCATCTTATTACATTTTTGCCATCACTTTTAAACTATTTAACCATACTTTCTGTCATAATACGTTTGCAAAATTAAAATTCAAAACCCTAAATCCCCAAACTTTAACCACTTCTGTTCTAAATACCCACATTCATCCATCAATTCACCAAATTGATGGATCGTCGCTCATCATCCTCATCGTCAGGTAAGTTCTCTTCTCCGTTGAGAATCACCGGTTTAATCCATTTTCAATCCATCACTTCCATAATCACAGAATCTTCACATTTTCAATCCATTCATCTTCCAGTTCATCGATCAATAACCATATCAGATCATGAATCGCAACTACGAACGAATTACCAGAGGAAATTTGAGAGCTAATGTTGAATCCATTAGGCGACAATCATATTCAACAATTCGAATATGGTTCACGGTACGATTTCTGGATTAATAAACTGATTTAAAAACCTAAAAACCCTAGATATTAATTAATTGCGAAACTGTAACTTAGAAACTGTTATTCGTGAGATTACTCGTTCTTCGGTTGCTTTGAATTTAGAATCTATTAATGTTTGAATCATGATTTGGTTCTGATTGAAGGTGTTGAGATGTGCGAATGCTCATAAGTTACGTGATGTTGATTTGTCATCCTGATTTGGAGGAATTAGATGTAAGTTATCAGGGTAATAAGCTTGAAAATGATGCTTTGCGTAAATTATGATAACTGAGCTACAATTTAATGTTCGTGTTGTGGTTTGAGGAATTTGGTTAAAATAAACATGTCAATGAATCATCTGCTTACAAATAGGTCACTATTTAAAAAATCTGATTTAGTTCCTAATGAGAAATTTCATATTTTTATTTCTTCAAGGTTTGTCTTTGAAAGGATTGATGAAGGTTCACCCAGTTGGGCAGTTGATGGCGCAAGAGTAAGTTCACATAATTACTTCCATCTTACCATTTAGTATTATCAAAGTTATGAATATCAAAGCTTAAGAAAGCTTAAGGAACTAAAGATTATGTAGATGTTCTCCATACCTTTCAGTGAATATGTTCTAACTATCTATGTGATCAAATGTGTAATCTCTCTTTTGAACAAAGTCAAATAATGACTCAATGGTTGATTTGGACAGTCGACACCCTCTATTAATAAGATGGTAAATTAAGTTTGTTGTTTGGTAGTTGTTACATATTGAATCTGTTGTTATATATCGAATTGGTGGCTATGTGCTATGCATAATTACAGTATGGTGTGTTACCTTTTTTTGACTAGTTTAGCACACGCATTATAAACTATCAATTAGCAACACAAAGGTGCTTTTACTATGTTGTACACTATGCATAAGGTTAGTTTTTATTGGATTAGTGGTTTAACAATCTAATTTCTTACAGTGATGGATAGTTCAGTAAGCCTTCATATGGGTTTTTGGATTCCATCCAGATTTCGTTACAGGAAGACTTAGTTTTATCGTCTCATTGAACAAGAAATTGGAATGTTTCTCTGAAATAATTTTTGTAAAGTTAAACCAGAGTTGATCTTATAGCTATCTGACTTATAACAAAACAACTAAACAAATGCAAATGGGTTAGAAGAATAGAGAGAAAGTATTTGCAATGGGTTTTCCATATAGTAAGATCTTGAAAAAAGGTGTAATTTAAAACCAAGAAATGAAGTTAGTTATGAAGTGTTGTGGTTGATACCAAATTCTGACAAAAAATACAGGCGACTTTCATGGAAGTTGACGCAACGATGAGGGCGTGTGTCGATGCGGCTCCGGTGATCGATGGTCGGAGGGCTTACTGCATTCTTGCTTCTTTGGGTGTTAAAAGATCCAAACCCTAACAAACTAGGTATGAGTCTATTCTTTCATTACAAGTACAGTTCCATGCATAATAACTATTCTTTCATTCAAGGCTTTTATTATTGGTTGAGGATGTGTTATTATGTATATTGAAGGCTTTGGGTGGAGCATAAGATTTAAAGATCAAAAGAAAGAGGCAGAGTAGCTGTGGGTTATACTCAGCGAAAATTTATATTTTCAAACCCTAAATCTTTGTTTATATTTTCAGTTTACTTATTACTCAAGTTTGTACCAACATTGTGAAGCTACTCGGCGAAAATTTTTAATATCCAGTGGCCATGGGTAAATCTGTCTTTTTCTTGCTTATTTTCTTAGCAGGTTTTGTATACTATCACTTCATATAAATGGTTTCGTATATTGTATACAAATGGGTCGATTTGCATCGTGTGGTGGTGGCAAGATGGGTGGATTGGCCAGGTTGGGTAATGGGTCAAAATGAGTTTGGGTTGAATCAGATCATTTGGGGTATGGGTTGAAACATGCCAAGATTGGGTTGACTTGCAAGCGTTTATTGGTGCATATGCTTGTTTTATTTATGAATAGTTATTCTGTGAATCATGGCGACAACAATTTTTAAAAAATGTTGATGAAGACTTGGTAGTTTATTTGGCAAATGATTAATTTATACTACTTTTATACATTTTGTTACAATACATGCTTAATTATTGTTTAAGATTTTACTGTTTATATTTGAAGTTAATAATTTGTATTTTTTTCTATTAAAGGCTTTTGTCAAAGCCTAAAAGCCAAGATCTTACTTCAAGAGGCTTCAAGTGAAGTTCAAGAGAAGGAGACGTATGGAACTATGATGCCGACTTACTAGTTTCTGTTTTTTCATTTATATATTTTTTTTTGGTAATCACTTTTTGGTTATTTGTTTGTTTATTAATGCAAAGGGTACAGTGCTAGGATCACGTAATGTAGTGTTTGTGGACTAATTTGTTTGTTGATTAACCATGACAAAAACAGGTATTGTAGTTTTTTAGTGATTTTTTTCTGCAATTTATTACGAAAACAATATGGATTTAGCTGTTTTTTTTTTGTATTTTTAAGTATTCCGTTACAAATGCGTTGCAATTTTTTTCTTTTATTTAGAATATTCTGTTACAAATGCGTAACAAAATTTCCGACACCATATTTTCGTTAGATATTCGTTGAAAATTGTGTAATAAATACGTAGTAAATAGTTTTCAACGGGGCTTTTTCAACATTATGGTTTTGTCACAAATGCGTTACAAACCTGGTTTTGCAACACATTTGTGACAAAAAAGGGCGTTGAAAATAATCATTTTTCTAGTAGTGTAATAATCAATATGCTTAAGACCATTGCATAAATGATTCATCTAATGATTTGGAGGACTTATTCTTCGTTCATCTGTCCTCGCTAGAGATATGACATGCATTTCCTCATGTGTTGATTATTAATACAACTTACAAAACGAACATGTATAATACCTTGTTTCTTCACATCTTTGATCTAACTTCAACCAATAAGAATTTATGTATAGCTTTTTCAATTACACATCAAGAAAGGGTGGAGAACTTTACATAGGCGTTAAGTAAGTTAAAAGTGACACTTGCCAAGGGTACACAGGTGCGTGTCATAATAACATATAGAAATTTGGTGCTGATGAAAAGCAAACACATATTTTCAAATATCTCCATGCAATGCAAGACTAACTTTTTTTTTGAACATCAACCAACTTTGTATTACATATATATATATATATATATAAAGGGCCAGCAAGAAACTGAAAGAATACGAACACCCGAAAACACAAACAGAAAACATTACATAATATCTATTACATTAAATTCCTTCCAGTTACTCCAGAGGGAGTCTTCATTTTCACCCGATTGCTAATCCACACGAAGGTATCTTCGTTTATAAATTCAACACTACGTCGAACAGGAATGAATTTATCCTCAAAAGCTTTAGCGTTTCTTGCATGCCATATTCTCCAGATCGAAGCCAAAGCCACCATGTAAACCAACCTTTTCCACCTGTATCTTCCTGGACAGTCCTTTAAGAAATTAAAAATTTCCTGCAGAGAGTTAACATTTAGGGGTGGTTGCAGCCTCATCCAGACACAAACATTCCACCAGACACTCTTTGCCCAAAGGCAGGACACGAAGATATTATAATTGAATCGGAATTCCTTGATCTTTATTGATGAAGAAGGGAACAATATATAATACAAGACCCTAACTAATTCCTAACTAATTCCCTGGAAATCAGGGATAAAATATAAAACGGATATACATAAGAAATACATAGATATACATAAGAATATAAAACGGATATACATCCGCTAATACGCCCCCGCAGTCGTAGCAGTAGGTCTTCCGATGCATAGACTGGACCGAAATCGTTGAAACAACTGGCGTGGAAGACCCTTGGTGAATATGTCAGCGTATTGATAGTCTGCAGGAACATGAAGAACTTTGACAGAACCCATACGAACCTTTTCACGAACAAAATGTATGTCAATCTCGATATGCTTGGATCGTTGATGTTGGACCGGATTCTGAGATAAGTAGACAGCAGAGATATTGTCAAGTAGACAACTGTGGCCCGGGTAATGGGAAGATGGAGTTCGAGAAGTAGGTTTCTGAGCCATGTTGTTTCTGCAACGGTGTTGGCCACACCTCTATATTCAGCCTCGGCACTGGAACGTGAGATAATCGCTTGACGTTTTGATGACCAAGAAACCAGATTATCACCGAGGAAGACACAGTAGCCTGAAGTAGACCTTCGTGAATCAGGGCAGCCTCCCCAATCCGCATCAGAATAGGCTGTGATATGAGCTGATTTGGATGGTAAAATAGAGATTCCATAGTCTAGTGTACCCTTGAGGTATCGAAGGAGCCGTTTCATGAACTGGAAATGAGGATCTCGAGGGGAGTGCATAAATAAACATATTTGTTGCACTGCATATGATATATCAGGTCGTGTGAAGGTTAAATACTGCAGTGCACCAGCAAGGCTACAATATAAGGCACCATCTGAGAAGGGTTCTCCAGCAGTTGCACTTAGTTTAGAATTGGTGTCAGTAGGTGTGGCACATGGTTTACAATTTTCCATTTTAGCACGAGCTAAGATCTCTGCTGCATATGTGGTCTGAGATAAGAACAGGCCACCATTTCGTCGGGATACCGCAATCCCGAGAAAGTGATGTAGTGGTCCGAGATCAGACATGGCAAATTCCCTGGAAAGAGTGGCAATGAAGTGCTGCAAAAGTGTCGGATTGGAGGCTGTCAAGATGATGTCGTCTACATAGAGAAGTAAATATGCCATTTGATCACCCTGTTTGTAGACGAACAAAGAAGTATCACTCGTGGTAGATCGAAAACCACACTTTTGTATATAGGAAGCAAATCTGAGGTACCACGCACGTGGAGCTTGTTTTAGCCCATATAAAGACTTTTGAAGTCGACAAACATGCTTTGGATTTTTACTGTCAAACAAACCCAGGTGGCTGAAACATGTAAACAGTTTCATTAAGGTCCCCGTGTAGGAAAGCGTTCTTGACATCCAGTTGATGAATGGGCCAAGAACGTGAAGTTGCTAAGCTGAGGACGGTACGAATCGTAGTGGGCTTAACCACTGGGCTGAATGTCTCGTCACAATCAACACCCACCTGTTGAGATTTGCCATTTACAACCAAACGCGCTTTGTAGCGCTGTAATGTACCATTGGCATGATATTTGTGGCGAAATAGCCACATACATCTGATAATATGAGCATCTGCAGGTCTTGGCACAAGCTCCCATGTATTATTAGCTATTAATGCCTGGTATTCGTCGGTCATAGCCGAGTGCCAGTTCTGGTCGGTCAAGGCCTGGGTGTGGGATTTGGGTAGTGGGGAAATATTGTGCTCGGAGGTGGCTAAGAGGGTGGGATCTGTTGAGGGTAGGGAACCAGTTTTAGACCGGGTCTGCATAGGGTGGGTAGAGGGTGGCGGTGTCAGGTTAGATTGTGAAGGAGCTAGGGTGCTATGTGCATGTTCTGGGAAGAAAACAGGTCTGGATGCAGATCTGAGTCGAGCATGTCGCAGGCATCTTCCCATGAAGGAAGGGTGTTATTGATGATAGAGGCTTGAACATCGAATTCCGGTGGTAAGCCGCGAACCAGCTGTAGGACAAGGCGATCTTCTGTGACTGGTTGTTCAACAGCTTTCAGTTGGTCAGCCAGATACTTGAGACGCTGACAGTAGTCTTGGAGGCTGGGCATGGAGCGCAAGGTAAGATTGACAAACTCTGTTTCAAGGGCTGCTGCACGGGCGCCCTTGTTGTTCAGAAAGATTTTCCGAATCCGGGTCCATGCGCCATAAGCTGTTGTTTCCTCATCAAGAATACGTGCCAGCAGGTCATCTGAAAGTGTCCCATAGATCCACTGAAGCACAAGAGAGTCAATTTTGGCCAGTTGGCGTAGTCCGGATCTGTTTTGGCAGGCGGTTCAGTGCCATCAATATGGTGTAACACCTCGTAACCGCGTGCATGCAGGGTGAACAGCTTGACCCATGATGCATAGGTGACTTTGGAACCATCCAAAACACGAACTTTGTGCTGGATGTTAGTCACCGAATAAGCAGGGTGAAGGCTGTCAGTGTGCTTGGAGGATTCTGGTTTGTCTGACATCGAGATGAACAAAAGAAGGAAAAAGAATCGGCTGCAGGGTCCGTGGACAGGGGCTGCTGCGAATTTGTTTTAGGTCAGAGCAGTAGGCTCTGATACCATATAATTGAATCTGAATTCCTTGATCTTTATTGATGAAGAAGGGAACAATATATAATACAAGACCCTAACTAATTCCTAACTAATTCCCTGGAAATCAGGGATAAAATATAAAACGGATATACATAAGAAATACATAGATATACATAAGAATATAAAACGGATATACATCCGCTAATAGATATGGGTGGAGTCTTCCTCATACAAACCGCAGCGAGGGCATAAGGTATCCAAGAGATTCACCCCACGCGAGACTAAAGCACATTTTGATGCGATCTTTCCCTGCAACGCCCGCCACGTCAGGTAGTTGCATTTTGGCGGGGCCCCGAAGTTCCACCCAAAAAATCCAATCAGATCATCCTGATTTGCCTCCGCACGAAGGATATCCCGCCTCAATAAACTGGTACAGAACTGCTCGCCCGCTTGATTATCCCAATACCACACGTCCCTCCCCTGTTTTAAGCGAACTTGCTGCAGACTATCCATAAGCTCCCCAAACTGTTTCCATTCAGACCTGGAGTTTGGAGGTTGCTCCCATTCCCATCTCCAGTGCGAGTTAACCCCCACCCCATCCACGTACGAAGCAACGCTGCTACATTTTATTTTTGCCAGCCTATAAAGATCCGGAAACTTATCTTTTAACGGCTGTTGGGACAACCAACGATCGTTCCAGAATCGGGTGTTTGACCCGTCCCCCACCACCACTCTAAGCTTATCTTGAATATTAATCACGTAATTCAATAACTCAGCTTCCACGAGTCCGATATCCTTCCACACACCCGGATTAGATTTCTTTAAAGGAATTAATTTAGAGTCAGTCTTCGTCAAATGTATGGCGGACACAACGCGAGCCCAAAGCTGGTTCGGGTCCGATTTATGTCTCTACCACCACTTTGCAAGCATTGCAAGGTTAAAATATTTTATACCTCCCATCCCCATACCTCCAAAAGCCTTCGGCCTATAATACATTGTATTGTGTTTTAAATTGTTATGTTTAATGTTTTTCTTGCAAAAAACAACCCAAAATATCATGGCTAATTAAGTTCAAAACATGATGCCTACATGTTAATTCCTGTGTCTTCTCACACTTCTAACGATAAGGTTCTTTTTTAAAGTAACCTTACCTTGTGTGGACATACAAGATTAAAAGAGAACTATGGATCGATCTTTGGTTAATTTGTTATGTTTCAAGGGATGCCAACGTGTACCCACTTTCCATGTTGATTGGCCATGTTTACCCTGTATTTTCTTTGTTTTGTAGTTATTGGTTATTATTTATAACCATACAACTTATTTGAATTTATGTTTCTTTTTAATCAATTACGTTTTTTATTCATACGGTTCAACTATTTTGACACATCTGATATAATTCGCCTGTGCCGATGATGTTGGTGATAACTCTTATTGTATTGCTTCCTCTTAACATTTGTTATTATACGGGTTTTAGCCATTGTTCAATGTTATCATTAATTATAGAGTTATACTTTGTTTTAGTTATTTAAAGTGACAGGCAGGCCCTTTATGGTTGGGGTGTCATAAACGTCTATTTCGCCACCCTCCATGGACGTTAGGGAGTCAAACTCACAAGGATGATGGTTAGTTCATCAGTAAGAGAAGGCCACCTCAACATGTACATGAGTGTATTTGATCAGTGGAGGAACTAAAATAGAAATTCAAACAAGGTGTTTAATTGTGTTCCAAATTTATAAAAATGTAAAATTACGAAAATAGCAATTGACCACCATGACTTTCAAAACTAGCCACCTTATGCGTTCTTGGAGTGGCGCATCATGCGCGGGATGCGTCCTTCAAGCAACGGGATGCGTCTTTGGAGCGAAACTCAATAAAAAATGGACACGTGGCCACATGATGCATCCTTCAAGCACAAGATACGTCCTTGGAGCGGAACCCAATAAAAAATGGACACGTGGCCACGGGATGTGTGTAACATCCGTCGAAAAACGGGTTTCCAAAATCCGCTTCGTTTATTAATCGAATAGTCAGTTATAATTTCGTTGCGTAAATATTGTTCATTTTAATTTTAAACAGTACATAATTAATAAACATATTAGAATTTAAAAACTATAATTATTAAAAAGTAAAAATAAGTGACGAAAAAAAATAAAAGAAGCTGCCAGGTTTCGAACCCAGGTCAGCCCGTTCAACAAGCAACCACAACACCACTCCGCCACATGAGTCTTTTGTTAATATACTGAAACAATTAATACTTATAATAAAACTCGAAATCAAATCCAGTAATCAGCGCGCCCAATCCGCAGTCGCCGGAAATACCAACGATTTCGCTAAATTTCGACCGTTTCCTTTGACTGAACGCGTGAATTAACTTCGGCATCGGTTATAACCGATGTCTAATCCCCCAATTCAAGTCGTAACCGCCGGAGAAACATTGACCACGAATCAAGATCAAATTCGGACTCGATTCATTCTGTTTCTTCCTTATAAATATTCACCCAAGTCTCTGGTAATCTTTTCGCTCAAAATCGCACAATTTCTCGAAGTCTTAGCACTCGCCGGAGATATTCTGCATTCGCCGGACTTTCACCGGAAAACCGAGACTTACACCAAATCGGTAATTTTCTCGACTCTTTCGTTTTCAAACCATTGTTAGACATATATTAACTTCATTCCTTCAACCAGAATCGGTCTCAGACGACGTTGCCGGAAAGTCTTGCACTCGCCGGAAAATCACTGGAAATTCCGAAGTCACGCTGTGAATTGGTACAATCATCTAAACCCCCTGATAACCCTTGCTTAATAACTTAATTTCACAATTCGTTGATCAAAACTGTTAATTGATCCACTCAGACGGAATTCACAAATCAGAGCCGACGACCCTTGCCGGAAATCTGAGAAAAACATCCTGTTCGGTATATTCGATTCCGTAACTCTCTTTATCCATTACATTTCAATCAATTATATGTTAGACGAACGATTTAAACAAGAACAGTCGGACATCTTTGTCTGTGTCTTTATGAATGAAGAAGATGAAGTCGAACATTGTGTATAAGTTTAATTAAAACAGAATATTTAACCAGGTTAGACACACAGTCCAGCGGTGGACTGGGTGCAATCACACAGCGCACGTCACGAGTTCGAACCTTACAACGCACCGATTTTTCAGAATTAAAACCAACCTTTTTAAAACTGAATCAGAACAAGTCACAGTATGATTATAAGAGTAATATAAACCATAAGTTAAACAGATTAGACACACAGCCCAACTGGTTGGGTTGTGCGCTTACGAACCGAAGGACCCGAGTTCGACTCCGGGTCCCTGCAACCGGTTCGACATATAAATCCTTTTTAATATAAACCAAATAAAATAACAAGCTAATCAGTATATATATATATAATTAAAACATGGAATATTTCGGGTTAGACACGTAGCTCAGTTGGTAGAGCTGCGTGCACGCGTACGAGAGGTCCCGGGTTCGAACCTCACTCAGCGCACAACATTTCCACAGTCCGACCGGTCAACGGTCAACGGCCGGTCAACGGTCAAAAAGTCAAAATTTTTATTTTCTTTTATTTTATTTATTTAATTTAAAAATCAATTAAAAATACTTAAAAATAATATTTTTAAAGTTAGGAAATGGCCTTAAACTCACAAAAATAAATCTAAAAATCCTATTAAGTTTGTTAATTAAAAGTATTAGTCTCAAATAAAATCCATTTATTTACCGAACCATTTCGTTATTATTTTAGGTTAGTTTTCCTCGTCGATCAAATCCCAAAACTCGTGCACATCCAACATCATCAAAAGAACGCATCCAATGTGAGTTAATTCTTACAAATTCCCCTTTTTATTCATGTTTTGGGGTGTATCATGTGTCGCTTTAATTATTTCACTTATTCAAACTCGTGCTATTACCATTATATGATCTAAACTTATAATGTAAATATTGTTTGTTGTAATGTGTGTTTACATTTAGTCAAGTTGTGTGCAAATCAATTCATTAGGCCCATCAGTTCCCCGTTGGAGACGGGCTGAACATCGCGTGCCTCAAAATCATTCATTAGGCCCATCAGTTCCTCGTGGGTGCCTCAAAATCATTCATTAGGCCCATCAGTTCCTCGTGGGAGACGAGTTGAACATCGCGTGCCTCAAAATCATTCATTTGGTGTGTGCGTGTGTATTAATTAATATTATGTGTTTTGTGATTAAACTTACATTTACGTTTATTCATATTTGGTTATGCACAATTTTATTCAAATAACCAACATAACTAATCCTTTCAAATGTTTAAATAAGATTCACTCGCCAACTTTTTGTTGACCCAAAACCCTATTTTTACACATGATACAGGTGGACAGGTTGAAGCAAGAACACGTAGGAAATTGCCTTAGAAGAAAAATAATGAAGTCTTGATAAATGAATAGAACATGTTGTACTTGTATATTGATTGTAATGTTCTCCTTTAAAAGGAAATAATAAATATGAAACTTAATAGTAAATGTCATGAGCTTTGATGAAAATGTAACATCCGTCGAAAAACGGGTTTTCAAAACCCGCTTCGTTTATTAATCGAATATTTCTGTTATAATTTTCGTTGCGTATTTAATGTTCATATTAATTTTAAACGATACATAACTAATAAACATTGTTAGAATTTTAAAACATAATTAATAAAAATAAAAAAATAGTGAATAAAAAAATAAATACCGCTGCCGGGTTTCGAACCCGGGTCAGCCGGTTCACTCAACAAACAACCATTTCACCGCTCCGCCACTTGCATCTTTTGTGAATAATACTGAAACAAATAATACTTAAAATAAAACTCGAAATCAAAACCTGAGTTCAGCGCGCCCAATCCGCAGTCGCCGGAAATACCGACGATTTCGCCAATCACGACCGTTTTCCTTTGACTGAACGCGTGTATTAACTTCGACATCGGTTATACCGATGTCTAATCCCGCAATCCCAGTCATAACCGCCGGAAAAGTTTTGACCACGAATCAAGATCAAATTCGGACTCGATTCATCCTGTTTCTTCCCTATAAATTCACACTCAAGTCTCTGGTAACCTTTTCGCTCAAAATCGCACAATTTATCGAAGTCTTAGCACTCGCCGGAGAAATTCTGAACTCGCCGGACTTTCACCGGAAAACCGAGACTTACATCAAATCGGTAAATTTCTCGACTCTTTCGTTTTCAATCCTGTCACACCCCGACCCGCAGCGGAAAAAGGTGATCGGGGCATGATTGGGTTATCATCAAAGCTCATGACATTTATTTTATCATTTCATATTCATTAATACAATTTAATGGAAATTTACAATCATAATTACATCAATGACCTAAACATCAATCTAAGCTTCTTTGTTTTCTTCTAAGGCATTTCCTATGTTTTCCTTGCTTCATCCTGTTCACCTGTATCATGTGTAAAAGGGTTTTTGGATCAACAAAAAGTTGGCGAGTGAATCCTATGGAAAACATTTGAACAAGTTTATTTAATTGATTATGAAATAAAGTGCACAACCACACATGAGTAAAAATAGATGTAAACTTATTCATCAATCAATTTAATATTAAACAATACACACATGAACAATAATGGATCGTTTAGAGGCACGCGTTGCTCAACTCGTCTCTCACGAGGAACTGATGGGCCTAATGAATGAATTGCATAAACATGATCATATGAAAGACATAACTACAAACAATATAAACTCAATAATACACACATGAACAATAATGGATTGGTTTTGAGGCACGCGTTGTTCAACTCGTCTTCCACGAGGAACTGATGGGCTTAATGAATGAATTTCATTTAAGTTGACAAAATGAAATACATAATCACAACAATATAAACAATCTAATTTTAGATCACGATATGGTATGGCACAAGTTTAAATAAACGGGTTAATTATTTGGTGACACATGACACACCCCAAAACGTGTAATTAGAAAGGGGGAGTTGTAAGATTCACTCACAGTGGGTGCGTTCGGTTGATGATGTTGAATGCACGCGAAGTGGTTTAAACCACGAGTGAAATTAACCTAGATAAATAGCATCATGGTTCGGTAAGTAAACGGATTTTATTAATCCATTTTAGTAGGATTGTTGGGTGTATTTTTGTGAGTTTAAGGCTATTTTCTAACCTTAAAAATGTTATTTTTAAGTATTTTTAAATGATTTTTTTAATTAAAATAAATAAATAAAAATAATAAAAAAATTGACTTTTTGACCGTTGACCGTTGACCATTGACCTTGACTGTTTGACCGGTTCGTATGCGTGTATGTGTGCGCTGAGTGAGGCTCGAACCCGAGACCTCCCGTACGCGTGCACGCAGCTCTACCAACTGAGCTACGTGTCTAACCCGAAATATTTCTGTTTTTAATTATATTTATATATTAATTAGATTAATCCGAAAATCAACTTATTTCTAAAAAGATTTTACTGAATCGGACAGGTGCTCTCCACAGGTCTCGAACCCGGGACCTGTGGTTTAGGTTAACACACAGTCCACCGTTGGACTGTGTGTTTAACTTGTTATATAAACCGATTTTTATTATACTTATATACAAACTGAACATTTCCATTTCTGTCTTAAATAAAAAGTTTAGTAATTATCCGGGCCGGTGCGGTAGCCCGGACTCGAACTCGTGTCCTGTGATTTAAACATACACACAGTCCACCGCTGGACTGTGTGTCTATCTTGGTTATTATTCCGGTTATTATTATACTTAACATATACAGCGGTGACTCCGGTTCGGTTAATAAAAAGACATTTTTATTAAGGCAAGCATGCGTGGGACAAGATTCGAACTCGAGACGTTTACGTGTTTAATGTGCACACAGTCCACCGCTGGACTGTGTGTCTAACCCGAGTAATAGCTTGATTTTAATTATACTTATACACTACAGAAACTTCGTCTTCTTCGTTGATTTTAACCAGAATCGGAAGTCCGACTGGTTCGATGATTAAATCATGTTCGTTAGTGTCTGATGGTTAATTACATGTGAGATTAAATAAAAAGAACGAAGGATTGAGCGTAAGGTATACCGACTGGACTCCTCTGTTTCTCCGGCGAAACTCCGGTGACAGCAAACACTTCTGGCGACGTGTGTCTTGCAGCAGAGAGTCTTCAGAAAGCTTGAAAAGGATGTGGGTGACTTCGGTATAAGCTCAGGGGGTTTAGTAAGGCTTAGAAGTGAAGGGTTCGGTTTTCCGGCGAGGTACATAAATTTTCCGGCGAATGGAATTACGTCGGGTAAAGGTGCGGTTTTGAGCGAAAAAGCTTGCAGAGGTTCGAGGAGGTATTTATAAGGCAAGTCGTCGATGAATTTGGTCCGATTTCCGACTTGATTCAAAGTCATTACGTTTTCCGGCGGTTATAGCTTGTGTCGCGGGTTCAGGCGTCGGTTATAACCGATATCCTAGTAAATGTTTACGTTAAGAACAAAAGAAACCGTTCAATCTCGCGAGATCGCCGGGATTTCCGACGACTGAAATTTGGGCGCCGGTTTTGAATTCGGAAAAACATGTTATGAATTAATTGATTCTAATAATTAACAAGAATCATCAGTGACGCAGTGGTTGAGTGTGTGTGTGATAAGTCTGCTGAACCGGTATACTGACCCGGGTTCGAAACCCGACAGAAACATTTAATTTTTATTTCATTATTTTTAACAATTTTTCAAAAACAAATTATATATTCCAATATAATAATTAATTATGTATCGTTTAAAATTAATTTGGGCATTAAATACGCCAAGAAATTTTAAACTGATTGTTCGGTTAATAAACGGAGCGAGTTTGGTAAAATCCGTTTTTGACGGATGTTACAAATCCATTGTTAGACATATACTAACTTCAATCCTTCAACCAGAATCGGTTCCAGACGACGTTGCCGGAAATTCTGCACTCGCCGGAAAATCTCTGGAAATTCCGAAATCACACTGTAAATCGGTACAATCATCTAAACCCCCCTGATATCTCTTGTTTAGTCACTTAATTTCACAACTCATTGATCAAAGCTGTTAATTGATCCGCTCAGACGGAATTCACAAATCAGAGCCGACGACCCTTGCCGGAGTTCTGAGAAAAACATCCTGTTTGGTATAATTCTGTTCTTTAATCTCATTATCTAATACTTTCCAACCAATTATAAGTTTCGATAATCGAATTAAACAAAACAGTCGGGCATCTGGTTCTGTGTCTTTATAGATGAAGAAGACGGAGGCGATATGTGTATAAGTTTAATTAAAACTGAATATTATACCGGGTTAGACACACAGTCCAGTGGTGGACTGTGTGCAAATTTAATATCATGGTCCCGAGTTCGAGTCCTAACACGCTGCCCGGTTCTTACAAATTTCCAACCATTTTTAATACTGATATATATTAAGGCGCAGATAGTATATAAATGTAATTAAAATCGCATATCATTCGGGTTAGTCACACAGCCCAGTTGGTCGGGTTGTGTGCAATACAAGGCTATGGACGCGGGTTCGAGTCCAGGCCCTCACACCGGTTCAATGATTTAAAAACCTTTTTAAATTAAATAGAATTCTGAATAATCTAAATAGTATATAAGTATAATTAAAATCAGAAATATTTCGGGTTAGACACGTAGCTCAGTTGGTAGAGCTGCGTGCACGCGAACGAGAGGTCCCGGGTTCGAACCTCACTCAGTGCACACTCAACCACAGTCCGACCGGTCAACGGTCCGGTCAACAGTCGGTCAACGGTCAACAAAGTCAAATTTTTTTTATTATTTTATTTATTTATTTAATTTAAAAATCAATTAAAAATACTTAAAAATAATATTTTTAAAGTTAGAAAACGACCTTAAACTCACAAAAATAAATCTAAAAATCCTATTAAAATTGTTAATTAAAAGTATTAGTCTCCAATAAAATCCAATTATTTACCGAACCATTTCGTTAATATTTTAGGTTAGTTCTTCCTCGTCGATCAAATCCCAAAACTCGTGCGCATCCAACAACATCAAAAGAACGCACCCAATGTGAGTGAATCTCTACCAATTCCCTGTTTTAATCACATTTTTTGGGTGTATCATGTGTCTCTTAATTATTTATTATATTTAAACACTTGTGCATCCATCATATCCGTGATCAAATGTGTATTCAATATGTATCAATTGTTGTGTGGATTATGTTTAGATTAAAGTTATCATTTTCAGTACATGCATTTCATTAGGCCCAACAGCTCCCCGTGGGAGACGGGTTGAGTACAGGTGCCTCATTCGATCGGCTCCGTTTGATTGAGCCTTGATCTCACATACATCATCATACATTTCATACGATCGGCTCCGTTTGATTGAGCCTTGATCTCACAATACATTATCATTCATGTTATATACTCATTCAAGGTGGTTTGTGATTGTTTGTTTATATATGTTTGCTCACATATGAATATTGCACAACTTTTCAATATTAAATACAACAAGAAATCAATAACAATGTTTTTAAACAAGGTTCACTCGCCAACTTTTGTTGACCCAAAATTTCCCCAATTTTACACATGATACAGGTGATCCAGTTGAGGCAAGAAACACATAAGAGGGCCTAGAAGAATAAATCAATTTATGCTTTGGATTGTTTACTTAGTTTCATTTCCTTGTATTTGTATGAATTTGATTTGAACATTTAAGTTGTAATTTGAATTTAATAAATATGAAACATTTTAGGTAAACATCATGAGCTTTGGTGATAACCCAATTATGTCCCGACTCTTATTCCGCTGCTGGTCGGGGTGTGACAGATTGGTATCAGAGCCATGACTATAGGGATATAGGATAGGTTATTAGACCCTTAGAGCCTATACTATAGTTGATTAGAATTTTTAAATTGTTTATGTGTTACATACAAAATTCATGATGTTTATATGCTTTATGTTTATTGTTACATTCAATGTTATGCAAGCATGTTCATAAGTACATATTATTATACAATGCTCATCATGAATCATATCCCCATAACATATCATATCCATGAGAGCACACACCTCACAATTCCCATGATTTTTGCAACGATTTTTGTATTTTTCAAATCACATCAAAGTGAGTTCCCATGACGGGCATGTAGTAACTGGAAGGGTACGAGTACCGGTAGTCGGAACGTCCTGTCTAGGCTTGGCATTCGTATAAATCCAAAATAAAGGACCAGTTTGCCTACCTGGGGACTAACGATGAGAGTACGAAGGACCTATTAGGCCAAAGCATGCTATACCAAACGTCGTGTGAGCTAACCCCACTTTGAGTTGTCATTGTGTCTATACCTGGACACCCTCCTACCATACATCTCGCAATCATATTTCATGGTTTTCATTCGGGCGATGCGAGTGTTAAACCGCCAACACCAATGTGAATCCTACTAAGCCAATAGTTATGGGGGCCCACATGACTATACAGGCGATGGTATGGGGGACATTGGAGGCCCAAACATGAGCAAACCCAAGACATCCTATGGATGTAGTTGCATTATTGATGATTATGTTATTTTATTACTTTTAACGACACATGACACCTAAAAACTTCTTAAACTCACAATCTTCCTATGTATGTTCCTGTAGATGTCGGCTAGGCAACTACGTGGAGGTAGAAAGTCAGGAAGGTCAAACGAACGCTTGGCCACCCAAATTGCAAAACAAATGGCCGCGGTGCTTCCTGACATCGTAATTCAAGTCCAACAAGCTCTCACCGCGAATCCCATCAACCCTCCCAATCAAGAAGACCAGAACGTCGACAACCCTCCCTCCAAAAAGTGCTCCTACAAACACTTCAAGTCTTGCGATCCCCCAAAGTATGAAGGGACCGAAGGTGTCACTGCTCTCCTCCACTGGTTTGAGGAAATGGAGAACACCTTCCTCAATTGCGATTGTCCCGAGGATCGCAAGGTACGTTACGCAACCGGAGACTGTTTGGGGTAGCCCTTACCTGGTGGAACACAGAAAAGGGTAAGAGAGGAGTCGAAGATGCTATGGCCTTAACATGGGAAGAGTTAAGGGAAATAATGACAAGACGCTTCTGTCCAAGAAGCGAAATCAAGAAGTTGGAAGATGAATTCCATTCGTTAAAACAAAAGGAAGGAGATCATACCTCCTACAACAAAAGATTTCTCGAGCTAAACCAAATGATCCCCAACTTGTTCACCCAGTGTACCGCTTGGTTGAACACTACATTCGAGGCCTCCCCTCGAAAATTCAAGACTCGGTTCTAAGCACTTCACCTGCAACACTTGAGGTCGCAATGGAACTAGCTACCGAACTTACCGAGAATCGCATCCGAAACGGTAAATTCAAGGAGGAGAAAAAGAAAGCCCCCATTGAGGCCCAAACTTCAAACCATTCTGTCTCCTCTTCGAAGTTTGCTGGTAAGAGGAAGTGAAACAATAGGAACTTTGCTGTCACACAAACAAACCCCCCTATCACTGCTGCACCCATCACCCAAGTTGCCCCCTCAGCTGCACCATATAAAAAGCCATACTCCCGCCCATACCCAAAATGCAACCGTTGCCAATACCATCACTTTCCCGAACATCCCTGCCAACATTGCACCAGCTGTGGCCGTGCAGGTCACACCATCCAAACCTGTCGCACACTTCAGCGAATGAACCGCAACCAACCCTCAACCCAAACCCACCATCAGATAGTGGGTCAAGCCCAACAACCTTTACTCCTACCACCTGCCCAACATAAAGCCCAATCCTACTACTAACCCAACTACCCCATGATGCAACCCATGCGAGCTTGTTACAACTGTGGAGACCCGAACCACTTTAGAAACACTTGTCCACGCTTGGTGAACATCATTCATGCCCAAGCTCAAGCAAATCCGGTGAACTAAGCTAACCAAGTTCCTCCACCTGCTAGAGGAAGAGCTTTCAACATCAACGCCAATCAAGCTAGGGCTGACAACAACGTGGTTAACGGTACGTTTCTCATCAATGGTAGTTATGCATCCATGTTATTTGATACTGGCGCGGATAAGAGTTTTGTGTCCTTAGAATTTGAACCCATCCTCAACCAAACTCGTGATAATCTCATGGAATCCATAACGGTGGAAGTTGCTGACGGAAAACCGGTCTCATAAACTCTATTAACGAAATTGTACCCTCACTCTAAACGATCACGATTTTCCAGTTGACCTCATTCCTATGAAGTTGGGAAGTTTCGACATTATAATCGGTATGGACTGGCTCAGTCAACATCATGCTGAAGTAGTATGCCGTGAAAAGTTCATTCGCATTCCTCTTGCAGACGGTCAGACCCTACGAATCTTTGGAGAAACCCCTTCGAAAGGACTCAAATTAATGTCCTGTCTTCAAGCCCGAAAATACCTCCGCAAGAACTATGTCGCATTCCTAACTCACGTCGTCAAGAAGGGAAACAAGGAGAAGAAACTCGAAGATATACCGGTAGTGAAAGAATTCCCACAAGTCTTTCCCGATGACATCTCAGGACTTCCTCCCATGAGAGAAGTCGAATTCCGCATTGATCTTATACCTGGCGCTACACCAATCGCAAAATCTCCTTATAGGAGCCCCATCCGAAATGCAAGAGCTGGCCAGTCAACTGCAAGAGCTGACTGACAAAGGATTTATACGTCCTAGCTCATCGCCTTGGGGTGCGCCTGTTCTTTTTGTGAAGAAAAAAGATGGAACGTTTCGCATGTGTATCGACTACAGAGAACTCAACAAGTTAACGGTCAAGAATCGCTACCCATTACCTCGCATCGATGACCTTCTAGACCAACTTCAAGGCGCCACCTGTTTTTCAAAAATCGACCTTCGTTCTGGATATCATCAACTCAGAGTACATGAAGAAGACGTCCCAAAGACCGCCTTCCGAACTCGATATGGTCATTACGAATTCATGGTCATACCATTTGGTTTAACCAACGCCCCAGCAGTATTTATGGATTTAATGAATAGAGTATGCAAACCCTACCTCGACCGCTTTGTCATAGTCTTCATCGACGACATCCTCATCTACTCAAAGTCTAAGTCTGATCATGATCGACACCTTCGACTCATCCTTACACTCTTAAGGACAGAAAAGTTGTACGCTAAGTTCTCGAAATGTGAATTCTGGTTAAGGGAAGTACAATTCCTTGGACACGTCGTCAATGATAAGGGAATTCATGTTGATCCCTCAAAAATCAAGGCAGTACAGGAATGGCAAGCGCCACGTACCGCTACCGAAGTAAGATCATTTCTTGGTTTGGCCGGTTACTATCGCCGCTTCATTTCCAATTTCTCTCGTATTGCTGTACCCCTCACGGCTTTGACTCATAAAAGAAAACCCTTCATATGGGGACCTAAACAAGAAGAAGCCTTCCAAACCCTTAAGCAAAAGCTTTGTGACGCACCTATCCTCACACTTCCTGAAGGTTGCGATGACTTTGTAGTATATTGTGACGCATCAGGGCAAGGACTAGGTTGTGTATTAATGCAAAGGGGAAAAGTGATAGCCTATGCTTCTAGGCAACTCAAGGTTCATGAGAAGAACCACACCACCCACGACCTAGAACTTGGAACCGTTGTGTTCGCTCTCAAGATATGGAGACATTATCTCTATGGTACCAAGTGTGAAATATACACTGACCACAAGAGCCTCCAACATATCTTCAATCAAAAGGAGTTGAATATGAGGCAATGAAGATGGGTCGAACTTCTTAACGACTACGACTGTGAAATTCGGTATCATCCTGGCAAGGCAAACGTGGTGGCCGATGCGCTCAGTCGAAAAGGTTATGCGAACTCCATTCGTCTTCTATGTTCGCAAATCATAACCGACATCAAAGATCTAATCCGAGAAGCTCAACATGTTTCTGTAACAGAAAATGACGTACGTGATGAGCTGTCTTGTGGAGCGGAACTTAAAATCGAAACTAAATCCGACGGTATTCTCTACTATCTAAATCGCATATGGATTCCTGATCGCGACAACCTTCGTGATTTCCTCATGAATGAGGCGCACAAAACACGGTACTTTGTACACCCAGGAGCCGACAAGATGTATCAAGACCTTCGATACACCTACTGGTGGCCTGGCATGAAAAAGGATATTGCTGTTTTTGTTTCCAAGTGCCTTACCTGTTCCAAAGTAAAAGCTGAACATCAAAGACCTTCAGGACTTCTAACCCAACCTGAAATACCTGTATGGAAGTGGGAAAACATAACCATAGACTTCATTACCGGGTTACCTCGCACCTCCAGTGGGTATGACACTATATGGGTAATCATTGATCGTCTTACAAAATCAGCTCACTTCATTCCGATTCGCGAGGACTTCAAGAACGAGAAGTTAGCTCGTATCTACATCAGCGAGATCGTAAGCCGTCATGGTGTACCTTTAAGCATCATTTCAGACCGTGATGGTCGTTTCACTTCACGAACATGGCAAGCTGTACAAACCTCATTGGGTACACGATTAGACCTCAGTACCGCTTTTCATGCTCAAACTGATGGACAATCTAAACGCACCATCCAAACTTTTGAAGACATGCTTCGAGCATGTGTCATAGACTTCAAGGGAAATTGGGACTCTCATCTACCATTAGTTGAATTTTCGTACAACAATAGCTATCATTCGAGTATCGGCATGGCTCCTTTCGAAGCTTTATATGGTCGTAAGGGCCGATCACCAGTATGTTGGCACGAAATTGGGGAAGCTCAAATCACCGGTCCAGAATTGATTCAAGAAACAACAGACAAGATCCATCAAATTCGAAACAATCTTCTAACGGCACAAAGTCGTCAAAAGAGTTACGCAGATAAACGACGAAAGCCCTTGGAGTTTAACATTGGTGATCAAGTACTTTTAAAAGTATCATCGTGGAAGGGAGTAGTTCGTTTTGGCCAGAAGGGCAAGCTAGCACCACGCTACGTAGGACCTTTCAAGATACTCGAAAGAGTAGGACCTGTAGCATACAAGCTTGACCTACCAGAAGAACTCAACAGAAGTCATCCCACATTCCACGTAGCAAACTTAAAGAAGTGCCTCGCCGATGAAAACCTCCATATTCCCCTAGAAGATATTCAGATCGATGAATCTATGCACTTTATTGAAAGACCAGTAGAGATGATGGACTTCGGAGAAAAACGTTTAAGACGGAGTCGTATACCAATTGTTAGGGTACGCTGGGAGTCGAAACGAGGACCTGAGTTTACTTGGGAACGCGAAGACTCAATGCGCGAAAAATACCCGCATCTTTTTCCTGTTACCACTACTACTTAAATTTCGGGACGAAATTTCTAAAAGTAGGGGATACTGTAACATCCGTCGAAAAACGGGTTTTCAAAACCCGCTTCGTTTATTAATCGAATATTTCAGTTATAATTTTCATTGCGTATTTAATGTTCATATTAATTTAAACGATACGTAACTAATAAACATTGTTAGAATTTTAAAATATAATTAATAAAAAAAAGAAATAGTGAATAAAAAAATAAATACCGCTGCCGGGTTTCGAACCTGGGTCAGCCGGTTCACTCAACAAACAACCATTTCACCGCTCCGCCACTAGCATCTTTTGTGAATAATACTGAAACAAATAATACTTAAAATAAAACTCGAAGTCAAAACCCGAGTTCAGCGCGCCCAATCCGCAGTCGCCGGAAATACCGACGATTTCGCCAATCACGACCGTTTTCCTTTGACTGAACGCGTGTATTAACTTCGACATCGGTTATAACCGATGTCTAATCCCGCAATCCCAGTCATAACCGCCGGAAAAGTTTTGACCATGAATCAAGATCAAATTCGGACTCGATTCATCCTGTTTCTTCCCTATAAATTCACACTCAAGTATCTGGTAACCTTTTCTGTCACACCCCGACCCGCAGCGGAAAAGGTGATCGGGGCATGATTGGGTTATCATCAAAGCTCATGACATTTATTAAGCGTTTCATATTCATTAATACAAATTAAATGGAATTATACAATAAATGTTACAACATGATCTAACTAACAATCTAAACTTCTTTGTTCTCTTCTAAGGCATATCCTATGTTTTCCTTGCTTCAACCTGTTCACCTGTATCATGTGTAAAAAGGTTTTTGGATCAACATAATGTTGGCGAGTGAATCCTATGGAAAACATTTGAACAAATATATTTAAATTGATTATGAAATATGTGCACAACCAAACATGAGTAAAAATAGATATAAACTTAATCAACAATCATAAGATATTAAGTGAAACACACATGAACAATAATGGAACATTTAGAGGCACGCGATGCTCAACTCGTCTCTCACGAGGAACTGAGGGCCTAATGAATGAATTTGCATGAACATGATAACATAAATGACACAACTACAAACAATACAAACTCAATGATACACACATGAACAATAATGGAACATTTAGAGGCACGCGATGCTCAACTCGTCTTTCACGAGGAACTGAGGGGCCTAATGAATGAGTTTCATATATTTTGACGAAAGGAAATAAGTAATCACAACAATATAAGCAATCTAAGTTTAGGTCATGATGTGGTATAGCACAAGTTTAAATAAATAAGTTATTTATTTTCATAACACATGACACACCCCAAAACGTGTAAATTAAAAGGGGGAGTTGTAAGATTCACTCACAGTGGGTGCGTTCGGTTGATGATGTTGAATGCACGCGAAGTGGTTTTAACCACGAGTGAGTTTAACCTAGAATAATCGCATTATGGTTTGGTAAGTAAACGGATTTTATTAAACTATTTTAGTAGGATTGTTGGGTGTATTTTTGTGAGTTTGAGGCTATTTTCTAACCTTAAAAATGTTATTTTTAAGTATTTTTAATTGATTTTTTAATTAAAATAATTAAATAAAAATAAGAAAAAAAAATTGATTTTTTTCTGACCGTTGACCAGCCCGTTGACCGTTGACCTGACCGTTGACCGGTTCGAATGCGGAACACAAGTGCGCTGAGTGAGGCTCGAACCCGAGACCTCCCGTACGCGTGCACGCAGCTCTACCAACTGAGCTACGTGTCTAACCCGTTATAAATCTGATTTTAATTATATATATATATTAATTAGTTTAAACCGAAAATCATTTTATTTTAAAAACAGTTTTAAGCGAATCGGACATACACTCCACAGGTCTCGAACCCGGGACCTGTGGTTTAATCTAACACACAGTCCACCGCTGGACTGTGTGTTTAACATGTTACATAGTTTGATTTTTATTATACTTAAATACAATTTAGTTATTTCCTTTTCTGCCTTATTAAAAAGAATAGATAATTGTTCGAGTCGGTGCAGTAGACCCGACTCGAACTCGTGACCTGTGATATAAACAAACACACAGTCCACCGCTGGACTGTGTGTCTAACTTGGTTATTATTCCGGTTATTAATATACTTAACATATACCAGTATCGACTCCCGTTCAGTTTAACAAAAAATGATTTTTTATTAAGGCATCGTGTGTGAGACGGGATTCGAACTCGAGACCTTTGCTTTTTATGTGCACACAGTCCACCGCTGGACTGTGTGTCTAACCCGAGTAATATCCTGATTTTAATTATACTTATACGTTATAGCGGTCATCGTCTTCCTCGTCAAGTTAGAACCAGAAATCGGAAATCGACTGGTTCAAAGTCTTAATCGGTTTCTTAGCGTCTTACAGTTCATTAAGGTGAGATATGAGTGAAAAGAAAAAGAAATTAGGCGAAGAGGTATACCGACTGGACTCTCTGTTTTCCGGCAGAAACTCCGGCGACAGCAATCACCTCCGGCGACGTGTTCCTTGTAGCAGCGAGTCTCCAGGAAACTTACAAAGGGTGTGGGTATCTCCGGTATAAGCTCAGAGGCTCAGTGAGGCTCAGGGATGGAGAAATCGGTTTTCCGGCGATGAGCAGGGAAATTCCGGCGAGTGGAATTACGCCGAGAAAAGGTGTGTTTTTGAGCGAAAAGGTTTGCAGTGGGTTGTGGGTGAATTTATAGAACAAATCGTCAATGAACCTGGTCTGATTTCCGACTGTATTTATCGATTTAAATTTTCCGGCAGTTATGGTTTGGTCGCGGACTTCAAACATCGGTTATAACCGATGTCTTAATACTAGTTTACGTTATAACTGAAAGTGGTGTTAAAAGTTCGCGAGATTACCGGGATTTCGACGACTGAACTATTGGGCGCCGGTTTTGAATTCGTAACGTCATTATATCAATTAAATGATTTCAATATATAACAAACAAAATCCGTGGCGCAGTGGTTTGTGTGTGTGAGTTAAGTCTGTTTCCGGATCGGTACAGACCCGGGTTCGAAACCCGGCAGAGGTATTATATTTTTATTTTGCGATTTTTGACAGTTTTTCAAAAACTAATTATATATTCTTGTATAATAATTGATTACGTATCGTTTAGAATTATTTTGGGCATTTAATTCGCAACGAAAATTTTGACTGACTGTTCGGTTGATAAACGGAGCGGGTTTGGTAAATCCGTTTTTTACGGATGTTACATTTTCGCTCAAAATCGCACAATTTATCGAAGTCTTAGCACTCGCCGGAGAAATTCTGAACTCGTCGGACTTTCACCGGAAAACCGAGACTTACATCAAATCGGTAAATTTCTCGACTCTTTCGTTTTCAATCCATTGTTAGACATATACTAACTTCAATCGTTCAACCAGAATCGGTTCCAGACGACGTTGCCGGAAATTCTGCACTCGCCGGAAAATCTCTGGAAATTCCGAAATCACACTGTAAATCGGTACAATCATCTAAACCCCCCTGATATCTCTTGTTTAGTCACTTAATTTCACAACTCATTGATCAAAGCTGTTAATTGATCCGCTCAGACGGAATTCACAAATCAGAGCCGACGACCCTTGCCGGAGTTCTGAGAAAAACATCCTGTTTGGTACAATTCTGTTCTTTAATCTCATTATCTAATACTTTCCAACCAATTATAAGTTTCGATAATCGAATTAAACAAAAACAGTCGGACATCTGGTTCTGTGTCTTTATAGATGAAGAAGACGAAGGCGATATGTGTATAAGTTTAATTAAAACTGAATATTATACCGGGTTAGACACACAGTCCAGTGGTGGACTGTGTGCAAATTTAATATCATGGTCCCGAGTTCGAGTCCTAACACGCTGCCCGGTTCTTACAAATTTCCAACCATTTTTAATACTGATATATATTAAGGCGCAGATAGTATATAAATGTAATTAAAATCGCATATCATTCGGGTTAGTCACACAGCCCAGTTGGTCGGGTTGTGTGCAATACAAGGCTATGGACGCGGGTTCGAGTCCAGGCCCTCACACCGGTTCAATGATTTAAAAACCTTTTTAAATTAAATAGAATTCTGAATAATCTAAATAGTATATAAGTATAATTAAAATCATAAATATTTCGGTTAGACACGTAGCTCAGTTGGTAGAGCTGCGTGCACGTGTACGAGAGGTCCCGGGTTCGAACCTTCCTCAGTGCACACTCAACCACAGTCCGACCGGTCAACGGTCCGGTCAACGGTCAACGGTCGGTCAATGGTCAACAAAAGTAAAATTTTTTTTATTATTTTATTTATTTATTTAATTTAAAAATCAATTAAAAATACTTACAAATAATATTTTTAAAGTTAGAAAACGACCTTAAACTCACAAAAATAAATCTAAAAATCCTATTAAAATTGTTAATTAAAAGTATTAGTCTCCAATAAAATCCAATTATTTACCGAACCATTTCGTTAATATTTTAGGTTAGTTCTTCCTCGTCGATCAAATCCCAAAACTCGTGCGCATCCAACAACATCAAAAGAACGCACCCAATGTGAGTGAATCTCTACCAATTCCCCGTT
Organism: Scalesia atractyloides; assembly: GCA_947069175.1. NCBI lineage: Eukaryota > Viridiplantae > Streptophyta > Magnoliopsida > Asterales > Asteraceae > Scalesia > Scalesia atractyloides. The sequence goes on from CAMTDV010000004.1 coordinate 28,558,449, forward strand.
TTAATCACATTTTTGGGGTGTATCATGTGTCGCTTAATTATTTATTATATTTAAGCACTTGTGCATTCATCATATCCGTGATCAAATGTGTATTCAATATGTATCAATTGTTGTGTGGATTATGTTTAGATTAAAGTTATCATTTTCAGTACATGCATTTCATTAGGCCCAACAGCTCCCCGTGGGAGACGGGTTGAGTACAGGTGCCTCATTCGATCGGCTCCGTTTGATTGAGCCTTGATCTCACATACATCATCATACATTTCATACGATCGGCTCCGTTTGATTGAGCCTTGATCTCACAATACATTATCATTCATGTCATATACTCATTCAAGGTGGTTAGTGATTGTTTGTTTATATATGTTTGCTCACATATGAATATTGCACAACTTTTCAATATTAAATACAACAAGAAATCAATAACAATGTTTTTAAACAAGGTTCACTCGCCAACTTTTGTTGACCCAAAATTTCCCCCATTTTACACATGATACAGGTGATCCAGTTGAGGCAAGAAACACATAAGAGGGCCTAGAAGAATAAATCAGTTTAAGCTTTGGATTGTTTTACTTAGTTTCATTTCCTTGTATTTGTATGAATTTGATTTGAACATTTAAGTTGTAATTTGAATTTAATAAATATGAAACATTTTAGTAAACATCATGAGCTTTGGTGATAACCCAATTATGCCCCGACTCTTATTCCGCTGCGGGTCGGGGTGTGACAGAAAACCCAATCATGCCCCGATCACCATTTCCGTTGCGGGTAAGGGTGTGACAGATTGGTATCAGAGCTTTTGACTATAGGGATATAGGATAGGTTATTAGACCCTTAGAGCCTATACTATAGTTGATTAGATTTTAATTGTTTATGTGGTTACATGCAAACTCATGATGTTTATTTGTTTCGTATTTATTACACACACATGCATGCAAACACTTCCGCTATCATATTGTGTGATATTTAATGAGTTATACTTATTGTCAAACATAACAAGCTTACATATACATTCATCACGCCTATTTCAATGTTCACATATTCAAGACATCCTCATATTCCTTTATTCAAGATTTTATCGCATTTTCGTTTTTCAATCTCATCAAAGTGAGTTCTACGACGGGCATGTAGTAACTGTAAGGGTACAAGTACCGGTAGTCGGAACGTCCTGTCTAGGTTGGCATTCGTATAAATCCAATATAACGGACCAGTTTGCCTACCTGGGGACTAACGATGAGAGTACGAAGGACCTATTAGGCCAAAGCATGCCACACCAAACGTCGTTTGAACTAACCCCACTTTGAGGTGTCACCGTGTCCACACCTGGATGCACTCCGAATATCATACGTTACAAACATATTTCTCGTTTTCTCCGGGTTTTAGTGTACGTTACCAGGCTAACACATGCGAACCATATGAAAGACCCGGTAATCAAGGGGGCCCACATGATTACGAAGGTGAAGTATGGCGGCATGCAAGGCCCAATTACGAGCAAAGCCCAAGACATCCTATGGATGTAGTAAATTTATTATTCATCATTTATTTTATGAATGTTCATTCCTAAATACGACACATGACCCCTAAAACGTCAAACTCATACTCTTGATACGTATTCCTTGTAGATGTCTTCTAGTCTCGCTTGCAGAAAAATGAGATCAGGTAAATCCCGCGAGCGCATGGCTGCCCAAATCGCTCAACAAATGGCTGCCGTAATACCCAACATCGTAGTTCAAGTTCAACAGGCCCTTACCGCTAATCCCGTCAACCCAATCCACCAAGAAGATCAAAACATTGTCAATCCTTCCCCCAAATCCACTAAATGCACCTTCAAGCATTTCAAATCCTGCGATCCTCCAAAATACGAAGGGACTGAAGGTGTCACCGCTCTCCTCCATTGGTTTGAGGAGATGGAAAACACTTTTCTCAATTGCGACTGCCCCGATAATCGCAAGGTGCGATATGCCACCGGTCGTTTGTTTGGAGTAGCACTTACATGGTGGAATACAGAGAAGGCCAATCGAGGTGTTGAAGATGCTATGACTTTGACTTGGGAAGAGTTGAAGGAAATCATGACAAGACGGTTTTGTCCAAGAAGCGAAATCAAGAAATTGGAAGATGAGTTCTATTCTTTGAAACAGAAAGAGGGCGACCACACCACATACAACAAGAGATTCCTTGAGTTAAATCAGATGGTCCCCAACTTGTTCACTCCCCTCTACCATTTGATCGAGCACTACATTCGATGTCTTCCTTCAAAAATTCAAGACCCTGTAATAAGTACCACACCTGCAACTTTGGAAGCAGCAATGGAGTTAGCTACAGAGCTCACCGAAAACCGCATACGGAATAAAGACTTTAAGGAGGAGAAGAAGAAGGATAAAGCATCAACCGAAACCTCAAACTCCACCCAAACCGAATCCTCTCCTCAACCCACTTCTAAGAGAAAACGAGATGGGCAAATTTTCGCTGTCACCCAACACAATCAACCAGCTTCACAAGTCGTACCCCTACAAGCTATCCCAATCACTCAAGTAGCACCTAACTCAACTTACCCAAATAAGAAACCTTACATTGGACCTCACCCTCAATGCAACACCTGTTTTTATCACCATCCATCTACCTTACCTTGTCGACTATGTGCGAATTGTGGGTGTTATGGTCATTTGAGCAAAACTTGTCGCGCCTCTCAAAACCAAGTTTCACCCCCTACTCAAAACATGATCCAAACATATCAATAACCCCAATACCCCATGTTTCCATATGTTCGAGCTTGTTTTAATTGTGGCGACCCTACCCACTTTAGAAACACGTGCCCTCGATTGGTTAACATTATAAACGCCCAAGCTTAAGCAAACCCAGTTAACCAAGCAAATCAAGCAACCCCAGCTCCACCACCAGCAAGAGGAAGAGCTTACAACATCAACGCCAATCCTGTTGAAGATAATAACGGCCCAAACGAATCACCCAATTAGCCTTCCTTCACCAAGAATCAAGACTCAACTCCAACCGTTTAGTTTTTATGTTTTCATATGTTATCTCAATCTTTACGTATCTCAGTTATAAATTGGGAATTTATGTATCCAAGAATTTTAATGCGAATTGATATTACAGTTTTATTTTATGCCCGTTGATTTAACATTCATATCATCAAACATCTCGACGTACCTCGATCACATCATTTAAAGAAGTTGGGTTGTGTCTCACTTTTACATACACTAACCCCTTCATCATAACAAACGAGAGAGGTACTGTCATCATTCAGTCATGTATCCTTTCAGAATTGAGACTCAAGCTTTGGTCGTTGTGTTTGTTTATGTTTTAGAGTCACATAGAACTGATCATAACTTACTGATAAAGCCAATGAAAATTTGACAAGAATATGGTGGATACGCCGCTGGTACTTCCTATATATAAGTATTCTTGGCAAAGGATCAAAAGCATTACCAGGCGGTTATGAGAAGTTCCATGTAGGTTTTAGTATCGTCATGGTTGAAGTTTTGTTTTGTGATATAACCTTATCTTTCCAAACGTATCAACTCTCTCAAAACTCTTCTGCATGAGATCATACCTAGTCAATCAACTCTGTTTATCAATATTCCTTATCTTAGGCATCAAAAAGCGATTCCTGTAGCAGGGTATTCAACCCTTACTAGGAACGTTACCGCCTCAAATAAGATTTAAACTCTCACCCTCCTCTAATTATGTAATTGTCAAATTAAAAACACCCACCCTTCAAGTCAAATATACCATTACTACTTAATTTCGGGACGAAATTTCTAAAAGTAGTGGATACTGTAACATTCGTCGAAAAACAGGTTTCCAAAACCCGCTTCGTTTATTAATCGAATAGTCAGTTATAATTTTCGTTGCGTAAATATTGTTCATTTTAATTTTAAACAATACATAATTAATAAACATATTAGAATTTAAAAACTATAATTATTAAAAAGTAAAAATAAATGAAGAAAAAAAATAAAAGAAGCTGCCGGGTTTCAAACTCGGGTCAGCCCGTTCAACAAACAACCACAACACCACTCCGCCACATGAGTCTTTTGTTAATATACTGAAACAATTAATACTTATAATAAAACTCGAAATCAAATCCAGTAATCAGCGCGCCCAATCCGCAGTCGCCGGAAATACCGACGATTTCGCTAAATTTTGACCGTTTCCTTTGACTGAACGCGTGAATTAACTTCGGCATCGGGTTATAACCGATGTCTAATCCCCCAATTCAAGTCGTAACCGCCGGAGAAACATTGACCACGAATCAAGATCAAATTCGGACTCGATTCATTCTGTTTCTTCCTTATAAATACTCACCCAAGTCTCTGGTAATCTTTTCGCTCAAAATCGCACAATTTCTCGAAGTCTTAGCACTCGCCGGAGATATTCTGCATTCGCCGGACTTTCACCGGAAAACCGAGACTTACACCAAATCGGTAATTTTCTCGACTCTTTCGTTTTCAAACCATTGTTAGACATATATTAACTTCATTCCTTCAACCAGAATCGGTCTCAGACGACGTTGCCGGAAAGTCCTGCACTCGCCGGAAAATCACTGGAAATTCCGAAGTCACGCTATGAATCGGTACAATCATCTAAACCCCCTGATAACCCTTGCTTAATAACTTAATTTCACAATTCGTTGATCAAAACTGTTAATTGATCCACTCAGACGGAATTCACAAATCAGAGCCGACGACCCTTGCCGGAAATCTGAGAAAAACATCCTGTTCGGTACATTCGATTCCGTAACTCTCTTTATCCATTACATTTCAATCAATTATATGTTAGAACGAACGATTTAAACAAGAACAGTCGGACATCTTTGTCTGTGTCTTTATGAATGAAGAAGATGAAGTCGAACATTGTGTATAAGTTTAATTAAAACTGAATCTTTAACCAGGTTAGACACACAGTCCAGCGGTGGACTGTGTGCAATCACACAGCGCACGTCACGAGTTCGAACCTTACAACGCACCGATTTTTCAGAATTAAAACCAACCTTTTTAAAACTGAATCAGAACAAGTCACAGTATGATTATAAGAGTAATATAAACCATAAGTTAAACAGATTAGACACACAGCCCAACTGGTTGGGCTGTGCGCTTACGAACCGAAGGACCCGAGTTCGACTCCGGGTCCCTGCAACCGGTTCGACATATAAATCCTTTTTAATATAAACCAAATAAAATAACAAGCTAATCAGTATATATATATAATTAAAACATGGAATATTTCGGGTTAGACACGTAGCTCAGTTGGTAGAGCTGCGTGCACGCTTACGAGAGGTCCCGGGTTCGAACCTCACTCAGCGCACAACATTTCCACAGTCCGACCGGTCAACGGTCAAAAAGTCAAAATTTTTATTTTCTTTTTATTTATTTATTTAATTTAAAAATCAATTAAAAATACTTAAAATAATATTTTTAAAGTTAGGAAATGGCCTTAAACTCACAAAAATAAATCTAAAAATCCTATTAAGTTTGTTAATTAAAAGTATTAGTCTCAAATAAAATCCATTTATTTACCGAACCATTTCGTTATTATTTTAGGTTAGTTTTCCTCGTCGATCAAATCCCAAAACTCGTGCGCATCCAACATCATCAAAAGAACGCATCCAATGTGAGTGAATTCTTACAAATTCCCCTTTTTATTCATGTTTTGGGGTGTATCATGTGTCTCTTTAATTATTTCACTTATTCAAACTCGTGCTATTACCATTATATGATCTAAACTTATAATGTAAATATTGTTTGTTGTAATGTGTGTTTACATTTAGTCAAGTTGTGTGCAAATCAATTCATTAGGCCCATCAGTTCCCCGTTGGAGACGGGTTGAACATCGCTTGCCTCAAAATCATTCATTAGGCCCATCAGTTCTTCGTGGGAGACGTGTTGAACATCGCGTGCCTCAAAATCATTCATTAGGCCCACCAGTTCCTCGTGGGAGACGAGTTGAACATCGCGTGCCTCAAAATCATTCATTTGGTGTGTGCGTGTGTATTAATTAATATTATGTGTTTTGTGATTAAACTTACATTTACGTTTATTCATATTTGGTTATGCACAATTTTATTCAAATAACCAACATAACTAATCCTTTCAAATGTTTAAATAAGATTCACTCGCCAACTTTTTGTTGACCCAAAACCCTATTTTTACACATGATACAGGTGGACAGGTTGAAGCAAGGAACACGTAGGAAATTGCCTTAGAAGAAAAATAATGAAGTCTTGATAAATGTATAGAACATGTTGTACTTGTATATTGATTGTAATGTTCTCCTTTAAAAGGAAATAATAAATATGAAACTTAATAGTAAATGTCATGAGCTTTGATGAAAACCCAATCATGCCCCGATCACCATTTCTGCTGTGGGTCGGGGTGTGACAATGTGTCCTTGAAGCGAGACATCATGCACGGGATGCGTCGGGCAAGTTTCTAAAGGGTCTGACGAGGTTTCCGACGAGTTGCAGGTTTTCAGCAAGTTTGAACGATATGTAATTTGCAAATTTTTGTTTCCAGAAACCCAACTCTTTGATTGAATAAATTTTGATCAACCAACTTTAGTGTTGCTTTTTTAGGCATTTACAAATCTTTTGTTTTCATAAGTGATTTTGTCCATTTCATAACCTATATAAATATTCGAACATCACCAACAAGCGTCCAGACCCCTAGGTAATACTATTGGAAGATCGATTTCTAAAGCTTGTAAAGTCTATATTATATACCACAATCGAGTGCTACACACCAAACTTCAGTAATGTTGAGGATTTTGTGGTTTTAAACAATAGGAAATCATCAATTACACGAACAAAAACTAGCTCCTCTTGCAATATGATCTTTCAAACTCGCCAGAAACCTGCAACTCGTTGGACGCTTCAGAAACATGCCCAACTCATCCCATGCATGATGCCTCTCTCAAAGGACACATCCCATGGCCACGTATCCATTTTTATTGGTTTTCGCTCCAAAGAGCATCCCGTGCTTGAATGACGCATCCCGTGCTTGAATGGCGCATTCCGTGACTATGTGTCCATTTTTTATTGGGTTTCGCTCCAAAGACACATCTCATGCTTGAAGGACGCATCCCGCGCATGATGCACTGCTCCAAGGAGACATGAAGTGGCTATCTTTGAAAGTCATGGTGGTCAATGGTTATTTTTGTAATTTTCCCTTTATAAAACCGGAACAACCAAATCCATCATTAGGAAAATGAGACAAAACTACCAAAAGAATCACCTAATATCCATGCTTTCGACATAACCACAACTTATCAACTAAAAGGTAATGATAAGTTTTTATTTTTCTCAGTCGCTCCGTACTAGCAAGTTATATAACGCCAACACCATCCAGCGCGACCTATGGCCCCGATGAACACCGCCCCGATCGGCGCCATGCAACGGGTATGGAGAGGCTACGCGAAAATAATAACGGAACTTTGATGTTGGGGTTTGTGTTTGTCTCTCACACACATATATTTACATACATAGGTATGTATACTTGAAGGGGTTATATTACCCTCTTTTTACTACACACTCAAGTTATATAACTCTCTCTCTCACAATTCAATTGTTTTAGCTACTCCATTGAAGATTCAACCAGTCTTTTATAGTTACGCCCGAGTTCCGAATTATAGCCCTAATTATGAACAGTGAAATGTTAATACAATTAGAATGTTTTCTCTACTGTGAACGTCTTTTTGCGTTATCTTTGAAATTATTTAAATATTCACAACAAAATACATGTTATTTCCGATAGCACACAACTAGCTATTTACGACAGGAAAAGATGGTCACTAAACTAGTGACCAAGTAATCGGTCCTTGGTTCAGCAAACGGCTTACAACTGAAATCACAATAGTCATAAATTTAAAGACAAAGCAATTTCATCAAAAAAAAATGGTCGCAAAACAACTGTATAATTTCGGTAGCAAACAAATGTATAATTTCTTGGTGTTCCTTGTGACTCAGTTTCGACTCCCACTCTCTCCATTATTTTTTGCGGCATCCAGGTGAAGGGCGAATACGGGTGGCGCCAGTTCGTTTTGGATAGGAGGCGAGGTTTTACTGATTATTCCACTTTCGTGCCTTCGGACGGATGGAGGTCGGGTTTCCGCGAATCTGGGAGAGCCAAGGGGCTGGCGGTGGTCGAGTAATCGACCTTGGCCATAACGCCTGGTGTCACGGTGGTTGACACGTCTGATATTATAAACTATATTAATGAAATATAAAAATATGAAGTTTTAAATGGTCAGTTTAACTGTAATATTAATTGAATATATATTATAAATTAACCTTGTTTTTATCATTCATTCACGTTATAAACATTTGCAGGCCAGTACATAAATGGACCATTCATAATTTCGTATTAATAAGTTAGGTGATATAGTATCTACATATACATACCACCAGTCTTGGAGCCATATTCAACTTGGACCACCACCGACAACCCATAGTACTTAGACTGTGGAGATGCTGACCACCACTCAAATCTTGGTGTTTCTTACGCTTGCAACCACACTACGGGCTAACCGCGACCCTCAAGTCCCATGTTACTTCATATTTGGTGATTCTTTAATGGATAGCGGCAACAACAACCGCCTTGTCACTGAAGCAAAAGTTAACTTCCCACCGTATGGGATCGACTTCCCAGACGGCCCCACCGGCCGCTTTTCCAATGGCCAAAACACCGCAGATGTTATCGGTATCCTTTTCTCTCAGTTTATACAAAGGAACACCAACACTAGTATTTTAACCGCGCACTATTTGATGTTATTTGTTTTAAACAGCTCAACTACTTGGGTTCGATAAGTTCATCCCGCCTTTTGCAACTGCAAAAGGCGGGGAATTCGTAACTGGGGTAAATTATGCGTCTGGGGCAGCTGGAATTCGAGACGAAACTGGACAACATTTGGTACCTTTTCTCACTTATATTTGTCTGCAGCTCACTTATAGATTTTCAAATTACCTTTAAAATTTACTTGTCATATCATATAAACTAATTATCATTATCAATATGATCAAACTTAATTATAATATGATGGTGTGTTTCATTTTAATATGTTACAAGTTCACGACAAGCATCGATCACAGTAGCGGATCTAGAAAATAGTTATACGGGCAACGTTTCAAAAAATTTTGTCTAGGGGGTAGTAAAATAGAAAAAAAATTTGTAAAAAAACATCAAATTTTATCTTTTCTTACACTGCCGCCGGAGCTGATCGATCATGTTAGAATCATGTCAAATGAGTCGGCCATTTTATTTAGTTAGTGAGTACACGCTAATTGATGAGTATGAGGCAGTTTCGTATAAACTAACATATGATGTTCTTTTAAATCTTTAGCTCTGATGCATATGTAACTTGTCTAAACCTTTGTAGTATGTGATGAAGCTTTAGATGTTTGTTCACTGGAGTATGTAACATAGTTTTGTAATCTATATCGCATAATCCATTCTATTTGTTGTTGCATATGTTTTGTCTAGTATTAGTATGTACACGTGTTTTTATTGTTTCGAAGTTGTTTATCAATTATTTGTGACACATTGAACACGTGCACTGTGTATATACCGGGCTTGTTATATTAACTTCTTACTACACACCACATATACCAATTGGATGTTGATTCTCCACGACAAAGTCAAACTTTTGATCTAAATTTATTCTCAACGACAAAGTCAAACTTTTTGATAAAACTCACGTGAGGTTAAAACTTAAAAGCTCTGGACAACCATTTTAACACAAATCATTATTATTATTATATTAGTATTATTATTACTGTTATAATAATTTATAAATTTAACATTTTTAAGAATAAGATTAATAGTGGTAGATTAATAAGGATTGTTCAAAAAGCTAACATATCGAGTCTCGGTTGAAAATCGTTAGTAAAAAGCTCGAGAAAATCCCTCTTGAAAATAACTCGTTTTGTTTTCGAGCCTAGCTGAGACAGCTCGTTTTGTAATCAAGCTGAGCTTGAGCCAGAGATGCTCGGCTCGAAGCTCGACTCATGGTTCGGCGCTCGACTAGTTAGCTCGTATCTATGTGTGTAGAATATACAATATAAATGTGTGCTAATTTTTTTTTATTTTTGTTTTTCAAAAAACTAATACAATGTGAACGAGCCCACTCGAATGGGCTCTAGCTTGCTTGAAGTTTTTACGAGTTGTGCTTGAGCTGAGCTAGCTAGCTTGTTTAAGTTCAAGCTCGAGCCCGGCCTAACTTGACTCGCCTCGATCACATGGAAAATAAGAAAATGACTAAAACACATGTGAATCTCATTATTGGTATAGTAATTGTGAATAATGATGTGTAATCAATTTTAGCCCCTTAATTCAATTAATGAACGTTTAAGAAATCTGATTACACAATATTTTTTATATAAGATAAGGTTTGTATGGGATCTTAACTCTAGGATTAATATCCAGACGAACAACCTTAAAATACACTCTCTGATCATCCCTACTCTGGGAAGCTTTTTTTTTCTTTAGTAATTGACTAAATTCGATCCGTAATTATTTCTTCTTTGTGATCACAATCTTCATCTTTCATCGCTCAAATCTCTTAATTTTTTTTTGAATATTATGATGGGTTTAAAATTCGACGTAATAGGTTATTTTTTGAATAAATGTGAATAGTGATTCACTTTGTTTATTTTACGGGTTTAACAACAAGATGTGAATAGCTGATCCATGATCAATATACTTGAAAGGGTTTTTATTTCACTAAAAGCCACTTGGACGTTGATAGGTGTGATTGTGTCTCTTTAAAATCGTATAAAAAATGTGTATATATACATCTTTGTGTCACTTATTTTTTTATTTTTTTAATTACATATTAACACATAATTAAATAAACACTTAAATCATTTATACATTCTTAACAATAAAACTTAATATATTCCTAAAAATTAAAATTAGGACATTCCCAAACATTAATATTAACCATTAAAACGTAATTTTAAACTAATACACTCTTTAAAAAAGATTTAATCTCGATAACCTAAAAATATTAAGTTTTTGTTTAAGAAAAAAGAAAACATGTATAATATATATATAAAGAGTATTTAAAAACATAAATTAATTTTCATCACAATAATCAAAATATAAATTAAAAATAAAACAAAACCACGTACCTTTTTCTCCAAACCTACAATTCTTCTCTCACTCACCGACATCTCCTCCGTCAACCGCTCTATGTCCATCACCACAAAAACTAAATAATAAAAAAACAAAAATTATATAAATGGAAAATTAAAGTGAAAAAAAAAACTAAAAACACAATTTCATCTCTTATTCCCCCTTAACCGAGCGACAACCACCCAACCCACCCCTATCCGTCGACCATTAGCCATCAGACTAGCAACGATATGCGCCGCACGGATACCCTCCCCCCCCCCCCCCCCCCCCCCCCCCCAAAGGTTGACTTAATCTTGAATAATACACAATATTTATAAAAGACTATTCAAATTAACTGGATTTGTTATGCTCATAGTAGTTTTTTCAAAATATAAAAAATGTCATCTTAACAATTTAACGAATAAATATTAGTTAATAGTTTTTTTATACTTTATTTGTATAACACGATTATGACTGACTACCCACCACCAATGCCATATGAACCATTGGTAATTTAACGGATTGCTATTTAAAAGAGGGTTGTAGCGGATTGTTGTCCCGTTTATCTATCAATTTTATTTGATTTTTCTATCGTTATATTATTTACATTATGATATATATTATGTCATCTTAGAATCATTATTAGTCGACATACGTACATTCATCAATGCATCAGGAACTTTAGCGGATTGCAGTTGCCGATTATTTACTCATCAATAATAAGAGTTGGTTATTGCAGGGTGGTCGAATAAGCTTGGATAATCAAATAAAAAACCATTGGATCACGATTTTACGGCTCACCTTCTTGATTGGAAATGGAAGTCTCGTTGAAACAAAAAAATACCTTAACAAGTGTATATACACTGTCGGAATGGGCAACAACGACTATATTAACAACTACTTCCTTCCAAAATACTATAAGACGAGTAGTGTATATACACCCCAACAATATGCGGAAGCTCTCATCAAACAATATTCTCGACAACTTCAGGTTGGTACTCAAAGCACAAACGCAAACATTGTACGTCGTTTCAAATGAATATAATTACGAAAACACGAGCTCTATGGATCCACAGGATTTGTACAAAACTGGAGCCAGAATGTTTGGGATCTTTGCAGCTGGTTATTCGGGTTGTACCCCAGGGATCATGAAAGAGTTTGGCGTGGACTCATGTGTGGATGAGGTTAATAACGCGATCATGTTATTTAACTCCCATCTCAATACGACAATAAATGATCTAAACAACAAATTCGTTGATGCGAAGTTCATCTTACTTGACGGTTCCTTTGAGTATCCTAATGGTAAGTTGGCACTTTCGTTATTGTTTGATCTTGAATAAACAAACTTATTTAACACGTTAACTTGATCAAATTTTTGTAAGCACGGGAGTTCATTTTAAAAGCAAGATCTATGAGAACAACATAATGCATTTGTTTGTACTGTACTATTTTAAATGTGACACATAAGATGCTTACATAACCGCTACACCTTGTCATGCAAACTACTTTGATTATCTTCAAAGCGCTATATACAAATGTGTTATCCAGTCCTCGGCGTTCTCAAAATATTATAGGTTCTAAAACTAACGTGACGATGTCTGTGTACAGACTTAAATGTCACTGATACACCATGTTGCGCGGTTTCAAGCACCAGCGGCAAGGGACAATGTGCTCCAAATCAAGTACCGTGTAGCAATAGGCAAAACTATTATTTCTGGGACGCATTTCATCCAACGGAGAGGGTTAATGTACTTGCTGGAACAAAGGCGTATGAAACACTTACTCCATTTTACACTTCCAAGACTATTGCATTATCTAAGGAAAAAGAATCTGGCTACATCAGTGACGCATGAGGATTCAAAGCCGCTTTTGTGCTTTTGCCAAATCTATTTGTTGCGTTATTGTTTCATTTTATAGTGATCACCAGCTATAAATTGGTTCATATTGATTCATATATGGGAATAACAAGCATGTGTATGAAGTTCAGTGTTTGAGTTTATTGTTGTAGAGTGGATAATGAGCTTTATTTGCTATAAAATCATATGCTTTTTCCCAAAACATAAAATAAATTTATAAACGATTTTCAAAGGGATGTTTTACCGGTACACGACCCCCACTTTTGGGACGACAGCTTGCTATCATATCAATCTACTCATATCTTTATTTGCTATTAAATCATATGCTTTTCCTCAAAATTAAAATTGATTTGTAAACAATTTGAAAGTGATCCTACTTTCCAGACTCAAGCCTGCTATCACATCAAACCACTTGTATCACTCTATATGGTCTGATATAACCTGACATTTGACTGCCCAGACAAACTTGTCAAATCCTCTACCACATACGCTTATACGATACATGGGTCGTATGATCACTAACCCATACCATTCGATACGACCCAAATTGTTTCATTGAATTGCGTGCCAAGGTAGATTTATAACACAACTTTATAAAAGTAAAAGAACCCATTAGATATGGTTACTACCCATTTGTAACACAAATTTATAAAAGTAAAAAGCCCATAGAGTAAAAAAACCCATTAGATATGGAGTCGTAAGCGCAAAATAAGAATCACTTTCAACCAAGTATACATGTAACCCTAACAGCCCATCTTATTACATTTTTGCCATCACTTTTAAACTATTTAACCATACTTTCTGTCATAATACGTTTGCAAAATTAAAATTCAAAACCCTAAATCCCCAAACTTTAACCACTTCTGTTCTAAATACCCACATTCATCCATCAATTCACCAAATTGATGGATCGTCGCTCATCATCCTCATCGTCAGGTAAGTTCTCTTCTCCGTTGAGAATCACCGGTTTAATCCATTTTCAATCCATCACTTCCATAATCACAGAATCTTCACATTTTCAATCCATTCATCTTCCAGTTCATCGATCAATAACCATATCAGATCATGAATCGCAACTACGAACGAATTACCAGAGGAAATTTGAGAGCTAATGTTGAATCCATTAGGCGACAATCATATTCAACAATTCGAATATGGTTCACGGTACGATTTCTGGATTAATAAACTGATTTAAAAACCTAAAAACCCTAGATATTAATTAATTGCGAAACTGTAACTTAGAAACTGTTATTCGTGAGATTACTCGTTCTTCGGTTGCTTTGAATTTAGAATCTATTAATGTTTGAATCATGATTTGGTTCTGATTGAAGGTGTTGAGATGTGCGAATGCTCATAAGTTACGTGATGTTGATTTGTCATCCTGATTTGGAGGAATTAGATGTAAGTTATCAGGGTAATAAGCTTGAAAATGATGCTTTGCGTAAATTATGATAACTGAGCTACAATTTAATGTTCGTGTTGTGGTTTGAGGAATTTGGTTAAAATAAACATGTCAATGAATCATCTGCTTACAAATAGGTCACTATTTAAAAAATCTGATTTAGTTCCTAATGAGAAATTTCATATTTTTATTTCTTCAAGGTTTGTCTTTGAAAGGATTGATGAAGGTTCACCCAGTTGGGCAGTTGATGGCGCAAGAGTAAGTTCACATAATTACTTCCATCTTACCATTTAGTATTATCAAAGTTATGAATATCAAAGCTTAAGAAAGCTTAAGGAACTAAAGATTATGTAGATGTTCTCCATACCTTTCAGTGAATATGTTCTAACTATCTATGTGATCAAATGTGTAATCTCTCTTTTGAACAAAGTCAAATAATGACTCAATGGTTGATTTGGACAGTCGACACCCTCTATTAATAAGATGGTAAATTAAGTTTGTTGTTTGGTAGTTGTTACATATTGAATCTGTTGTTATATATCGAATTGGTGGCTATGTGCTATGCATAATTACAGTATGGTGTGTTACCTTTTTTTGACTAGTTTAGCACACGCATTATAAACTATCAATTAGCAACACAAAGGTGCTTTTACTATGTTGTACACTATGCATAAGGTTAGTTTTTATTGGATTAGTGGTTTAACAATCTAATTTCTTACAGTGATGGATAGTTCAGTAAGCCTTCATATGGGTTTTTGGATTCCATCCAGATTTCGTTACAGGAAGACTTAGTTTTATTGTCTCATTGAACAAGAAATTGGAATGTTTCTCTGAAATTATTTGTGTAAAGTTAAACCAGAGTTGATCTTATAGCTATCTGACTTATCACAAAACAACTAAACAAATGCAAATGGGTTAGAAGAATAGAGAGAAAGTATTTGCAATGGGTTTTCCATATAGTAAGATCTTGAAAAAAGGTGTAATTTAAAACCAAGAAATGAAGTTAGTTATGAAGTGTTGTGGTTGATACCAAATTCTGACAAAAAATACAGGCGACTTTCATGGAAGTTGACGCAACGATGAGGGCGTGTGTCGATGCGGCTCCGGTGATCGATGGTCGGAGGGCCAACTGCATTCTTGCTTCTTTGGGTGTTAAAAGATCCAAACCCTAACAAACTAGGTATGCGTCTATTATTTCATTACAAGTACAGTTCCATGCATAATAACTATTCTTTCATTCAAGGCTTTTATTATTGGTTGAGGATGTGTTATTATGTATATTGAAGGCTTTGGGTGGAGCATAAGATTTAAAGATCAAAAGAAAGAGGAAGAGTAGCTGTGGGTTATACTCAGCGAAAATTTATATTTTCAAACCCTAAAACTTTGTTTATATTTTCAGTTTACTTATTACTCAAGTTTGTACCAACATTGTGAAGCTACTCGGCGAAAATTTTTAATATCCAGTGGCCATGGGTAAATCTGTCTTTTTCTTGCTTATTTTCTTAGCAGGTTTTGTATACTATCACTTCATATAAATGGTTTCGTATATTGTATACAAATGGGTCGATTTGCATCGTGTGGTGGTGGCAAGATGGGTGGATTGGCCAGGTTGGGTAATGGGTCAAAATGAGTTTGGGTTGAATCAGATCATTTGGGGTATGGGTTGAAACATGCCAAGATTGGGTTGACTTGCAAGCGTTTATTGGTGCATATTCTTGTTTTATTTATGAATAGTTATTCTGTGAATCATGGCGACAACAATTTTTAAAAAATGTTGATGAAGACTTGGTAGTTTATTTGGCAAATGATTAATTTATACTACTTTTATACATTTTGTTACAATACATGCTTAATTATTGTTTAAGATTTTACTGTTTATATTTGAAGTTAATAATTTGTATTTTTTTCTATTAAAGGCTTTTGTCAAAGCCTAAAAGCCAAGATCTTACTTCAAGAGGCTTCAAGTGAAGTTCAAGAGAAGGAGACGTATGGAACTATGATGCCGACTTACTAGTTTCTGTTTTTTCATTTATATATTTTTTTTTGGTAATCACTTTTTGGTTATTTGTTTGTTTATTAATGCAAAGGGTACAGTGCTAGGATCACGTAATGTAGTGTTTGTGGACTAATTTGTTTGTTGATTAACCATGACAAAAACAGGTATTGTAGTTTTTTAGTGATTTTTTTCTGCAATTTATTATGAAAACAATATGGATTTAGCTGTTTTTTTTTTGTTTTTTTAAGTATTCCGTTACAAATGCGTTGCAATTTTTTCCTTTTATTTAGAATATTCCGTTACAAATGTGTAACAAAATTTCCGACACCATATTTTCGTTAGATATTCGTTGAAAATTGTGTAATGAATGCGTAGTAAGTAGTTTTCAACGGGCTTTTTCCAACATTATAGTTTTGTCACAAATGCGTTACAAACCTGGTTTTGCAACACATTTGTGACAAAAAAGGGCGTTGAAAATAATCATTTTTCTAGTAGTGTAATAATCAATATGCTTAAGACCATTGCATAAATGATTCATCTAATGAGTTGGAGGACTTATTCTTCGTTCATCCGTCCTCGCTGGAGATATGACATGCATTTCCTCATGTGTTGATTATTAATACAACTTACAAAACGAACATGTATAATACCTTGTTTCTTCACATCTTTGATCTAACTTCAACCAATAAGAATTTATGTATAGCTTTTTCAATTATACATCAAGAAAGGGTGGAGAACTTTACATAGGCGTTAAGTAAGTTAAAAGTGACACTTGCCAAGGGTAGTGCGTGTCATAATAACATATAGAAATTTGGTGCTGATGAAAGCAAACACATATTTTCAAATATCTCCATGCAATGCAAGACTAACTTTTTTTTTGAACAGCAACCAACTTTATATTACATATATATATATATATATATATATATATATATATATATATAAAGGGCCAGCAAGAAACTGAAAGAATACGAACACCCGAAAACACAAACAGAAAACATTACATAATATCTGTTACATTAAATTCCTTCCAGTTACTCCAGAGGGGAGTCTTCATTTTCACCCGATTGCTAATCCACACGAAGGTATCTTCGTTTATAAATTCAACACCGTCGAACAGGAATGAATTTATCCTCAAAAGCTTTAGCGTTTCTTGCATGCCATATTCCTCAGATCGAAGCCAAAGCCACCATGTAAACCAACCTTTTCCACCTGTATCTTCCTGGACAGTCCTTTAAGAAATTAAAAATTTCCTGCAGAGAGTTAACATTTAGGGGTGGTTGCAGCCTCATCCAGACACACATTCCACCAGACACTCTTTGCCCAAAGGCAGGACACGAAGATATGGGTGGAGTCTTCCTCATACAAACCGTAGCGAGGGCATAAGGTATCCAAGAGATTCACTCCACGCGAGACTAAAGCACATTTTGATGCGATCTTTCCCTGCAACGCCCGCCACGTCAGGTAGTTGCATTTTGGCGGGGCCCCGGAGTTCCACCCAAAAAACCCAATCAGATCATCCTGATTTGCCTCCGCACGAAGGATATCCCGCCTCAATAAACTGGTACAGAACTGCTCGCCCGCTTGATTATCCCAATACCACACGTCCCTCCCCTGTTTTAAGCGAACTTGCTGCAGACCATCCATAAGCTCCCCAAACTGTTTCCATTCAGACCTGGAGTTTGGAGGTTGCTCCATTCCCATCTCCTGTGCGAGTTAACCCCCACCCCATCCACGTACGAAGCAACGCTGCTACATTTTATTTTTGCCAGCCTATAAAGATCCGGAAACTTATCTTTTAACGGCTGTTGGGACAACCAACGGTCGTTCCAGAATCGGGTGTTTGACCCGTCCCCCACCACCACTCTAAGCTTATCTTGAATATTAATCACGTAATTCAATAACTCAGCTTCCACGAATCCGATATCCTTCCACACACCCGGATTAGATTTCTTTAAAGGAATTAATTTAGAGTCAGTCTTCGTCAAATGTATGGCGGACACAACGCGAGCCCAAAGCTGGTTCGGGTCCGATTTATGTCTCTACCACCACTTTGCAAGCATTGCAAGGTTAAAATATTTTATACCTCCCATCCCCATACCTCCAAAAGCCTTCGGCCTAGTAATCTTTCCCCAACGGATCCATCTAATTTTATGTCTCACGCCCGTCTTGCCCCAGACAAAATCTCTTCTAATCTTTTCAAACTTGTTAACTAAGGCCTTCGGTGCTGAAAAAATAGAAAGGTAATAAGAGGGGAGGCTCCCCAAAACGGCCTTAGGCAGCGTCACCCTTCCCGCAAAGGAGAGATTTTTAGCTTTCCATTTTGAAAATTTTCTATGAAACTTCTCCACTATTGGCTGCCAATACTTCACCCTTTTCATATTCACCCCGATAGGGATTCCTAAGTATGTGAAAGGAGACGACCCAACATCACACTTCAGGATCCGAGCCAAACGCGACACCTCATCATCGTGAACTCCCACTCCGAATAGCTGACATTTCTGATAGTTCACTTTCAGCCCCATTACCAAGTTGAGCCATCTCAAAAGACGATTTAGGCTTCTCCCATTGTGCTCCAAACATTCACCAACGAAGAGGACTTCGTCTGCGTAACAAAGATGGGAGAGAATAGGCCCTCCATTGGGGAGTTAAATCCCATGGAATAAACCTGGATTAACAACCTTATTCATAAACATGGTGATGACTTCCATAGCTATAATAAAGAGGAAAGACGTTTATAAGCGAATTCCCCCGGGGGGAACCGTTTATTAGTATCGAACCTCTCCCAAAAAATAATTAAGCAGCCTTTTACCCACAAAATCCACCGTTTTGGAAAGGCCATGAACTCCAATATTTGGAGAAGAAACTTCCAATTTGGGCCAGTGACGAAACTAGAAGAAAAATTTAAGGGTATCCTAGACCCATCTATGAGAATTCGAGAGCCACTAAGCAGCACTGTGCGGCTAGTAAAAATGAGCCTTTAAAAATTCTTTACCTAAGGCCATCCCAGATAATTCAAGAACCAGCCTTTAAAAATTCTTATTCTACCGATGCTATTATATTAATATAATATACCTTCTTCATCTTCTTCTTTCTTTCAACAAAACGCCATTGCAACCTGTATGTTCTCTCACCACAATTTCTTTTCCATCAAACATAAATTTTCGTTTTTATTTTATTTTCACTACACTCAGGGGTATCCAGCATTTGGTTAGGAGTTTTCCTAATAAATAAAATGGATATGAAAAAGAAAACTACACTTTGCTTAGAAAGTTGAGGGGTATCCCGGGCAACCCCTCACCACCATGTAGATCCGCCCCCGATTTGGGCTGCTTTGAGTATATGCAGAAGTTGTTAATTGAGTCTTTGATGTGGAATGTCTAAATCTACAATCAAAGGCGACTTCATTAAACATCAATCAGATAGACATCTAAGTATTTGTTCTCTCTCTCTCTCTCTCATATTCATTGTTTTTGTCTATACGATGCGCATTTTATCATTTTTAGTTTATTTACTTTTTCAGTAAAACGTTTAGTAATTCAGTTGTTGTATCCTGGTTTCTGTAAGAGGGTATAATCCGTTTTAAGGAACCCGTTTTTAACATAGTTTCTTAGTCAGCGTTAAAGTTTACCGACATTGATTTGAATCCTACAACTTTTGTTTTCATCCATTGAATAAATGTATTGTGCATCTATTGTTATCTTTTTTTGTGAACAATATATATTGAATTTCTTGGATAACAACAAGATTATCCTTATTTATTTTATATGGAAAGTAGATATATTTGTTACAAGTTCTAACAAATTTATTAAGTAGATATATCTTTGTAAAAGTTTTACTATTTGCATAGCACAATGTATGTACAAGACATATTGCCTCCCAATCTTTATCTCATCATCTTTCAAAAAGTAGTAGGAGCAAGCAAGCAAGCTGCTTCATCAGCGATCCGCGTGAAGAACGAGGATTGGTTCTCCATCCCTACTCTACCCGGTCTGTACGGGAACCACGCTAAAGAAGAAGCCTTTGTTTTGAAATCTTGAATCTCAGAAACCAATCGATGAAAGGAAGCCAGAGGTGAATCTCATGTAATTGCATATGAAATCTCCCCCTCTCATTAACAATCTAGGTTTTCATTTTCAATTTCTTACTCAAGTCAAATCTCGGATTCTTAAGATTTGAATTTCTGGAATCTCGGAACCCTAATTGATTCTGTTTTGTTTTCAGGGAGATTTGGGTTGCTGAAAGATCAAGACCACGGCCAGTTAGGCAGTTACGCCCTTAGGTATGTTTTTTTTTTTTTTTTTTATTTCTTTTCGAATTCATGTATGATGCTTTCGAGTTCATTCTGTTGTTAGAAATGTATCCGAATTCATGTTGTTGTCAGACCATAAACGGTGGAGGTGTTCGAATTCATGTACCTTGCACCTCTACCACAAATAATCAGAAACATTGCAAACTGTCCTTTGCACTATTGATCTGGTTTTATCAGCTCTATAATCCACTAAAAATTATCCTTTGAACATGTTCAGTTGCTCATATATAGGAACATGTTCATTTCCTCCATCACTACAATTCACCTCTGTCACTGAAACTCGCCTCTGAATCGTGGTCTCTTTACCGGTACAATACCATCTATACCATTTGAAATCCCTTTTATAAGAGAAAAGATGAAGGGCAAAATCAAAATTTTACTATAAAACTATCATTTATATCGTTTTAATTTTTGATAATATTAAGGACATGTTTGTTATTTAACAATCTTCCTGCATTGGTTGTTAATACACTTGAATATTTGGGAGTTCTCCACCTACCAACAAACATTTTGCATTTATGCACCATCCACAACTTCTTCACTGCATTTGAAATTGAAATGATTTTTTTGTCATTTTTTCCCTCTTTTTTGCTATCGCAATATGAATTGGAAACCGTTCTGATATGGACCAAATAAATAATTATGAAACGCCTTGCTGTGGCCCGAACTCCTTTTGCCCAGTATGCGTTTCGACCTGAACCCTTGTTTGACCCGTCACCCAAGCTTAATGAGAGGTGGCAGCTTCAACTCCGTTATTTATAAATGGGTTGGTTTTGAATCTGTTTTATCTCATACGGGTCAAATTGATAACTTCAGCGAACAGGGAGCAGGTCTAATGAGATAAAAGTCTCTTGAGGTCTATTCCTAAATCATACAGCTTCTTAACTCATATTATTTAAAGATTTAGATTTTTATATTATAATCCAAGTTTTCTAATTGAACCAAAAGTGTTAGTTGGGCTTCCCACCCTTTTACGTTGTCCATTTATGCATAGGCTTTGGTGGGAAGAAACCAAGAGTTAGCAAGGTGGGTGCTCCATTCGGTTCACGATCGTTCGGAACCGTGTGCGTCGAGTCTGACCCTGATAAACCCATTTGGCTCCTTGGTTGCACTCCAGCAGAATGGCTTGATGGCAGGTCCTACCAAATTTGAATGACATTGCAATTTACATGATGTTGCAATTTACAGAACCACATGAGTTTACTCTGTTACATTGAAGGGTCAAATCTTATTCATTTGGCAATGATTTAAATACCACTGAAGCCAATTGGCAGGTAACATTCATCTGCAAATGTGAACATGTCTTTTTCTTAAGAAATGGTTCATTTTGTTAACTTATATACTTGACTAAAATTGCATATGTTGTTCAATTGTATCTCAGTGAGGGACACACAATTGCTATTTCAACTGATGTTACATGTGCTTGTCAAGGTATCTCAGTTACAAGCTTCGTTTTTGTTGGTTGTGTGTTATTTTTGTTATAATTATGCACTTTAGATTCCGTTCTTTGGAAACTTGCTAGCATCTAATTAGAGGTGGGGTAGTATTTCATTTTTTGTACATGATGAAAAATGCTGGTACTCAACTTCCGTTTTGTTTTTCTAGGCTTTTATAAAATATTTAATGCTTTATTATGATTACAAAAAACCGGATCATTACCATGCTAATGTAAAGCTTTGAATATTTACTATTTACGAGGTTTGCATTAAAAATAAATTTTGGGAACCCCTTTGACCCGTTTGCCTCTTACCCAACAGTTGGATGCTCTTACGATTTTTTTTTTGAATAACTGAGTCACCTTTGTATACATGAAATGTTAAAAGTAAATTATAAACTATGGACAAACACTTTTTTGAGTCAACCACACCCAACCCGTTTTAACTGGTACATAAAACACATGTTTTCGGTTTTGTCCCATACCCAGTTTGACCTGTTACCCATCTGCTCATTTAGCCATCTTTGTGTATAATGGGCATGCATGTCAATTTTTTCCTTGGTGAAGATTCTGAACCAGCTAAATCAACTCAACTTGCTCTGGCCTATTTCTGCCCACACTTAAATCGGTTTGTTTCAATGTGCATGCGTTTTGAGCCGAGTCAAGCGGGATTGTAATTGCAGCTATGTTTCTAGAGGATGGTCTCTATCTTGTTTGAAAATAATACATTAATCGTGTTTGCATTTTCTAGACCTATACGATGATATGAATTCCCTTGGTCAAAGTATTTTGAGTCAACCTTTTTATGCTCACTATAGAATCTTTTGACCTGTTTGGGTAGGGGATGAATCATATGGGTTGGGATGTTGGTAATTATGATGGTGACAAGATGTTGTTTTGGGAAAATTGAAGACCAAATGCTTATGATAATCATATGTACATGAGGTCAAGATATGGAACCTAAGACACCTTATACAAGGAACTGTCATGCTTTGGATGTTTATGGAGGTGCATTCACATATGGAAAAGTGTTCTAAGAACGGAAAAGATCGTTAAAAGAAGCCAAATGTGGAACAAGCATCATAACATCAGGTACAATTATAGCGGGTTTAAACAATTTGGATGATTGTTTTTTGGAGTGAAGGTTCTGTAAAGTTTGAATGTTATTAATATTTAATTCCCAGACTGAAAAATATTTAGGAACCAGTGTATTTTAATTTTTCTGGTTTAAGTGTGAAAATTGTAAATATGGGCAGGGCCAGTATGTTGAGAAGAGGAGTTGATCCTCCTGATGGCTACGTAGCAAATTGTGCAGGAAGAGAACAAATTGTACACATAAATAGCTTTATTGTATCACTTTTTTTTTTTTTTTAAATTTAAACTGAATTTTACAAGTAATTCTACATTTAATGAATGTGTGGTGAATAGGTACTGGTTTGTCTTATTTAGGGACGTGTGTGTATGCAACATCTTTGACATAGGTTAAAAAAACCTTTGAAGATTTATGGTGATAATATGTGGAAGCCGTTCCAATATTTGTTTATTTGTTTCTCCATAACCTTATGGAGAAATAATATGTGCATTACTTTAACCTTTGTTATTATAAGATGGCATCGTAATTTCTTCATATGTAAAAAACGAGTTCGTGATTCTAAGATTAAATATTTGTGTAGGGGGGTCACATAATACAATGGTTTTAAACACACAAGCAGCCAAATATTGCTAAAACTTATATGTAACTCGGCTGATATTAGAAAGTAAGTTGCATCTTATTAATATATATATATTTTTTTACCAAAAAAGAAGTGTTGTTTCAAGGCCTTGCATACCTTACCTAAACTTACATTTCTTTCGTTTTGTTTTCAATGAATGTTTTTATTTCTATGGATTTTACAACCATTGCCTATGAACCAAACATTCTTGAGGCACGTGATATTAGAAGGTTGGGTTGTTCGAATGGTCCGTTTTCATGTTATCGTCTTTACAAAAAAACTCTTTAAGTTTAGCTTTTATTGCTATATGTTTGTTTTTATGATTTAGGTTTTCTTACGTTTCAAATTACCCATGTAACAAAGTTAAAAATTATTTACGTTTTAGATAGACCACACCGATACCACTAACTCGACCACTTGATTTAAGAAAAATAAAACAATAAACTTTGGAAAAGTATTATTCGAAAAAAAAACTAACATAAGTACTATACAACATATCACCAGATGATTGATAAGCTAACGGAAACGCTACCGTGTTAAAAATTCGTTGCCACCGTGGCATCGCGCGAGTTTCCTACTAGTATAGATATATAGATGTTAGAGTGATATGGAAGTAGATTGAAAAATGATCCTAACCAGTATTTAAATAGGCCCTCTTTGTGGCTAGGTACACCTAATTGCTTACAACTTGACTAAAACAGTAAAAACGGATGTTTTGGATACAACGTGATGTAACCTATATAGAGAAGGGGTAACTTTGTAGAATAGTAACCAAGTTTTAAAAGTGTTTCAATTAGGTCACTCAAGTTTCAAAAGTGTTCTAATCAGGTCACTCAACATTCATTTTTTATTAAAATTAAGGGTTTTTTCATCCATTTCACAGGTAACCGTGGTGATGTGAATTTTTGTTTCTTTTTTCCCTTTCATTTGATGCTAACGTCCAGTGATGACGTGGATTTTAACTTGTTTTTTCAATTTTTAATGTAACTAAAGTGTTTTTATTTTTAATAAATAGAATTTCATATATTAATATAATCCGACTCTAGCATCTTATGCTTCATTTTTCTCTTGACACATGGAAAAAAGGACATGACTCGATTTGAATGTTAAGTTATCTAATTGAGACAAAAACGATACGAGTGATCTAATTAGAATACTTTTGAAACTTGGTTACTATTCTGTGACATTTTCCCTTTATATTATTATTATTATTATTATACTCTAAATAAGTAAAGTGGTTATGTTTTATGCTTTGGAGATTTTCCAAAAAAAAAAACTTGACCTTTTTACTTTAAACCTTAAGTAATTTAACTCAAAACTTTTCATTATTTGTAATTTAACCTCACAACTTTTTACTTTCGACTTTTGTTCCCTATACTTTTCATCTTTCGCAAATTTCCGTTTTAACGTTTCGTTCTAAGTATTTTGGGTTAATACGGTGCAACGTACGTGTGTGGTTCAACATTTTTACGTCTATTTTTTTCCTGTTTGACAGGTTCGTCGCAACACGCAGGTTATAGGTCGAGTCAGTGATGGTGTTCGATGGCGGTGGTGTGACATTGGTACTATTTGACACGGTTTTACGCCCCGCCGCAACGCGGGGGTGCTTAATTCTAGTTATTATTAGGTAAACCGGGGCGCCCCGTGATCGAAGAAACATAACGCGCTTTAGTGTGTTATACACCACCACCGGTGGTGTCGACTACGCGTGATATGAACAACTCGTTATCCCGGCAACGCGTTTTGAAAACAATTATTCGAACGTTGCTTGCTTATTGACCGTTGATGATGATGGGTTTTTTATATACATCGTTGATGATGTTGAGTGTGGTGAGTGATGGACATTTCCACTAAAATTCATCACCAGTGATGGAATAAAGCCCGATGATTTGGCGGAATTTGATTGAAAGTTGTGAGTGATAGATGACTGTTGAGTGATGGGCGCCCCGCCCACCCTTAAATAGGAACTATGCTGTAATGTGGCTCATAAAAGTAGATTGATAACTTTCACACCATAACAGTAACTATCATCCTTTCTTTTTCATCATCGCCTCAGAATGAAATTCTGTCGAGGGTTAAGTTTGTCATATGAGGGGCGGTTATTGAGCCCCAAGTATAAGGCTAAGAAAAACACAGGTTATCATGGCTGCAAATAAAACAATTGTCACGCAAAACAATAAACATAGGTTCCTTTTTATGACCATTGACACGAAATGAAGCCTATAATAGGGCACGAGTAGCCAAGACACAGTTGCACACAATGAGAACGAGAAGTGAACAAGGCTTAAATAGCCCAGAGCAAACGCGTGTAATCGAAAAGTATACGTGGCAACAACACAAATAAAGAAGAACTTATACAATTAGCTACAGTAACCAACCTTCTCATAGCAAACTTGCTAATACACATCACTGTGCTTTAGGAAGTTATATGACCACTAACATTGAAAACTTGTTATTTTATAGATAATAAATAACTTTAGCCTCATCCATTCTTCACAACTCAAGTTTCCAAACACATATTACGAATTCTAATCGGACATCACATTCTATCGATCCAACATAGTAGTAAACCCCAAAAGGTTAAAGTGGATGGACCGAAAACAACATTTGTAAATCCACCACATTAGGCTGCTATAATGGTCGGGCAACAACGACATGGATCTGCCTTCCAACGCACAGTCTCCACATAAACGATGTTTGGGTTTTATTTGAAGCTTAGCTAAGCAGCATAGGCTCAACTTTTATCAGACATGAAAAACCCAATACAACCATCCAAGCCAAAATCAAAAGGCTAATAACAGGGTTTCTAAAGTCATAAATCGTCCAAGTCAAGTGGGCCGCCTACAAGGCCCGATGGGAAGAATGCAACCAAACCAACGATGGAAAAGGTAAATGGGCAAACTCAGGTACATAACGCCATCATGGCCCTTAAATCCAAATGATAAGCAGATATGCGGCCAGGGAGAAAAGTAGCAGTAAAATTCAAAGGCAATCAACTATGAAAAACATAATCAAGATAGACAGGTGAATGTCACCATCATCTCCCCCAAATCGGAAGCATAACACATCTCCGCCGTTTACAACGGCCGAAGAAACAGTCAGCCGGAGACAGAGAAAATGAAAAGGCTAGTTGGAACTTGGGTGAATGTCACCATCATGCCTGCCTTCTTCAACGACCAAAGCTATCATCATCCAGAGACAAAGAGAAACTCATGAAACAAAGAGACGATTAAGATTTTATCTGCGTGAAGAGGAAAACAATTTAATCAAACTGAAAATTAATTATTTTATTATTAATTATCGAGTTATTGGTCAAACCAGTTTATTCTAACTTAAACAAACTGACTGAAGAAAGGTAGAAAGAAACTGTTTCGTTATCGGACGAATTTAAATAACACGTAAAAACTAAAACCAACCTGGCGATTTAAGAAACCGAGATTCTTGAACTGCACGGATGATTCCTGTCCTTAAAGGATTTTACGCGCTCGTATTGCTGTGAGCTGCAGGTAAACTCCCAGGATTTAATGCAGAACTGATCTGGTATTCCAACAGCAATGGAAACCAGAAAACGCAGAAGCTGGAGAAGAAACAGGAACACAGAGATGACAGGCCACGAAAATTAGAGTGTTTGAATGGGTAGCAGGAGGCTTTTATTTATAGGTTGGGATCTCAACAGAGAATGAGAA
The DNA here is from genome assembly GCA_947069175.1 of Scalesia atractyloides. Taxonomy (NCBI): domain Eukaryota; kingdom Viridiplantae; phylum Streptophyta; class Magnoliopsida; order Asterales; family Asteraceae; genus Scalesia; species Scalesia atractyloides. Next base: position 28,585,971 of record CAMTDV010000004.1, read on the forward strand.
AAACGGAGAATGGGATAACCATTATCCAGCAGATTCGAATTCCTGGGTATATCCCATACGAATTCGAATTTCCTAGAGATAACCTCCACTGGTTTCGAATTCATCTCTATCCCTCTATCGCAATTTTATCGCATTCGATCTCGATCCACAGCACTGAACCGGACCCCAGCTAAAAATAAAAGCTCCTCAGCTCCTAGCGACGATGCGTACGTGCGAAGTGCAAAGTGCGCCTCAAACGCGCCCATTCGCGCCTCAAACGAGCCCATAGCGAGCTCGCGGCTCGGCTCGGCTCGACGCGCGTGTGGGCTTGACCCACTTCTCAACCCATCTAACACTTTGAAGGCCCATAAGGAGGAATCCCTTATAAGGCACTCAACTTTCACCTCCCCACCAATGTGGGATGGAGGAAACATACCAACTTGTATGTTCCCACCATTAATATTTCCAACAATCCTTCACCAAGTTGGAATGTTTCCTTTCACTTAGACAGATGATGTCACTAGGTGTCACGAAGATTAAACCCAGTTTATGTTGATAAACAAGAAGAGACAGATTCGATGGTGTCCTATGGAATTAAACCATTAACCTGATAGCCCCCTTCGGTTTACCCCCACACATCACCGGCCGACTTTGCGTTCTCACTGAGCGCGAATATGGCCATGCGCTATAAATCCTTTTCATGACCCATTAGAAGACAAATTACTTATCTTCACTCGAGGCGGCACCACCCCTAGATCATATAGACAAAGTTTTACATCATCCACGTTGCTTGGATGCCTCCAAAACTTTGTTAAGAGCATTAGCTCACCCTTGTTCTCGGCAACGACGTACTATCATACCTCACATGGATCTATCAAAATTGATAATACCTTCTATCGTTAAGTGATTTCGTTTTTACCCATTAAACTTGAGAAATAGGAGCACTAAGTTCAAGTTAGGTTTCCATCACTAACGATTCTACTGTGGTTTTAGACCCATGTCTCTCGCGGTATTCACTACCAAATCTCTCGTCAGAGGTTTAGTAAACGGATCAGCCAAGTTCTTACTCGTCTTGACATAGACAACCTTTCAAGAAGTTGTCTCACATAATTGTGCCGTAGACCTATGTGTCTTGACCTCCCATTATACAATGCGTTGTATACTTTAGATAGTGTGGCCTCACTATCACAATACATGGGAATATACGACATTGGAACATCCCACAAACGGATGTCCGTAAGTAGATCTCTAATCCACTCTGCTTCCTTACCAGCCGCAGCTAGTGCTATGAACTCAGCTTCCATAGTTGAGTAGGCAATACACGTCTGTTTCTTGCTCGCCCTAGAAATTGCTCCTCCTGCTAGAGTGTAAATCCACCCACTTGTAGATTTTGAATCACTGGTGTGATCAATCCAGCTCGCATCAGAATAACCTTCGAGTATTCTGGAATTAGACGTGTATGTCAGTTCTAAGTTACTGGTCCTTTTTAGGTATCCAAGTACTCTACCCACTGCTTTCCAGTGTTTTGTCCCTGGATTGACAGTATACTGACTCAGTTTGCTTACAACAAAAGCAATATCAGGACGAGTGCAATGTGTTGCATACATCATACTTCCAATAGCACTCGCATACTCCAGTTGAGCCACTGCTCTCCTTGAGTTCACATTAAGTTTCACACTTGGACCAAATGGGGTATTAAATTCTTTAATGTTCAAGTGTTGAAACTTAGTCAGAAATCATTATCCAAATTAACAGCGAAAATGACCAAATGGGGTATTAAACTCTTGATGACATTGCTTCACTGAAAGTTCTAGGATCATCATCCAAATTAACAGCGAAAATGACCTCTCTCGTCACTTTCTTTTGAGTTCCATCAACCAGGTAAGAAAAGAAATCATTTCCATGACTTTTCTCTTTTCTAACTGTAGTACTTTTCCTCGGTTGTTCAACTATTGGTGAAGGTTGAACTCGTTTTTCAGAAGTACTAGAAGATGTGGTGTAATTTGAGTTTTCATCATCTCTAGAAAACTTGTTCTCAAAGAATTCCACATCTCTGGATTCTACAACTGTACCTGATTCGTCATCCAACAACCGGTAAGACTTACTATGCAGAGCATATCCAATGAATACACTCTTGTAAGCTCGTTCTCCCAGTTTGAGTGTCTTTGGATCAGGTACGCGATAATAGGCATGACACCCCCAAACCCTCAAACTCTAGATTTGGTTTTCTTCCTTTCTACAACTCATATGGACTCGTAGGTATCACATGACTAGTGATCCTATTGTGAACTTAACATGCGGTTAACACAAATTCCCCCCACATATTACGAGGTAGACCCGATTGATTTATCATACAGTTAGTCATCTCTACCAAGGTTCGGTTCTTCCTCTCAGCCAAACCATTTTGTTGGGGAGTATATGGTGCAGTTCTCTCATGTATGATGCCTTCCTCTTCGCAGAATGCATCAAATTTTTGGTTAAAGTATTCTCCGCCTCTGTGCGAGCGAAGAATTTGAATGCGTTTCTCCTTTTGTTTTTCAACCTCAGCCTTATATATTTTTAATGCCTCAAAAGCTTTGTCTTTTGAATGCAATAAATAAACATATAAGTATCGGCTTAAGTCATCGCAGAAAGTGATAAAGTATCTCTTACCCCCACGAGTAAGGACTCCATTCAGTTCACAAATATCAGAATGAATTAGTTCTAGTAGTGACGTATTACGTTTATGGACACTTGGAAAAGGTTTCTTTGTGAATTTTGATTTCACACAAGTTTCGCATTTTTCAAAGTCTTTATCTTTTAATTTCAATAAACCTTTAGTTTGTATTTTCTCAATGTTTTTAATATTTGTATGAGCTAAACGTTTATGCCATAAAGAAATTGAAAAAGCGATATAATCAGAAGACATAATTTCATTCAAATCAAAACCAATAACATTACATTGATAAAAACTATCACTACCACTAACACCACTATCACTATCACTTTCATTCCCAAACCCATTAATCACTGAAACGCCACCTTCATCTGAGTCTCTTCTTCATCAATTCCATCTTCAGCTAGGTCAAGGCGATACATTCCACCCGTGTTCTTTGCTTGACCCACATAGATGTCATTTAGAGAAAACTTCACACGAAGATTCTTGAGAACCAGCTTGTACCTATTTCGATCAAACTTATCAGCAGAAACAAGACCCTTGTTGATACCAGGAACATGCAACACGGCCTGAAGGGTAACCGTTTGACCATCTTTAAAGTTTAGTCGCACTATGCCTTTACCACGAACTTCCACTCGATGTCCATCAGCACATACCACCACTGTTCCTTGAGGAACAGGACCATAAGTAAGAAACGAGCCATGATTCCCACAAACATGAACAATGGCTCCAGAATCCAAAAACCATCCTCTACATGCCACAACGCGTGTATATTGAGAAAGCATGTTAACATCTCCAAGACCCACATTAGCCACTAGATTGGTGACTTTCTCAATGTCAACAGCACTTGTAGAACCAACCGTAGATCTAGATTTCCTTTGAGAGCACTCTCGTGCTTAATGCCCGGTTTCTCCACAAACATGATATTTACCCGATCTCTTTGGTTGATGGTTGGTCATTTGATATGACTTTTCGAATTCCTTTTTCTTTGGTGCGGTAACTTTCTATTCTTTGATGCCCCTTTTCCCTTTTGCCCAGATCCTCCAACAATATGATTCACACTCGATCCGACTTTACCTCTTTTGTCCCTGTTGCGCGTTTCCTCTTTAATTCGAAGGTGCTTCAACAGTTCATCCAACGAGTAGTCCTCAGATTTGTGCATCATTCTCTTTGAGAAATCTTTCCAGGTAGGAGGTAGTTTTGCAATAATGACCCCTACTTGGAATATTTCTGGCAACGGAATAGAAAGTGCGGTCAATTTGTTAACAAGAACTTGGAGTTCATGCACTTGCTCCAATATTGACTTGTCATCAACCATTTGAAAGTCTAAGTACTTGGAAATAAGGTATTTGTTAGTACCTTCTTCATGAGCCTTATACTTATCTTCCAAAGCTTTCCATAATTCTCTAGCACTTGTTACCGGCGCGTACACGTCATAGAGACGATCCGAAAGAAAATTTTTGATATGGCCAAGGCAAAGATCTTCAGCTTCCTTACGAACAAGTCTTTGTTTTGCCAAGTTTTGATCCGGGACCTCTCCAGCCTCAAGAGGAGGGTCATCAGGGATTGCGGGCAAGCTTGGATCAAGGATATAGTAGAGTTTCAGCACAGCGAGCATGAACTTAACCTTGTCCGCCCAACTGGTATAGTTCTGGCCATCGAATCTGTCCAACTTGACAAACTCTTGATTCATGAATCTCAGATTAGCTGTTGGTAGTTCACCGTCCATTAGTTCGGTTGATTAAACACAAAAAAAATAAAATCCTTTAAGATTGTTAAAAACAATTTAATCAAACAGAAAATTAATTATTTTATTATTAATTACCAAGTTATTGGCCAAATCAGTTTATTCCAACTTGAACAAACTGATTAAAGAAAGGTAGAAGGAGACTGTCCCGTTATCGGTCGAATTTAAATAACATGCAAAAACTAAAACCAACCTGGCGATTTAAAAAACCGAGATTCTTGAACTGCACGGATGATTCCTGTCCTTAAAGGATTTTACGCGCTCGTATTGCTGTGAGCTGCAGCGTAAACTCCCAGGATTTAATACAGAACTGATATGGTATTCCAACAGCAATGGAAACCCGAAATCACAGAAGCTGGAGAAGAAACAGGACCACAGAGATGACAGGCTGCGAAAATTAGAGTGTTTGAATGGGTAGTAGGAGGCTTTTATTTATAGGTTGGGATCTCAACAAAGAATAAGAAAAACGGAGAATGGGATAACCATCAGCAGATTCGACGTCCTGGGTATATCCCATACGAATTCGAATTTCCTAGAGATAACCCCCACTAGTTTCGAATTCATCTATATCCCTCTATCCCAGTTTTATCGCATTCGATCTCGATCCACAGCACTGAACCGGACCCCACTAAAAATAAAAGCTCCTCAGCTCCTTGCGACGATGCGTACGTGCGAAGTGCAAAGTGCGCCTCAAACGCGCCCATTCACGCCTCAAACGCGCCCATTCGCGCCTCAAACGAGCCCATTCGCGAGCTCGCGGCTCGGCTCGGCGCGCGTGTGGGCTTGACCCACTTCTCAACCCATCTAACACTTTGAAGGCCCATAAGGAGGAATCCCTTATAAGGCACTCAACTTTCACCTCCCCCACCAATGTGGGATGGAGGAAACATACCAACTTGTATGTTCCCACCATTAATATTTCCAACAATCCCTCACCAAGTTGGAATGTTTCCTTTCACTTAGACAGATGATGTCACTAGGTGTCACGAAGATTAAACCCAGTTTATGTTGATAAACAAGAAGAGACAGATTCGATGGTGTCCTATGGAATTAAACCATTAACCTGATAGCCCCCTTCGGTTTACCCCCACACATCACCGGTCGACTTTGCGTTCTCACTGAGCTAGAATATGGCCGTGCGCTATAAATCCTTTTCATGACCCTTTAGAAGACAAATTACTTATCTTCACTCGAGGCGGCACCACCCCTAGATCATATAGGCAAAGTTTTAAATCATCCACGTTGCTTGGATGCCTCCAAAACTTTGTTAAGAGCATTAGCTCACCCTTGTTCTCGGCAACGACGTACTATCATACCTCACATGGATCTATCAAAATTGATAATACCTTCTATTGTTAAGTGATTTCGTTTTTACCCATAAACTTGAGAAATAGGAGCACTAAGTTCAAGTTGGGTTTCCATCACTAACGATTCTATTGTGGTTTTAGACCCATGTCTCTCGCGGTATTCACTACCAAATCTCTCGTCAGAGGTTTAGTAAACGGATCAGCCAAGTTCTTACTCGTCTTGACATAGACAACCTTGATGGTACCACTTTCAAGAAGTTGTCTCACATAATTGTGCCGTAGACCTATGTGTCTTGACCTCCCATTATACACTGTGTTGTATACTCTAGATAGTGTGGCCTCACTATCACAATACATGGGAATATACGACATTGGAACATCCCACAAACGGATGTCCATAAGTAGATCTCTAATCCACTCTGCTTCCTTACCAGCCGCAGCTAGTGCTATGAACTCAGCTTCCATAGTTGAGTAGGCAATACACGTCTGTTTCTTGCTCGCCTAAGAAATTGCTCCTCCTACTAGAGTGTAAATCCACCCACTTGTAGATTTTGAATCACTAGTGTGATCAATCCAGCTCGCATCAGAATAACCTTCGAGTATTCTGGAATTAGACGTGTATGTCAATTCTAAGTTACTGGTCCTTTTTAGGTATCCAAGTACTCTACCCACTGCTTTCCAGTGTTTTGTCCCTGGATTGACAGTATACTGACTCAGTTTGCTTACAACAAATGCAATATCAGGACGAGTGCAATGTGTTGCATACATCATACTTCCAATAGCACTCGCATACTCCAGTTGAGCCACTGCTCTCCCTGAGTTCACATTAAGTTTCACACTTGGACCAAATGGGGTATTAAACTCTTTAATGTTCAAGTGTTGAAACTTAGTCAGAATTTTATCTATGTAATGAGATTGACTTAGAGAAATCTGACTTTCAGTTCTTTTCACCTTGATCCCAAGAATGGTATCAACTTCTCCTAGATCTTTCATCTTAAAGTTCGAGGACAGATATTTCTTAGTTTCAGAAATACCTTCAAGGTGAGTGCCAATGATCAACATATCATCAACATAGAGACAAATCACAACTGTACAACTGGGTTCGCATTTAGTATAGATACACTTATCAGCACTATTTTGTCAAAACCCGAAAGCAGTCACAGTGGTGTCAAATCTCTCATGCCACTATTTAGGAGCTTGCTTCAAACCATAAAGAGATTTAATAAGTCTACACACTTTGTTCTCTTGTCCAGGCATCACAAACCCTTCTGGTTGCTCCAAATAAATCTACTCATTTAGATACCCATTTAGAAACGCAGTCTTTACATCCATTTGATGGATGTACAATCCTTTCAAAGCAGACACCGCTATTAGAGTTCTAATAGAGCTAATTCTAGCCACAGGTGCATAGGTATCAAAATAGTCGATCCCTTCTCTCTACCTATACCCTTTAGCAACTAATCTCGCTTTATAGGCAGAGATGGTTCCATCTGGATGATACTTCCTTTTGAAAATCCTTTTGGATCCAATAGGTTTCTTTCCCTTGGGTAGATCAGCTAAATCCCAAGTTCCATTTCCCATAATGGAATCCATTTCATCATTGTCTGCTTCCTTCCACAAAGGAGCATCTCTTGATGACATTGCTTCGCTGAAAGTTTTAGGATCATCATCCAAACTAACAGTGAAAATGACCTCTCTTGTCAGTTTCTTTTGAGTTCCCTCAACCAGGAAAGAAAAGAAATCATCTCCATAACTTTTCTCTTTTCTAACTCTAGTACTTTTCCTCAGTTGTTCAACTATTGGTGAAGGTTGAACTCGTTTTTCAAAAGTACTAGAAGATATGGTGTAATTTGAGTTTTCATCATCTCTAGAAAACTTGTTCTCAAAGAATTCCACATCTCTGGATTCTACAACTCTACCTGATTCGTCATCCAACAACCGGTAAGACTTGCTATGCTGAGCATATCCAATGAATACACTCTTGTAAGCTCGTTCTCCCAGTTTGAGTGTCTTTAGATCAGGTACGCGATAATAGGCAAGACACCCCCAAATCCTCAAACTCGAGATTTGGTTTTCTTCCTTTCCACAACTCATATGGACTCATAGGTATCACATGACTAGTGATCCTGTTGTGAACATAACATGCGGTTAACACAACTTCCCCCCACATATTACGAGGTAGACCCGATTGATTTATCAGACAGTTACTCATCTCTACCAAGGTTCGGTTCTTTCTCTCAGCCAAACCATTTTGTTGGGGAGTATATGGTGCAGTTCTCTCATGTATGATGCCTTCCTCTTCGCAGAATGCATCAAATTTTTGGTTAAAGTATTCCCCGCTTCTGTCCGAGCGAAGAATTTGAATGCGTTTCTCCTTTTGTTTTTCAACCTCAGCCTTATATATTTTAAATGCCTCAAAAGCTTTGTCTTTAGAATGCAATAAATAAACATATAAGTATCGGCTTAAGTCATCGTAGAAAGTGATAAAGTATCTTACCCCCACGAGTAAGGACTCCATTCAGTTCACAAATATCTGAATGAATTAGTTCTAGTAGTGACATATTATGTTCATGAACACTTGGAAAAGGTTTCTTTGTGAATTTTGATTTCACACAAGTTTCGCATTTTTCAAAGTCTTTATCTTTTAATTTCAATAAACCTTTAGTTTGCATTTTCTCAATGTTTTTAATATTTGTATGAGCTAAACGTTTATGTCATAAAGAAATTGAACAAGCGATATAATCAGAAGACAAAATTTCATTCAAATCAAAACCAATAGCATTACATTGATAAAAACTATCACTATCACCACTATCACTATCATTTTCATTCCCAAACCCATCAATCACTGAAACACACCTTCATCCGAGTCTTCTTCTTCATCAATTCCATCTTCAGCTAGGTCAAGGCGATACATTCCACCCGTGTTCTTTGCTTGACCCACATAGATGTCATTTAGAGAAAACTTCACACGAAGATTCTTGAGAACCAGCTTGTACCTATTTCGATCAAACTTATCAGCAGAAACAAGACCCTTGTTGATACCAGGAACATGCAACACGTCCTGAAGGGTAACCGTTTGACCATCTTTAAAGTTTAGTCGCACTGTGCCTTTATCACGAACTTCCACTCGATGTCCATTAGCACATACCACCACTGTTCCTTGAGGAAAAGGACCATAAGTAAGAAACGAGCCACGATTCCCACAAACATGAACAATGGCTCCAGAATCCAAAAACCATCCTCTACATGCCACAACGCGTGTATATTGAGAAAGCATGTTAACATCTCCAAGACCCACATTAGCCACTAGATTGGTAACTTTCTCAATGTCAACAGCACTTGTAGAACCAACCGTAGATCCATATTTCCTTTGAGAGCACTCTCGTGCTTAATGCCCGGTTTCTCCACAAACATGACATTTACCCGATCTCTTTGGTTAATGGTTGGTCGTTTGATATGACTTTTTGAATTCCTTTTTCTTTGGTGCTGTAAACTTTCTATTCTTTGATGCCCCTTTTCCCTTTTGCCCAGATCCTCCAACAATATGATTCACACTCGATCCGACTTTACCTCTTTTGTCCCTGTTACGCGTTTCCTCCTTAATTCGAAGGTGCTTCAACAGTTCATCCAACGAGTAGTCCTCAGATTTGTGCATCATTCTCTTTGAGAAATCTTTCCAGGTAGGAGGTAGTTTTGCAATAATGACCCCTACTTGGAATATTTCTGGCAACGGAATAGAAAGTGCGGTCAATTTGTTAACAAGAACTTGGAGTTCATGCACTTGCTCCAATATTGACTTGTCATCAACCATTTGAAAGTCTAAGTACTTGGAAATAAGGTATTTGTTAGTACCTTCTTCATGAGCCTTATACTTATCTTCCAAAGCTTTCCATAATTCTCTAGCACTTGTTACCGGCGCGTACAAGTCATAGAGACGATCCGAAAGAAAATTTTTGATATGGCCAAGGCAAAGATCTTCAGCTTCCTTACGAACAAGTCTTTGTTTTGCCAAGTTTTGATCCGGGACCTCTCCAGCCTCAAGAGGAGGGTCATCAGGGATTGCGGGCAAGCTTGGATCAAGGATATAGTAGAGTTTCAGCACAGCGAGCATGAACTTAACCTTGTCCGCCCAACTGGTATAGTTCTGGCCATCGAATCTGTCCAACTTGACAAACTCTTGATTCATGAATCTCAGATTAGCTGTTGGTAGTTCACTGTCCATTAGTTCTGTTGATTAAACACAAAAAAATAAAATCCTTTAAGATTGTTGAAAACAATTTAATCAAACTATAAAATTAATTATTTTATTATTAATTACCGAGTTATTGGCCAAACCAGTTTATTCCAACTTGAACAAACTGATTAGAGAAAGGTAGAAGGAGACTGTCCCGTTATCGGATAAATTTAAATAACACGCAAAAACTAAAACCAACCTGGCGATTTAAGAAACCGAGATTCTTGAACAGCACGGATGATTCCTGTCCTTAAAGGATTTTACGCACTCGTATTGTTGTGATCTGCAGCGTAAACTCCCAGGATTTAATGCAGAACTGATTTGGTATTCCAACAGCAATGGAAACCAGAAAATGCAGAAGCTGGAGAAGAAACAGGAACACAGAGATGACAGGCTACGAAAATTAGAGTGTTTGAATGGGTAGCAGGAGGCTTTTATTTATAGGTTGGATCTCAACAGAGAATGAGAAAAATGGGGAATGGGATAACCATTATACAGCAGATTCGAATTCCTGGGTATATCCCATACGAATTCGAATTTCTTAGAGATAACCCCCACTGGTTTCGAATTCATCTCTATCCCTCTATCCCAGTTTTATCGCATTCGATCTCGATCCACAACGCTGAACCGGACCCCAGCTAAAAATAAAAGCTCCTCAGCTCACGTGCGAAGTGCAAAGTGCGCCTCAAACGCGCCCATTCGCGAGCTCGCGGCTTGGCTCGGCTTGACGCGCGTGTGGGCTTGACCCACTTCTCAACCCATCTAACACTTTGAAGGCCCATAAGGAGGAATCCCTTATAAGGCACTCAACTTTCACCTCTCCCACAAATGTGGGATGGAGAAAACATACCAACTTGTATGTTCCCACCATTAATTTTCCAACATTAACACATCTCCAGCGTCGACAATGCCTGGCGAAATCATCAACTAAAGACAAAGAGAACATGGAAAAGGTGACCAGACTCAGGTGAACGTCACCATCATGGTCCAAAATCTGTCATTTTCAACGGCTGGAAAACAAAGAAATGATTAAGCTACTATGCCTTAGACTATGACTTTTGATGTAAATGGTACGCCCGGAAAAATGAGGTCGTCACACACGAAAAGAGAAGACAAAATGAAGAAAATGCGCTTAAATATCCTAAGACAAAAACGTGTCGCCATGGACATGTGGCTTCACACAAAAACACGCGCATAAAGGAGTGGTACACCATCCGTTAAGAAGTTATATGAATAGCTACATTAACCGCCCATCGCATAGAAACTTGCTATCAAATATATATTAAATATATAAAGAAATACAATAGGAAATGAAAGAAGTCTTGTCCACTGAATTATGTTTGGTTAAGAGGTGTGTGTATACCAATGAGGTGGTGGTCTCTTGACAAAGGCAAAGCCTTTAAACACCTTAGAGGATGAGGTCTTGGGTTCAAGTCTCGCAGACAACAGGGAATAAAAGATTTTTTACTTTAAAAAAAGAGGTGTGTGTATATATACACACTATATTATTGATATGCATAATTTATACATATTTCCTTATCAAAATAAACCCACTTTTTAATGTTTTTCTTGGATATATACTTGAAATAGGCTTAATTTTGGTTATTATTGATTTTCTTGACAAAGTGGCCCAAAACGGATAAACAAAGCAAATCCGAGCGAAAAATGAAGTTATGTCCCTAAGTAAGACAAGCACAAGTCGTGCCCACCAGGCACGCCCTCTGCCTCCTCGCAGATACAACAAAAAGATATTGCTTGACTTTTGAAGACCTCGTGGGTCCTCCAAGAGTTGACCATACCCGTGCCTTAGTACCATGCCCTGTGCCAGCCATTATACGCTACCAGGCACGGGGACCCGTGCCTCGTCACCAACTCTGGCCTATAAATATCAAGCTTGTCTTCCTCGTCCAATTGTTGAATTCTTTTCTTTTCCCCAATAATAATACACTTTAATTCTATGTAACGTTTTACATTTCTATACTTTCCATATTTATAATATTGTATTCACATTTCTTTTTTAGAAACTTGTATTCGTATTTTTTTTCAATCTTGTAATCCGAGACTTTGATCATAATGGGAATTCCCTTTTATATTTACACGTGTTACATTTCATACTTGAGTTATATACGCAATCAATATTTATACGTGCTTATACGCAAAACCGAGAATTAAAATACTTGGGAATATCAATAATACATGCATGATGCTCATACAACATTTGTTACGCTTTTGATACCAAAAAATGGGCTAAAATACAATAAATCGACTAAAACACCCTAATTACAAAGTGAAGTGACTAAAAGTGAACAAAACTCAGAGCTTGAAAACAGCTATCGTCACGCCATCCGACAGGGAAGAAAGGTCTGGTCGCATGACCAGGCTAATTTCGCAACAGATTTTTTTAGCCAACTGGATTTCACCCTTTTCCACCTCCTTTCTCCTCCAATCACCTTCCAACCTTATTTAAACCTTAATCCTTCCAATAAAACCAAGCCTCCTCCATACATTTTCACTTTCTACAACTCAAAATTACTCTTAAACACTCCAAAATCATCGAGAAATTCTCAAGTTTGGGCAGAAAGTTTCAAGTGTTTAAGTGAGATTTCAACTCACTTTCTTCTTCATTTCTCCATGTTTTTTCTTCCATTCAACTTGGATAACCTATAAAAATATTTCCACAAGCTTACCATGGTAAACTAAGCTGGAACATCACCACGTTTGAGATACAAAGTTGGATTTAATTTCTATTCTGTTAAACTTTCAAAACTATTAGCATTTTCAATACCTTTCTTGGATAAACATGAACCAAACATTGTTCCTAACTAACTTACAATTGTGGGGCTTGAGTTGAGGTATAATTCCAGCAAGTTTGAGATGCAAACCCCTCTAATCTAATGAACCTAAGTCATCAAGTAAACTTACTAGTAACAAAGTGTCTAAACTACACCAAGTCATCAAACATTGCCACGACTTGAATGCACTAGTCTAGTTTGAGTTCACTAGGTTACTTAATGATTTAGACGATTAAGTTACTTGTACATTATTTATTTTATTCATGACCAACCGAAATCATCAACTAAGTTGATGATTTTATGCTTTGGTAAATCCATACAATGAGGTTAAATGGATGGAATTCATCCTACCTCCATAGAATGACTAAATACTTGATATATATATATATATATATATATATATATATATAGAGAGAGAGAGAGAGAGAGAGAAAGAGAGAGAGAGAGACAACACACACACACACACACTCTAGAACAGAACCATAACACCAACCAAACTCATGGTTGAATGTTATGTATTAGGGTTATTTCCATCTTGGTCAAAGTTCCTCAAACTATAGATTCTAATGGGTTGATCGGTACCCATGAAAACACAAGCAAAATAGTGTCCATAATGAGTGCTTTTAGATAAGATGTATTTTTCTTACAATATATATGTACTTTCATACTATCTTGAAACCCTGAAGTAACTCAATACTGAACTCCATAACTCATACTCCCCGTTCATCCTTGTAGGATAACTCGGTGGTCTCCTTAAACACTCAACGCACCAACTCACGTACGTGGTATTTGCTACGCAAACCGTGAGTATACTTGACCCTTTATGCTTTAATTCACTTTTCGGTGTAACATGTATCAATTATCAAAATACACAATTCACACAATCAAACACATTAAATCACTCAATCAAACATGCTATTTGTTATGCTAAAGTTGTTCATGCTAGAAAACATTCATGCACTCCATTTGTCATTAACTTAGTTATCCCACCTTAACAATCATAGTACTATAGGAGTAGCACACCACCCATCGGGATATTGTTAAGTTATTAAACTTTACGGTCTCGATCACTTAGGTGTCGAGGGACACACTTATACTTTATGGTTTCGTTCACTTTGGTGACGAGGGATGCACATTATTCAGTGGAATCGGTTTTGGCCTATAGTTATGCATGCTAGCTTTAACTTTTTATTTGAGACAATCCTTTATGCTTATGTTATGTATTTAAACTTGTATAATCGCCAACTTTTTATGATTTTATTTTAACACATGTTGCAGGAAACGTATGTTGACACTTGAAGAAATCTATTTAGCATGGATTTAGAAACACTTAAATTCTTATATGTAATTATATTGTTGTAATTGTTTAAGTTGCAAATGTTGTGCTTTCCATTTCAAGACAGTGTAATCCTTTTAGAATGAAATGAAATTTGGTTATTTAAATATTGTCACATTAGCACGTTATGAAGTCTCGAGCAATCTCGTTTTCTTCTCACTCTGATGTTTCCCCCATCAGTGGTTGTGGTGTGACATTCTACCCACTTTCTCAAAGGGCTGCAATAAAGGTAAATTTTTTTTACAAAAAAAGAAATAGATAAAGGTTGCTAAAAATTTTTCCCAACAACCCAAGACGTATGTACAAAATAAAAGGGGTAGGTATCTAACAGATGTTAGCAGCTACTACCTACCCGATATCATCCTAAAATGCCTCATACCCGTTGTCTTCAACATAAACAAAATTTTTGAAAAAGGAAAACTTCGAGACACAGGCCATGCCCACCATGTACACCCCGTGCCTCCCCTGCAGACCAGCAGTCGTGGCAAGGGGTATAAACATCATGTAAACCTCATTTGTGGGTGAAACGCCACATTTTCGTGCAAAAATTTTCCAAAATTCGATCGGGTTTTGATAACAGTTTTTGAGATTACTGCAATAACGAGACATGGGTCGTGCCCGCCAAACACTCTATGTACCTCGCTCTAGCAGCAGCAGATGGTTTCTATTTTGAACTTTTGGTTTTGGGATTCGTTTTTGTAGGGATTTGACAGACCATCCATGGCTAAGCTTACGTAAGGATAATGAAGATTGGTGTAGGGAGAGGTTTACTACCCTACTCACATGAAGAGAAGAAGCCTTAAAAATCATCTGTTATGAAACCATGCAACGGGTAAAATCAAACAGGAAGTTTCTTGACATACTCCAAAAACAGTTAAGGAAGTTCTTAGAAATTGATAATGAATCAACTGACGAATGCACGTATGAATTCCTAGCATCATTTCTATATCACGTCTAAGAAGCTGCAAATGATGAAAAAAGGACATGTTCACTTCTGACTTGGGGAAGTATAAATGTCCACTTCTATGGCCCAGTTTGGAGTGACCTTGGCTTGTACACCAATGAGGAGTTAAATCTAGGAACATGGGGGTGCTTTCTTATTCAATTGCCACATAAATATGAAATGGGCAAACCGTGTACAATCTGAATAGACTTTTAGTCCTAGATAGCCTCGAGGAGGTGCGACCCAAGCAGGTCAAAGAGCATCCTAATCAAGGATACACTATTAAGGTATATTCACCGTTAACTCAATAACTTGATGTTCTAGTGGGGACACGACAGGGGGTGGTTAGCATTAAGTAACTTTTTGTCCTCTACTTCATTGTTACTGAAACCCCTTTGAACTTAAGCTACCTCCTCTGCCAACACTGGATAACAATGCCAAGGCGAGGTCGTCTAAACCAATATTCTTCGGGCCTTTGATTGCTTATCTATAGAAGGCATATCATGTACACATGCCAAATGGCCTAACTATAGGACTTCACCCGCATCTGCCAGACCTATCTTAGTGTAAAATCCTAAGAATCATTGCAGAGTTACCTAACGAGGAGGTAAGGTTCAAGGATAGTGATGGACAATTTTAGGATTCAGATATGCCAACCAGGCTGACTCCCTAGAAGCCACCCCTCATCCTCTTGCTAGGGAGCCGGTCCATCCCACCAGTTCCAATTCTAGCCACGTCTCACTTCCATTGAGAAAAATACTTGGAAATTCAAAAATACTTAACACTCACCACCACCATCTCACCTCCACCGAACACCCAGTACCACCATCGCCTTACTTCCAACACCGAACACCCAACAACTTGGCAACTCCAAAACACTTACCCACACCCACACCTAAACCCACCACCACCAACGAACACCTTACTTAATATTTGCAAACCGTGTTAATTCCTACTCCTCCCCACCGTCTCCCATCATTTCCTCTCCAAAAATCCCGTCGCCACCCCCTTGAATGAGTTTTCTGAAGAATAATTTTGATCAATACCCATATCGGTTCACCTTCTATATCCATCGGATTCAAAGCTTTAGCAATACTAATGAATTATTGATAAAAACATTATCAATTACAACTTTTTAGTCCTCATCTCCTTTCTTTTAAATCTCCATAAATCAAATTCAAAGATTGATCGTAAGTGTGTAGTAGTCTCGGGATCCAAGATTGATCGTAAGAGTTCTTGTCAAACAAAGGCCAGGCTTGCCTAATCTCTTACATCAGTTGGTGAAGACAAATCTTTTATGTATTACTTTTGATTTTTAGTCTTTCGGCACTTTTTTATTGGATATGTATTGATGACTTTAATAATTAGTTTCTTACGTTGAAAGTGAATTTTCATAACCATTTCTTCATGATGTCACTGATTTGCTCATTCTTGTCTTTACGGTCTATATAAAGCGCGTTAACTACTTGGAAGGGGGTTAGAAGGGTGGTTTGGTAAAATTCTTGTCTCGTTCAAGCTTACTAGGACCTCCTTCAATGCCCTATGGTATTGGATGGCGGGGGTGCGAATAGCTTGAGCCCCTCACATGTTAACTTCTATTAATATATTAAACCGGCCTCTTGGGATTCTATCACTGCTGACTCAAACCACCTGGCCGAGGGTAACCTCACATTCAAAAGAGGGGCCTACTACTATAACTAAGAGAATCTCTTAAAAAGTCTGAAAGTGCAAAAATCATCAAAGGCTACATAAAAGAGGAGTTGGATCCAAGTGATTCTATCTTGTCTATTTGTATTTCTTTTATTTATTTCTTTAAATTTATTTTTATTTCAAAACATTTATCAAAAAATTTGTATCGATTAGACGTTACCCTAAACCGGTATTAAAAGCTCTTGTCCTTGGACGACCTCGGTATCTTACCAATACTATACTACACTCGCGGTGGTGCACTTTCCCTAGTGTGTGTTTAGTGTTAGTTAAATATCGTGTTTTATAAATTTAAAACTTGACTAGTGCGTAAAACAAACTTAAAATATTAACAAAATCATATCACGGTCGACACGCAACAGTAGCCAAACAAGGAAGTTAAGACTTCATGTAGGAGGCCAGAATCCGAAAAGGAGTTTGGTTTGATTACTAGATAGCAGCGATTTTGCCGTTCTTTCATTACTTCAAATGTCACCGGCGACAACGTACGATGGTAATCAGAATAGTTTTCAGGTAATTTAGTTTTTTTAACCGGAAATTCGGATCACTGATAGACCAGTGGAGTATCATTGTGCCATTAGCGGAAACCACCCGATAATACCCATCTCCACTAGGTTGTAATCCCTACACACTAATTCAGGAGGAAACCCAATAAATTTGGGAGAAACCCCCTTGTGAGAATCGTACTCAGGACCTAATGGTCTCAAAGCCTTATCCCACCCCAAAATAGGACTAGGCTATAATGCCATGGGCAGGTAGTTGAGTTTTTGGAGTTTAGTTTGGGGGTGTCAGCCAAGAAGTTGCTGTTTCGTTGTGAGGTGTCGGGCAAGGGGTGGAGTTGTGGGTTAGGTTTTATGTTTTAAGAAAATGGTGGGCCTACTTACTTTTTGATGTTAAATAATATTTTTTTTAAAGTAAGGCTATTTAGGGATTATCCGAAAAACGAAAAACGTGTGAGCAAAAGTTGCATAGCTGTAATTTTTGAAATATGGGGACTATAGATGAAATTTCATCAAAACACATGGACTATCCTGACAATTTTTAGCATTTTTATTAAGATAATAATATTTTTACATTGTATAGAGAAAATAGTATAAAATACATTTTAGGGTATTCGACCAATTATACTTGTTTTTTTTTCTATTTACCATGAACCCTATACTTTATACTTTTAGTTTAAATGAATGCTAATTTATAAATTTATTATATATATATATATGTATATTAACTCTAACTCGTTTGAATACCGTTTTCTACCATTTTGACTTACTTATTCTTCTCGATATTTTACGTTTCGGTCTAACTATTTCAAGGTAACGCATGTGCATGGTTTAATGTTCTTATGTATATTTTTCTTCAGTTTAATGTTCTCGCCGAAACACTACTTCTTAGTATAAATCAAAATGAAACATAGATTATGACTGAAATAATAAAAGTTTTATTTAACACGTGAGTTTGCTTAAATATTTCGACATTAATTATTTTATGGTTTTACACTCTACCACAACACGAATGTGTTAATACTAGTTCATTATTTTGTGATTACATATGATTCCATTTATACGTGAAATTTTGTGGTGATAAATGCTTTTAATAACACTTTGTGTGTATGATTTTAAGCGAGTTTATTATTAAATTTTAAAAGGGTATTATATTAGATATTTAGTGTGAATCGGGTTTGTGACCAAAGGAAATTATAATATACATGGAACAAGTTAGGAAATGTGGTGGTGCACGCTTGTTCGAGTGGTTATAGTTATTAGAGTTCGGATGAAGTTTCGAATGGGGTTCTAATGGGGAAACGCCACCTTTCAGGGGTCCGGTGTAACGCCCCTGGAAGCAGGGTCTAAGGGGCAGAGCCCCTGGCTAGGGTCGAAATAAAAGATGCCTTAGAAATTAAATTTTTACAATATCTAGATTTTAATTTTCAAAATAGAAAACAAGGCATTTTTTGGAGGTTTCATATTTAAAATAAAATGATAAATGCCTATAGCAGTTACTCATCCCTAACCCTAAAATTCTCAGACGTTATTGGTTACAGTTTCTTCTGGTTCATTCACGAATTTTCAATACAAAGCATACAGTTGTTCAATTTCTTAATCAGAGTTGTATCCGAATGAATTATTTGGAAGAACCACCGAAATAATTTGACCTGAGAGTGATTACACGCCTCTCTTATTATCCGTGGTATATAAAATTCACCAACAAAGGTTAATTTATTTTCTGTGAAAATGGGGAGCAGGTCGGTGAAGGATACGACAAGCAAGTTTGACAAGCTGGAAAAGTTCAAAGGGCTGGATTTTCGTTGATAGCAAAAGAAAATGTATTTTATTCTTACAACCCTGAAAGTGGTGTACGTGTTGACTACGACAATCCCGGAGATACTAGAGGATGGTAATCTGGAACAAATCAGGAAGTGGTCAAAGTGGGAAAAAGTCAATTACATTTGTCTTAGCCACATCCTAAATGGTATGTCTGATCCACTATTTTATGTTTATCAAAACGTAGAACTGCAAAGTTACCTTGGGACATTTTGGAATCCAAATAGTTGGCAGAAGATTCTTCTAGTAAGAAGTTTCTTGTTAGTAATTTCAACAATTACAAAATAGTTGATTCGAGGCCTGTCATGGAGGAGGCCTGGGGCCGTATGCCTAACAGGACATGAAGATGGATGAATCCATCTTGGTTTCAAGCATCGATGGAAAGTTACCCCCTTTCTGTAAAGAAACATAATCTGAAACATTAGAAATGAGAGTTAAGCTTGGCTGAACTTGGAAGCCACTTCAGAATTGAAGAGGGTTTGAGAGCACAAGAAAAAGTGTTGGTTGTTGAAAGGAAACAACCTGGAATGTCTTTTGTGAATATGGTTGAGACGGGTGAATCATCCAAAGGAAACAGTAAGCTCAAAGGGAAACGAAAGTTTCAAAAGAACAACAACCGGGTCCAAACAAGAAGCTGAATTACCTTTCCTGAAAGTGTGGTAAGGTTGGTCACTTTATGAGAGACTGTGAAGTGATGAATAACAACAACAAGTTTGGTTCAAAGAACAAGAATGAGTCTAGTTCTAGCGGTCCAAGGACCCGAGCAAGCTGTTAGGATCTGAGTTTGACTGTTGTGATAGTTAAAATGGAAATAATGAAAGAAGATAACACAGAGATGAAATATGTAGTGGAATAATTAACTTTTCAATCACAACAATGAAGATATTGCTTTCATCAACATGCTTTTATAAATTCGTAATCACAAGTTTACGTATGCATGAAGAATACAACTCCTCCTCAGCCTGATCACTCCTTGTTTATTCGTACAAAAATGTCAAGGTGAAAGTGATGAATAGAACAATACATACACGATTCTATTTATAATCCAAACGAAACACCTGTAGCATCTAAGCTGACGTCACCTAGACAGGGACATCTAACAGCCTAACAAACTCCTAGCATTTGCTAGAGCCTAAGCACTGTTACATTAATAATACAAGTAAACTCTATTGATCATCATATGTTAAGGATCCTCTGTTGAGCTTTATCCTCTGTTGGTCTTTATCATCTGTTGATCCACAGCAGACCTTAGCTTCATCAGACTTTAGTCTTCTCAGCAAAGGTTCTCTTTGGCAGAACTTTGGATTTAAGCAGAGTTTGTCTTCAACAGATCTTGTAAACAGACCTTGGCAGACTTTAGAGTAATAGATGTTGAGTCTTTTCCTTTGGGATGAGCAGATCTTCAAAGCACTGTTATTTGAAATCTGAGGTTGTAGGCTATTTTGGCTTTCCAATCATCTGTTCTTTTGTGGGGTCCACTAGATCCAACACAAGCAAGGTCAGAATTTAGTACAAATTTATCATTCGGTTTAGAATTATGTATCACTCATTTCTAAAGCATTTTATGTGTAGGATGATGATATTGCTTGGTGGGTTGATTCGGGTGCTACAAGCCATGTATGCAAGGATCTTCGTTGGTTTAAAGATTTTCAACCAATTGATGACGGATCTATCATCGGGGAATGTTGCAATTGAACCAATCAAAGGAATAGGAACCGTGCAACTTGTTTTTACTTTTGGAAAATCTTTACTTTTGAACGATGTTTTCTATCCGCCCGGAATTCGAAAGAATCTATTAAGTGACATTATGTTGAATAATTGTGGTTACAAACAAGTGTTGGAAAGTGACAAGTATATCTTGTCAAGACATGGTGCTTTTGTAGGATTTGGTTATCTTTGTAATGGCATATTTATGTTGAATGTTGATGTGTCTTTTATGAATGAATCTTTTTGTGTTGCTTCAGCTAGTAATGTTAATTGCACAAATTCAACT
Source organism: Scalesia atractyloides (assembly GCA_947069175.1). Classification (NCBI taxonomy): domain Eukaryota; kingdom Viridiplantae; phylum Streptophyta; class Magnoliopsida; order Asterales; family Asteraceae; genus Scalesia; species Scalesia atractyloides. Next base: position 28,606,989 of record CAMTDV010000004.1, read on the forward strand.
AGTAATAGTAACAACTTGACTAATTTGGAATTGTGGCATGCTAGACTAGGACATGTACATTTATAAGCTTAATTCATTCTATTAACATAAACAATGACAAATTCCATATCCGCAAGGTGAATAAGATAAGTAAAAAGCCTTTCATGCAACATGCTCATAGGGAAAGTAAAATTTTAGATTTGACACATAACAATCTATGTGACTGTAGATGATGCGACAAGATTCTGCTATGTCTATTTGTTGCATGCTAAGGATGAAGCTCTGGAAAAGTTTAAAATTTATAAACAAGAAGTAGAGCTTCATTGGAGTGGGTTGATTAAAACTCTGCATACCAATAGAGGTGCTGAGTATTTTGAGCCAGTGTATCAACTGGAATAATACACTATAACACAGCTCCTTATACACCAGAACAAAATGGTCTGGCAGAAAGAAATAATAGGAATCTAAAGGAAATGGTCAATACCATGTTGTCCTATTCTGGGCTAAGTAAAGATTTGGGGTGAGGCTATGTTGACAGCCTTCTATTTGCTAAATAGGTTCCAAATAAAAGGAAAAAGACCACCCCTTTTGAGCTTTGGTATAAAAAACCACCTGAGCTGCAAAAACTGAGAATTTGGAGTTGTAGAGTCGTGGTAAGGTTCACTGATAAGGAATATAGGGAAAGAGGTATACATTACATTTTCGTTAAGTATGCTGAGCATTCATTTGCTCACAGGTTCTATGTTATAGAACCAAATAACTACGTGTCTGTGCATACGGTAAATGAGGCAATAACTGCAAATTATGATGAGAATAGATTATCTTCAATACCTAGGCCTAAGGACATGGTTCCAAGCTCTAGTAACTAAATGGCTGACCAAATGATTGATACTCCCCCGGAAACTAGGAGGAGTGGTAGAGCAAGAAAAGCTAAATCATTTGGTGATGATTTTCAACTATATTTGGTTGAAGGATCTAGAGATGAAATTCAAACTCAAACTCAATATTGTTTTAATATTGAGGAAGATCCTAGAACCTATAGTGAAGCCATGGCATCTCAGGATGTAGCATTGTGGAAAGAAGCTATAAATGATGAGAGTCTATTATGCAGAATAACACTTGGAAATTGTCAGACTACCCCTGGGTGTAAACTACTTGGTTGTAAATGGATATTAAACAAGAAGATGAAAGTAGATGGTTGAATTGATAGGTTTAAAGCCCGATTGGTTACCCAAGGCTTTAGACAGAAAGAAGGAAAAAACTACTTTGGTACATAAGCTCCTATAGAAAGAATATCCACTATTAGATTGTTCGTTGCTCTAGCAGCAATACAAAATCTTGTGATTCCCCAAATGGATGTAAACGACTTTCTTGAATGGTGAATTGGATGAGGAGATATATATATATATATATATATATATATATGAAACAACCAGAGGGTTTTTGTTATGCCTGGCAATGAGCGTAAGGTGTGTAAGCTAGTTAAGTCATTGTATGGCTTAAAGCAGGCACCCAAACAGTGACATCAAAAGTTTGATGATGTGGTTTTGTCTTATGGTTTTGTATTAACTTAAGCGGACAAGTGTGTACATAGCAAATTTGATGATTCTAGAAAAGGAGTCATAATTTTCCTATACGTAGATGACATGTTGATCTTTAGTACTGACCAAGATCAAGTTGATAAAACAAAGAAATATTTGTCATCTTTCTTCGACATGAAAGACATGGGGGAGGCGGAAGTGATCCTTGGTATAAGGATCAAACGGTGTGAACAATGACATATCGATTTCTTAATCTCACTATATTGAGAAGATGTTGAAAAAGTTTAATTTTCATGATAGTTCTCCGGTTAGCACTCCACTGGATCCTTCTTTTAAGCTCTCACCTAACAACGGTGTAGCCGTAAGCCAACTTGAATATTCAAGGGCCATTGGATTTCTCAAGTATGCTATGATTAGCACTAGACCGGATATTATGCTATAGGAAAGCTTAGTAGGTATTATAGAGAGAAAGAGATTGATATTATTGATGGGATGTCTTTTACAAAGGAATACAATGAATATATATATATATATATATATAGGGTAAGGTTATTGTAAAAAAAACCAAAAGTGTGAGAAATGTAAGAAAGAATCTCATCCATTAGATCTAAATTAATTGAAAAGGGTAATCAAGTAATTTTATCTTTGATTTAATTAATTCAAAACCTTCCATAAACTGCCACCCTAATTTATAGGAATTCCGAATAACACTGCAAACACCATTCAGCACGTATATAACACCATTCAATAATTGTATAACACCCTTCAATAAGTATATAACACCATTCAATATGTATATAACACCATTTTAAAGATCTCTATAAAAACACTACGAATAACACTGCAACAACCATTTAGCGCATATATAACACCATTCAATAATTATATAACACCATTCAATAAGTATATAACACAATTCAATAATTATATAACACCATTCAATACATATATAACACCATTCAATAATTATATAACACCATGAACTGAAACAAAAAACCATTAACTGAAACATTCGATTGAACGTAATTTTTTTTTTCTGTATATAAGTATAGTAATATGGTACTCATATTAAAGATTAAAAAATACTGTTGTTATTATGGTGTAATTGTTTTTTAAAAATGAGTTACGTGTAAAAAGTTATTGGCGTTTAAAAAATAAAAGGGGAACTTGCATGTGGATTGCATGTGACTTTCTAAAATTAAAAATGTTAATTTTACCTTTATACCCTTAATCTAGAAAATTAATTATTTTAATTGTTATACTATTTACAAGATTGCCATCAAGATCTCAACCATTAGATTAAAGATCTAATGGTTTAGATTCTTTCTTACCCTTCTCACACTTTGGGCATTTTTTTACAGGATCCTCTACCTATATATATATATATATATATATATATATATATATATATATATATATAGGAGATGAAGTCTTGGTGAACAAGTCAATCTATTTAAGGAGTTGATAACCACATTATTATATTTATAATACTCCCCATTGGTTATTGTTTTGGTCAAAATTTACCAAAGCAATTAAGTGATCAAACTTAGTATGTGAGGTAGCGTGCTATTGTGATTTGTAAGAATATGCTACGTTGGTTGATTATGAAAACGGTTTCAGGATATAGTCTCAGGATAATGAACTATATCAAAATTACAAGTAAATGCGATAAAAGTAGAAATTAACACAGGATGTACGAGGAAAGCCCTTGATCAATCTAGATCGCTGGCATAAAACCTCGGGAGCTGACAATAGTCAGCTGCCTTGTTCTTCTTATTGCTTGAAAATCAGGATACACTTCAGGATAATGTACGGATCAGCTAAGTGTTACAATAAATATCAAGTGTTGGTGAATGTGATTGTGAATGGTTGTAACTGCAAAGAGAGTGTGAGAGTTGGTAAAAAAATGTGTGTGTTTCTATCGATCCGTACATCCCTATATATAGTAAATAAAGATAACAAACTATCCTAAAATCTTGGGATACTTCGTAATATTCCCTTTTGAACGTTGGAGACCTATTCTTCCGGTTTCAACGTCCCTCTTCTAACCAATTTGAGCGAGTCTTCAGGGGAAAAGGTCCTTGTGAACGTTGTGATCCTGCATTCCTGAGATGCAAGCAAATTGTTAGCGACTACCAGGATACTGCATCAGGATATTACCCATATCCTAGTGCGGTATCCTGATCAGAAACAAATACCAATTACCCAAGATATAATTCAGGATATGGCATCAGAATTCCATCCATAACAATTGTCCCCAAAAATGTTATTGTTGGGGAATCCTCATCTTCAACGGTAACATTTTTCACGATTCCCAAGAAGAGATAAGATTTTCTGATGTGACATGATGTAATGTCACACCCCCAACCGATGGCGGAAACATCGGGATGAGACGAAAACGAGATTGCAAGAGACTTCATAACACTAATTGTGACAAGAATTTAGGAATTGCTTTTTACGTTGCTTGAAATAGGAACACCACAAGTTTAAAATGAAGAATGTATAATAAGTGTTCAAATAAATAATTTCATTTCAGTAAAATGATTTTTGTACAAGAACTGGAATTGAGATACAACAGGATTCAAAATAAATTACAATACAACGAACATTAAATTTAAATGCGTAGATTCATCGGTCACAATCCTGCAACATGTAATAAAAGCATGGATCAGTACAAAAGCACTGGCGAGCATACAAGTTTGAATATAAGTTTATGTATAAAAGTTTGTCTCAAATATACATGGAATTTTATATTCAAGATGAACAAGCATACATAAACAACTTACGCATAGCAAATAATATATAATTAAAATCCTTAACTAGCATGCATAACAATCTAAGCATAACAATATCATGAGATTACAAGTCCAAACTAACAAGCATAAACAACCTAAGCAGAACGTATTCGGTGGTTTGATTATTTAATTATAATCGATCGCGTAAAGTGAATTTTGTATCCATGTTGCACCAAAAAATGCGTTAAAGCGTAAAAAGGGTCGAGGATGCTCACGGTTTTGCAAATCTTCCTTTGGTGATTCTGTGAAGAGTTGGAGGTTGGAGCTTCAAGCTTCCTTTAAAACACTTAGTGTTTTCTTTTAGAACTCTTAGAGTTCTCGTCCTTGCTTGGAAGATTTGAGAGAAGTAGAGAGGTTGAGAGAATAATGGTTAGAACACTTAGTGTCCTTTTAGAATTCTTGATTTAGACAGATTGAGAGAATTAGATAGATGGAGAGAAGAATGGTGTGAAGAAAAATGGTAGAAGGAGGTTGGTATTTATAGGTAGAGAAGATGAAAATGGTGAAATATGATTGGTTAAAAAGGTGGAAGAGGATTGAAAAGATGATTGGTGGAGAAGGAGGTGGAAAAAGGTAAAATATGATTGGTTAAAAAGGATGGAAGAAGATTTAAAAAATGATTAGTAGAGAAAGGAGGTGGAAAATGGTGAAATATGATTGGTTAAAGAAGGTGGAAGAATATTGATGAGGTGGAAAAGATAATTGGTAGATTTCTTGGTATTTCTTGAGTATATATTATGTAATTGAGTATATAAAAAGTATAAAAGTATGACTCAAGTATTGAGGATGTGCGTATAATTATTTATACGTATAATTGTGTCTGTTTGCGTATAAATACGTATTTAAATGATCGGTTGTGTGAATAAAAAAATATGTATAAAATATGAATTTTATTATGATTAATGCCTCGAATTGTGAGATGGAAATTAAAATACGAATGTAAGGTTTCTAAAATTAGAATACAAATACGGACATTTTTAAAATAGAAATACGAAGATACGAGGTGTTACACGAATAACGATTAATAATATATATATATATACACACCACATATTTTTTTATTATGTTTTAACGCCTAAAATTATGATACAAATATTTATGTTCTAAAATAAGGATGTGAAAAAGCGAGGCGTTACAGTCTCACCTACTTTAGGAAATTTCGTCCCGAAATTTACTTAAGAGGAAGACTTTAAAAAGAGTTAGCATTTCGAAGTATTTTTGGGTATAACCGAGAATATCTCGCGAGTGATCGAAGTTTGTATTCGATAACAGGGAATCACGAGATTTCTCATGGCATGTTTTCACGAAGTTTGGTAATATGATAGGAACACTTATATAGGAAGTACCAGTGGCGTATCCACCATGTTCATATCATATTACGTTTGTTTCGCTAATCGATGTCAGGTTACGTTCCGTGTCACCAACAGGGTTTATTAACGTATTACAAGGGAGGATGATAACGTATAGGAATTTAAGTATGTAAGTATGATTGTATTTAAGTATGAGATAGGTTACAAGTATGAGTATGATTAAAATGAGGTATTTAGTTAACTAGATTAACGCATTATTAGCATGTGATATCACTGGTCAAACCATCGTGTCCGCAAATATGTATGTATGGCATAACATGACCACAAGTCCATGTGGTGGTGCACTACTCCTATAGTGCTACACAAGCACTATACATGTTAAGGTGTGGCTCCTTACGAAGTTAATGACGAGTTGTCAACCCATCGCTTCCGCTAATACGAGATCGTGTATGTATGTATGTAAGACTTAACATGACCACAAATCCATGTGGCGGTGCGCTACTCCTATAGTGCTACACAAGCACTATACATGTCAAGGTGTGGCTTCTTACAAAGTTAATGACAAATTGTCAACCCAATGTGTCCGCTAGTATGTATGAATGTCTTGACATTACCACAAATCCATGTGGCGGTGCGCTACTCCTATAGTGCTTCACAAGCACTACATATGTCAAGGTGTGGCTTCATCCGAAGTTAATGACCAGTTTATCACATAAGGCTATCCAGAAATCCCGAATCAAGTGTAACATATGAGTATGCGTGTATTAATTTATTGCGTACAACGATGATTTTGAAATACCGAGGTAACAAGTATTAAATCGCGTAAAAGTTGGATTAATATAAAAGAGAGGCTTGATAAGTATTGGAGTGCTTCGAGTTTAGAAACTTTGACTATTCCAAAGTGAATCACAAGTCCTTTCGAATTAGGGAGACATGCTTTGGCCTAATAGGTATAATACTCTCGTCGCCAGGCGAGTAACGGTATTTTACCCTTCCAGTTAGTACATGTCCCTAATTTGATCGAAGGTACGAAACTTTGGCGAGATTGAAAATCGTCAAGCGGGACCAGTCATCAAGGTGTGGATATCAATCCTAGCTTGACAATTTCGTCCCCAAAATGTGGTTTATTGAACCAAACGTGATAAAATCTTGACTCGTCAACAAGGAACCACTAGATTATGAAATGGAAATTCCCCATCAAGTTACGGATTTCACTCCTGACTTGATGGTGAAATTTCGTGCAAAGTGTCGCGAAATGGTGGATTGAAACTCCTCACCAAGGCGGGAATCACCCCTATTTTGGTGGGTCGTTTCGATTGTGGAATAAGAGTATCTTCAATAACATTTTAGGAAAACACTTTATATAAATGAGACAAAACAAGAGATGGAAGCAAAGTAGGAAGAATTAATATTTTAGCAAGAATTAAGAACAGTCAAAGTTTGGTACTTCAACTATAGACTAGGTCGAACATGGCAATTCTACCTAATTCCCTATAGTTATGGCTCTGATACCAATCTATCACACCCCAACCGATGGCGGAAACATCGGGATGAGACGAAAACGAGATTGCAAGAGACTTCATAACACTAATTGTGACAAGTATTCAATAATTGCTTTTTACGTTGCTTGAACTAGGAACACCACAAGTTTAAAATGAAGAATGTATAATAAGGGTTCAAATAAATAATTTCATTTCATTAAAATGATTTTTGTACAAGAACTGGAATTGAGATACAACAGCCTATTGGACGCAATTTTTTCCAGATATTTTTTAGTATCACATTGGGAATTCCAACAATTTATTTAATCGATACAAATTGTGACCCGGAGCCTGCTCGATTGAAAATAAATTACAATACAAAGAACATTAAGTTTAAATGCGTTTCTAGGCAATCCTACTAGATTCATCGGTCACAATCCTGCAACATGTAATAAAAGCATGGATCAGTACAAAAGCATTGGCGAGCATACAAGTTTGAATATAAATTTATGTATAAAAGTTTGTCTCAAATCCATATGGCATTTTATATTCAAGATGAACGAGCATACATAAACAACTTACGCATAGCAAATAATATATAATTAAAATCCTTAACTAGCATGCATAATAATCTAAGCATAACAATATCATGAGATTACAAGTCGAAACTAACAAGCATAAACAACCTAAGCATAACAATGAACGTATTCGGTGGTTCGAGTATTTAATTATAATCGATTGCGTAAAGTTGATTTTGTATACATGTTGCACCCAAAAATGCATTAAAGCGTAAAAAGGGTCGAGTATACTCACGGTTTTGCAAAGCTTCCTTTAGTGATTCCGTGAAGAGTTGGAGGTTGGAGCTTCAAGCTTCCTTTAAAACACTTAGTATTTTCTTTTAGAACTCTTAGAGTTCTCTTCCTTGCTTGGAAGATTTGAGAGAAGTAGAGAGGTTGAGAGAATAATGGTTGGAACACTTAGTGTCCTTTTAGAATTCTTGATTTAAAGAGATTGAGAGAATTAGAGAGATGGATAGAAGAATGGTGTGAAGAAAATAGTAGAAGGAGGTTGGTATTTATAGGTAGAGAAGGTGGAAAATGGTGAAATATGATCGGTTAAAAAAGGTGGAAGAGGATTGAAAAGATGATTGGTGGAGAAAGGAGGTGGAAAATGGTGAAATATGATTGATTAAAGAAGGTGGAAGAAGATTGATGAGGTGGAAAAGATTATTGGTATATTTCTTGGTATTTCTTGAGTATATATTATGTAATTGAGTATATAAAAAGTATAAAAATATAATTCAAGTATTGAGGATGTGCGTATAAGTATTTATAAGTATAATTGTGTTGGTTTGCGTATAAATACGTATTTAAATGATCGGTTGTGTGAATAAAAAAATATGTATAAAATATGAATTTTATTATGATTAATGCCTCGAATTGTGAGATTGAAATTAAAATACGAATGTAAGGTTTCTAAAATTAGAATATGAATACGGACAATTTTAAAATAGAAATACGAAGATACGAGGCGTTACACGAATAAAGATTAACAATATATATATATATGTATATATATAGGACAAGGATCCGTTAGGAACCACCCTTTATTGCGAAAACCGCGAGAACCAAAGTGTGAACACAAACAATAATACCTAAAAAAATCCAAAAACAAATACCAGTTTTTTTTAATAATTTTTTTTTGAAAAAGTCGCTATATTTACTCAACAATAAAAAAAATCAAAAAAAATTGAGTACCAACTATCTATGCACATGTGCATTTTCGTCATTTCTTTGACAAATTACATAATACATTACAAACATTAGGCAATTGTACTTTTATTTACACTACCATGTGTAACACACTACTTTTTACGTTACCAATATTAGCAATGCACATGTGTATCTATATATATCAACATGAAATAAAGTGTTTTGGTACACTAATTTTAATACATTTTCTCTTTCATCTATCATACCATCCATAATACACTACCATGCACATGTGCATTTTCATCATTTCTTTGACAAATTCCGTAATACATTACAAACATTAGAGAGTTGTACTTTCATTTACACTATCATGTGTAATACATTACTTTTTACGTTACTAATATAAGAAATGCACATGTGCATCTATATGTATCAACCTGAAATAAGGTGTTTTGGTACACTACTTTGAATTCACTTTCTCTTTCATCTATCATACCATCCATAATACACTTCCATTACCTCCTACCATCCATAATACAATACCATTACCTCCTACCATTTAGAATACAATACCAATACCAATATTTTCACTTTATTACATGTATATCAACACCGTTTATACCATCCAATCAACATATTACATCATAAAGTGACAACTATAATGACCCCATCAACCACTAGATATAATTAACCAAAAAAACATATATATGAACCTACTTCATTATTCAAAATCACAAACTTTTTGTACCAAAACACGGTATATAATTGTTATACATAATGATGCACATGTGCATTTAATATAAAATTGAGTGTATTATGGATGGTATTGTAAATAAGAGTGCAATTGTCTACTAGTGATAACGTATTACTGAATTTGTCGAAATTATGATACATATGGACATGTGCATGGATAACCGTTACTCGAAAAAAAAGTTTTTTTTGGTAACGAACTATAACGATTTTTATTAAAATAATATTAAAAAACTTTTGAGTGATTTTTTGATTTTTTAGATTTATTTTACAATAAAGGTGGTTCTTGCGGTTCTCACAATAAAGGTGGTTCTCGAATGAACCTTACCATATATATATATATATATATATATATATATATATATATATACATACATTTTTATTATGTTTTAACGCCTCGAATTATGATACAAATATTTATTTTCTAAAATAAAGATGCGAAAAAACGAGGCGTTACATGTAACCAGCCAGGCTATATTTACTCATTGCCTCTCTATATCTTCTCCACTTGGTTACCATTTAACCATAATCCAAGAAAGTGAAAAGGTAAAACTTCTCTCTCATTTTCATTCTTCTTCTTTTTCCGGTTAATGATGGCGAGGCAAACCAGGTCTAGTTCCAGCGACTCAGCCCCCACGTTCATACCACAAAATCTCCTTCAATATCCAGAGAAAGAGCTTTGTACCTTCGACAATGCTCATTTGTCAGCCCTTAGGTCTTAGGTTTCCATTTTCCGACTTCACGCCTGAGTTTCTGTCAAACCATTCCTATGCTCTAGAGGGTTTTGCTAGTTCTTGATCGCATCAAGAACGAGCATGTCCCCGAGATATGTATCAATGATCTTCCCTTAGCATACCGGCTGAGATCCCATGGGTCTAGCAGGTTCCTGTTTTACTCCACTTCCAACGATCCTCTGATACTCCGAGCCACCAGGAATGAAGAGGAATAGAAATCCAAATTCTTTTTTGTAAAAAGAAGTTCTATCCCTAGTGGAGCGGATTATCCGGTGAAATGGTTGACCAAGGGTAGGAATCAGGGTTTTAGGGTTATCCTCAAATATATCCTGCTTAATATCCTGCAAAATATCCTGTTCTGACATCCTTCTTTCTTCTTGTGCAGCGGATTTTAGAAAATTAGCACCTCCTCTTACCGACTCAGCAGAGAGGATCGAAGCCATCTACAGGCTACCGGAGATTGAACGAAGTTTCGTACCAATCCCAGCAACATCAAGCCAATACTCAAGCTCAAACATGTCTGGTAAGGATCCTGTCTAATATCCTACACACATTTATCATTCAAGACATAGTGAAATTACATGGTTACCTCCCTTTTTGTGCAGAACCAGCCAATATCCCTGAAGTCTTTGATCTCGACGAGTTGGATTGTAACAGCCCAACGTAACCGCACCATGATATTGTCCGCTTTGGCAGCCAGCACGCCCTCAGTGCCTGACTCTCACGGCTTTAAAACGCGTCATGATAGTGAAGGTATCCAGCCCCTTATAAAGAAACCTTTGTTCCCCGTAACAACCGATGTGGGATATGACAATTAATGTAACAACCGCTAATTTTCAGTTGTTGATATATGTTATAACGAACATTAAAAACAATTTTAACTATTGTTTAAAATACCATATTAGAAATTTTTGATCTTAAAATAACAATTTATGACGTCCAGGTGCTAAAACGAGCCTTGAAAATGTATTTGGGCCGCTAAAAATACTAGAAACGGACATGTGAGTCTTTGGCCCAATCCACCAAAAAGCCCAACCCATAAAAACCCTTTCTATTTAAACTAACCTACACACACTCACACCTTTCTTCACACACTCATTCTCTCTCTACCTCTCATTTTTTCTCTCACTCTCTCACTCTAACAAGCCGGATCCGGCAAGAACACGGCGGCGACGGCCGGCAGATGCGTCACGCCACCGCCGGCGATGGTGGTCCGGTGAGATTCCGGCGCCCGTCGAAATTTTTCCGGCGAGGTTTCGACAATCCGACACCCTACCCCCACTAATACGGACCTTCCGGACACGATGGTGGTGTCCATTTTTGAAGATTCGAAGACGTTTAGGCTCCGGAGCAACTCCGGCGAAGTTCCGGTCAAATTCCAGCAAAGCCGTTTTGAAGTTTTTCCTTCATGCATGCTTAAATCGGCCCTCTAGGAGCATTTCTGCTCATTTTCGAGAGTTTTTATTTTCCGGCAACATACCGGTGAGTGTACCGACCTATTTCTATATTATTTTCTTATATTTTTTTCGGGGTCGATTTGTTTAACAGTGGGGTGATGTTGATGTTGCTAGTGACGACGACACACGACGAAACAAGAGCAGTAGCCGGTGGCTCCATGACCGGCCGGCGGCGGCGGTGGTGGTTGGCGGTTCGGGACTTGGGTCTCGGGTTTGGTTATATGGTCATACTCGGTTCGGGTCAGATTCGAATGGTTCGGGTATGAGTTTGATTCGACTTGGTTCAGTTACGGTTCATTCAGTTCGACTCGGTTCATGTTACGGTTCAGTCTCGGATTATGTTATGCTTGGTTTTGGGCTTGGTCTCGCTTCGGGTTCGGGTTGGAAAGTCTTGTCAACATCAGATTCTGTTCGGGTTAAACCCGGTCAACACGAGTCTTGGTAAAATAATATTAATATAAAACTTACTAAATGATTATTTAGTTTTTTTTCGTCTTATCACGGCATCGAGCTCTAAACCGACCAGACTAATAAAAATGACAAGTGTTAAATAAGCAAATTACTAACTAGCTGGACTTGTACATTACATATATATACTAGTTAAAAACCGAACCGACACATAATATATATATATAATATATTAGACATATACGCGACAAAAATGACGTTTTAGTGCACTTGACAAAAACTGGCATTGTTACACTACTTGATGCGTTCTGAAAATGTATCGACAACAAGTTTTGTCGGGTTTTGTTACAAAAGCAGAGGAAGCTATGCCCGTTTTTCGTAAAATCCGTAAGGTAAAACGTGTTTTATTATAAACACAAAACCTATCCGATTCAAGTAATTTTTATGAAATAAATATATATTTATTTTTGACGTCTCTTTATAATTCGCAAAACATGATTCCAACATTTCAAAGAACACGGTGTACGAGTTAATTTAACTCGGGAATTTTTATATTTATTTATATTTATCTAAACATCTAAGAACTCGAAAATTTGTATATGATAAATATAGTTTGTATATTTATTTCAAATGTCTAAGAATCCGACATTTTTATAAAATAAATGTATATCTTTTATAGTTGTAACATCAACGAAACATATCGGTATTCAAACTAATTTTATAAAAATAAATATAGACGTATATTTATTTTGGACCGTTTTCGCAACTTACTAAAACAAGTTTATGACAGATCGACAAATATGGTTTACAAGTCAAGGAAACTTGAAAGCTTTTATAAACTAAATATAATTATTTATATTTATTTCAAATGCCCAAGATTCGGTAAATCCTTTATAAAATAAATACAATTTTTTATATATTTATTTCAAACTTCGTTGTTGATTCGTATACTTTTATAAAATAAATATAACTGTTTATATTTATTTTAAATATTGTTCGTTAATACGTATACTTTTAAATATAATTATGTATATTTATTTTAAACATTTACACGAAGTACGACTCATTACCGTAAGATTATAACAAACGATTATTACAGTAACAAATGAACGAAAGTCAATTTCGAACGACCGTACAATTATATAATTATTTATAACGTTTAAATGTAATTCGACGCATTGTTATGCGATCTTCACATACGGTATTTTCCGAATCCTTTTGATAACCATTGAATGAGAGTTCATTACAACAAGCATACAACTATATAAATTTATTTCGATAAGACGCGGGATTACTATTTGGCTACGCAGTGTTTATATATAATTTTGTTGCTTATATATATATATATACACACACACATATATATATATATACATATGTATAGGTAGAGGATCCTGAAAAAAGGCCCAAAGTGTGAGAAGGTAAGAAAAAATCTAAACCATTAGATCTTTAATCTAATGGTTGAGATCTTGATGACAATCTTGTAAATAGTATAACAATTAAAATAATTAATTTTCTAGATTAAGGGTAAAAGGTAAAATTAACATTTTTAATTTTAGAAAGTCACATGCAATCCACATGCAAGTTCCCCATTTATTTTTTAAACGCCAATAACTTTTTACAAGTAACTTGTTTTTTTTAAATTACACCATAATAACGAGTGTTTTTTAATTTTTAATATGAGTACCATATTACTATACTTATATACAGAAAAAATTACGTTCAATCGAATGTTTCAGTTAATGGTTTTTTGTTTCAGTTCATGGTGTTATATAATTATTGAATGGTGTTATATACCTATTGAATGGTGTTATATATGTGTTGAATGGTGTTATATACGTATTGAATGATGTTATATATGCGCTGAATGGTTGTTGCAGTGTTATTCGTAGTGTTTTTACAGAGATCTTTAAAATGATGTTATATACTTATTGAATGGTATTATATACTTATTGAAGGGTGTTATATAATTATTGAATGGAGTTATATACGTACTGAATGGTGTTTGCAGTGTTATTTGGTATTCCTATAAATTAGGGTGGCGGTTTATGGAAGGTTTTGAATTAATTAAATCAATGATAAAATTACTTGATTACCCTTTTCAATTAATTTAGATCTAATGGCTTAGATTCTTTCTTAACTTTTTCACACTTTTGGTCTTTCTTACAATAACCTTACCATATATATATATATATATATATACGAATTATAACGACTTATTTTCATATACATATTCATTAAATATATGTACGAACATTTGAAACGACTAACAGGATTCTATAAATATATTTATCTTTTATATAATTGTATATTTTTAAAGTCACTCGAAAACTAAGTCATTTCCACTACTTAGTGTTCCTCCTGAATGAATGGAATCAAACAACCATAGATTAGTTATTTCAAACTAAGTTATCAACCCTTTCATAGAATCGTATGGTCAACGACTGGTTAGAGCTCGGTGACACATAGATTAGTTACGTTTCTAGTAGATTGTATAAGTTTATTCCTTGATAGGAATATTATAGATGGCATGCTAGCGAGACACATTATGGAAAACACCATTATGGGATTTTATTAAGCTAGCCTTACACTGGATATCGAGGTGAGTTCATAACCCCCACCTTTTACAGTTTTACATTTTTATAAATGTTTTCGGGGGTGGAAAGACATGCAAGTTTTGCAAAAGTACACAGTATTTTTATAAACGAAAACAACAGATTCTGAATCATGTTTACAACGGATTTCCAACTATACGAATGGTTTACGATTGGTTTATACTAAACATGCCGGCTTATAAAATACATCCAAGTTTTACAAACGCACACAATATTTCAAGAAACGAAAACAATAGATTTTAAACCATGTTACAAATGAATTATAACTACATGAATGGTTTACAAATGGGTTATGCTATGTCTACTGATTTATACAAAAACATACGCATATCTTCGAAACAGGCATGAGTTTCATAACTAGTGATGAGATTTTGTTAATTATAACGGGACTAGGTTGTCCTATATACAAACAAGGGGACGGGTAGGTCCTGCTTTTAAACTCAAACAGGACTAGGTTGTCCTATATATAAACAAGGGGACGGGAACTCAAACAGGCTAGGCTCGTTTTTACTTGTGTGAGGCACAAAGCCTTTGAGAGTTCATTTTCCCCTTTTACTTAAACATTTTTGTTGTTTTAAACGCTCGGGGATGTATACATGTTGTGAATTGTATAGCCGGGAGAAAATGGAACCAACTAGATCATATGCGAATAAGTGTTTCAAATCAAAGGGGCCATTAATCAATAATAGTAGCCGATGAACAATTGGATAGATTTATAGTGTGTGGACGAGCCCCACTCTGAATAAAACTTTGTCCGTTCAGAGTATTTTTGTGTCTAAAACTAGTGTCTGTGACACGGATAAATCGTCAAGGTTTGGTTGCCTCATAGTTCGTCATACAGATTAGTGTCCTAGCTACACACTAATGATCACACAGATTTCATTTTTGAGCTATACAGAAACGAATTTATTATGTCTTTGTCGTATGTGGACATTGACGGTTAAACAATTGTTATAAAAGCGTACACGATTTTCATATGACATGTCAAGGAGAAAATGATTTAGATACGTTTCTCAACACTATTTAAACCGGTTATCAACATATTTATTTCAAATCTTTTTCAAACAAACTATGAACTCGCCAACTTTTCTGCATGTTCTTTCTCCGGTTATATTTTCAAACTATGGCACGGTTGGAATAGGAGAGCCTTTTTGGGATTCGAGTGATTAATAGGCGTTCACATTTTAGAAGTCTTAGCATTATTTACTTCCGCTGTGCAATGAAGATACCAGTCGATCACGCCCGTGTTGGAACTTTTGAGATCGTTGATACTTGACTAATCTAGGTTTTGGATAGTTTTGTGTTAGTTTACAATGTTTTAGATAGTTCAGGGACTGAATATCTAATTGTTAGAACTTTTGTACTGGCCAACGTAATTAATGATCCAGGGTAATTAATAATTACGCTGGATGGCCAGAGACTATATATATGTTCTTAATGAAATCCTAGCTCCAAGGTTCTTGGACTAGTGATTTTGGTGATTTCTTGTGTTGTGATTCTTGTGAGTATTCTTGTGCTTAATCCGTGTATCCAGGCTCTTAAATCGTTGTTATCATTTGGGATTCAATATACAACACTTGTATCTTCATCCAAAACAAGAATCTTCATCTTCTTCTTTGAGTTTTCTTAACTTTAAACATTCAAACCCCTAATCAATAGGTGTTTGTATGTGAACAATCAAACCACTGTGATCCGTAGTTGATTTGGGACTCACAATTTGGTATCAGAGCCTTTGTGCTCTTGATTGTTTGATTTTTGTTGAGATTTTTCAAGTTTTGAAGATTTTTCAAAAGTTTTCAAAGTTTCAAGGCTTTTCAAATTTTTGAGCTTAAAATGAGTTGATTTGGTGTGATTAATTGTTGGGTTGTTGTTAATCAGTGTTTAGACAAACATTTGGGTCATTTTGGTACAAAGAATTATGGATTTTGAGTCGTTTTTGGGTGATTAGAGGGTTTTTGTTCGTGTTAAAACCCTGCTGAGCGTAATTAATCTTGAAGATAACATAGATAATTTTAAATTCAGCATAGATATCTTTGAAGACAGCGTAGTTGTCTTTGAAGGTCGCGTAATTAACAAATCAGCGTATTTGTTGATCTTCTGCGAAACAATATCAGCGAATTTAATCGAAGGCGACTTCGAAGTCAGTAATAAGGATCCTCAGCGACCTTATTACGGTGATCGGTGAACTTAACAGAACTCTTGTTTGTGTTGTGTTTGTCAGTGGAATTAGCATTTACGCAGGAGCAGAACTTGTCCAGCGAACTTAGTATCTACCACTGTTACCGGCGTAATTAACAATCCGATCAAAGTTCTTGAATCCAAAACGTTAATCAAAATGTCTCTAAGTCAATTGACCACTGTCGCTCAAGCCGAACTTGAAACTGGAACTGCAACTAGGCCACCTAAGTTGAAATGATCCGAGGACTTCAGCAGTTGGAAAACTCGCATCAGGGCGTTCTTTGAGTACACTGATTACACTCAATGGACGTCTGTTACCGTTGGACCACATATTCCAGTATTCATAGAAGATGATATCCGGGTAGTAAACGAAGATCCTACCACCTTCATGGATGAAGATAGAGCTCTGATTCAACGTGACCGCCGTGCTCATGCCGCTCTAACTATGGCATTGAACAAGGAAGACAACAACCTGTTCGAAGAGTACACTTCAGCTCATGAACTTTGGTTTGCACTCATTGAGCACTACGAGGGAAATCAAGAATTGATGGACAACAAAAGAGATATGGTGCAAAAGGAGTATGATATGTTTGGAAGTATCCAAGGAGAAAGTCTATCTGATCATATCAGCCGTTTTCTAAATGTGCTGACCAAGATGAAGAAAGTAGGAAATCCTGTCGCCAACTATGCATCCATGAAGAAACTCTTTGACTCAATTCCTAAAGAATGGAGCTTGCAATACATGATGATCAAAAGAACATTCTTGCATATTACAACCCCTGTCACTCTATCAGATCTGATCAACACTCTGAAGGCATTTGAAATGGATGTCATCAAGAGAGAAATGAATCAATCTAGTAAAAAATCGGCTGCTGTCATCTTGCCCAAGAACATGGCTTTTCTCACACCAACAAGCTCAGGAGGTTCAGGCTCTCAAAGTGCTCATGCATCCCACAACAATGCTTCTGCAAACTCTGCTACATATTCATAGTCTAAATCCTCTGTGGTGGCGGATGCTCAAGCACTCAAAATATCAACTGAACATGTTGCTTTGTTCAATACCTTCATAAGCAGTTATGAAGCTCTTATGTCTGCGGAATTGAATCGAGACTATCTCACAGCTGAAGATATGTACCAAGTGGATCCAGATAACATGGAGGAGATGGATTTGAAATGGCAAATGGCTATGATCACTCTTCGCTTGAAAAAGTTCCAGGACAAAACAAGGAAAAGATTGTCTCTCGGTAAAGCTGGATTTGACAAATCAAAGCTACGTTGTTACAATTGCAAGGACCTTGGTCACTTCAAAAGAGATTGCCCTCTGTTAAAGAAAGATAATGCTGAAATTGCTCCTGCTCGAAGGGCGATTGCCATTGAAGGAAACCCAAATGCTACCGACAATGCTCCAAAGGCTCTAGTTGTGGAAGATTACGATTGGGCAGACGAGATAGTTGAGACAAAAGAAGAAGTAAACAAAGCACTGATGGCTAAAATCTCAGAAGAACCAAAAGCATCATTTCAAGTCTCCGCAACCAAGTCTACAAATGAATCAGCAGCTGCTCCCAAGAAATACGTTCAAAACAAAGTGATAGGAATCCCAAAGGAAAATTCTGTTGGCAAGGGGCTGAAAAGGATTGCTAATCCATTAAATCATGAAGCGAAATGGGAAGCTCCATAGGATAGCAAAGCAGAATAGAAGCAAGATGGTGAGGCACATGCATCTGCAATGAAGACTGAGTCGACAAAGGAGAAGGAGGATAAGGAACTGGTAAATAGCATTCCATACGAGTTCAAAGCAAAACTGTGTTCAAAGCCGTGTATGAACGCCGTGGCTCACTACAAATCAATCAACCGTGACCTTATTAGAGAAAAAGAAAAAGTTTTACGAGTAAATAAAAAAATGAAACTAAACGAAGCTGCATATCAGAGAAAGTTGAACTCAACTTTAACTGAAATGCAGTCTTTAAAGGAGTTGCTTTTTAAAAAGGATTTCATTATTAATGATCAAGCTAAACGTTTAGAAAATTCAGAAATCAAAAACATCAAATTGCAACTCACTATTGATAAATGGAGTGTCAGCAAAAAGGCACTGGTTGATATAAAGAATAGCCAACGACCAACATACGTGAAAGATGGCATTGGGTACAAAGATAAGCTTGGAAATGAAAGAAAGATATTTCCTCCTCCCCATAGCAAGAACTATGTACCAATGCTAACTCCTCATCCTGAAAATGATTTAATTGAAAACTGATCTAATTGCTCAAAGTGTCAATTACTTGAATGATAAAAATATTAATGTTTCTATGAGTAATGCATATGCAAATGAGCTTAAAGGAGATGTGTGCGATGAGGATGGAGAAGGCACAAAAATAGGGATAGGATATTTAGGCGACAGTTATACTACGGTTAACTGGTTTTCCTGGAATTGTGGAAAAACAATAGACAAATCTATTTGGGATGAATGTAATAATTTAACTAGGATGGATGAATGTATTAAACCTAGTCTAAATATTTGGGATGACTGTAATAGGCGTATGCCTAAACCTTTGACCCAAAGCCACGAGAATGTAGTGGTTGAATGCATTAACTTGAATTTTGTCTTTTGTGATGAAAATGTTGCTCGTGATTCACCCATGTTTGTTCCAGAATTGAAGAACAACAGATTCGGAAGGTTCCTTACTAAGGAAATTCCTGAGATTGTGCCATCATGTGTAGGTGTATCAAAAGATCATAAAGACTCAAGTCAAGAAAGCAGCAGTGAAGAAGACTCAAGTGATGATCAAAGATTTGATGGCTCAAGTTTGAATCTAGAATCATACTCATCAGAATACGAGTCAGAAGATGAATGCATTGAAGATGAGAGGTGGATCGACAAGAAATTAAAGAAAATGATCAAATCAAGCACCGACAAAACAAACAAAGATTCTCACGAATCAAGAAAATCATCACATACATCATCTTCAAACGCCTCATCCTCGAAACGAAAGAAACGACCTTGCAAGAAATGTTTTCGTTGTGGTCATTTAGGACATAGAGTGAAACATTGCAAAAACAAGAATTTTCCTGAACCAAAAACAGGTTTTGTCAAAAACTTCACAGAGAAATTTGATAGTTTTACAAAACCAGTAAAGAATTTAGTTAATTCATCTTGTTTTTGGAAAAGAAAAGAAGATCTAAATATTCAAAATCATGATAGACCAAAATTAAAACAAGTTTGGGTTCCGATATCTAACTAACTTGTATATATTTTTGTGTGTTGTCGTCAACAAAGGATTGTATGCCGCCTTCCTATCGCAGTCAGTACCCCACGACATAAAAGAAGCAACTCAAGACTATAGCTAGGTGCAAGCGATGCAGGAAGAACTATCACAGCTCTGGAAACTTAAAGTGTGGGAGCTAGTTGATCTGTTTGACGGGAAGTTTCCAATTGGAACAAAGTGGGTATTTCATAACAAAATGGATGACCGTAGGGTGGTTGATCTTCTACGAAACAATATCAGCGAATTTATATACAAAAAAAAATTATCATCTCTCAACGTAATTAATAATTACGCTGGTAGATATTTTTGTATATAAACCATTTCTTTTTTAAGTTTCATTATTCATTTTCATTTAAAAACCAAGTAACAAATGCCCTCATTGAATCAACAAAAAAATTATCATCTCTCAACGATTCGACATAAATTCGGTATGAATATGTGATTGAATTGTTTTAAATGGTGTAAAATTTCACAAGAAGTTTCGCTCGGTTTAAACAGGGAATCGGTGTGTGTTTTGAAGGGATTTGGGTATTGGGTTTTTGAAGGGTTTATGAAAAATGTTTGAATATTGCGTAGATATCTTTGAACATAGCGTAGATACTTTTGAATACAGCATATTTATTGTGGAAGATAGCGTATTTGGGAAAATCGATGGATAGCGATGTCAAGTCTTGAACGCGAGTTCGAGCAACCGGCGTAATTGATAACTACGCCGGTATCTCAAAATGGATAAACTTCTACGCTGATTTAACTACGCTGAATTATCTCAGCGTATTTGACTAAATTAGAACTAATTGTCAGCGTAAATAGTTAAATTTTCAGCGAAGTTATATCAGCATACTTATGTTTATAATTTTATTTTATTTTGTCTTTTACAAATAATATTTGTTTTGTAAATACACTAACACTCTAACTTCTAATATACCTCTAGAATCTTACTTGGCACGTTTTCATGTGTAACAGAAATGGTGAAAGAAATGTTTTGGGATTCCATAATGAAGCATAATCAACCCTTAATGCTGAATGATCCAATAAAAGATTTTGAGATGGATTAGCTTTCTAGAAGCAGAATCAGCTATGCGGTTCAAGCAGATCCTGAGATCTATCAGGTCCATATTGAAGAATTCTGGAAAACAGAAAAGGCTAAAACAGTGGATCGAGTTAAGCGAATTACTGCAACGGTTCGTAACAAGGAAGTTATAGTCACTGAAGAGAGAATTCGTAAAGTATTAAGTCTGGGAGACAACTCAGAAGATCCGATGAGGCTGGGTAAAGAAGCAATTCTGGAAGGTTTTCGAGGGATGAATTATCAAGGAGATTTCCGAATTAAAAACGAGATAAAGAGGAGCGGGCTAACAAGGGATTGGAGATACATTCTACATATGTTTGCAATAAGTTTGGCACATCGAAAAGGTGGTTACGACGGTTTAAATTTGGAATAGTCAGCTGCCATGCTTAATCTATGCACAAATCAACCATTCAACATTTCAGGGTTAATTTTCTACTGTATGGTTGACAGTATAAACAAGGGTGCTTGGGCAATGTATCCTAGGTTTGTGCAGCTGCTCATAAACGACAATCACAAAGATCTGCCACATGATGGATACTTGTACCATTTTCAACGAGCTAAGGAAGACAGATAACATAGTTGAGAACGGAGTAGTGGGTAATGCTTCACAACTACATGTACAGAGCAGAAAGACTTCCTATATTTCAGGCAGCATACAACAAGTATAGAGAGGATGTTAGGCAAGCCAGAGAACGACAGGCCAAACAGGTGGCTGGTGAAGAAGCAGAAATTGAAGATGAAACTCATTTGGTGCGAAAACGTAAAGACAAAGGAAAGAAGATAGCTGAAGAGGAACCTCTCAAAAAGAAAATCAAGAAAGACACAACTGGTACTGAGCAAGTAATGGGTGATAGCATTCGAGCTGGTTTAACACCTGAGGCAATTGAACAAATGCAAGCTGTCCATGCTGTAAGGGAAGCCGAGAAGCGGTGAACGTCGTTTGAAGAGAAGAGATATGACAGAATCAGAAATTCTGTGGTAATAACAGAAGAACAAGAGAAACTGGATCGGTTTGTTGAAAGTTTAATCAGTAATCCAACTGAAACCGGCCCCAGCAAGTCCCCTGCTCCAAAGAAACAAGGAACTGAGGAAGGATCCTCCAAAGATGCACCATCAAAACCAAGTCAGCATACCTCTGCTACACCACCATGAGCACCAACCAGGCCACGTCCTTTTCCGGATCTTTACGATCGTCTCTAGAAAGACATCGGAAAGTATCCTTCAAAAGAATTTTGTTTGCTAAAGAATCAAGTAAATGACACAAATTTGCTCCGTGAAAAGTTAAAAGAGAAAAGAAAGAAGAAAAAAGAATTGAGCTTGTACGTGTCAAAGCAGACCGATTTTATTAGATTTCAACAAGAAGGATTAGAAAAGCTGCATGAACTAGTGCAAGATCTATACATAGGTGCTAATCAAGAGCCTAGATACTCAAGTGAATATATTTTTGATTTTGAGAGTTTCAGAGAATGAGAGGAGAAACGCAAGACTGAACTTGCAGAAAAGAAAAAGAAACGATTAGACTCTGTAGTGGATGCAAGTTTGGATGGTGAAAGCGATGAGGAAGAAATGGATAAACTTGATATGCCCGAAACATTCTTGGAATGGGGTTTGGAGGATGAAGTTTTGTATGAAGCAGATGATGGTGATTTTTACACCCCAACACCCTGAATGGTTCAGAAAGAAAGAGCGAAGTTGCCTGATTTTTATCAAATAATCACGGTGGAGAAAACCGAGGCAACATATCGAATCATTAGCTGGAAATACGACAATCTGAATGGGTGGTTCATAGTAAAGCGTAGAGGAGGGGTAATCCAGTATTTTCACAGCGGAAATGCTATGTAGAGCTTACCCACTTGGGACATAAGAGAGCTCCGCAAGCACGATATGATCAAACCCACCAATAGCAGCATTGGTGGAGACTTTGAAAGGCTTATTCTGAGAGAATGCGTGCGTGGATTTACCGTCTTCAAACCACAGCGACCACGAAGAAGAGTATCAAAAACGACTATTGATCCAATCACTGGAAAAGGGAGAGTCATGTGGGTTATTGATCCAGCGAAGATTGTTACAAGGTGAAAATTCCTCCAGAACAACCTGTCACGCTCACCAACTTTAAGAAATGGTTTTATGATGGAAAAACTGGTGAAGCGGTCATTCGATCCTACACAAACGAAGACATCAGAATTCTGGATCCTATGGACGTGTTCATGTTTTGTTTGTCCGATCTGAACATCCTTTACGGACATAAAATTCATGTCGGTGCAGGTAATGAGTTCTTAGAGGAAGGTATGCTATTTCAACGTGTAGTTGAACGTGCTAGAGAAAGAAAGATAGAAATGATGGAAATCATAAGCAGGATTGAGAATCCAAGGCAAGAAAAGGCTGCTGAAAAAATCAACGGAGACTACATCCTCATCATCTCTTCCACCATAATCTGATCCTCAGGTCATTGTCCCACCGCCTCCGACTTCATCCACATATGATGTCACTATGGAGGACCAACCACCAACAAGTGAAGCTATTCTTAATCAACCACCAACGACTGAAGCACCGCCAGAACAGCCCTCTGAACAAGTTGCAACAGATCCAGAACCTGAAGCTAGCAAATGAAGAACAATCAAGTATGCAACGATCTAGGGGGGATATTGTTGGAACTTTTAAGATCGTTGATACTTGACTAATCTAGGTTTTGGATAGTTTTGTGTTAGTTTACAATGTTTTAGATAGTTCAGGGATTGAATATGTAATTGCTAGAACTTTTGTACTGGCCAGCGTAATTAATGATCCAACGTAATTAATAATTATGCTGGATGGCCAGAGACTATATATATGTTCTTAATGAAACCCTAGCGCCGAGGTTCTTGGACTAGTGATTTTGGTGATTTCTTGTGTTGTGATTCTTGTGAGTATTCTTGTGCTTAGTCCGTTTATCCAGGCTCTTAAATCGTTGTTTTCAATTGGGATTCAATATACAACACTTGTATCTTCATCCAAAACAAGAATCTTCATCTTCTTCTTTGAGTTTCTTAACTTTAAACATTCAAACCCTTAATCAATAGGTGTTTGTATGTGAACAATCAAACCACTGTGATCCGGGTTGATTTGGGACTCACAGCCCGGCTCTTATGTAATCGATGTTTAATTTGGGGTGTGACATGGATAGCTACTCTGGACCTGCTCTGGTGAAAATTGAGTCCAAATCCAAACCTTTAGCAGCGTCGAAGCCCTCTTCTAGCTCTAAGCCTACCGCTGTCCCCAAGCCTTCCTCAACATCCATGCCTCGGGCCTCTAGTTATCGAAAGAGAAAGGAGACCGATTCCCTTGCTGCTTCTGCTGAGGTCTCTCCTTACGAGAATATTGGGTTCGCTGAATCCAGTAGCCTCATGACTTCTTTTCTCAACCAGGTAAATATCCTCATCCTATATCCTGCGAGTATATACTGCATTGATATCCTGGTTAGTTATACTGATACTCATACCTTGCACTGTAGGGTCTAAGCCGTCTGCTGGTTGCGTATGAAGAAGCTTGTGGAACGGCAGTCTTCCATTAGGCCAGAGCAAAGAAGGTCGAGGCACTCGCCGAACAGTTGAAAACAGCCGCCGCCGCTTTGGAGAAGGCTACTTCAGACGCTCAGACAAAGCTGGATGCTACACATGCCCAACATGAGCAGGATATGGTCTCCTACCACGACGACCTCAAAGGATCTGTGGTAATCTCCCTCCTCCAAGCTAGACTGAAGATGGCATATGAAGCCAAAGTTGCGGGCTTCGAATGCCCTACCTGGAATATCAGTTCTTGAGATACGAAGTTAAAGGATCTCGTGGTAATCCTGTGGAATATCCTGCCAAGCCAACTGTCACACCCCGACCCGCAGCGGAATAAGATTCGGGGCATAATTGGGTTATCACCAAAGCTCATGATGTTTACTAAAATGTTTCATATTTATTAAATTCGAATTACAACTTCAATATTCAAAACAAGTTCATACAATTACAAGGAAAAAGAAACTAAGTAAAACAATCCAAAGCCTAAATTGATTTATTCGTCTAGGCCGTCCTATATGTTTCTTGCTTCAACTGGATCACCTGTATCATGTGTAAAAATGGGGGATTTTGGGTCAACAAAAGTTGGCGAGTGAACCTTGTTAAAAACATTTGTTATTGATTTCTTGTTGTATTTAATATGGAAAAATTGTGCAATAATCATATGTGAGCAAACGTATATAAACAAACAAACACAAACTACCTTGAATGAGTATATGACATGAATGATAATGTATATGTTGGCAACGTCACGTTCCGCTCATAGGTAATGGGGAATGGACGAGCCTATGATTATGTATGTGAGATCAAGGCTCAATCAAACGGAGCCGATCGTATGTTGGCAACGCCACGTTCCGCTCATAGGTAATGGGGAACAGACGAGCCTATGATGATGTATGTACTGAAAAAGATAAATTTAATCTAAACATTAACCACACAAACAATTGATACATATTGGATACACATTTGATCATGGATATGATGGATGCACAAGTGTTTAAATGTAATAAATAATAAGCGACACATGATACACCCCAAAATGTGATTAAAACGGAGAATTGGTAGAGATTCACTCGCATTGGGTGCGTTCTCTTGGTGATGTTGAATGCGCACGAGTTTTGGGATTTAATCGACGAGAAAAGACTAACCTAAAATAATAACGAAATGGTACGGTTAATAAGTGGATTTTATTAACAATTTTAATAAGATTTTTAGATTTATTATTTTGTGAGTTTAAGGTCATTTTCTAACTTTAAAAATATTATTTTTAAATACTTTTAATTGATTTTTAAATTAAATAAATAAACAAAAAAACATAAAAAAATAAAAAAAATTTGCCTTTTTGGTTGACCGTTGACCGGACCGTTGACCGGTCGGAAAGTGGTGATTGGTGCGCTGAGTGAGGTTCGAACCCGGGACCTCTCGTACGCGTGCACGCAGCTCTACCAACTGAGCTACGTGTCTAACCCGAAATATTCTATGTTTTAATTATATATATATACTAATTAAATGTTAATTTATTTGGTTTATATTAAAAGGATTTAAACTGGTTGAACCGGTTGCAGGGAAGCCGGACCGAACTCGGGTCCTTTGGTTTGTAAGCGCATAGCCCAACCAGTTGGGCTGTGTGTCTTATCTGTTTAACTTACGGTTTATTTTAATCTTATAGACATACCGTGACTTGATCTGATTCTGTTTAAAAAATTGGTTTTAATTCGGAAAGTCGGTGTGTTTGTAAGGTTCGAACTCGTGACGTGCTCTATATATTTGCACACAGTCCACCGCTGGACTGTGTGTCTAACCCGGTTTAATAAGTTGTTTTAATTATACTTATACACAATGTTTGACTTCGTCTTCTTCATTCATGAACACAGACAAACGATATCCGACTGTTCTGGTAACCCGGTTTAATAAGTTGTTTTAATTATACTTATACACAATGTTTGACTTCGTCTTCTTCATTCATGAACACAGACAAACGATATCCGACTGTTCTGGTTTAAATCAATTCGTCGGACATATAAGTGGTTGAAATGTAATGGATAAAAAGAGTTAAGGAATCGAATGTACCGAATAGACTGTTTTTCTCAGAATTCCGGCAATGGTCGTCAGCTCTGATTTGTGAATTCCGTCTGATTGAATCAATTAACAGTTTTGATCGATGAGTTGTGAAATTGAGTTACTAAACAAAGATTATCAGAGGGTTTAGATGTTTGTACCGATTCACAGCGTGATTTCGGAAATTTTCAGAGATTTTCCGGCGAGTGCAGATTATCCGACAACGTCGTCTGGGACCGATTCTGGTTTAAGGATTGAAGTTAGTATAAGTCTAACAATGGATTGAAAACGAAAGAATCAAGAAATTTACCGATTTGATGTATGTCTCGGTTTTCCGGCGAAAGTTCAGCAATACAGAATATCTCCGGCGAGTGTAATTTCTTCAAGAATTTGTGCGATTTTGAGCGAAAAGATTACCAGAGACTTGGGTGTGTATTTATAGGGAAGAATCATGATGAATTGAGTCCGAATTTAGTCTTGATTCAAGGTCAAGGTTTTCTCCGGCGGTTATGACTGGGATCGCGGGACTAGACATCGGTTATAACCGATGTCGTAGTTAATATTCACGTTCAGTCAAAGGAAACCGTCGATGATTGGCGAATTCGTCGGTATTTCCGGCGACTGCGAATTGGGCGCGCTGAAGACTGAATTCGACTTCGAGTTTTATTATAAATGTTATTTGTTTTAATAAATATCACAAATGAGTCAAGTGGCGGAGTGGTTGGGTGTTGCTTGTTTCTTCCGGCTGACCCGGGTTCGAAACCCGGCAACCTCTTTTCTTTTTTATTTACTTTATTTTTACTTTTTAGTAATTATAGTTTCTAAATTCTAAAATGTTTATTAATTATGTATTGTTGAAAATTAAAATTAATCATAAATACGCAACGAAATTTTATAATTTGATATTCGATTTATAATAGCGTTTAATGAGACCGGTTTTCCGTCAGCGACTTCCACCGTTATGGATTCCATGAGATTATCACGAGTTTGGTTGAGGATGGGTTCAAATTCTAAGGACACAAAACTCTTATCCGCGCCAGTATCAAATAACATGGATGCATAACTGCCATTGATGAGAAACGTACCGTTAACCACGTTGTTGTCAGCCCTAACTTGATTGACGTTGATGTTGAAGGCTCTTCCTCTAGCAGGTGGAGGAGCTTGGTTAGCTTGGTTCACCGGGTTTGCTTGATCTTGGGCATTAATGATGTTCACCAAGCATGGACAAGTGTTTTAAAGTGGTTTAGGTCTCCACAGTTGTAACAAGCCCGCATGGGTTGCATCATGGGGTAGTGGGGTTGGTAGTAGGATTGGGCCATATGTTATGTAGGTGGTAGAAGTAAGAGTTGTTGGGCTTGACCCACTATCTGATGGTGGGTTTGGGTTGAGGGTTGGTTGCGGTTCATTCACTGAAGTGTGCGACAGGTTTGGATGGTGTGACCTGCACGGCCACAGCTGGTGCAATGTTGGCAGGGGTGTTCAGGAAAGTGATGGTATTGGCAACGGTTGCATTTTGGGTATGGGCCGGAGTATGGCTTTTTATATTGTGCAGATGAGGGGGCAATTTGGGTGATGGGTGCAGCAGTGATAGGGGGGTTTGTTTGAGTGACAACAACGTTTCTGTTGTTTCGCTTCCTTTTACCAGTAAACTTCGAAGAGGAGACAGAATGGTTTGAAGTTTGAGCCTCAATGGGGGCTTTCTTTTTCTCCTCCTTGAATTTACCGTTTCGGATGCGGTTTTCGGTAAGTTCAGTAGCTAGTTCCATTGCGGCTTCAAGTGTCGCAGGCGAAGTGCTTAGAACTGAGTCTTGAATTTTCGAGGGGAGGCCTCGAATGTAGTGTTCAACCAAGCGGTATACTGGGGTGAACAAGTTGGGAATCATTTGGTTCAACTCTAGAAACCTTTTGTTGTAGGAGGTATGATCCCCTTCCTTTTGCTTTAACGAGTGGAATTCATCTTCTAACTTTTTGATTTCGCTTCTTGGATAGAAGCGTCTTGTCATTATTTCCCTTAACTCTTTCCATGTTAAGGCCATTGCATCTTCGATTCCTCTCTTGCCCTTCTCTGTGTTCCACCAGGTCAGGGCTACCCCAAACAGTCTCCCGGTTGCGTAACGTACCTTGCGATCCTCGGGACAATCGCAATTGAGGAAGGTGTTTTCCATTTCCTCAAACCAGTGGAGGAGAGAAGTGACACCTTCGGTCCCTTCATATTTCGGGGGATCGCAAGACTTGAAGTGTTTGTAAGAGCACTTTTTGGAGGGAGGGTTGTCGACGTTCTGGTCTTCTTGATTGGGAGGGTTGATGGGATTTGCAGCGAGAGCTTGTTGGACTTGAATTACGATGTCAGGAAGCACCGCGGCCATTTGTTTTGTGATTTGGGTGGCCAAGCCTTCGTTTGACCTTCCTGACTTTCTACCCCCACGTTGCTGCCTAGCCGACATCTACAGGAACATACATAAGAAGATTGTGAGTTTAAGGAGTCTTTTTATATGTCATGTGTCGTCAAATGAATAAAAATAACATAATTATCAATAATGCAACTAAATCCATAGGATGTCTTGGGTTTGCTCATGTTTGGGCCTCCAATGTCCCCCATACCATCGCCTGTATAGTCATGTGGGCCCCCATGACTATTGGCTTAGTAGGATTCACATTGGTGTTGGCGGTTTAACACTCGCATCACCCGAATGAAAACCATGAAATATGTTTGCGAGATGTATGGTAGGAGGGTGTCCAGGTATAGACACAATGACAACTCAAAGTGGGGTTAGCTCACACAACGTTTGGTATAGCATGCTTTGGCCTAATAGGTCCTTCGTACTCTCATCGTTAGTCCCCAGGTAGGCAAACTGGTCCTTTATTTTGGATTTATACGAATGCCAAGCCTAGACAGGACGTTCCGACTACCGGTACTCGTACCCTTCCAGTTACTACATGCCCGTCATGAGAACTCACTTTGATGTGATTTGAAAATACAAAAATCGTTGCAAAAATCATAGGAATTGTGAGGTGTGTGCTCTCATGGATATGGTATATTATGAGGATATGATCATGATAAGCATTGTATAATAATATGTACTTATGAACATGCTTGCATAACATTGAATGTAACAATAAACATAAAGCATATAAACATCATGAATTTTGCATGTAACACATAAACAATTTAAAAATTTTAATCAACTATAGTATAGGCTCTAAGGGTCTAATAACCTATCCTATATCCCTATAAACCTGGCTCTGATACCAATCTGTCACACCCCGACCCGCAGCGGAATAAGAGTCGGGGCATAATTGGGTTATCACCAAAGCTCATGATGTTTACTAAAATGTTTCATATTTATTAAATTCGAATTACAACTTCAATATTCAAAACAAGTTTATACAATTACAAGGAAAAAGAAACTAAGTAAAACAATCCAAAGCCTAAACTGATTTATTCTTCTAGGCCGTCCTATATGTTTCTTGCTTCAACTGGATCACCTGTATCATGTGTAAAAATGGGGGATTTTGGGTCAACAAAAGTTGGCGAGTGAACCTTGTTAAAAACATTTGTTATTGATTTCTTGTTGTATTTAATATGGAAAAATTATGCAATAATCATATGTGAGCAAACGTATATAAACAAACAAACACAAACTACCTTGAATGAGTATATGACATGAATGATAATGTATATGTTGGCAACGTCACGTTCCGCTCATAGGTAATGGGGAACGGACGAGCCTATGATGATGTATGTGAGATCAAGGCTCAATTAAACGGAGCCGATCGTATGTTGGCAACGCCACGTTCCGCTCATAGGTAATGGGGAACAGACGAGCCTATGATGATGTATGTACTGAAAATGATAAATTTAATCTAAACATTAACCACACAAACAATTGATACATATTGGATACACATTTGATCATGGATATGATGGATGCACAAATGTTTAAATGTGATAAATAATAAGCAACACATGATACACCTTAAAATGTGATTAAAACGGGGAATTGGTAGAGATTCACTCACATTGGGTGCGTTCTCTTGGTGATGTTGAATGCGCACGAGTTTTGGGATTTGATCGACGAGAAAAGACTAACCTAAAATAATAACGAAATGGTACGGTAAATAAGTGGATTTTATTAACAATTTTAATAGGATTTTTAGATTTATTATTTTGTGAGTTTAAGGTCATTTTCTAACTTTAAAAATATTATTTTTAAATATTTTTAATTGATTTTTAAATTAAATAAATGAATAAAAAAAATAAAAAAATTTGACTTTTTAGTTGACCGTTGACCGGTCCGTTGACCGGACCGTTGACCGGTCGGACAGTGGTGATTGGTGCGCTGAGTGAGGTTCGAACCCGGGACCTCTCATACGCGTACACGCAGCTCTACCAACTGAGCTACGTGTCTAACCCGAAATATTCTATGTTTTAATTATATATATATACTAATTAAATGTTAATTTATTTGGTTTATATTAAAAGGATTTAAACTGGTTGAACCGGTTGCAGAGAAGCCGGATCGAACTCGGGTCCTTTGGTTTGTAAGCGCACAGCCCAACCAGTTGGGCTGTGTGTCTTATCTGTTTAACTTACGGTTTATTTTAATCTTATAGACATACCGTGACTTGATCTGATTCTGTTTAAAAAAATTGGTTTTAATTCGGAAAGTCGGTGTGTTTGTAAGGTTCGAACTCGTGACGTGCTCTATATGTTTGCACACAGTCCACCGCTGGACTGTGTGTCTAACCCGGTTTAATAAGTTGTTTTAATTATACTTATACACAATGTTTGACTTCGTCTTCTTCATTCATGAACACAGACAAACGATATCCGACTGTTCTGGTTTAAATCATTCGTCAGACATATAAGTGGTTGAAATGTAATGGATAAAAAGAGTTAAGGAATCGAATGTACTGAATAGACTGTTTTTCTCATAATTCTGGCAATGGTCGTCGGCTCTGATTTGTGAATTCCGTCTGATTGAATCAATTAACAGTTTTGATCGATGAGTTATGAAATTGAGTTACTAAACAAAGTTTATCAGAGGGTTTAGATGTTTATACCGATTCACAGCGTGATTTCGGAAATTTTCAGAGATTTTCCGGCGAGTGCAGATTATCCGACAACGTCGTCTGGGACCGATTCTTGTTTAAGGATTGAAGTTAGTATAAGTCTAACAATGGATTGAAAACGAAAGAATCGAGAAATTTACCGATTTTGTGTATGTCTCGGTTTTCCGGCGAAAGTCCGGCAATACAGAATATCTCCGGCGAGTGTAATTTCTTCGAGAATTTGTGAGATTTTGAGCGAAAAGATTACCAGAGACTTGGGTGTGTATTTATAGGGAAGAATCATGATGAATTGAGTCCGAATTTAGTCTTGATTCAAGGTCAAGGTTTTCTTCGGCGGTTATGACTGGGATCGCGGGAATAGACATCGGTTATAACCGATGTCGTAGTTAATATTCTCGTTCAGTAAAAGGAAACCGTCGATAATTGGCGAATTCGTCGGTATTTCCGGCGACTGCGAATTGGGCGCGCTGAAGACTGAATTCGACTTTAAGTTTTATTATAAATGTTATTTGTTTTAATAAATATCACAAATGAGTCAAGTGGCGGAGTGGTTGGATATTGCTTGTTTCTTCCGGCTGACCCGGGTTCGAAACCCGGCAGCCTCTTTTCTTTTTTATTTTCTTTATTTTACTTTTTAATAATTATAGTTTCTAAATTCTAAAATGTTTATTAATTATGTATTGTTTAAAATTAAAATTAATCATAAATACGCAACAAAATTTTATAACTTGATATTCGATTTATAAACGAAGCGGGTTTTGGAAACCCGTTTTTCGACGGATGTTACACCAACGGTTACATGCTCTTCCAAGGTGGTCGATGTAGCAACAGAGGCTGGTGGTGAAGCCTGTGAGGATCCTGGGGCTAATATTGGAACGGATGCTGGTGGTGATGCTGGTCGCGATGCTGATGCTGAGGAGGTGACGAAGGTTGGTGAAGATGCTTCTATGGGAGAGCATTGAAGTGGGCAATGATGGATATTATTGCTCAGGCAGGAGCCCACTTTTTTTAATTTGAATGGTCTGTAACCCCTCAAACAATTTTACTTTTCCTGCACTTAGAACACTTTATATTTCCTGCATGCTTTAGAACAATTCAACAGTTGGAGTTGGAGGGATCCTGTGTTTTCAGGATGAAGCCTTCAACTGTTTATGTAAATATACTTTTAGAACTAGTTGTACTTTTGGTGGATGGGTCCCGCTTTGGGATGAAGCCAAGAGTACAACCTTTTGATCCTTTAGTAATAAACCAACCCTTTTGCCTTATGTTTGTTGTTATGTTCTTATTTTGAAAGACATGTTTGGGATATCCTGATCATATATCCTGCTCAGGATACTGATGAATAGTGTAAAAATGTTTGTCAAAATGTTAGACAAAAACTTGGTTTTCGTAGAAAAATTAGATCATTCAGATAAGGTTTCCAAGATTTGAAAAATAAAAAACATACCGAAACACTTAGGCAATAATTTCCAATCCTCAATCTTTATACCTTCTTCAATGTCCCCAGCATGGATGTCCCATGTCTGTGCAGGATTTTGCATCAGTGCATGGCATACTAGAACATTTTTTCACTAGCGATTGAACTTCATAATGTTATATCCATAAAAGAATGTGTGTAGACACAATCAAAATTTGGAATTTTTCGAAGACTTTAATTTTGCTGGGGATAAACCCTTAGTATCCTGGGGATAATCCCTTAGTATCCTGGGGATAAACCTTTAGTATCCTGGGGATAAACCCTTAGTATCCTAGGGATAATCCCTTGTTCGTGCGCTACAGGCGGGAGTGTATAAACTCCAAGACTTAGAAAGGTGAAAACCTTTAAACCTTAGAGAGTATGAAAATACCCTTTCACGAGAGAGGGTGATCAATCCTCATATACCCTAAGGATCTGGGATATAGCCAACAATAACGAAATTATCAACCACTTTTACATGAACTGGTCCCGCCATCTTGAACTATACCCGGATACTAACGCTCCAGGCGGGGTGTTTAAACCCAATTCGGAAGAAAGGTTAATACCTTTAAACCTGTGAAGGGATATGAATCCCTTAAACGTGAGAGAGGGGGCCAATCCTCTATTTTTTTGATCCATCTTGAGCAAATATCCTTGAGTATTATCCCGAAGCATATCCTACAAAACACCTTTAAACTAAGGTGGGTGTTAGCTTGGCTAACACCCCTCTGATGCTTAAGTCAGTATAGGGTTTCAAAATAATAAATTAAATTAGATATATTTAGAAGGGATAGGATTCATACCATCCTGAGTTAGAAATTATATTCTAAACTCACTTGAAATAAGCCTTGAGATGTATAGCATTCAAGGATCTTGGTATCATATCTCCCTCCATGGTCTTGAGCCGGTATGCCCCCTTTCCTGATTCTGACTCAATCTTGTATGGCCCTTCCCATTTTGGAGCTAACTTCCCATCAGCGAGAGTAGTTGTATTCTGAAATGCTTTTCTCAATACCCAATCTCCAACTTGGAATCTTCTGGTCCTTAAATTCTTGTTGTATGACTTGGCTATCCTTTGTTGATATGCTGCCATCCTTAGCTTTGTTGTATCCCTCGTTTCATCAACGGTGTCTAATTTCTGACACAAGACTTCAAGATTCGCTTCATGATCCTGTAGACTAGATCTAGCTGTTGGTATTACCATTTATGTCGGAATCACTGCTTCTGCTCTAAATACTAGTGAGAATGGGTTTGCCCAGTAGCATTCTTCACAGTAGTTCTATCTGCCCATAGGACAAATGGTAGTTCCTCTGCCCATTTTCCTTTTTTGGCACCTAACCACTTTTTCAGTTTATTTACAATTATCTTGTTTTAGGATTCTGACTATCCATTAGCTTGAGGATGCACCGGTGTTGAAGTGATCATTTTGATTCCCCAACTCTTATAAAATTCCGTAGTTATTTTGCTGATGAATTGAGAGCCATTGTTGCAAATTATCTCGGCCGGTATCCCAAACCTTGTCAGGATATTCCTTTTGATTCAAGACACCACTTCTTGATCCCTAACTTGGACGAACGCTTCCGCTTCAACCCACTTGGAGAAATAATCCGTCATTGCTAGCATGAAAACCTTTCATCCGGGAGCCTTTGTGAGTTTTCCCGCTATATCCATCCCCCATTTCAAAAATGGTCAAGGAGATATGATCAGATATAATGGTTCTGCACGCTGATGAAGTATATTGTTATGTCTTTGACATGCACCACATTTATGAGCATACCCCATAGCATCCTTTCTCATGGTTGGCCAGTAATACCTTGTTCTTAACACCTTCGAGAATAGAGACCTGCCCCAGTATGGTTGCCACAATCTGCTTCGTGTATATCCTAAAGTACCTCCTTGGTTTCAGAATCCTCTAGGCTTCTTAGTATGGACCTGCAAGAGATATCATGTACAAGATATTATTTATGATTGAAAAACGAGATACCTTCATCCTGAAAGCTCTAGGATTCTCATCCTTTGGAACATCTCCTTCTTATAGATACTTTATGTGTAAATTCTCGATTTATCGTGGTACTAAAATATGTATAATCTTTTAAGTAAGTTTGTATCGGTGGAAATAGTATTTTATAACACCCTAAAATACTAAATTTCGGTTATCATGTTTCATTATGATATTAACATGAAGTATTGTAACTAGATATATTGAACCTAGTTAAAATATTAGTTATCTATTAGGGAAAATAGTGCTTTGACCAAACTAGATAACTAACCAAAACATAAGGGCCAAAAGTGAAAAGCTAGAACCTTAGATAAATAAAAAAAGGAGAAAGGGCGTGACCAGGAGGTCACCCCTGTGAGACGCAGGATAAGGAAGAAGGAGAAGGAGACTTATTTCACACGAGGATCACGAAATTGGAGGGTTGAAGTCATGATTATGTATTCTTTGCTTGATTCTAAGGCTCTAGTAAGTGATTTCTTATGTTATTTGATGAAATTCAAAGTAGTGTTCTTCATACTTTTTGTTCAAACCACGAAATTGGGGGTAATTGTGTGTGATTTTGGTGTTGAACAACCATAGTCTTTATGCTAAACTGATTGATTATAACTTTTGAGTTATGGATCCATGTTGCATGTTATGATTTGGGTTCAAATTCAAGATTTGGTGATTAGGATAGAGATGTATGGAAACCATGTGTGAAGTTGCTGATCAAAATCTGAGTAGAAACTGAGGATCCTAAAACAACGATGATTTTGTTTAAAAAACATAAAAAGATGATACTATTCGAGAATTACAAAGAAAGTAGACATCTTTGATGATTAATTGGGTGTATGAGAGTTCATATAAGCGTAAAAATGGTGGAATATAGTTTATGCCCGCAAGGTGTTTGATTAAATGCCTAAACCAAAATAAAAGTGAGATTTTGAAAGATTTGCCATGTTTACTTGATTTCTAATGATTTGCAAACAATAACTTGGTGTTTGGTAAACATAAAGCTTTGGTGAATCTAATGGTGAATGAGATTAACATAAAGTACATATGTAAATGTTATTTTCACTTGATCATCCAAATGGGTCACTTGATTGAATGAGTTAATTGGGTTAGATTATAATCCAAACTTATACACATTGGTTAGTTGATGAAATTATGGTGAAAATGACACGTATGTTATGACTAAACACAAATGCCTGATAACAGGTCAAATGGATGTTGATAAACCAATGAACAAGTTTGGGGTAAAAGAATGATTTAGAACACATGTTTGATGATGGGTTGGATAAGTAACTAGGTATTATGAGATAAATGCCCATATTACGTGTTCTAATGATTTGCAAGTTTGATTTGTTGTCAAGATAGGTGGCATAACGTTTGGATGGTAACGGATCAAACGGGTGATAAAGCAACAACATTCCTACGGGTAAAGTTGAGTGACTCGGGTATGTTTGGAGTCGTATTGATTTAAATAGTCTTACTGTTGGCTTAAATTTCTTATAGTTAAGGCGGTTTAATGAAATTTATTGAATATGGTTCGACTTAGCAATAACGTATTGTTTTGGCGGTGTTTTAGGGGTTTAAACCCATCAAGAAAGAGTGTAATATGTTAATGGGTCGAGAGACCCAGGTGCTGAAAATTCAGCTTATTTTTAGATTTTTTGTCGGTCTTTAAAAATTCATAGTAAATCAATTGAATGTTAGTTCGAGGTGTATTTTATATCCACGGAAAGGTCTCCGAGTCCCCGTCACTAAAAATTTTAGTTTGAAATGAAATACTCACTGTAAAAGGGGTAAAACACTGAATTACTACAGCTGCATAAAGTTGAGTGAAAAACATAAATTTTATGGCACTTGTATAATCTTGGGAAATTTACGAAGAACCCGTCAGGTGTGATTTTGTTATTGTTGTAAACCTTAACGAAATTATATGTATTTGCATGAGTTAAAATGAGCGATTCCTTGAGTATGGGTTATGTATGATAAATTAAGAAGTCATTGGTGTTGTGACCCGTATGTGCAAATATACGTGTTTATTGAGTATAACCTATAAACGATTGACACGTTTGTCGTTAAACATGAGTGACCTAATTTTGTATGTTACTAATACAAACATGAATTATTAAGAGTATGTTAAGTAAAAAAATGATCGTTGATAATCATAAATGTTATTAATGAATTACCATATAGTTATGCGGCGGTTTAATATTTTCTCTATATTGACCGAGTTGATTTAATAATGGTTTACTTTGAAGTGTCTTTGGTTCCATATTATCAGGGATATACATCAGATATGGATAAAAAGCTCCCGGATTAGAATAGAGAAAGTACATAAGGTGTGACTTGATAATGAAGTGGAGGCTCGACGTTGTTTCGTTGGGCGTCATGAGCATAAAAAAATACACTCCTTCATGTTTAATATAAAATAGTGTTACCGGTCCTTACTTTGCAAAAGCTAATTTTTGGGGTGTTTTAAATGTAGGTGATTTGTTTGAGAACTATGAATGAGATAGATAAGTCATGAGAACCACCAGGATGGCCATCCTGAACCGATATCATGAAAGAAGACAAGAACTAACAAGTTGTTTACCAATAATCTGGTTCAATCTATATATTAGTCATAATTATGCTTACCGTAGGAGTATAGAATTTCTCGGTCGAGGATAATAATATGGTAATGTTATATGACAGATTCGGGTGGTAGGAAGGCGAAAGTTATCAAGTTTTTGAAGCGGGTCAACGATGTGAAGATTTAGTGATGCCTTGTTCATTAAGTAATATGGGTTTTCTTATTGGGTCAAATTGACTTAGTTATTTGAATTTTAGAGTTTAACTTCAATGTTTGTTTTAGCCAAGTGCTAGTATGTCAATGTAGTAGTGGGTTATATTTGTTTTATAGAAACCTTGGTTAATAAGCAGGTATTGTTTTCGTAAGGATTGGTCGTGATGCAAACGGGTCACGGCGAAATTTTTTAAATGTGTGTTTGTAATTGTTTTATTAATCCGATTATGTGGATTAATAGATTTTGGGAATATTAACCTTTGTTAGGTAATATTAACAAAAAGAAAAATCTGGGCCAATTTAACACAAAGTATTATAATATTGTTTTTAACGAGTCGGGCGTTACAAGTTGGTATCAGAGTCGTGGGTTAAGAGAATTGAATATGAAGTGGTATTCAAACTCAACCTTAGTGCTCTTATAGGGATGTGAAAGTTGACCCGACACTTGATCACGAAACCAAAGCCGGTTAAGGCGGCCTAAGGCCTAACTAACTGGCCGATATTGATAACGAGCTGCTCGTGTTAACGAGTAATATAGAATGCCTTGTATTATAGTACGGGCTCTTATTAAATTGTAATGTTACTAATATTTTGTGAATATTTCATTGGTTGATTCCCGCATCTGAAGATGGCAGGAATTTGATGACCACCAGACGTGATGGTAGAAGGGTCGGAAGTATGAAGTAGGATATGCTCATCAAGGACCTAAGCCAAGGGATGATACCGAATAAAGGACGAACGACAATGAAAGCACACCATGGCGATATGACCTAGGTGCACACTTTAATTTACTATATGAATAGTATTATGCAACATACGAGTAATAAATGACGGTTGCATACGAAATTAAGGCTTGGGAAACTGGATACCATGGCGATATCACCTAGGTGCACACTTTAATTTACTATATGAATAGTATTATGCAACATTCGAGTAATAAATGACGGTTGCATACGAAATTAAGGCTTGGGAAACTGGATGATATACCCATCCAGGGTGATGTTCCCAAGAGAAATTGGGTGGGTAATACGCATCATTCACAGTTGTGAATAATTAAAGTACAAATTACTTCTAATTTAGAAACTCGGACGAGGGTGACCATCCAACTAGATATTCTTAGTAAGATCTTACTGAGGAAAAGTAACGATCACATTGATGAATGTGATTGCATAAAAGTTTTATAAAATGAAAACATTCTACATGTTTTGAGAAAAAAATGGGTAAAACTAATAATTGTTAAATAACAATAAAAGTTGTTTACCAAATAAAATCAGAGACACGAACATGAACTAATGATTTACTTACATAGGAGGTAATGTGTTAGTTATAATAAAGTCATACGTACCATGTGTTGACTGCTACCATGAACTTCTTATAATAAACGCATATACGTCCAATGTAGTAAAGACGAGGTTAATGGAAAAGGGATTATTCCCTTGAAAAGAATGTGGATGGTTTTAGCTTAAGTGCTTAAAAATTATAAAGGGTCAAGTAAACGCAAACCGGGTAACGGGAGCGTGAAACACAAGGATAATGAGCCCGGGTAATGGGTTATAGTTAAAAAGGAAAATCCTTGAATTAAGATATTATGGATGAAAGAGCCATGGTTGATATAGAGGCATGTAAAACCAAAGTATAAATGACCCGTGGGGTTATAGAAATGGAGGTATTGCCCAAGTGGAAAACGATCGTAGTCGTGGACTATGATCGTAGAGAAGATAAAAAGGGGAAAGAAAGAAACGATGATGATAATCGTCATTCATGGTCTATAGGGCCATGAATGATGGATTCGACGTGTAAAACCAATGTATAAATGACCCACGTGGTCATAGAATGGAGGTATTGCTTATAACGATCAAACATAGTCATGGGCTATGATTAGAAAAGAATAGAAATTGTATTGATGGCCTAAATGCCCATGCTTGGTGGGAAAGAGAAGGAATATTAACTTTGGCACTCATGGTCTAAAGGGCCTTATGTGACAAAGAAAAATAAGAATGAATGGTATAAAGGGCCATGACGAATGGGCAAAAGAAAACAACAACAACAACAACAATAATAATAATAATAAGAAGAAGAACAGATGATCTAGAGGTCCACGAGACCCTAATAGATTTCAAACATGAAAATAAATAATTTTCAAAACATAAAATGGATGTGTGACACCAAATACATTTAATGGATGACACGGGTAAAGGGCGGTCTACGGGATCATCATTGGTTATAAATAAAGGCAACGGTCTACAGGACCAATGTGACCTTCGGATCACGGATAAAAAGGAATGTCTAAAGAAATAGCCTACAGGGTAAAATTAAAAAAGGGCATGTTGTCAATTGTGTTAAGGCGGGGGAATCGGTTACGATTCCCCGAGTAAAATAAAATTGGTAAAGAGAAAGCAATTGGTTGTCAATTCTTGATGCGAGTAACTGACACAAGTTAAAAAAAAAAAAAGAAAATGTTGAACTAAAACTTGGTTTCAGTCAGTAACGACAATTTTAACAAATGTAATAAAAGTGACGTAAAGTAGATATCTACGAACATCATGGAATGAATGGTGATTGTCCACGGACATCACGAATGTAAGGCGATGATATATGGACATCATAGGTAATACCTGGAGTGTAAGGACTCCAAGAGAAGTAAAGTGAAGTGTAAGGACTGCACGGGTAATATTAGGATTTAAGTATTTCATAATCTAAGGCTAATAATTAAATTACAAGTGTTAATGGTTGTGAGACATGTGTACGTATTAAGTACACAAAAGTGCGGTGTGCGTACTTGTAAGTACACACGAAGAGACCCCTACTTACTTATTAAGTACCAAGTATGGAAAAGTGTTTAATTGTTTATATGGGAATATGAATGTAGGTAAGTACGTATGAGCCCATATAAATATTTTTTTAATGAAGGAGAAGATAATACATAAATATGTCTAATTATGCATATGATAATGGCGTTAAGCTCCTATGTGAATAAATTATGCAAATAAAAAGAGAGAAATTAGAATGATAAATTGTAATAAGAGTGGTAGCGGATGATAACCTGAAGTATACGGACTTCAAGGGTGTATACATGAAGTATACGGATTTCATGGGGTAATAACATTGATGTCTAAGGAATTCATGGAAATGATAATGAGGATAAGTACCTCACGAGGATTAGCTTGAACCTTAAGCTTCACGAGTGTCAAGTAAGATTTAATTCCAAAAAATAGTAATGTGTAAAACCAATGTTAAGTAATTGGGTAATGGTTTAAAAGTTACTTTCACGACATGTGGATTTAAAATAGTTAGTAATCATTTCCAAACGTATATATACTTAGAGGTTGACTAAGATGTGAACGGAAAGTTAATTAATGATAAAGGAATTAAGAGGTGTTACCATGATTGAAATAAGTATGGACTAGAGGTTGAATAGCCTCATTGAAAGGAAGGGGCTCATGTTAGAACTAGTGGTTAATATGAACATGTGTTTTAAATACGTTTAAATAGAGATGTTACAGGTGGAAAAATTGGAGGCGTATGCGAGTAGCATAGGTGGTATGCTAAGGGAAACGAGCATGGATGAATGCTCTACTTAATCGTACACGTAAGTAAATTCTAAATGTGAAATCCATTTATGGAGACTTTTAGTATAATGATAGTTGAAGAATAGAATAACTCCTTGCTTAAGTTTAAAGGAGCAAACAAGTGGGATGGTGATTAAACTATTAGGGTAATATCCGGGGTAGACTTGTAACATCCCAATTTTTCATGGTATTAAAATATGTATAATCTTTTAAGTAAGTTTGTATCTGTGGAAATAGTATTTTATAACACCCCTAAAATACTAAGTTTTGGTTATCATGTTTCATTATGATATTAAGATGAAGTATTGTAACTAGATATATTGAACCTAGTTAAAATATTAGTTATCTATTAGTGAAAATAGTGCTTTGAGCAAACTATATAACTAACCAAAACATAAGGGCCAAAAGTGAAATGCTAGAACCTTAGATAAATAAAAAAAAGGAGAAAGGGCATGACCAGGAGGTCACCCCTGTGCGACGCAGGACAAGGAAGAAGGAGAAGTAGTGTGATTTCACATGAGGATCACGAAATTGGAGGGTTGAAGTCTTGCTTTTTGTTCAAACCACGAAATTGAGGGTAATTGTGTGTGATTTTGGTGTTGAACAACCATAGTCTTTATGCTAAACTGATTCATTGTAACTTTTGAGTTATGGATTAATGTTGCATGTTATGATTTGGGTTCAAATTCAAGATTTGGTGATTAGGGTTGAGATGTATGGAAACCATGTGTGAAGTTGCTGAACAAAATCTGAGTAGAAACTGAGGATCCTAAAACAACGGTGATTTTGTTTAAAAAACATAAAAAGATGATACTATTTGAGAATTACAAAGAAAGTAGACATCTTTGATGATGAATTGGGTGTATGAGAGTTCATATAAGCATGAAAATGGTGGAATATAGTTTATGCCCGCAAGGTGTTTGATTAAATGCCTAAACCAAAATAAAAGTGATATTTTGAAAGATTTGCCATGTTTACTTGATTTCTAATGATATGCTAACAATAACTTGGTGTTTTGTAAGCATAAAGCTTTGGTGATTCTAATGGTGAATGAGATTAACTTAAAGTACATATGTAAATGTTATTTTCACTTGATCATCCAAACGGGTCACTTGACTGAATGAGTTAATAAATTATACACATTGGTTAGTCGATGAAGTTATGGTGAAAATGACGCGTATGTTATGACTAAACACAAATGCATGATAACAGGTCAAATGGATGTTGATAAACGAATTAACAAGTTTGGGGGTAAAATAATGATTTAGAATACATGTTTGATGATGGGTTGGATAAGTAACTAGGTATTATGAGATAAATGCCCAAGTTATGTGTTCTAATGATGTGCAAGTTTGATTTGTTGTCAAGATAGGTGACATAATGTTTGGATGGTAATGGGTCAAACGGGTGATAAAGCAACAGCATTCCTACGGGGAAAGGTGAGTGACTAGGGTATGTTTGGAGTTGTATTGATTTAAATAGTCTTATTGTTGGCTTAAATTTCTTATAGTTAAGGTGGTTTAATGAAATTTATTGAATATGGTTCGACTTAGCAACAACGTATTGTTTTGGCGGTGTTTTAGGGGTTTAAACCCATCAAGAAAGAGTGTAAAATGTTAATGGGTCGAGAGACCCAAGTGCTGAAAATCCAGCTTATTTCCAGATTTTTGTCAGTCTTTAAAAATTCATAGTAAATCAACCGAATGTCAGTTCGGGGAATATTTTATATCCACAAAAAGGTCTCCGAGTCCCCGTCACTTAGAATTTTTAGTTAGAAATGAAATACTCACTGTAAAGGGGGGAAACACTAAATTACTACAACTGCATAAAGCTGAGTGAAAAACATAAATTTTATGGCACTTGTATAATCTTGGGAAATTTACGAAGACCCATCAGGTGTGATTTTGTTGTTGTTGTAAACCTTAACGAAATTATATATTTGCATGAGTTAAAATGAGTGATTCCTGGAGTATGGGCTATGTATGATAAATGAAGAAGTCTTTGGTGTTGTGACCTGTATGTGCAAATATACGTGTTTATTGAGTATAACTTATAAACAATTGACACTTGTGTCGTTAAACATGAGTGACCTAATTTTGTATGTTATTAATACATACATGAATTATTAAGAGTATGTTAAGTAAAAAGTGATCGTTGATAATCATAAATGTTATTAATGAATTACCATATAGTTATGTGACGGTTTAATATTTTATCTATATTGACCGAGTTGATTTAATAATGGTTTACTTTGAAGTTTCCTTGATTCCATATTAGTAGGGATATACATGAGATATGGATAAAAAGCTCCCGGATTAGAATATAGAAAGTCATGTAAGGCGTGACTTGATAATGAAGTGGAGGCGCGACGTTGTTTCGTTGGGCGTCATGAGCATAAAAAAAATACACTCCTTCATGTTTAATATAAAATAGTGTTATGAGTCTTCACTTTGCAAAAGCTAATTTTTGGGGTGTTTTTAACGTAGGTGATTTGTTTGAGAACTATGAACGAGATAGATAAGTCATGAGAACCACCAGGATGGCCTGAACCGATATCATGAAAGAAGACAAGAACTCACAAGTTGTTTACCAATAATCTGGTTCAATCTATATATTAGTCATAATTATGCTTACCGTAGGAATATATAATTTCTCGGTCGAGGCTAATAATATGGTAATGTTATATGACAGATTCAAGTGGTAGGAAGGCTAAAGTTATCAAGTTTTTGAAGCGGGTCAACGATGTGAAGATTTAGTGATGCCTTGTTCATTAATTAATATGGGTTTTCTTATTGGGTCAAATAGACTTAGTTATTTTGCATTTTAGAGTTTAACTTCATGTTTGTTTTAGCCAAGTGCTAGTATGTCAATGTAGTAGTGGGTTATATCTGTTTTATAGAAACCTTGGTTAATAATTGTTTTCGTAAGGATTGG
Source organism: Scalesia atractyloides (assembly GCA_947069175.1). Lineage (NCBI taxonomy): Eukaryota > Viridiplantae > Streptophyta > Magnoliopsida > Asterales > Asteraceae > Scalesia > Scalesia atractyloides. The sequence goes on from CAMTDV010000004.1 coordinate 28,651,682, forward strand.
TCGTGATGCAAACGGGTCATGGCGAAATTTTCTAAGTGTGTGTTTGTAATTGTTTTATTAATCCGATTATGTGGATTGATAGATTTTGGGAATATCAACCTTTGTTAGGTAATATTAACAAAAAGAAAAATCTGGGCCTATTTTCCGCAAAGTATTATAATATTGTTTTTAACGAGTCAGGCGTTACATCATGATTGGAGCCATCCAGGATTCAGGATCCTTTTCAGGATACTCATCATCAAGATCCTGGACACTTGCTACATGCTAATCATGGGACTTAGGATGTTCTATCGCAGGATACGAGATATGTAGTATTGGTATCCGAGTTCCTTCCGGTATCCTAACATTAGATCCTAAATTTGCTAAAGCGTCCGCTTCAGCATTTTCTTCTCTTGGTACCTGTTCAAGTGTAAAATTTTTGGAATATCCTTCTAATTTTTTTTAACAATTTCACGATATTCAACTAACTTTTCACTTTTGACTAGGGCTGGCATAACGGGTCAACCCGATCTGTTAAGACACGAACATGATAAGACACGAACCCGAAACACGTAAACATGAACACGACACGAAATCTAACCGTGTCAGATTTTTGAAACATGAACACAAACCTGCTAATAAACAGGTTACATGAAATGACCTGTTAAGACATGAAAAAATACTAACGTATCATACGACCTGTTTAAGACACGAACATGACCTGTTAAGACATGAACACGACATGTTAAGACACAAACACGACTTGTTTAAGACACGAATATGACCGAATTGGGGAAGCTATGAACCGAATTGGGAATGGTGGTGTTTGTGAGAGAGATTTAAAAAATAGAGTTTGGATTGTGGAAAAAGAACCACACGTGTCTTTAATTTTTAGTTATTAACATGTACTTAACGGGTCTTAACAGGTTAACGGGTTTTAACCTGTTTAGACACGAAACCTGTTAAGTTCCTATCGTGTTGACATGTTTTAGACACGCAACCTGTTAATGTCAAACACGAAACATGATAACTTCGTGTAGGTACGTGTCATGTTATCGTGTTTGTGTCAGAATTGCCAGCCCTACCTTTGACAGCATAAGATCCATTGAAATGGTTAGTAATCAACAGGGAATCGACATACACTTGTAAACATTTAACACTCATATTTTTAGCCAATTCTAATCCTGCTATTAGGGCTTCATACTCAGCTTCATTATTAGTAGCAGGAAATTCACATCTAATAGCCTGGGGTAATATGTCCCCCTGTGGCGATTTTAGTAGTTTACCTAATCCTACACCTCTTATGTTAGATGCACCATCAGTAAACAATATCCAAGATCTTGAATTCTCACCTAATTGTTGTACTTCTAGGTCAGCTTCATGTTGAATATCACATACTAAAATCAGCCACAAAGTCTACTAAGGCCAGAGACTTTATAGCATTTCTAGGTTCATATACTAAATCATATGCACTTAGTTTTACGGACCACTTAGCCATTCTGCCAGACATTTCAGGTTTCCTAAGCACATTTTTAACAGGATAATTGGTTTTAACATGTATCCTATGCGTTTCAGAGTAATGTCTAAGATTAGTTGATGCCATGACTAGAGCTAATATCAATTTTTCTAAGTGTGAGTATCTAGTTTCAGCGTCTGATAAACTTTTGCTAACATAATAAACAGGAAATTGCTGACCTTCGTGATCCTTTACCAAAATAGCACTTACTGCATTCCCTGATACTGCAAGGTATAGGGATAAGGGTTCACCATCCTCAGGCTTCATTAGCAGAGGAGCACTTGAAAGGTACTGCTTTAATTCCTGCAGAGCAGCTTCATGTGTTTCTCCCGATTCAAATATTTTGTTCTTCTTCCAGATATCATAACTTTTTTTGCATTTCTCTGAAGATCTTGAAATGAATCTATTCAATGCTGCTACTCTTCCGGTTAATCTTTGTACATCCTTCATATTGGATGGTGATTTAAGATCCAGGATAGCTTTGATCTGTTCCAGACTTGCTTCTATCCCCCTCTTGGTCACCAAGTATCCTAAAAACTTTCCTACCCCACTCCAAAATGGCACTTAGCAGGATTCAGCTTCATATTATACTGGTCCAGGATATTGAAGGCACACTTTAAATCCTGGAGGTGATCCTTCGCTTTCTTGGATTCACCACCATATCATCAATATGTACCTCCATTGTGTCCCCCAGTTTGTCTTTAAACATCATATTAACCAGCCTCTAGTATGTTGCACCTGCATTTTTTAAACCAAAAGGCATAGCAGTATAACAGTATATACATGTTGGTGTCATGAACACTGTATCTCCTGGTCGGATGGTTCCATTTGGATTTGTTGAAATCCTGAGGATGCATCCATGAAAGTCAACATTTCATGTCCAGCAGTTGCATCCACCATGGCATCTATATGGGGTAGTGGAAATGGATCTTTTGGACAAGCTTTGTTGAGGTGTGTGTAGTCTACACAAACTCTCCACTTCCCATTCTTCTTTTGGACCACCACCACGTTTACTAGCCACTTAGGAAACTTGACTTCCCTAATCATCTTGGACTTGAGCAACCTTTCAACCTCCTCTTGTATAATTGCGTTTCTTTCAGGAGCGAATTTCCTTCTCTTTTGTTGAACGGGCGTGAAAGATTTATAAATTCCAAGTTTATGAGTTATAATATCTTTCGATATACCTGCCATGTCTTCGTGTTTCCATGCAAACGTAGACAGCCTGCATTTCAAAAAGTAAGTAAGCTGATTCTCAATATCCTGAGAGATATTAGCCCCTATAAGTACCGAGATATCTGGATTATCCTGATCCAGGATAACTTTCTTACCATCCTACTCTGAAGTCTCCATGATATTCTAGGCCTGTTTCTTTAATTGCTATCCTCCCTGGATTTTGTTGATGCCTTCATTGGAGAGGAATAGCATTCCTTTGCCTCTTGTTGGTCACATTCCACTTTGACTACCCCCAAGGAGTAGGGATCTTGACACACTGATGATAGGTGGAAGGTACAACTTTCATATCATGAATCCATGGCCTGCCTAATATAATGTTATCGCAGGATAATGAGTCAATGACACAAAATCGTTGCATCGAATTCACTCCTCCAACATAAACAGGCAGCTTTATCTCTCCAACCGTTTTCTTTGCTTCTCCACCGAAGCCTACAAGGACAGTGGACTTCGAGGTAATCTCCATTTCTGGGATGTTCATTCTCTTCAGGGTTCCAACTGGATGATGTTGACTGAGCTGCCATTGTCCACCAATATCCTGCGTACAAAATTGTTAGCAATATACAAAGTTATTACCAGACCATCATGGTGAGGATCCTAGATGTTATCCTGGTCGTCGCTATCAAATGTTATCACTATGTCCTTAGTGAGCATTGTCATCCTGGTTGGTTTATATCCTCTTTCTGCCTTTTAAACCAAAAAGGCATAGCAGTATAACAGTATATACATGTTGGTGTCATGAACGCTGTATCTCCTGGTCGGATGGTTCCATTTGGATTTGTTGAAATCCTGAGGATGCATCCATGAAAGTCAACATTTCATGTCCAGCAGTTGCATTCACCATGGCATCTATATGGGGCAGTGGAAATGGATCTTTTGGACAAGCTTTGTTGAGGTCTGTGTAGTCTACACAAACTATCCACTTCCCATTCTTCTTTTGGACCACCACCACGTTTACTAGCCACTTAGGAAACTTGACTTCCCTAATCATCTTGGACTTGAGCAACCTTCAACCTCCTCTTGTATAATTGCGTTTCTTTCAGGAGCGAATTTCCTTCTCTTTTGTTGAACGGGCTTGAAAGATTTATAAATTCCAAGTTTATGAGTTATAATATCTTTCGATATACCTGTCATGTCTTCGTGTTTCCATGCAAACGTAGACATCCTGCATTTCAAAAAGTAAGTAAGCTGATTCTCAATATCCTGAGAGATGTTGGCCCCTATAAGTACCGAGATATCTGGATTATCCTGATCCAGGATAACTTTCTTACCATCCTACTCAGAAGTCTCCATGATATTCTAGGCCTGTTTCTTTAATTGCTATCTTGCCTGGATTTTGTTGACGCCTTCATTGAAGAGGAATAGCATTCCTTTGCCTCTTGTTGGTCACATTCCACTTTGACTACCCCCTAAGGAGTAGGGATCTTGACACACTGATGATAGGTGGAAGGTACAACTTTCATATCATGAATCCATGGCCTGCCTAATATAATATTATAGCACGATAATGAGTCCATGACACAAAATCATTGCATCGAATTCACTCCTCCAACATAAATAGGCAGCTTTATCTCTCCAACCGTTTTCTTTGCTTCTCCACCGAAGCCTACAAGGACAGTGGACTTCGAGGCAATCTCCATTTCTGGGATGTTCATTCTCTTTAGGGTTTCCAACTGGATGATGTTGACCGAGCTGCCATTGTCCACCAATATCCTGCGTACAAAATTGTTAGCAATATACAAAGTTATTACCAGACTATCATGGTGAGGATCCTAGATGTTATCCTGGTCGTCGCTATCAAATGTTATCACTATGTCATTCATGAGCATTGTCATCCTGGTTTATCTCCTCTTTCTGCCTTTGCTTCCTATGCGTGCCTTTTAGCCGCAGAATAAGAAGTCCCACAAATATCAGATCCCCTAGATATAAAATTGATTATCTTGGCGCCTGACGGACGTGATGCTGCTCATGTAGGATCCTTATCAGTATCCTGACCCTTACTCTTCTATTTACCGAGAAGGTTTTTCAAGGAACCTTTGCTTAGCAAGTAGCTTATCTCCTTCGTCAGGGCTATGCAATCTTCTGTTACATGTTCAAAATCTTCATGGAAGGCACACCACTTGGATTTATCCTTCCAATCAGCCTTTTGTTGGTTCTTCCTTGGCCACCTTGCTTTATCTCCTAAACCCTACATGGCATATATCAGTTCAGGAACATTAACAGAAAAACAATATTCTGATAATTCAGGATATTCTTCAGCATCTTCATCCTCAACAACATTCACTCTCTTGCTGTCATTTTTACTATACGGATTAGAGCGGCATGGTTTGTATGAAGATTCCAACTTCCTGTTTGTTGATTCGTATGTTGAGGATGCATTCATCCTCTCTTGCATTTTCGTGTCATCTTCAAGCCTGATATATCTTAGAGCCCTATTCCGAGCTTCGTCCAGGTTCCTACAAGGGTTCATCATAAGATCCTGATAAAATTGGGAATCCTTTTGTAATCCCATCTTAAATGTCTGTACATCTGTAGCAACATCAAGGTGTGGGATATCTAAGGATTCCCTGCTAAACTTGTTTACGTAATTCCTTAAGGATTCTTGAGGGCCTTGTGTTATCCTGTAAAGGTCACTTGTTAGTTTTTCAAAGCTTCTACTGCAAGAAAACGCAGTGTTAAACAGATTAACCAAATGAGCAAATGATGTAATTGAATAATGTGGAACGTTTAAAAACCATTTCAAGGCTGATCCTGTTAAGGTAGAACCAAAGCCTTTGCACAGGCATGCTTCCTTAATATCTGGTGGGATAGGATTTACTTCCATCCTCTCCCTATACTGAGCAATATGTTCTTTAGGATCTGTCATGCCATCATAAAGCTTCATGTTGGGAGTTTGGAATCTCTTGGGAATTTCAACATCACAAATATAGCGAGCAAAGCGGGATATGTTGTGACTATCCTGGGATACTTCTGGTATTGGTTGCACTACCCCGGGCACACTTGATATCATATCCTTCAATTTCTGGAGTTCTCTGGATAATGCCGATGTTGCACTTGTATCCTGCGAAGGTTCAAAGTTGTTAGTGGTAGGCATATTAGTATTAATGGACAAGTTACAGCTTGGAGATTTTGGCCATATCCTGGAGCATATCCTGGATCCCTGATAGTCGATATCCTGGCCAATAAGGGGATATCTGGGATATTGCTCCAGGAGTGACTTGGTATGATGTTGCCCTTATTATCCTCAACATACACTGCTGAACTGAAGTTCAACATTCTTGGCTGTAAAGGGGTAACAATATCCTCAGCAGGTATCTTGGAGTTGGACTTCAAGAGTTGTATCTCCTTCATCATGAGCTGATTAGTTTCCCGTTGTTTCTTCATTTGATCCTGTATATTACCAAACAAAGATAAGATTTCATCATTAGAAGAAAAAATCTGGGTTCTTCCTAAGAATCCAGATCTGGAAGCATTTTGAGCAGCAGTAGTGTCTCGAGCTATTTGGCTTTCATTCCTCCTCTGGGAAGTCTAGACTGGTGGAGGTGGAAGAGGTAATGAACCAGTTGCAGCAGAGGTTGATGCGGGCACCGAAGAAGAGCTCAAACTTACTGAGAAGCCATCAGAAATAATCTTGCAAGAAGATTAGAGAATAAAGAATCGATTAGTGATTTTAGAATTTTTTTTTATTAAAAATAGCACCACTTGCCCCACGGTGGGCGCCAAATTGTTTTGGTCAAAAATTACCTAAGCAATTAAGTGATCAAACTTAGTATGTGAAGTAGCGTGCTATTGTGATTTGTAAGAATATGCTACATTGGTTGATTATGAAAACAGTTTTAAGATATAGTCTCATGATAATGAACTATATCAAAATTACAAGTAAATGCAATAAAAGTAGAAATTGACACATGATATACGAGGAAAGCCCTTGATCAATCTAGATCGCCGGCATAAAACCTCGGGAGCTGACAATAGTCAGCTGCCTTGTTCTTCTTATTGCTTGAAAATAAGGATACACTTCAGGATAATGTACGGATCAGCTAAGTGTTACACTAAATTTCAAGTGTTGGTGAATGTGATTGCGAATGGTTGTAGCTGCAAAGAGAGTGTGAGAGTTGGTAAAAAATGTGTGTGTTTCTATCGATCCGTACATCTTTATATATAGTAAATAAAGATAACAAACTATTCTAAAATCTTGGGATACTTCGGAATATTCTCTTTTGAATGTTGGAGACCTATTATTCCGGTTTCAACGTCCATTTTCTAACCAATTTGAGCGAGTCTTCAGGGGAAAAGGTCCTTGTGAACATTGTGATCCTGCATTCATGAGCTGCAAGCAAATTGTTAGCGACTACCAGGATACTGCATCAGGATATTACCTATATCTTGGTACGGTATCCTGATTATAAATAGATACCAATTACCCAAGATATAATTCAAGATACGGGCTCAGAATTCCACCCATAACAGTTATCTATTTTATTACGCTTTGAGATATTGCCTCGTTAAAAACCTTGCTTTGAAAAACCCAGTGGGACAAAACCTCAAGGGAAAAAGAGTGCAACGCGTATTTTCTTCTCTTGATACTTCTAAATCAGATACGTTGCCTCATTAAAACCTTACTAAGAAAACCCAAATGGGAGAAAACTTAGTGAGGGAAAAAGAGTGCAACTTGAATTAATCTCCCCCTAATTCTAATATGCATCCTTTAAGTGACATGTGTCCATCTTCCTTGAAAGTTGCTCAAAACTTTTGTAGAATGATTTGTCGTTTGATGCCTTGAAGTGTAATCCTTTATGTTGAGTAATATTGTAAAATCTTTTTGTAAGACTTCTAGTGCTTTCTCTTGCGAACAAATACCATAAGATCCACGACTATGTTGTGTTACATTCTTTACATCTACAAGACTAACTAAACTAGTTTCACATGTAATTACATTAACTCACATCAAGCCAACATGTTGTAATAGTTTCTCCTCATTATAGTTGGTTTTTGGTCAGGAACCAAAGATGTCCTTCTAAAATTTTGGTTCTGCGGTATATGTTGAAAATGATCCACCACTACGCACAAAGATGGGACCTTAAAAGATAGTTGGGAATATATGATAACTAATAGAGCCTTTTCACGAGATATTATATTATGACTCAATTACTTGATATCCATCTCAATGGATTAATATTCCCAATATCAGGGGGGAGATAAAAAGTAGTTGGAAAATAAATGAGTTGGTATGAACTATCATTGATCCTCAAAATTAAAGGTGTGAACCAGAATTTCCAAGAATAACTCATTTACAAAGATTAGCGAATCTATTACCAAACGCATTCACTGACCTTAAAAAGGTGACTATGTCACATATACCTGTAGGTCCACTTGGAGGATCAAGATAACCTACTTCCTTGTTTGTTAACACACACACAAGTGCGCAATCCAAGTGTGAATGCAAACCGTAGCAAAACAACGTATGTAAAGCAAACACAAGTAACCAAAAGATTCAATATCTTTGGTTAACGAGAAGAGAATCAGTACATACACATACACACAGTGTAAACTCTCTAGGACTCTCTTAATGAAACTGTGAGATAAGGTTCTGTTTATATAGGCAAGGTAAACCAGCAACCCTACGAAGAAGGCTGCTGGCCAACGAACAAAAGGATATCCCACGAAGAATGATTCTTCGTGGGTCTTCACCACGGGCCATCAATACTATGAAGGATGACTCTTTGTAGCCTTCCTGATCAACGAACAATCCATTGTTTGTTAGTATGTTGTCCTACGAAGAATGTGGATTCTTCGTAGGATTCCCTTGTCCAACAGAAGCATAGTTCACTTGTAAAACAAAATAAAAACAACTAACAGACTGCAACATGCAGCTGTTTTACAACACTAGTAAACCAAACGTCGTGCTAAGTCAAGATAGGAGGATATCTTGACTTAGCCGACTCGACCAAAACTTTACAGACACATAAACAAAGACCATATAGACTATCGTTAGCTAAGAACAAGCTACAGACACAAAACTGTATCAACAAACTCCCCTTGTCTATAGATTGGTCTTCGGTCTTCATTCTTTGTGCGCCTCGGTCCATGAGCTTCTGGCATGAATGCCTCGGTAGAAACAGAAATAAGCAACGCGTTGAAATAGCAACGCTTGGTACGCGTCCTTGTCTTCATAGAAGATATCATGTTGAAGGAGGGTCTTGATGTCGCGGGATGACATGTTCACTATCCACATCGGATCAAGCATATGGAAGTTGTCTTCATTGTTCTTGAATACAATAACCGCTTCTTGAGTGTCGGAGTCGTAACACCAAAGCTTCATGTTTCCAAGAAAATATTGAGGCATGGGCATGAGAGGGATCTTCTCCAAAGCTTTCACCAGCTAGTACACAAGCTTGTAATGAGCTGTGTTGGTATCCAGATCCAGCGTGTACTTTATCTGCTCATGCATTAGAAATTGAGGCTTGTACATTTCATCCTTCCAACCTCGTCTTTGCTCGATTCTGATCTTCTTTGCAAACAACGATGCTCCTTCGTAGTTGGATCTGTTGATCAGTTTTAACTTGGATAGCACTACAACATCATAAAAGGGCAAAGTTAAAATGCTCAGCAAAGAATTAATGTAATGGATTCTGTGTTCTCTTTTCACTGTCATGCAGTGAATGTCCTTCCTAAACATCTAACTCAGGATCCTTCCATAAGGCTGATCCTTCTGGTACTTAAAGTAATCAACTTGAGTAGGAGGAGGAGATGGCCTTTTCGCCTTTGCAAGAAACTGCTTCCACCATTCTTCAAAAGAATCAGCTGGAATGTCAGATGTATCTATACTTTTCAACTTTTCATCGATATCATCTACATTCTCACGAAGCCAGTCGCTATCAAATGGCTCAAACACAGACCCATCATCACGAACATACTTCGACTTTCCAACGTCTCCCTCAAACACAATTTCTTCCAACCCTTCGACATTTTCTACCTCGGGCTCACTTGGAATTTCATCAATGGTAGCTTCATCTACCTCTTTCAATTCTTTGAGTTTCAAAATCTATTCATGCGAGACTTCAGAAACAAACTCCCCTTCCTCTAACTCCTCAGCGGTAGCAGGATGTAAAGACTGTAGCAGTGGCACATCAAAACCAACGGAAGTAGGAATAACCTGACCAGACTTTGAACATTCATTAACAACCACATCATCTTGATCTTCCACAAGAACCATCTGCAAATCTATGTTGTCCAAGGCTTCTTGAACACTTCCAGAGCCGGCAACAACTTGAACAGAACTTGAAGCACCAGCTGGGGTAGACGCAGAACCTTCTGGTTGAGCTGACGAAGCAGATACATTAGGATTCCCTGGATCTTCACTATCATGACCCCGTTTCTGAAGAATCTCCTGTGTCTTACATCTATCAGCCCACAGTATGTTGACCCGTTTTCTTGTCATTTCATAGCTAGCAGTCATTTGTCTTACATGCTCAGCTATGGTCTTGTTTCTCGTGTCATACCAGTTGGTTATCTCTGTGTACTTCCCGGAGAGCCTCTCGCTAGCACGTAGTAACTCAGTGCTCCGTTCTTTCATCCTGTTCATCTCTATACCCCGGGTGTTGTCAGCTGCGCGCATTTGCTGTAGCTGAGTAGCCCTTTCGGCATCAGCAGCTCGCAGTTGAGCATTTTCAGCTCTCAACTGGTTGATCTCTGTTTGTTGCTTATTAACAGTCTCAGTCAAGGTGTTTATCTCCAATCATTTCTTAATGGAGTCGTTCCTTGTAGCATACATAAAATCCATGTGTCTGTTTATCTGAGTCTGTGCTGCTTGAAGTTGTAGAAATAGAAACCTAGATCGCTCGCTTTCAGACATCCTTGTAAACATATCCTCAAGAGATTCTGAACTTTGCTTGTGGGTTCTCTCACGAGCAGCTTGAGTAGCAGCAGGAGCTGTAAACTGGGGAGGAGGTTGTTGTGGACTAACTGTAGCAGTTGCAGTTCCCGATGACCTACCAGGAGAAGCTACCAAGGCTTCAGTCTCCTCGGCAGTGAAGACTTCTTCTGGTATTGGTCCTGCAGAGGATCAGGTTGTGGAACAGATTCTGAATGAGCTGACGAGGAACCAACTATTTTCTGACTCTTTTTCTTTCGACGGATAGCAGCTTGTTTCTTTCGAGCCTTCTCAGACTCAGTATCAGAAGGTACATAATCAGGGTCAGCTTCAGTTTTTTCAGTGCTAATCCTTCTAACCTGTCGAACATCATGATTGTCAAAGTAGTATTCGTAACCTGGTTCAGGAGGATTATCTTCCTCTTCAACATCTGTGGCACTTTCCGGTTGCTTTCCTAAATCAACACCAGTTGGCACAGCACTACTATCACCGCCGTCACCACCATCTCCGCCATCACCACCGTCATTACCATCATCACTATCATCATCATCACTCTTTTTCCAAACCTATCTTCAAGCGTATTTCAGGTTCTTCGTTGTCAGAGTCGCTATCATCGTGTCGCCACTTGTCATTCTCCGGTGCTACGTATGAGTCTTTTTCCAGAAATCCAAATAACCTTCAAGGAGGATCGCTTTCCTTGTAACTTTTTGCAGCGTATCCTTTAAACACCTTCAATGAACATTCTGTCATTGGTTCCATTTTCAGAACTTCATTATCCTCTCTAGGTATATCGGGATGTTGAGCATTTAACACCATCTGCAGAAATCTGGGATACATCCAGAATTTGCTTCCCATTGTAACGGATCCTGTTCTGGATAAGTTTTCTTTCATGTTGGAGAAAATATACTTAGATATGCTAAACAGTTTGTTCAGCACCAAAGCGACCATCAACCCAACTAAGTCTGGATTCGCCATATAATAATCGCTTCGTCGATTGCTCAAACACTGTATAAGCACATGCAACAGAAACTTGTAACGAAGAGGTAAGCCCGACTTGTTAAACTGATTGCCAAATATATCTCCAGTACACTTCATACGTAGCAAACAACCTCTTTGACACATTATCGGAACTGAGTGTGGCGCATCAGGGTCATCACGAAGCTGTAAAACTGTGTTGAGAATCTCAGGTGAAACAATAACATCTTGATTGCTCACACGTCCTCTTATAACTTCCTTTCCATCAACTTCTCGGTAGCTTTAGAAACGAAACAGGTAACTTGTGCAGTTGTCGTAATCGCCTGGCTCATATCAAGGACATACAAATCATTTATCCTTGGAGCCGAAAGAAGAATCCATTCATTTGGGATTTTAAAACCGGGTTTCAACACATAGCAGCCAGCATCATCAAAATGCACGGTAAACTTCTTGTCGCAAATTTGAGACACACTAAGAAGATTATGATCAATTTGTTGCACATAATTGATCTTGTCGAAACTCACCACACCATTAGAGATCATACCCTCTCCATTGATGTATCCACCTTTGTCTCCAGCAAAAGCGACATAGCCTCCACTAATGTTTTTCACATCATACAGAAGTCTAAGATCGCCTGTCATATGCCCAGATGCTCCACTATCAACGATCCAATGACTGTTAATAGTTCCTCCTGAAGCACCCTGTACATGAGGTTACACAATTAGTTGGAGATGGGGACCCAAGCCTTAGTGGTCTTGGGTCGCCCCTTATCGTCAAGAAATGTAATTTCAATTTCTTGATGATTCGGAAATGAAATACCTCCCCTGAGATTGTATCCGACTTAGGTTTCCAAGATGACTTTTGTGACTTACCAGATTTATTTGTATTATTTACAGATTTTGAAGATACTGGTTTTGACACATTTGATGGACTTGGTTCCCTTCTAACAATTTCTGGTTTTAATGCTTTTTCAAGAGCTTTAACATTTTTCCGATTTTGTTTAGCTTCTTGTTCTTTAACGATCCTTTTGTCTTGTTTAGGGGATACCGATTGTCGCAGTTCTACTTTCTCAGGTGGAGCATTATCCACAAACTTTGGTTTGGGTGAGTTTGTACATTTTTTGATATTGTGATCAAACTCACCACATCTAAAACACGATCTCCTCTCCACAAGCTTAGGAGATGAATTTTTCTGACTGGATGTAGAACTTGTTGGCCTTGAGGCACTTGGTTCACTATCACACCCGTTGGTATGTTGGGTGTAATTGTTTTGTGCATTTCGTTTCAAAATCTTGACTTTGTTAACAAAATCCGTGTTAGGTAAGTTTTCAAACGCCTCGATTTTATCAGTACCCGTTGAACTCACAAATTTTACGTCCTTTTGCTTATTCTTGTTTCGAGTCGATTTCCAATTGCCCTTAGGTTTTGAGACCTTAGAGTTATCGACTCCATTTTCTTGTTGCTTTCCTTTGGAAGTCGTTGGTTGTTGAGGTTTGAAAGGTAATTTTTCGCATTGAGTTACGATAACATTCGAACTTTTCTTTCCCAAAAACTTATTTGTTTAGTTTTCAAAAACTTGATCAATCAAGGCTGGATTGACATTTCTGATAGGGAAGTCCTTGTTTGAGTAAACTCTCTCTTCATCAACCAACGTATAGAGCAGATTGTTACTTTCAAAGGTAGCAATAAGTGCTTCAATTGACTTAGCAGGATCAATCTCTTTTTTAACAACAGGCTTAACAACTGGAGTGGGAGGATCACATAAGATGTGATTCTCAACTGGAATTTCCACTCCCTTCTTATTGTCAAGAGATTGGTCTTGCTCGATCATGTCCGATTAATCATCTAATGTTTCAGCATCCTCAACTACAGGAGGACTTTGTTCAGATGATGATTTATCAGATTGCTTGATTTCATCAGAAACCTCATCTTTTGAACCCTAATCCTGCTGCAAACTCATCAGGATTGAGTGGTACAGAAGGTTCAAATCGAGGCATTTCCTCTTCATCGGGCATCTTCGAATAGTTGTGTTTTAAAGGGGGTGGACACGACTCATATCTGATGCATGTCACATTTCCTTTTTAGTTTTTAAACATCGATGATGTGATCAAGCACATACTGAGAGTTGAGTAACTTTCCAGTTTGAGCTTGATCGCTTCATATTCACATTTTGCAATTGCTAACTCCTTTTTGGTTTCTTCAATGATATTAATATAGTTATTAATACCCTTTTGTTTGTTTAAAACTATTTTGGTTAACTCAGAAACACTTATTTTTAAATTGTCAATTATAACTTTGAAATCTTTTTCGTTTCTTGTTAAGGTCAAGTTAGCTTCTTTGCATTCCGACAGTTCAATGACTAAATTGTGATTATGAATATTTGTTGTTTCAAACTTCTGTTTTAGAACAGAGCAATCATTGCAGATTTGAGTAGCATCAGATTATACCTGACTGGTTGAGACTGATACATTTGCCATAAATGTGGTGTTGCAACAGAACGATCGATCCCTGTTGAACAGCTTTTCAACTTCCTTTGCCGCAACTTCAGCCTTCTTGACTAGCACCGATTTCCGGTTGTTCAGCTTCTCAACTTCTTCAGCAAACCCTCAACCTCAGCATCAATATCCAATTTTACTTCAAGATCCGAACTATACCCTCCAACAATTGAACTTTCTTCATCCGAAGTACCGCTGTAACCTGAATTGTCATCATCTTCGGAAGCTTCATCCCTTTGGACCGATTGTACATGATTGATGACTTTTGCATAACAGGCAGTACCCCCTTGATTACCATCACCGAGTTGAACGGACCAGTCACATCCTTCATCAGCTTGTACCACCAATGCTCGGTTTGTATTGGAAGACCCTGCTTGATTTGGGTTGTTGACAGCCACTATTCCTCTTTCATTATTGACTTGGGTGGTGTTGGATGTAGTTTGATTTCTGAAGGGGTTTTGGTTTCCATGCTTCGTAGGTCTTGTGCATTCTCGTTTGAAATGCCCTTTCTCACCATAATTGAAACAAGTAACGGCATCCTTATCAAAGCCGTACTTAGTATCATTTTTGCTCTCCAGACTTGTTCTCCCCGTTCTAGCCATATAATCCTTTGCTCTTCGAACTGCACTTGCAAACGCCCATTAATATCTATAAGATCCATCTCGTCTTTGTCGATTTTTTGGTAGTCCTCATTTCTCAAATTAATGTTTCCAATTTGACCAGCCACCAAACCACAGTAAGCACTAACCATGGTGTTTAGAAGTTCCATGTGTTCCTTAGAAACTTCTACACTCACCTTGGAAAGATGTGAGGTGTTAAATCTAACAGTGTTGGGACTTTGAGATTGGAAATTGTTTCCATAACAGGCTTCTTGTGTTGCATGTTGAGCACCAAAATATTGAGGTTTTGGTAAGAAGGCACTAGGATCAAATCCTTGACTATATGATTGGGTTGATTGATCTGGTTTTTGTGGTGGTGGCATGAACGGATTTGCATTTGATACAAATGTCGTTTGTAATTTCGGTTGCGTAAAAGTACCAACACCTGCGTTAATGCCGCCAAAATACATTTCAGGATTCTGAGGAACTGGAACCCTTTTTGCTTTTCGAATTTCCTCTTCATCCTTGTTTTCCAACTTTTGAATGAATTCATAGATTGTAATTGTATCTAACACTCTGGTGTGTTTGAGTAAATCTATGAATTGACCCCACTTTGGTGGCAACGCATCAGCAAACCTTGATACTATTTCTTGTTGAGATGCATTCACATGATATGAGTACATTTCACTTAGCAAGTGATAGAATCGAGTTGTCATATCGTTTAGCGTCTAATTTCCATAACCAAGAAACCTTCAAATTCCTTCTTCAGCAAGTCGTGTCGAACTTTTCGTGTAGCTGCATTTCCCTCACCTCTTGCTTCTAATGTATCCCACAGATTCATGGTGGAAGTACAATAGATGAACTGATGATAAATATCCTTGTGAAGAGCTTGTGTGGGAATTGCAAAGGCCTTCTTCTCAAGGTCATAAGCCTTCTTGTCCAATTCGGTCATGCTTGCTAAAGTAGCAGGATTAGAACCAGCTTCTTCAAGTGTGACATTGTAAGGCGTAGTAAAGCATGTCCATAATTCAGTGTTTTGACCAAAGACATATGTATGAAAACGTCCCTTCCATGCCGGATAATCATTCATATAATTCAGTTTGGGTGGACGATTGTTTCAGCTTCACTTTCGCTTATCAGTAAGGTTTGAACACTTTGGTTTTGGTTTGCGACACAAGCCCACTGACTAGCGGTAATCACGGAGGCTTGTTGAGGCATAAGTCCTTTAACCCATGACATGTCAGGGCATGATTCTGAAGTACCTTGACTTGTACTGGACGTACTGCCCCAATCCCAAGGATTAGAGCTCATTTTTTATTAGTTAAAACAAACTATTAACTTAAAAATTCAAAGTTGTTAAATTTGAGCAAGTTATAAACTCTCTATGAAAAATTTAGCACACTTTCAACAAAGAATCTGATTCTACGAAGAATGAGTATCTACGAACAATGTGGTCTATGAAGAATCAGTGTCCAATGAAGAACTGATTCTTTGTTGGAGACTAGATCAATGAAGAATAAGGATTCTTCGTCAGAGAGGAATCAACAAAGGATTATTCTTCGTTGAGTTATTGTTCGCAGAAGATGGTTCGTAGATACTGAATTGTTCGTAGTCAATGAATCTTCGCAGTTTGGTTGGTGAACTTTTTCTTAAATAGAAACATCCTTTTCTGACAGAGAATAAAGCAAAGATTTTGTTTCCAGTTTTAGAAAAAAAAAGATTTCAAACAACCTATTGTCCAGTGGTTTGTTATCCTACCAACTTTTCCGGTGAGTTTTTCCGGTGAACCTTTGCCGGAAAATTTGCCGAGCACAAACTTTGACCAAAATTCTTAATAAAAACTAAACCTTAACATGTCTACACTTGTTTTAGTCAAGTTTTAAGAAAGATTATCTTCAAATATCAAGTTTAACACAGACTTTTGAGCAATATTTCTTAAAAACTAAGTTTTCTAGCTTTCAAGTTCAAAAATCCTTCAAGAACACTTAACAAACAAGCTCACATACAAGATTTTCCTCGGTTTTGAACAAGGAAGAGAGCCAAAGCTTTGATACCACTTGTAGGTCCACTTGGAGGATCAAGATAACCTACTCTCTTGTTTGTTAACACGCACACAAGTGCGGAATCCAAGTGTGAATGCAAACCGTAGTAAAACAACTTATGTAAAGCAAACACAAGTAACCAAAAGATTCAATATCTTTGATTAACAGGAAGAGAATCAGTACATACACATACTCACGGTGTAAACTTTCTAGGACTCTCTTAATGAAACTGTGATATAAGTTTCTGTTTATATAGTCAAGGTAAACCAGCAGCCCTACGAAGAAGGCTGTTGGCCAACGAACAAAGGATATCCCACGAAGAATGATTCTTCGTGGGTCTTCACCACGAACCATCAATACTACGAAGGATGACTCTTCGTAGCCTTCCTGATCAATGAACAATCCATTATTCTTCGTAGGATTCCCTTGTCCAACAGAAGCAGAGTTCACTTGTAAAACAAAATACAAACAACTAACATGTGACATCTGTGCATTTCTATCATCGTACTATTTCGAACAATTTTTAATATTATAATATTGTGTTTTATTCCAAGATTTGTGTATTTTATATGGTATTTTCATATTTTCAATCCTTGTTCAATTTCGATCTTCCAAACCTTTTATGGAAGTGTAATCGCAAACCGTTACGCAAACATAACCAGTTTAACGCGACATACACTCTGGAACAATGGCATAAGCTAAACATACCCTATATACCCTTTACATAACTTAGAAATAAGTTTTGAGGGCTTCAGTATGGCAAAAACATGCTTATTCAACTTCAGGGGCTATTTTGCAAATTATGCGAAACTCTGCCGTTACGCGTATTTCCTAATCCAGAACATGTACACGCATCCCAAAATTTTTTTAATCATTAAAATCTAGTATTTTAGTGATTGGAATGCAGAAATGTCATTCGTTACGCATTTACGGTCATTTGCGCATTCGTTACGATTTTTGTCGTAATTAACCAAAAACCGCAACTGTGCGACCGAACGAACCGACACCCGGAACATTTTTGGACACATTTTAAGTTTGCTAAGCTTTATCGTCTTAATAGAGCTTAAAAATGAGGTTAACGAGTGTTAAAAGTGCCAAAATGCGACGAATCGTGTTCAGGGGCCTGTTCTGCCAACTTTTGAAAGTTGTTGTCAGCTAAGGGGCTTACGAACCGTAAGCCCATACCCCTTATGGTCCGTAAGGACCCCCCAGCTCAGCAGTCTCATGGCAGCTTCTTATTTAATCTTTTGGACACTAAGCAAACGAAATTGCCACACTCCTTCTGGTTTCAACACCTCATTATACACTTGTAATGATCCTAGATCAAGTGCCTAACACTTGGAATGATCTTGTGCATCATCCACAAGTATAAATAGGCCCTCATTTTCACTTCACAACTTGCTCATTTCCATCTTCTTCCTCCCATACTCTTGGAGTTTGCTTCCATCCTTTTTGGAGGCCTCCTACTGAGTTCTTTGAGATCTTAGGTGTTCCGAAACACAAGTAAGATCTCATCCTTAGTCTTTTTCATAGCTTTTAGCTATTTCAAGCTAAAAGTCAAACATTTATTTGACTTTCGGATTTGACCATTGATTGGTCAAAACAAAGTTCGATTGAGCTTTGCAACGTGATCGTAATCACGATGGTTATGATCCTTAGCGATCATACCTACTGATTTACCATGTTACTAGTTGAAGTGACGAGTCGAAGTTTCGGTCAATAATGCGCAAAGTGTGCATTATACGATGAAACTATTTTCAAGTGTCAAAACACTTTGTTTTGATACCAAAATAATTTTTATTAACTTAGTTAGACATGCTAAACATGTCTAACTCGTCACTTTTAGTTTAGTGCTTGTTTAAGTCGAGCGGTCTTGACCACCGCTTTGACTTTGGAATCCGACCCGTTTGGTCAATCTTAGGATCCGACCAAACACATATTTGTGACCATAGTTATATAGAGAATAACCCTCTGAGGTTATACCTTATGGTCACGTC
Source organism: Scalesia atractyloides (assembly GCA_947069175.1). NCBI lineage: Eukaryota > Viridiplantae > Streptophyta > Magnoliopsida > Asterales > Asteraceae > Scalesia > Scalesia atractyloides. Next base: position 28,670,387 of record CAMTDV010000004.1, read on the forward strand.
GTTTGGTTAGTATTATGATAGGTCGTTATTATGCCCTTTATAAATGACCAAAATGCCCTTTTTGCGCATAAATTCATTTTAAGCATATGTGGCTAAAGTTTTGACATACAAACTGATATTACAACATTATTAAACATGTTTGGGCATTTAAGACTTATCGTAGGACATGTTTAACCATCCGATCACGCGTTTACGCAAATGACACGTTAAAGTAGCGTAAACTACCTTAACGGGTCATTATGGGTCAAAACCACTTAGGATCACTTCCAAATCAGAATGTTGAGTTTATTAAATCATACTATATGAGTTCCAATACTCATTTTATTTATAAGACATCATTCTATCCAATCCGCCGATTAAAGTCCCGACTTATTAACATAGTTACCCGATCTTAGGAACCATTTAATTCCTCGGACTCTTGCGCTTTATTATTCTTCTTGAACAAGGATACTTTTGCAACCCCAAGTGAGTACATAGACCCCTCTTTTATATTTTTCAAATATTTTGGGGTGAAACACATGTGCCTACTCGATATTTTCATGTTTTCACGCTTTCGTGACATATACCTGCTATGTTCATCTAGTACATATGTAGTACATCATTTCAATTATGTTTTGCTATGTATGTTGACTGAGCATGCTAGCACATTGATTTCAACGACATCTTTTGCGGCATATGTTGACTTAGCATATGAGCACATTGATTTACATTACATTTTGCTATGTATGTTGACTGAGCATGCTAGCACATCGATTTTATGGACATTTCTATTTCTTATGTTGACTTAGCATACTTAGTACATGGTTTAAAGACATTTTCATGACATTCCTTACCTTGACTATGGCATTTGGTTTGTTTAATGGGACATAATACATTCATTAACATTGATCATGCCGCCCGGTAGTATGTAATGGTACCATAGGACTTGACAAATCCCGTTCCCCGCTTCCTAGGTTTGTTTGGAAGTATGGAATGACAGAATCAGAATACGTTTTTGATAAACCTTTGACTTGATAAGGGTTTATCCGACAGTCTCAAGGCTTGAATGTATGCGATAAACATAACTACATAAATATTCATATCAAATAAAGCATTGGTTTTGCAAAACATGACTTTTGATTTAAACTTTGATTTATTCAAGATATTGTTTTGTACACGATATTTGGTTATACAATACATTTGGTAATACATGACATTTGACATTTATTAGACAAGACATTTTTTGTGGTTATTTGATAAGTGATCTAAATAACGAGATGTGTGTAATATTATAAAAGCATAGTGGATACGCCGCTGGTACTTCTTATATATAAGTGCTTTCACGATATTACATATCGTAGCGTTATTTAAATCACTTTGACAAAGACAAAGACATGACTCATTTGGTACAAATAACATATTTTTTTTTTCACAAGACATTGTTTTACAAATGGCATATTTTATACAATTCATTTTCATCCGGTTAATTATTTAACCATACATCCTTCTTTCATATCATTTGATTTTCGTATTGATTTTCATATGATTTTATAAAAGAAAACATTTTTATAAGATTCATGACTACTTTTCGTTAAACTATTATTTAAACTTCAAGTCATGAATCCTCATCAACAAAACCTATGTAACTCACAGGCATTTTTATGCTGACGTACCTATTTTCACATGTGTTTCAGGAGCTAATGCTTAAGGTTGATTCATGCGACACTTAGGATGGACTTGGGCTTTAGTGACTTAAAATCTACAAGACAATTAGACTTTTGTTTATTATCTTTTATTCCAGACAATGTAAACAATTTTTATTCAATAAAACGTAACCTATTATGCCATGGTTGTTGAAACAATAACTCTGTTACTACACTCCCTGACGATTCCGCCGCGGTTTGTTGTTTTACGCGGTCGGGGTGTGACATAACAGACTGCAACATGCAGCTGGTTTACAACACCAGTAAACCAAACGTCATGCTAAGTCAATATTGGAGGATATCTTGACTTGGCTGGCTCGACCAAAACTTTACAGACACATAAACAAAGACCGTATAGACTACCGTTAGCTAAGAACAAGCTACAGACACAAAACTGTACCAACAATACCAACTGCTAATGCTCGAACTAAGATGAGTGTCACAGAAGGACAATCACATGTTTGTAATGAGTCTATTGCACGTCCGAAGCGTGGTAGATCAGTCGATTCCAATAATAAAATTCCTCGAAAGTTGGAGCAACTAATTAAGATGGTCAATTCGAGGTTATATTAAAAAGGTCTCCTGAAGAGACGGTTCAAGAGGAACCTCAGGTACCTGGAAATAAAGAGATCTCGATAAGTTATATCATGTCTAAGATATGTATGGAATCGAAATAAAAATCAACGTCGTTATACTTTTGTATATAATGTAGCGCTTGAAATGATTAAATGACGTGGATCAAGATTTGAGATCTGCATATGAACGTAAACATAGAAATGATTGGCCAAAATGAAAAGACGCAAATAAATCAGAGTTGAATTCTCTGTTGAAATGGAAAGTTTTGGATCACTAGTCCATGCAACTGAAGTTGTAAGATGTGTTGGATACAAATGGGTCTTTTATGCAAGTTACGAATTGAAAATAACATGAAGTTATTTTAGGAAAAAATGGTGGCACAAGATTTTTGCAAAGATCTACAATTGATTAATGAGGAGACTCATTCTCTAGTGGTGGATGCAATATCTTATTAGTATGGTAATACAAAGACAAATTGATACGCGTCTAATAAATGATGTGATTCATTTGATGCTGAAAGCTTACATGAAAGTCCTCGAATGATTTTAATGGTAGAAAACATGTCAAGTATGTTCTTGCGAACATCATGTTTATTGTATACAGATTCAAATCTGAACACATTATGTTTGTTATATATATTATCAAATGGAACTCCTATTGAATTTCCTAAAGCAATTGAGTTCTTAAAAGGTTAAACGTCTTTATGATGTAATTGTGGACCAAATACACATACATAATAAACTTGTACTCGGTGATCGTGATGTTAAATTAAACAGTGTTAAAACCTCCGTGCAATATGGATTTTGGAAATAAAAGCAAGTATTCATGATATCTTTGCATAAGATACAAAAATATATGTTATAAATGAGCAACTTTATGTAGAAAAAACTCCTAAAGAGTGAAATCACATGCACATCTAGTTAAGAGATGGGAAGAATTTCCTGATGGATTGATAATGCTTGAAGCAACGATATCAAAACCTCAAGAACGTATTATATCAAGTTCATAGCCAGGTCGAGTGTTGTACAACTCGAGATATTCGCATAAAGAGGGATATAAGTTTGATTAAATTAGCCATGTTTTATCAACATTCTACTTTTAAAAGTTCACTATAATCGCAGTTTACAGTGATGATGTATAGGCATCATCGAGAGAAACTGTCGAGCTTTTAGAGGGGGAATTTTTGAATGACATTGACACATTGTAATTAGTACTCGACATGCAGTTCGAGTATATGTGTAATCAATCAAACCATATCTATAAGGAGGTTGAAGCGTTTTACCATGGACAAAGCTTATCCTTTAAGTACGTTAAAGGTTATTCGGTTACTTGATAAAGAAGTACCATGTGTTAAGTGCAATTGTGCATTAGTATTTATTGCCATTTATTCATGATTTTATATATCTTTATTGAATTTATCAATTTGATATAACATGTGTTAAGCAAGGAAATATTGAAATGGGAAAACATCTATTTCAATACATATAAGGTATGTAAGATTTGAAATTCTATTTTGCTAACCTATCGAAACGAGTTCGGTTAGTTTTGTAAATGCAAGGAATGTAACAAAACACAGTTGTGGATCTTGTGACATTTGTTTACAAGAAGAGGCACTGGAAGACTTATATGAAGATATACAACATTGCGAACGTAAAGAATTGCATATTAAATGATCAGGTAGCAAATCATTGGCTACAAAACTTTGAGCAACTTTCAACAAAGATGGACACAAGTCACTTAAAGACTACATGTTTGAATGAGGGGGAGTATTATACAAGTTGCACTCGTTTTCCATTCACTAAGTTTTGTCCCACTAGGGTTTTCTTAGTAAGGTTTTTAATGAGACAACGTACATGAATCAGAAGTATCAGGGGGAGATGATACGCGTTGCACTCTTTTTCCCTTAGCTAAGGTTTTCTCCCACTGGGTTTTCCTTGCAAGGTTTTTAACGAGGCAACATCTCCAAAAGTATCAAGTTGATAACAAATGGGGAGTGTTATAAATATATTATTATTTTGGTTATCAACAACAAAAATAGATTAGCTTTTTCTCCAAGTTGTGTACTCATATACATAGCCCTATTGTATCTCAAAGTAAGTCATCTCATTGAGTGAAATATTATAGTTATTCTCTTTATGTTCTCCTCTTATAATTGTGCTATTAGGCTAGTTTCAAAACAAGAAAAGATTTAAAATAACAATGATTTTTTACTTTCATACCGCTGTGAAATCTTTTATCATTTTATTGACATATTCTTATTTGTGTCATTTTGTGGCGATATAGAAAACAGTTGACATGAATACCCTTTTGTCTAATAATCAGTCTGGTTGATTTCATGTTATTCAAGAAATTTCCAATGCAACTTTTTTCCATCCGTAAATGAATTGATATAAATGGTTATGAGTAGGCGAACCCAGCTCACATTTGAGGATTCCTAAAAATTAGGGTTGTAAACGAACTGAGCATTCAACGAACAGTTCGTGAACCGTTTGGCGTGAAGTTGGTTTATGTTTGTTCGGTTAATAAACGAACGAACATGAACAAGAAATTTCATTCTATTAGTTAAATGGATGAACATGAACAGAGGTCTCGTTCATTCAATTGTGTTCGTGAATGTTCGATGAGGTGTTCATGAACGTTTTTGTGAACATTCATTCATTTGTGTTTGTTTATGTTCGTTTGTTTGTGTTTTAGTTAAAGCTTTTTTGTATATTCATATATTTATCTATACTTTTCATAGTATTTATTTTTATTTATTTTATTACCCTAACAACTAAACTAGGAAACCTTATTTCCACCTTGTTTATGCACCATTCCCCTTTTATTATTTACATCTTCAAATATGATCGACCTACGTTCCACAATTAAGGCTTCAAATTCAAGGTATTCTATCCAGGTTTCCTAAGCTTTTCTATTCCATATGCAACTGTCATTCTTACTTGAATGTTGTCTATTGCCATTCATATAATAATATATAGAGTGCACCTGGGTGATACTCGGCCTGATGAGTTTTCATTGTCGTTCGACCTTTATTCGGTATCCTCATGTGGTTTAGGTCCTTGATAAGCATTCCCTACTTGTCATACTTTAGACTGTTCCATCTTCATAATAGTAAATCATTAAACTCTCGCCAACTTCGGATGCTAGCCTTCTTCAATTAAAACGTATTAGTAAAGTTGAAATTAGTTAACGCTCGTACTTAATACAAGGCTTCTACAATATTGGTCTTTTACCAATTTATTTGTGGTAACGTGCTTTAACACGACAACCCTATGTGTTGTTTACAACACTTTAATATGATAGACGTTAATGTTTATAATAACTTACCGGATCGTGCGATCAAGTCTCGAACCGGACGCATTTGATCATTAACCTTGAGCTCTGATTACCAACATATAAGACCCTTATTATATAAATCGAATTTTTGTGAGAATTTCGCATATAAAAGATTTTATATGCAATTACATGTTCATACTATAATACGAGTTTCTTTAAACTTCTTAAAAATTTAAAAGCTTTCAACATATTATCGATGTTTAGTTTCGAAACAACTAAACATATTGCGGAAGCTTGAACTTTGATCGTGTTTGGTTCTTCTTTGAGCTTGATCGTCATCTGGTGCTTCAAATCTTTACCTATATTTCATAAAATATGAAATACATTAGTTATAACAAGTTTAAAACATGTCTAAATAAGCCTGAATGCCAAAAATGACAAAAATCAAACAAAATGGGATTTTGTTGTAACCCCGTCGTAAGCTATGGTCCTATATCGTAGCTTATGGTACAACATTTATGTGGTTACAACATCTGCCTACCGTAAGCTACGTAGGCCACCGTAGCTCATGTTAAATTTGTCGTTTTTGTTACGAAAACTTCCGTAACTTATCCAATTTTCATCTCTTTCACTCAAAACTTGTTTCTACATGCCCGTAAAATGTTACCTACATATTTAACTAGAAAAACTCAACCCGGATTCATAACTTTTATGAATTACGCAATTATTACCCGGTTTATGCGCATAATTCATTTTGTCCCGTTAAGGGATTTAAGCATTCGAGTTTAAATCTCACTCCTTCTTCCCATACCTCCTATTTCCTCACTAAGACTTCTTCTACTTTCCATCACAACTATATTTGTGGTGGATTTCATAAGGTAAAATCATATTTTCTGAATTCTACCCTTTGGTATGACTATTTACGAAAAAGACCCATTACGAGGCATTAGACCAAAAGACTTATACCTTTCACTTTTACACTATTGAAAGAATTTACTCAATCATAAAACTTATTTTCAAACTACCCTTAAGAGTCGATTGCCCCGTTTGCAAATTAGAGGACACTTTTCAACTTTAGTCCTTTCTACGACGGAGGACTTTTACAAGCGTATTTTGACCAAGTGAGCACCTTTAATCAATATTCTATTTAAATTTTTTTATATTCCTAAGAACATAATATCTACGATTTCAAATCATTAGATATACTTTACTTTAGGTAACCCAATGTCCACCTATGACATGTTTAACTCCCATCGGACCTTAAGTCCTTATTGAGAGTTTGACCCATTACACATACCTGGCTCGGGTCATAGCATTGACCGGTTTGTTTTACTACCTTGCACTATTAATTGCTAATTTAATAGTGATGCAAGCACTACGCTATATTCCCTATGAGCACAAAACTCGATAAACGACCATTAGTCATTATTGTCAAATGGTGATCACTTCACCTTTTGACCCATTTGGTCTAATGACCATTTTATCGTTGTCAGGTGATATTTATTTGTCATCTCATTCATGTAGCTCATTTAGGTTTACACCATACGATCATACTACTTAAAAATCATTTCTTAATTCTTTTGACCCATCATGGCTTACGCCATAAAGTGTCTTTTTCAAAAACTGGTGTTTATCCGTTAACTCGTAACCAAATTACATGTTACCCTTTTTACCCATTATAGGTTACACCATAAGGTAACTTAATCAAAACTCATTTTTTATTCGTCATCAAAAACTGAATTACCGTTTTACCCCTTTTTACTATCAAATATGGTTTCTCACAATTTTCACTTATTCCGATACCAATCATTTTGCGTCGTAACATCATACTTTAAATACATATTCACCTTATTCATAACCAATAGAATAAGTATGTATCCTACTAAAAGGGTGTAAGCTTTACTTACCGTGCATCTGATTATGTTTTCCACGCGTATTCGACCCGTTTGACCTGCTTCTTCCCAAGCTCCCACCTAGCTTGTCAAGCGTCAAACTACCTTCTATCATTCGCAAGATGGTTAGATTAGTCATTATTTATCAAGACTATCCGACCTATTAACATTTGCAAACGCACAGTTAAGTTGAACGAACTCATTTAGGCATTTATCAATTACCCAACTTGTGATATTTTTAGTCTACCCTCTTATCTAAATTCCTAGCCAAGTTCATATCATTTCTTTCACTTAAACAAGTTCGAGCGATGTCAAGTTAACTTAGCTTTCGGTTATCAATGCTAATTTATCCATTCATTATGCTAGAATTAAGGATTTTCATATCTATGTAAAAACCCATTTCATCATATTACTAGATATTCATCCAAATACCTAATATAATCAAGTTCTACATACAAACTAGTAGACAACATGATCTTATACACTTATTATCATTAAGATAACATCAACTTTATCATATCATACAAAACCCAATTCAAGTCATGTATGAACACTTACTTGAATCTCTAATTTGTTCAAGTATCTTATACATACACACAAGTATGATGCTCATATATCATCAATTTCATCATATAATCAAAACTCACTTCAATATCTACTTGTTAATCACTTACAAGTAACTATACCTCAAATATTTCATATTTTCACTATATCAAACGCAATTAAGCGTGCATATACACCCAATTTCAACTTTGGATCATAATCCAACTATCTAATTGCAAGTATTCTACCTGCCTCAAGTTATAACTTTCACCAAACTAAGTTTTGAGACATACCTTATGATCCCCTCGTTTAGGTGATCGTTTATATGCGTTCATGCATTTATTTGAGCCTAGAATTGACCTTCAATTTGGTGAATTAAGATGAACAAGGGCTGCTCCATTTTTCTCCCTCCTGAACATCGACCAGAACACATACTAATGTGTGTGTTCTTCTTAGTTTTGCCCTTTTTAATCCCTTACTTCCAATTGTCCAGATTTAGTCCCGTAGGTTTAGTTTTGTTTAAACCCTCATATAACACTTACTAACAATTAACTATTCTCATAACTAGGTTTAGACATTCCTAGTCAAATTTATTAAAAATAGGGTGTTACAACCCAACCCAACCCAATTCAATTTAAGTTCCACTCACCCGAGCCTTTTATAAACTTTTACTTACCACAAAGTATTTCTTTACTTTATTTAGCGTTAGCTTTGATTATTTAAAATCCTAACGCTTGCCCGGTAAACTTTTATCGTTGATGGTATTTTACCCATTCTTTAATGTTAACAGGGCTTAATTACCAAACCTGTTTTTGGAGTGTTAAAGGTCAATTCACCTTTTATTTAAATGTTTAATAAACAAAATTAAAAAATGCATAAACACACTTCATTTTCCCCAATTTCCTAACCATAAAACCATATCCACCACATCCTGCCACCACCACCTCAAATCTCGTCACCACAACCTGCACATCGATCTTCCAATAGATTCTTTTAGCCTAAATATTCCCCATTTTCTGCTGTTAAAGTTACTAACTTTTCGTTCAAATCTTCCATTTGCTTTTCCATCACTGTAATCATCTGTTTAAAATAATTGGTTACGGCTTTTTGCTCGTCAAGTTGCATGAGAACTTCATCTCTCTCTAGTGCAGCCTTATCAAACGATGCTTTATAGCTTCCTGCTTCATCCTCTAGCTCCTTAATTTTCTCAACTTGATTGACACTTGACATTTCCAATGAGGAAATCATGTCTTTAAACATGCTTAACTGTTCATCTTTCTTAACAATTTCACTCTCTCTTTCTATCTTCATGTTCTCCAATTCGGTTTTCTCTTGAACAATCTGCTCAAATGTAAGCTTCCGTTGTTCCAACTCTTTCGTGGCATCCTCCAATTTTTTAGCAACCAAACTCTTTTCGTTATCCAAATGTTCAATACGCCTCTCTGTTTCCTTCTTTTCTTCAACCAATTCATTGATCTTTTTCTTCATCTCCTCTTCTTCATTTTTCGAACTTGCAGCGTATTTCTTCTCTAGCAATGCTCCTTCCTCGATCCGCATACTCTCTACCAACTTCTTGAGTTTATCCACTGAAGCTTGCAACTCAAGAGTGGTGGCGGCAGGATGTGGTGGTGGCGGCAGGATGAGGTGGTGGTGGCAAGATGTGGTGGTTAGGGTTTTAGGGTTAGGAAATTGGGGAAGATGAAATGTATATACCATTTTTTTATTTTTTTATTAAACATTTAAATAAAAGATGAATTGACCAGAATACCATTAAGTGAATAAATTTAATCCAGTTAGTGCTAAATGACGTAGAGTGTAATGAGGTTTGCAAATAAAGGATTGTGACTGTAATTATTGAAGTTAAAGACTATCTGTTGCAATACGGTACACACATAATGGACGAATAGTGTAATTTACCCAACATTTTATACAATATAATCATTTTTATACGATAAATATCGTATCGTATAGGTGTAGTATAGGTCACGTATTGACCTCGTATAAGCCTATAAGTGTGATATGGTATCGTATAGTGTAGCACATGTATCTATAAGTGTAGTATCGTATTGTATAGGTCTCGTATAAACCAGGTAGAACTAATAATTTGGATAAGTTCTACATTCCATATATATTTCTAACAATTATAACTCCCTTCCAAGTGTCGGTGTACACTTGAATTGGGTTCTAGTGATTTCTGGGACCTTCACGTATAGTGTGTGCTGTGTTCATTTTTCGTTATATTTGTGGATTAGGATTATCCTTTCTATTTAGTAAAATCAGTGTTTATGAATAACCCATCAGATATATAAAATCTGTTATATATGGGAAAGGATTTTAAAACCCACAATATGTTGAGTACTATACAATTTAGACTGTCATTAGTTCCTTTATATTACTGGAAGATAATGCTGTTACAAAAAAAAAAAAAAAAAAAAATCATAGTATCTCTACAAGTTTGACATGTGAAACATGTTTAACTCAGTAAAATACTTTATATCCGAGCAAGATTTTGGATACATTTTGTATGGATGTTAAGAGGCCATGGTGCATAAAGATTGAAGAGACATAGTGGTAACCCAGCTATATAAAAACAAAGAAAGATCACATGGGAATGCAATAATATATTGACTTGTCATATACCAATTATTAGAGATTTGATCTATAAGTACATCTTCTTCAACTCATTTTGACATCCAAACCACACTTCAATCTCTATCTAGATTTTCCAAAGAGATTGAAATATGGGTTATGTTGAAGCTTATGTTTTTATGTTATTCGTAGCAACATTGTCCTCTTTCACCATTGGTGATCCACAAGTCCCATGTTATTTCATATTTGGTGACTCGTTATATGATAACGGCAACAATAACGACCTTGTTACAAAGGCAAAAGTCAACTTCCCACCCTACGGGATCGACTTTCCTGACGGTCCAACTGGAAGATTTTCCAACGGTCGAAATATTGCTGACGTTATCGGTGTTTATCTCTTCCTCTTTTATAAAATATGAATGTTGCATAGAAAATTTTAATCTGGCTATAACTTGAAATGACTGGAATGTTATTGTCGTACAACATATATCCTATATGTTTTCATGATAACATGTTTTAACTCTTAAAGAAATATTTGGGGCTCAAAAAGTTTACCCTTCACAATAACATGTTTTAACTCTTAAAGAAATGTTTGGGACTGAAAAAAGTTTACCCAGAAGATAATGAATTTGAATCTAAAACTTTTGGCCCGGAAGTTTTGTTAATCACATGTTAATGAACTTGTGTACAACTTTTTTAGGCCAAAAGATAAATTTTGGGTCATAAACCCGAAAACAAACATTGCATAAATTAATGTTTGGGGCTGAAAAATTTTGCCCAAAATAATGAAATACAACCTAAACTTTTGGCCTAGAACTTTTTTTAACCACATATTAATGAATTTGTGTATAAAATTTGAAGAGAAATTAATAATTTGGGGAATAAACCCAAAAAACAAACACTCAAACAAGTTGGCAGTTTGGTTTTATAGTTTGATTTAATTTTGAAGTACAGTTTGTATTTGGAGCGGTTTTCGAGGAAAACAAAACCGAAATCATGCGCTAATAATACTTTGGTCGGTTATTTCAGTTTTGTCGGTTTCAGTTCACTAATCTGTTTTTTGCTCATCCACAGCTGAACTGCTTGGGTTTGAAAACTCCATTCCACCTTATACGACTGTAAGTCGCGAAGACATCGTTCGTGGGGTAAACTACGCGTCAGGTGCCGCCGTAATTCGTGACGAAAGTGGCCAACACATGGTAATTTTCTTTACAAATTTGACAGCTCCCATGCATATTTATGATATAAATTTATCAACCTAACGTCTGCATCGATGTATCTTATATACATGAGTAGATTATTATTCCATTGATATTGATAATTTGATAACAGGGTGGTAGGATAAGCTTGAATCAGCAAATAGCACGTCATGCTATCATTATATTGCAACTAATCGACTCAATTGGAAACGGAAGTTCAGCCCCGGTACAAGAACATCTACACAAATGCATATACACAGTTGCAATGGGAAATAATGATTTCATCAACAACTATTTCCTTCCACAATTCTATAACACAAGTAGCCTGTATACACCTGAAGAGTATGCAGAAATCCTTGTATAACAATATAGCGAACAGCTATCGGTAGGTACTTTAAGTGCTAGCTATCAATCATTTGTTATACATGATATTTAGAAAACTGGAAAATTGCAACCGAAATTTGCGACAGAATAAGTATAGTCGCTTACTTATCAACCGAATTCCGACAGGAAACATAACTGCCCCAAAAGTAGCAACCTCCAAGGATTCGGTCACAATTCATAACTTTATGATATTTGGACTAAAATGACAAAAAAAAAAAAAAAATTTTTGACTAAAGTGACATTTTTAGTCAAACCTCAGAGATTAAAATGGCAATTTACTTGATAAAAAAGTATTACAAAATAGTTAGATAATTAGCCACCGGCTAAACAAAAATAAACTCCGGCTAAGCCTTGTAAGAAAAAAACCCCGCTAAGCCTTCTTAGCCGTCACCTAAGGCCCCGAGCACTAAAAAGAAGCCATAGCCGCACGCTAATTACAAGCCTTATCAGCGGTGGAGTTGACTTGACGAGTTCTAATTAGTTAAATAGTTTGAAAAAAATTAAAAATGGTGTATATTTTGGAAAGTTTTTTTTTCTTTTCACTTTTCTATTTGTCAAGGTTGGCTTATTTTGTGAATTTCCTTTTTTTTATCCTTTTCATTTGTAGAAACTGTATGAGTTTGGAGCAAGAAAGTTTGCGGTTTCAGGAGCCGGATATGTGGGATGTGCACCCACGATGATGGCTAGATATGAAACAAATGTATGTGTTGATGCAGTAAACTATGCTGTTGTACAATTCAATGCGAGGCTTACAGCTGCTCTCGATGACCTCGAGAGTAAACTCCCTGGAGCGAAGTTCATATAAATGGAGCCTCCACTAGGATATTCTAATGGTATTCTTATAGCTCAATGGTTACATTTTAACAAATAGATTAAAGTAATTAGTCAATTTCATACAATACTAAGTGTAGGTAGTGTACTAATAAACTCACTTAAAGTTCGTGAAAATCAATCAAGTTTTATTTAAAATCAGTCAACTTTTGTCAAGTGTTTTAATCTTTTGAAAATAATTTATAAATGTATAAAAAAACTTCAATATTAAGTGGAGGAAAATAAAACATATAAGAATGTTGGCTACTATTCAACTTTTAGCGCTATTTGACTTAAATTGAACCGAGGTCTTACTAGAAGCAGCCTCTTTATTCCTACGGGGTAGAGGTAAAGTTGTCTATATCTTACCCTCCTTAGACCTTACCTTAGCTTTGTTATTGGGGGGTTTACTTAGTATGATGATGATGATGATGATGATGATGACGACGACGACGACTTAATTTGAACAATTATGAAACCAGGTTATTATTTTGTGAATTGCTTTCTTCATTATAACATAGTACTCAAGTTAAGTGCATATAATATTACTAAATAATAACCAAGATTTATATATGCTTCATTTATCTCACTTAATTATAAAAATAGTCAGACAACCTTAGAGGAAAAAAAATTGAGTGACTTTAATGATACCGTTAAGGAACTTGATTATTAGTGTTTGTTATTAGGCGGAGTTTTCTGAAAATGTGAGAATAAGTTTTACTTTCATATTCAAATATATAATCGGTTTGCTTGAAGGTGATCAAAAGCTACTGGAACATTAATCAGTTGGCCTATTGTTTAATAAAAAAAAGTATAACATGTTACGCATGTATATTTGCACTATTATAAAAGCAATCAAGCGTTATTACAGATTAAATTCTAAAATAAAGAAAATAACTTTGTAAACCATCTACTAGAGCAGTACATCAATGATTACTGATTACTGAGTTGATGTTTCTTTGGGTAGCTATAGATCTTGATAAGTTGCTACAAGTCATATTGATTCAGTTATATAATGTAATTTGATCTAAATTGTGTGCTTAAACGCATCCAGATTTCAATGTTACGGACCAACCCTGCTGCAAGGTCTCTACAACTATCGGTGAGGGCCAATGTGTTGAGAGGCAAAACCCAGTCAAGTGCCATGTAATGAGAGGCAAAACTATGTATTTTGGGACGCATTCCACCCTACTGAAAGTATTAGTCTTGTAGACGGAGCAGCAGCATATGCAACAATGTCCCCATTTTATGCCTCTGAGAGAAAACTATCATTGCCATCAGAGGGAACACTTAATCAGTGATGCTTAATGGTTGAGGAAGAAGATATCCTAGTTGTTCATCTTTTATGTAGTAACATTAGTGGACCTTAAAAGGGTTTCATCTTTCGCTTTAGTTAAGTGACTGTATTGGTTATCTCACAAATTGCCGTGAATATGTAACTTATGCGCTAGTAATAAATAAAATGAACAACAATGGCTTGTATAATAATGTAAAATGAGAAAATAATAATGTAAAATGAGATAAATAAGTTTGGAGTACTAATAACCCATTAGTTAACCCATTTTTTATTTTATTTTATGTCATCTTTTTTCTCATGTTTAGGCCAGAGGTTTAGCAATGCACACATTGTAGATGAGTTTTGACAGTGTGTTAGGTTTTTAAGTGACCTATTCGTGAGAATAACGAATCTTAATTGTCAAACCACATCCTATACTTGTATAAGCGGATTCCTTATCTCATTTTTTTATTTCATTAACTAATAAGATTTCTGCTAAGAAAGACCTGTGAATTTCCTCACGGACCCTGTGGAAGGGAGATCTACTTTGCGACCATCATATTTGCTCGTCTTTGGTTGGGCTGAGGGGAAACATGCTTGTGTGGACCTCACGGGGTTTCCCCTTTGGTTGGTTTAAGGGAAAACGGATTTGTAGCTGGGCAAGCATCTAGAAAAACAGAATCAAAGAAAGTGGATAAACACGCTAAAGCTTGCGCAAAGAACCAACATGCCTTTGTCCCTTTTGCTTTTGATACATATGTCTCCCTAGCACCAGAAGTTATCCATTTCTTGACTAGGGTTCAACGGGTCATCCACAACAATTTTTCATCCCCAGGGGGAAGGGGTTTGTCTTTGGAAGATTAGGATTTGCAATTCAGAAAGGGGTGGCGGCGCAACTTTTTGCCCGTCTACCTTCTATTTTAATGTAACTTAACTTTAAATTTTAACAAAAAGAAAATAAAATATAAAAATAAACTGATACCTAAAACTACTAATAATTAAAAATAAACTAATATTTTAAATATACAACATATAATTATAAAAATACAAGACTTAAGCTTTGGCGTGAAGGGTAACAATATGTTCAACCAAATACACCCGAAGATTATTACGTTTTTTTTAAAGTTGCGTAGTTGCGGATAATTATCTTGTTTTTGTATGTCACTAACTTCTTCTAATACAATAGTCGCTTCAAGCTCGTTTTCAATTTGTTCAATTCACAAATCGAGTGGCCTACATCCTTTAAGATCATGCTATGCAGTATGACACAACCATAGATGATGCCTCATAGTTTTTAGTTTTCATACCCATGTGAGGTTCTAAACTATACATCATCAATCTTGGAGGACAAGCAAAGGTCGTTCAGTGTCCTCTCTAGAAGCTTCTTGTGTTGTTTAACTCGTTTTCTTTTTTTATTTTTTATTTTATTTTGTAGGCATGTAAAAGATTTGATAAATGTTTTGTTGTTGGGCTTTATACAATTAGCTAGATAGTATCCATAATTATGTTGTGTTCCACCAACCTCAAATGAGGTGTCGGATGCTACTCCGTTTATCACGATGTTGGAGTCCGATGATCAGCTCACATGTATTACCCTCGCCACGCATTTGGGGAATTTCTCTACAACCAATGTATATAATTAAGGCGTTATCGAACATGTAGGGGAAGCCATGTACGATGCATGCTAGCCCTTCAATTGTTGAACGTCGCTCGCAAATACTGCTTGCACCACGCTAATTAAAATATAGTTAGTTTTAATGGTCTTATTTTCTTTGCAAGGCTTTCACGCCAGCATAGATATCCACGTTGACTATATGATGCCATGGCCACGCCAAGGGGTGTTCCATGTCGTGGCTCAAGGCCACGCCCCCATCCAATACCTTAAAAGATAAGACGTAAGTAGAAAATGGTAAGGCGTGTTAAAAACAATTTTGAGCGATGAAGGACCCTAAACCGCCCAAAATTCCCCATCAACAATTAAATAACGCTCAAAACAAAATAAAAGGCGCTTAAAAGCCCTTTTTCTGGGCTATTTAACTACCGCCCAAAACTTTTTTCAGGCTAAACAAATAAATTCGTCCAAAAAGTTGCTATTTTTTCAAGCTAATAAAACATTAATCCGTCCAAAAAGACATTTTATATAAATTGAAAAAAAACTAAATAACTTAAACGATTCATATTTAATTTTCATGTATTTAACTATGGTTTGATTTTATCACTAATTGATTATATTTTATTTATCTTTTGATAAAAAAAATAAATTGTTCTATCCTTTTTACTATCAAGACTTTAAAGCTATGGGATTTTATTATTCTACTGCGAATAATAGACTAACTTGAATTCAAATCATTAAGTCAAAACGTATTATGCATGATCCGACTCATACGTAGAAAACGCAGGAAATAAAGCATGAAAGTGTACACCAAAACTATGTCGAAACATAACCAATAGGTATACCAAATTTATGTAAAAGGGTAGACAAACTTGAATTTTGTACCGACTATGCAGTGTGATTATGTGAAGATTAAAATCGACCCTTTATGTTAAAACGTAGACCAACTCGAATTTAATTGATGAATCGAAATGTATTAATTTGAAACTACTCGTTTTCAAATAAAACTTACATCGAAACGTACATAAAAACTAAGCATGAAAATGTATTTACGTCAACAATACATAAAAAGTCAACATGAAAATGTATTATATTTGACATGCCTCGTTTCCAAATAAAATTTATGTCAAAATGTAAACCAACTCAAATTTGTACCATCGAATCGAGTCATATTATATTTTATCTCACTCGTTTCTAAACAAAAATGACATCAAAATATACATAAAAAGTAAGCACGAAAACGTTTCATGTTTGACCCGACTTGTTTCAAACAAAATTTTTGTCAAAACGTATAACAACTTGAATTTATACCAGCGCGTACATTTAAATAAGCACGCAATAAATTATCTTTTTTAAGTTAACGAGCGAATGTATTAGGGGCGGCAATTCTTGACACGACCTGTCAACCCGACCCGAACCCAACACGAAAAAAATAGGTTTGGGTCGACTAACACGACCCGTTTAGAAAAAGGTTCGGGTTCGGGTTAACCTGTATTACAAACGGGTCGGGTTCGTGTTGAACCATTAACCGTTTAATTATTTAGGAAAAATTCTTTTATATTTTTGTGTTTGTTTTTTACATTTCTATTTTACATGCTTAGTTATAATAATGTTAATTTTGATACATTATATTATTTATTTGTCACATTTATTAAACATGTTATCGATAACCCGCTTAACCCAACAACTCGTTTATAAATCGTCAACTTATATGAGTCATTTGAAAATATGTGTTAAACGGGTTGGGTTCAGATTGACCCGAATTTATATGGGTCGGGTTCGGGTTGACCCGAATTCACATGGTTCGGGTTGGGGTTGAAATCTTTGACCCGAATAATAATATGGTTTGGGTTAAACATTTCAACCCACCAACTTGCAACCCGTTAACCTATCAACCCGACATAATTGACATCCCTAGAATGTATTAAGGAAAAATCATATTTTAATACTTCCCACCAAACGGTTGACAAACTATTCGCCAAACATATGATTGATTTGCAGCCCTAGGGTTGTATGCTAAGCGGTTACATTTGGGGTTGTAGAGTACACTGATATAGTGTATCCTCTTAACTTTAAAACCTATTATACTTTATTAAGGCCCATGATCTCCATTGGGCGGTATGGTAATTCTTAAAACCCAATACATGGGCCATTATGACATAATATGACCCGCTGTAACCGGATCTCACTCTTTATAACCTAATATTTAGGCCCATCATGCACCACTAATAAGTAATAGCTATGATAACTCTTAAGATCTAATATGACCAATTAAAACATATATGATTAACAATAACTTATTACAACACCTTATAATAAATTAAGACATTATGGGCCTCTTTATAAAAGCTTATAAAAACTTTTCAGGCCCTTTAAAACTTTGGGCCTCGAGCGACGGCACGTATTGACCGGCTCTATTCATAGCTCTTATTGATTAAGCACTCAACCATTAAAATGTTGCCTAACAACCCCTATATGTTCTAATAAAATCCATCTTGCCCCATACGGTTCAATGCGACTCACTATACTGTAACCTAATCGTTCACGTTTATTTATATAGCTTACTTCCCGAGTACTTATATATATATATATATATATATACACACACACACACTTGTATACATATATTTTGTTTTTACATATTTTAAGGGGTTAAATTTTATTACTGTGGATCACATATCTTTGGATTTGCCTGGATCACTGATCCTTAACAGATGGTGCAGGATGTCTGAGGATCACGGATCCTTAATATTGTTTTTACTAACTAACAGTTGTCACACCCCAACCGATGGCGGAAACATCGGGATGAGACAAACAAATTGTTCAAAATGTCTTAATAGTACTTTGCGACAATATTTAATAATTCAAATTTTCATTGATGCTAAATTGCGATACAATTGTTCAGAGGGAAATACGACAAGATTCCAAGGAAAATCCAACATGGAACGAAATACATGAAATTAAAACTAGGTGTATATCTAATCCACCCTAATATATTTCTTCGTCGGCATCAACTTAATTTCCTGCAACATGTATTAAAATAATATATATCAACAAAAGGTTGGCGAGCATACAAGTTTGATACATAGCATAATAACGAAAAAAGTTTGACTCATATCCAACATGGCAACATTGTATATATTTGTTTACTAAACTTGTGTTCTTATATGTCAATCCATAGTCTAATGCAATAGTGATTACCCAACATTGTCATAAACGGGTGTTTGATAATTTACTTAACAATACCACAAGCATACGGGCGAGCGTTACTCCTATAGCGCTATATTTGTTAAGGTTGGCTAGCAAAGTTAATGAGCATATATCACAAGTCTAGCATAGCATGCATTAATATACAAACGAGTATCATGTTATAACGGATAGAGTAAATTTGTAAACTAGTTTCATGGTTTTGTACATGTTGCACCCGAAATATTAAAATGGAAAATAGGATCGAGTATACTCACGGTTTTGCAAGTCTTGACTTGAATTCCGAAAGTTGTTGGGTTGATTATCTTGGAGCACCTCGTCCTTCTACAAGAAGCAACAAGGCGTATGAGTATTGGAGTTTACGGAGGATTATGGATTCGGAACTTAAATATCGTGAAAATAGTATTATGAAAGTAATCATCTTGGCACCCATGACACTTGTTCTTGACACTATAGAAACTTCAAGGGTTTGGTGTGTTTTCATGGTTTCGAAGATCCATTAGAATCATGACAAGTTGTATGATCCTTTAGATGATGTAACTAGTTTCTTAACATATAACCATTTAGTTATCATTAAGTCTTTGATACATAGCCATATATACATATACGTATACTTAATATCATATGACATGCAAATCAAGTAGGATGTAGAAGATCAAAGTCTCCATTTAGGTACCTCTATTGTGTCATGGATTTCATGCATGAGGTAGGAAGAACAAGCTTCCATTTAGGTACCTCGAATGTTCACTACTACACTTGTGCTATAAGCACAAGGAGGGTCATGAACTAAATAATAATAACAACTAATCTAGTGGAAATCATCAAGTAGTGTGTGGTTTCAAGATGAGTTGCCAAGGCTAGACCAACTTCACACATGCACAAGTTAAACTTGGACACTACTTGTGGGTGTAAACTCAAGTTGAAAAACGTAAAGTTTGTGAGGTTTTCACCTCTAGTTTGACATGTCTCAACCTTGTTTTTAAGCCTAACCAACCACAAATAGTGTTGTAAGCATTCAGACATAGGTTTGAGATGAGTTAGACTCAAGTTGAACAAGTTTTATAAAAGTTTGAAGATGTAAAGTAAAACAGTCCACTTTGGAGCCTTTTTCGTGGCATTCCAGAGCCTGATTTTCCATGGAAAACCATTGGAGATGTGCACAAGGTCAAACCAAGTAAGTGGGGAAAAGAATGGAAGGATTTGGTTAAGAATCGAGTGAGTTAGACTCACTTTAGTGAAGATGGAACTTTCTGCTCGAACTTGCAATTATCAGCTGATTAGAGAGGATTTGAGAGAGCTATGGAGGTTTGTAAAGTGTTAAAATGGTGTGGATTAGCTTGGGTTTTATAGGGGATGATTAGGGTTGGGTGTTAGTTGAGTATTTAATGCAAGAAACACAAAACAACTCAACAAAACACATAAAATAGCCCAATCCCATAGCTGAAACAATCTTTCTGCGGATTGGGGGTCGTGGCGTAGCGAGACGCCCAAGGGGGTAGGCGTAGCGTACGGCAGCGCCCCTGGTTTCCTTTTGAAGTTTGATTTCTTTCATTTTGGCCCCCAAACTTCCTAAAATTCATCATTTTATGCCTAATCTTTGATATTTAACATGTTTTCGAGTATATTGAATGTATACAAGTATAAAGTGAATATCGTGAATGCATGTACGAACGATTGCACGCATAATAAGTATCAATTGCATATAAAAGTTGATTAAATTGTAAGTAAAACAAGTGTGTATAAAATACGTATTTCATTATGATCAAGGTCTCGGATTACAAGGTTGAAATTGAAAGACGGTACAAGTAAAAAGGTTTCCAAAAATAGAAAGTTTCCCAAAATGGAAAGTACAACAAGACTTGCTAAAAATATAGAAAGTTTGAAATAGCAGGGTGTTACAGCAGTTGTATCCAATATTTGAAACTTGTATATGCAGGAACTTAGCGAGTTGGATGTCAATTACCAATTATTTGTGAAAAATGTTTACGACACCCCTATGAATTGTATGACTTTACATATGTACTAAAGTTGATTCACGATGTTAATAACTAGATTATAATACACATACACTCCATATATCACAAAGGTTCTGTGGACAATTAATGAAGTAGAACTTTTGTATCTTGAATTTATTTCCCATCACATTTTGCTTGCTATTGAAGTGTAAAAGTGACATATTTATATGATATTGGTATTCTTTTATGATGTTTTTCACATTTTGCTTGTGGTTTGGGGATCAATTGTGTTATATGTGCTCAAATTTTGAGGCTTCTATTTCTAGTGTAATAATTTTTGTTAATGTGTGATGAAGTAACGCGATTCATTTGATAAATAGGCCTAAGAACTAGATGAGTATACTTAGTCATTAACATTTTATATTAACTACTGGATGGTTCTCAATTTTTATCTTTAAGCCATAAAACAAAAGTAAAGATAATATCAGTAGATTTAGAATGATGCTGTAGTTGAAACTCTGTTAGGGTATATAGTCTATGTGGTCCTGTTCATTGATGTTCATCACTGCTACTTTTCTTTAAGAAGTTAATTATCATAATTATATAGACTCTCAGAAAATAATACGAAGGTAAGCATATGCTTGAATGCTTCCATATAAAGGTAAATATATAAGATTATAAGTGACACTTGATAATGCAAGAAAACGTCAAACAAATTGGCGAAGTATCTTTACAATGGATTACTTAAGGAAGAATCATAACTTCTTTCCATACGTATACTGATCTTGAATTAGAACATTGGGAAGAGTTTGTAGTCCAAAGGAGTGCCGAGACAGTTATGGTATATGTGAATTAATTAATTATATTACCTTTGTATGTTTCGCACATTAGTTATAATTTGTACATTAACCTACCCCTCTCTCTCTCTCTTTATATATATATATGTATATATATATATATATATATATATATATATATATATATATATATATATATATATACTAGTAATAAGACCCGCGCGCGTTGCGGCGCGGGTATTTCGTAAATGGTGAACGGATTAGTCCAAGCGTTATGTGATGTATTAACTATATGAAAACGCACGTTTTGACGTATCCGATTGAACTCAATGTATCCTATAGTTGCATTGCGATTGGATCAAAACGTAACTTAAATCGAATTTATATCGTACAGTCATAACGTATTATACGCGACCCGGCTAACTCGAATTTATATCGTCAAGGCAAAAACTCTCGAGGGGGTCAAAGTGGCATTTACAAAGTTTATAAAAAGTTAAGTGGTTAAAAATTGCATTCCTAAATTTAAGGGCTAAAAAATGGTAAAGATAAAATTTGTTTAAGTTTTGGGGTAAGAAGGAAACTATAAAAAAGTTGGGGATGAAAAGGAAATTACATAAAGTTAGGGTATTAAAATCAAACTATTTGTTAAATGAAGTAGTAATTTGGGGACTATATTTGTCATTTTATAAAACTATAAAAGTATCAAATTAAAGGGTTGAAAATGTGAATTTTCTAAAAGTATAGGGACTGGAGAGACAAAGCCGGTGGAGTTTCCACCGACTTTGTCTTTTAAGTGTTATAGATAATACTGGTTAATATTATCAATTTGATCTTAGTGTAACTGGATTACATAGCAAATAATAATAATAGCTTATTGTAACTGTAATATAATTCACATATTATTATATTAATAAAAGGTAACGATAAATTAAAAGTTTAAAGATTAACTGATTAAGTGATAATCAAATAAATAAGCATTAGGAAATTAAATTTAATAAAAAGGAAAAACCAATCACATATGTAAGTTGATATGCAATATGTATATTATACGTTCATGGAATTCAATTGTTAAAATAAAACTTCTTTAATATTAGGATTTACAAAAGATATATTTGAAATTTAAAATATTTATCTACATTTATATCTACATTATAATAAGTGGTGATAATTCTATTTAGACGGGAAAACACATTGGAGAGCTTCCCGTTTAATGACACGTGTCCTCCATACGGTTTACTTTATTATATGTATATATATATATATATACACACACACATATAGTGGAGAGTTCAAATGAGAAAAAATTTTTGTAAGAATAAAAAGAATAACTTTTAAACCAACAGAAATTCTCAATTTACTTCATTTAATGTGTGTATTTAATGTTATGGAAAAAAGGCATATAGGTAAATCTATAATTGTCATTAATTAGCTAATTAATTAAAATTGTAACTATTTTTTAATATATACTTTTTTCAAGATAAAATAATTGTTGATGAAGGACAATTTTCGACATGTGTAGTGTAGGGTAAATTTTAGATATGCGTAGGGTAAATTTTGTTAAGTGTAAGACATATGTAGGATAAATTTCGAAATGCGTAGGATAAAAAGCTTTTGCTTTATTAATGAGAGATGACATAATTAACGAGAGGAGTTATAAACTATATAATGTTTTACCATTATGTCCTTTCTTCTTTTTCTTGTCACATTAAATTTCTTCTCAAATGAACATTCCCATATATATATATATATATATATATATATATATATAATAGTTTTTGGATTTAATACTTGTGGTTAAATATTACAAGATACACAAAGGTAGGGCAAG
This sequence comes from Scalesia atractyloides, assembly GCA_947069175.1. Classification (NCBI taxonomy): domain Eukaryota; kingdom Viridiplantae; phylum Streptophyta; class Magnoliopsida; order Asterales; family Asteraceae; genus Scalesia; species Scalesia atractyloides. The sequence continues at coordinate 28,694,013 of CAMTDV010000004.1, forward strand.
AATTGTTTCAAGGTGTTATCTAACAACGTCAAACGACGTGTCTACAATTTGGGTGGAAGATCCACTAACTAGGATACTAGGTCTCAAGCACGGAGGGTGACACAACAAGCGTCATACAAGAGAAATCAACAAGTTGGTCGAAAACATAATGAAGCGGTTTTTATTTCAGTACTTAATGATGATAGCTAGATATGGTTTACTTTAGTATTGTATTTGGACAAGTTTGTATGTATGTTATAATGTAATTAATCAAGTTCTTGAATTTGTTTGGGTTTGTTTGTTTATGGCAGAATTTATATAAATTTGCAACTGGTTTTGGTGAAATTCAATATATGTGTATATTTTTTAATTCTAGTGGTATTAAAACAGCCTAGAATCACGGTGATTTGAGCTGTTTGGGTAATCACATTGATTTAGCTCACTGGGCCGGTGGTATTTTGTAGAAAAAATAGTTTTTTAAGCTGTCTATTTGTAGCACAAAATAATAGAATTTTTTCTAGGCGTTTATGGAACTGCCCAAAGCATACAACTTTGCTCCAAATTTGGGTTTTTTTGGGCGATGTAATTGTTTTCCAGGCATATTTGTTTGAAACCTTTAATTTCACCGCTTAAAAACATTATTTTTCTAGCAGTGAGCTAAAATTTAACATCTCAAAAGTTGAGAAAAACATCAGAGATCGCTAAAATAGTGAATCATTTTATCAGCCATTTTCAGTAAATAAATTGCCTGTAATGTGATATAGCCGGTGAAGTTTTTCAATAGCACACAACTAAAGAAAATATACCCCAACGACTCAAATTTCTTCTTCCTCTTTGCACACCCTATACTTCCACTCTCTCTCTATATATATATCTCTATGTTTCTTGATTTTAATATTTAGTTTTATTAAAAATTAACCATATCTTTTGTTCCAAGGCCTCTTCGTCAACCTTAGGTTGTTCTAAAATTATCTTACAGTAACAGACTTTAATTTCTTTTTCCAAAATAATCCAAGGTGGAAGAAGGATAGTAGGAGGAGACATAATCATCTACAGTGGCGGATCCAGATTATTTTTCTACGGGGGACACAAACTGATTGAGTTAAAAGAAAGCGTATCAAAACAATTTGGGTAAAAAATAAGTCGATAGATCTAATGTTTCCATAATCGAACCAGATTTAAAAGACCGTATGACGTCACAGCTTGTTTAAATATAAACAAAAATTATAGAAACACATGATAAAATTCAATTAAATATATTTTAAGAATTGAAGAATGAAAAGGTGAGTAATGGTTAATAAGTGAAAACAATTAGAAATTTTAACAAGAAACTACAACAAACAAAATAGAATAAAGTAAAAATTTTAAGTTAGTCCTCCAAGTACTATTTTATAAAACCATGAGCTCCTCCTAAAAAAACCATTTTAACTCTTCTGCAAAACAACTTTTGACTTTTCCTATACAAAACCTTTCAAACTTGCAACAAAGAAAAGCTTAAAACTTAAGATTTTGAAGAAAACTCATATTTATCACAACTTCATTACTGAACAACAAACACCCTGTTGCATCATCATCTTCATCATTGAAGACCAACAACCTCTTAGACCGGTAATCACCTTCATCATCGAAGATCAACATCCGCCATTCAGAAAAGTTACTAATAGCTACTAAAGATAGTTATATTTCTTCAATTTCTCTTCACTTTGCCTACTCTTTTTTTTCATTTTACTCACATTTTGAAAGGTTAAACTCAAATTTAACCCAAAAAATATGCATATATATAGACATGTCGGGTGAACTGGATGATGGGCTTGTGCCCATCCTGTTTAAGGCGTGCATCCGCCACTGATCATGTATCTTTAGAGGTGTTTGGGATTCCTTTTCAAACCTCCTTATTAACTTTTACAAAAAGTTATAAGGAGTTTGTAAAAGTCACAATCCCCTAACTTCTCAAAAACTCCTTTTAACACCTTAAAAAGTCCTAAGGAGGGGCAAAATTCATTTTGCCAAACAACTTTTTAACTTATAAAAGTTAATAAGTAAATAAGGAGTTTTAATAAGCAATCCCAAACATGCCCTAGTCTACACAAATGACACGTTGTTCACCAATGGACCAACAAAGTTATGTGACATTGCATGGTAATTTATGCGCGGTAGTGTCCACGTTTTCAAGCAATTAAATTAACCAAAGGCTATTCTTTTTATGTAAACAAGTGTGATATGATTTTCCCTAAAGAACAAACCGTCCAAACCCCTTTTTTATGTCAAGAGAATCAAACAAGCAAAAAACATACATATGTCGCTTTAGCGAAGTGCATGGTCCATTGATTTATAAAATAAACAAAAGAAAAAAAAACCACACGTAGTTTTTTGATAGGATAGATTTGAATGACAATTGAAAAGCTATAGATAAAATTCTATTCACACAATTCTATACCACCCATCCAAAGACACCCTAAATTGTTTAAAGGTGGTTCAGTGAAGGAAGCAATAAGGCTATGTGTAGTCATAAAATTCTTTGGTTGAGTTATGTGATAAATGGTGAAAAAGTGCAAGAGGATGCTTTATAAGGGGTTATATCACAAGAGCGTGTAGTAGCAAGGGGATTATATAACCTATTCAATTATACATACATGTGTATGTAAATATGTGTACGAGTGGGGGAGGAAGGGGCATAGCATGATAATTTTCGCGAGAATTCGAAATTGACCACTCATAACGTCGCCCGTAATGGTATTATAGGGCGCCATGGGATGCCATGACCCACTTCCACGTCATATCCCACCCCACTAGATGTTGGTTATCAGACCCAAAGATCAAACAATTAAACACTTATAAACACAAAAGGTTTCTGTTTGCAACTTTCTTTATATTTAGAATTTAGAGTACACAATTAAAGTAAACTAATACTATCTGTCACAACCCCCGAACCCACCTTGGGAGCGGGAGCCATGAACCAGTCTAGTGTACCGGTGTTTATTTAATTTTGCAGCGGAAAACTTTTATCAGGACCGTAGTTAGGAAATAATTTTAGAGTTTGTAAAACACCAAACTTTTATTAATAAATAACTGGGCTAAAGCCCATATTCCATTCAAATGTTTTTATAGGGATAGACCCTAATTAATAAAATATTAATTCCTTCTTTTATTTAGGAAATTATAGCCACTTTATTTAAGCCTTCAGTGCTCCACAGCTGGCTTCTATTATATTTACAACGAGTTACCTGAAACGCGTTTTAAAAATATTTTATCAGCAAGAAATGCTGGCGAATGCATCCCAGTTTAATCAAAACAAGTGTTTACACTTTACAGTATTGAGAGCATCCGCATTTACAATGTTTATATCTACACAATTACTCATTCAGTACTGTCACTCCTAACTTGTGGGTCATATTACTTTGGGCCTGTCACAATCCTGTGACTATGGACTAGTAATGTATACAAAACCCCAACATATCGGCAGTAATTGTAGAATACATATACTCAATTACTGTTAAGCATAATTAAAACATTTGAGGTTTTTTGGTAACACATATTGACTCACAAAAAGATTTACAAAAAGAGAATGTACTCTCCTGATATTTTTAGGGTCAAACTACAGGCCTCCTGCTATAATCTTGGGCATAGCTCCTAGGCTCTTAATAAAATATATAATACACCCGTGTTAAGTATAATAACTCATGTCACATATAACCCGAGATAGAACCCCAACGACTTAGTCGGACAGAGCCTTGACATGCGTTGATGGATCCTAAATCAATCAGACAGGGTAACAAATTAGTGATCTGAGGCTTTATTATTAATTATGGGTGTAATATTGAAAGAAAGGAGAGGATATATATGAGAGAGGGGGCAAGAGAACGAGAGAGAGTGAGAGTGAGCAGGGAAAGGAAATGTTGATGCTCAGCTATTTATACTGAGATCAAATCTTGGAGGCCACGCATGTCCACGTACACATTCATATCCATATGAATTTTCGTATTTTATTTATTATTATTTTACTGTTATATATTATAATTAATTAAGCTGCTTAACTCAGTTATCGCTTATAACTTCTAAAATATGACGTTTTATAAAACAATGAATATGTCATTAGAATGAGAATATTTTTATCTACATTTTGACCTAAGTTTTATTAAAAACGGAGTAAGTTTAATTATAATGTATTTTGATTATTATAAATTTTAGACGCTTCCTATATTCGTCTAAATGGCTCATATTTTTAACAGTAACTTAACCGTGATTGCCCATTTAATAATATAAGTTTCCATATATTTTATTTTAAATTTTATAAATAAAAATTTTAAAGATGTTACATCCTCCCCACTTTGTTTTAAATCTCGTCCTCGAGATTTACTGACATATAGAGGAACATTTCTAGCTCATCACTGATCCTAGTTCCTAAGTATATTCTGGTCCTTCCTTTAAATTCTACTTTACTTTGACTAGAACCATTCTCTAGGCTTTTGAGATTCTTATCTTTTCAATGAAGGTAAAATTACTCTTATTAACGAAAGTTTTTAGATGTTTTGAGTCTTAGCATAACTTTTAGTTACAGGTTTCCTATTGCATTAATGATCTAAAACGCAAGGGGAATTGTTATACTCTTGATGGCGTCCCAACTTATAGGGTTCCCGTCGTTCATCTTGTCGCACAAGTTACGAGACGGATGATCAAACGAAATAGTGTTTGATATCGGAATTATAGATGTATACGAGAGATTCCTATAAATCTAAAATTATTATTGACACACTTGTTCGCGATTTTTCCCTAATTGTCATTCATTATGCCCTTTTCAGATGTAACAACTCACAATTTCGTTGTTAATTTGTTTTATTTTATTTCCGTGTATTTCATTTATATCCATCGTTGTATTCCGGGATTGATTATGGAAAATTTTATGTTAAAATAATTATATTTTGTCAGAATAATATCGCATCTAATCGCTTATTAAACTCAACGCTAACTCAAACGCAATCACAAGTAATTGTATTACTTTAATAGCCGAGTGTGTTGTTGTACAATGACCACTTGTGCCATCGCATCGCTTATCTCATCGCATCGCAAAACGCAGTTAATTATGTGGAATTATGTTTTATGTGTGTTATAATTGTTTATGTTATGGTTTACTATCGCTAAAATGCTCACACGCTCACGCAACTCACTCTCTCGCAATTCAATGGTATTATAACGCTTAACGCTTTGCTAAAACGCTTAATATAGCTATCTAATATGAACCGAACCGCCAAATGAACGCTTAACGCGGAAATAACAAACAAAACTTGCCATAGGCCAAGTTCGGCCGAACTTGGGCAACCCAAGTTCGCCCGAACTTGCTCAGGCTATCCAATCACCAAACATACCATAAGTTCGCCTCGAACTTACACCTTTCAAGCAAAACTGGCCAAGTTCACCCGAACTTGTGCCAAGTTCGCTTGAAATGGTGTCAAGTTCGGCCGAACTTGATCTATTTCAGCCCAACTTCACCTCACCTATAAATACCCAACACCTCCATTCGGGCACTCCTTGCTGCAAGTTCGCCCGAAACCTCCTGAAACCGAAAACCCTTGATTTCCAAGTAAGAATCAACCCGTTTTCATGCAAACAACAACGTTTTACTACGATTTTGCACAAGGTTTTACCTTCGATTTCATCAAAACTCTTCTGTTTACGAAAACCCTCATCTTTTTCTACAAAATTTCTCTTTTTCACTTAGATCTATACTTAGATCTAAGTAAAACCTTTTAAACATCGATTTTTACACAAAATTCGGACTAAATGACATATGTTTCGTTCACTATGAAGTGGGACGAGACGTTGTCAAGCAAGATCTCAGATCCGGAACCACAAGGACGAAATCGTCACTTTGCACAAACTGGACTAACCCGTACGAACCATCAAGTTCGCCCGGATTAGTCCGAGTTTCTGTAAAATGGCTAAAACTCGCTCCAAAAGACCTCTCCAGCCTAGGTTTTGCTCAGTAGCTTAAGGTTGGAGGGATGGACACTCGATTTCCTCAGCAAACAACGCGGAAAACGCCGATTTGGTGACCAAAAAGATCAAGTTCGCTCCAAATTGATCAAGTTCGCTTGAAGTTGTCACATATTTGTGACCAACTTCGGCCGAACTTGTCAATTTCCCAAGAAATTCAACCAAGTTCGCTCGAACTTGTATAGTTTCCAAGGAAAACCAGACAAGTTCGCCCGAACCTGTATCAAACCTCAGCAAAAGTTCGCCCGAACTTGCCCCGTTTCTCAGGAAACCAGGAAAGTTCGCCCAAACTTGTACTCCCAGTAAGGAATTCAGTAAAGTTCGCCCGAACTTGTACCAATTCCAAGGAATTGGTACAACTTCGCCCGAACTTGTACTCTGCTCCTTCACGTTTCGACCGTTTCAGCATTTCGGAAGATTGATGCACCTCTGTTCGCTTACAGGCTAATTCGACGCTCTCTTCAATCCACATCAGATCCTGTCTCGCTCTCTAAGCGCACCAACTGTGAGTATACTTGAACCCTTTTACGCTTAAACACACTTTTGGGTGTTACATACGTTCTTATATCAAATCACATCACACAACTCTCAAACGCTTATTCGCAACCCACTAATTACATGACTGTATGTGAAATCTGCTGAATTGTATGTGTTACTTGATTGCTAGTACGCCACCCTTAACATGATAGCTAGCTACAGGTTGACCCACCACCCGGAGGCCCGGGGTTGTTAAGGCTCGCATTTTTATTTCTCATTTATTTTCTCTTTAGGATGTGGACACTTGTTCGCATGCCTCGATAAATCGCGGTTTGTTGGTTTACTTGAATCTAGTAGTTACATAGTTCACAACTCTTACGTATGTCATGCGATGTATGTTAAACGCTTTTATATCTATATTATACGCAAACCTGTATGCTCACCTTTACTTAATTGTATTAACTTTTATTTTAACGTATGTGACAGGTTGAGGATATTTGCTACCGCTGCTGTTAGTGCATAATTTCTATGTCTTAGTCTTGGATCGAGTCTGTATAGTTTTGGGCTAGAATACGTCAAATTAGAGGTTTATTTATGTAAATAATGGACAAGTTCGCTTGAAACTATACTGTAAGATCAAGTTCGGCCGAACTTGATCAAGACAAGTTCGCCCGAACTTGATCACTCCCAAGCGAACTTGTAACATTATAAATAGGTGCCTTGTTGATTTCATTTGTAACTATTGGAATTTTTGCACAGAGATGGCGAAGCTCTGTCAGATCTGAAACTGAATGTATTGAACATTATTGATCAATAAAACAACGTTTAAATAGTAAATCTTGCATATTTGGTAATCATGTCATATTGTTTCTGCCATTATGGACATTAGATACAATTTAGGTTACCGAGCTTAACGTGGAGACGATCTAACAAGTGGTGTCAGAGCCACGGTACCTAGATTGGTGAATCATAGCAAGATCTACTCTTATTCTACCCCTTTCTATCATTTTTTTTAACTTTTTCAAGAGAAAACCATGAATTCACGGATAAAAGTTGCTAATTTTTTGATATGTCATGTAAAATACACTTGTGGTAAACCCCTGAGAGTTTGGACATCAAATCCAAACGAATTGATATCAAAAAGTTCAAAAAACCTTGATTTGCAAACATGTTCTGGCCGAACATGACATCAAGTTCGCCCAGACTTGATTAAAATTCATTGAATTCTAATCAAGTTCGCCCGAACTTGATAGATTTTCAAGGTTTTAACAACAAGTCCGCTCGAACTTACCTAAAACATTCTTCAATTTTATCAAGTTCGTCCGAACTTGATTAAAATTTGTTGAAATTTTTAGCATAAGTTCGCCCGAACTTAGCTAATTTCTTGAAAATCATTCATAAGTTCGCCCGAACTTAGTCAGAGATAATTTTTCAAAAGAAAATCACAAGTTCGCCCGAACTTGTGATAAACAAAATATGATTTTCTCTCATACTACAAGTCGCCCGAACTTGTAGGTAAACTAATCATTTTTCGAAGTTTGTGAACGTGTGTTTTTCAGAAAAAATCGTCATTTTTCAAGATGGAAGATTTACACAGTGCTTTCATGACTGCAACAACGTCAAATGCTCAGATGGTGAATCAAGTAAACATCGATAACGAAATGGGCACATCCGTGAAACCACCAAAGCTCATGAATATGGATGAATATGAGGGATGGAAAGAGAAGTTTTCTAACTGGGTTCAAGCAACGTATTTCTATAGCTGGGTTGCCGTTCAGACTGGTTACACATGGCCTGTTGATGAGAACAACAACGATATGGATATCAGTAAGTTCTCTACTCTGCAGAAAGATCCTTATGTTGCCGAGAAACGAATGATAAGCTTAATACAACAATCTGGGAAAGAAGATATTCTCGTGCTGCTACCTGAAGCCAAGAATTCACAGGAGTTGTGGACATTCTTGTAGAAGAAGTATCAGGGAAGCGCCAAAATGGTCAAAAGCAAGAAAGCGCTGATCATGAAAGAATTCGATATTTCACGATGTTAAAAGGGGAAACGATGAAACAGATGATCGAGAGGTTTTGTCATCTGAAAATGATCATGAAGAGACACGGGCTTGAGAAGAGAGAAGAAGAATACATCGATAAGTTGGCTGACTCATTGCCTGAAGGAGAATGGACGACATATCTCATGGTTCTTAAAGAAAGTCATAGCTGACAGTTCTTTAAGCTATCCACGTATATTGACAAACTGGAAGGGCATGAGATGGAGCTGTTGAAGATAGCAAAAACGAAGAATGCTAACGTGACTCAGGATGTAGGGCTGTACTACAAGTCTGGAACTCAAAATAATATTACTGGCCCAAAAATTCAAACCGCTTTTAGCGCGAATCTGAGTTCTTCGAACCATTCGCCACTGAGTCAGAGCCAATCATATCCAAAATATGATCAAAGTCCACAAAGTCCTTCATTTTCAAGTACTGGATCAAATTCCTCATATCAGAGTCAAGTAAATCAGAATCAACAAATGAATTCTGATCCAAATGTGTACAAGTGCAACATTGCTATCAATTTAAACAATGTTGTTTCTGAGCAAGTTGCCAAACAACACATGTCACTTCTCGCCACAGTGTTGGAAACGTATGAAAGTTTGGTGGCAGGAAAAATTGGCAATCCTAAAATGACTACGATCAAGTAGACGAAGAAGAGCTTGAACTAATGGACATTAAATGGTCCTTAGCATCGATCCTTCGGAGGGTTACAAAGTTTGTGGCACTTACTGGCAGAGATATTGGGAACTCATGCAACAAGTTGGGATTCGACAAAACGATGGTCACTTGCTTCAGATGTCGACAGAAAGGGCATTCAAGAGAGAATGCAAAAATCTTGAAGAAACTGGCAACCAAAGTCCATTTGGAGGTGCAACGAGTACTATAAGAAGTCACTTCAGTACAAGCCATTCCCAAAGAAGACACAAGTCGAAATCCAAGAGAAACCAAACAACAACAACACTGAAAAGGCAATGGTCGCTTCGAACGAAGATGATGGCTTTGACTGGAATTCTTACATTGCAAAGAAGACCGGTGTTGCTCTTATGGCCGAGATTGTTGAAGACACATCTGCTGAAGATGCAGCCTTGGAAAGTGCATTAGTAAAGGAATACATGCAACAAGCTGAAATGGAGGAAATTTATCAGCATACAAAGATGCAGGGTATCCTTTCCCCTAACATTTCTACTAGTTTTGCAGGTTGTTTCGGTGAAACGATGTCTTCAGATAATGTTGCTAAGGAGAAGCCCGAGATTGAAGAAGTTATCATTGTGAACAAAGAAATGGACGAAGAAAACCTCACTGAGATCGCCAACAAGGCTTTGATGGCGAATCTGACGAAGGTAGGTCAAGAGGTAAAGACTGTAGAAAAAGTGGTAGAGAAAGTCGTTGAGGTTGAAAAACCTTGTACGAAGTGTGCTGAACCGTCTGTTCAATGTGCTGAAAAATCTCAGATCATAGCGGAACTCAATGTGCGTAATAATAATTTCAAATATGATTATCGCACAATCAAGGAAGCATAAGACAAAATGAAAGATGATTACAGCAGGTTGGATAGATATAACATTGAACAAGATGATTCAATCAGAATGTTAAAAGCTACATTAATGGAAAAACAAAAAACTATTAACGTTTACATTAACACAATTGCTGAAGTAAAACAAGAACTTCAAGACATGACAATCGAAACCGAAAGGGTTCGACAGCTTCTTAAGAGCTATACCACGAATGCCTATGTCATCGATCACATTCTTCCGAAGATTCAATCAGAAGAAAATGTTCAAAAAGCCAAAGGTAAAAAACGTGGAGACTATAGCAATGTTCCACCACCCCTATGCGAAAAGTATTGTCGCAAAAAGGCTGAGGGGATGGATAAGGCGCTAAACATTGAACTTTAACCGAAAAGAAATATGAGCTGCCTAAGAACATTGATATAACCTAAACGAGTGATGATGATGAAGCAGTGGTTAAGCAAGTTGTTGACAATGTCTTGAGTGAATCTGATGATGGCAGCTTTGAAAGCGCCAACTCGAGTTCAAACACTGATTCACAATCCGAAGATGACGCCACATCATCGGAAGATAGCCTAAGTGATGATCCTAACGTTGTCATGTACAAGGTTAAGGATTCTGAAAGACTATACTTCGACGATAGCTTTCCGATTCGAAATGTGAAAGAGGATTAGCTTGAGAAATACTCAAACTCGTTGAAGTTACATCAGAAGATTTGGAAATCAATCAAAAGAAGTTTTATTCCAAACCTAAAAGAAACAACTACCAAAGGAATGGTGATGATTTTCCTGAACATAGGAGAGCTGGGTTGGGTTTGGATGTGGAAGAAGAACCAGTTAAGAAAAAAGTCACCATATCGAGAATATAAAGATAAAAACATGAAATTCATATATGGGACGAGCACGGTCCAAGAGGAAAGTTTGATTGGGAGGCAATCAAACGATGAATTTAAGAAAGAAAAGGAACTTCGAGATAAGGCCAAATCCACAAGTGGTGTAAAACCCACTTGTGGACATTCTCATGACGATCGGACTTGCTTCAAATGTAATGAAGTTGGTCACATTGCACGCAAGTGTCCGAAATCTAAGCCGGTTTATCCTCGAAGGAAAAAAAGTTCAGATGTTGTAAAACCTAAGCAATCAGAGTTTGTAAAACCTGTCACAATTCTGAAAAGGAATGAACCTAAACTTGAAATTAAACCTAAAACTAAGTTTGAAAACTCAACTTTCAAAAAAGGTGAAACTTCCAAGACAGATGAATCAAGGTTTTACATCAAAAAGGCATAGGTTAAATACAATCCCGGATTGCTAAAAAGAAGTCATCAACATCTGAAGTTACCAAGTCTGAGCCTGTTAAGACTGGTAACAACAAAGAATCAAAATTTGAGATTAAATCTGAAACTGTCAAATCTTCAATTGGAATCAAATCTTCAAAAGTTAAAAACAATTTGAAAATGTAAATGATAGTGGAGGCTCAGATGGAGATTTTTTGGATGATTACGAAGCTTTTTATCCCAAACCCAAGACCAAGAAGGCTTGGGTCGCGCTGTTTAACTGAATTTTAATGTGTGCAGGGGCTCCAGAGATCCGTTCTTTCAAAGTAGATTTTGGATAGTGGAGCGTCAAGGCACATAACCGGGATGAAAGCTCTTCTTTTCGACATCAAAGCTATAAACGGTGGTTATGTTGGCTTTGCCGGTAACCAAGGAGGCCGAATCGTAGCGGAAGGAAAACTCTCAAATGGAGTTGTATCGTTTGATCGTGTGAACTACATTGTTGAGCTAGAAAACAATCTTCTGAGCATCTCGCAGATTTGTGACAAACAGTTCACAGTTCACTTCAATGACAAAGAGTGCATGATATTGAAGTCGGGTTTCAAAATCCCTGATGATTGGATTCTCATGCGAGCTCCGCGCGAAAACGATCTCTATGTGTTAGATATGGGCAACGCAACATCGTCATCAAAATCAGCACAATGTTTTGTTTCGAAAGCCACGGAGAAAGATTCTATTCTTTGGCATAGGAAAATGGGACACATTCATTTACGAAAAATGAATTTTCTGGTTCATAATGATTTGGTTGAGGGGGTGAATCTTCGCAGCTTCCACATGACGGATAACTGTCTTGAATGTAAGAAAGGGAAGCAGAAGAAGAAATCTCATCCAAAGAAGATTCTGAATTCCATCAAGTTGCCGCTTGAACGTCTTTATATGGATCTATTCGGTCCGGTGAACGTTCGAAGTATTTCAGGAGAGTTATACTGCTTGGTCGTCACATATGATTATTCTCGATATTCGTGGGTATTCTTTCAAGAGTCTAAAGATGAAACGTTTGATAATCTGGTGATTCTCTTCAAGAAGCTCGAAAATCTTTATCATATCCCTGTCAGACGTATTCGCAGTGACAACGGCACGGGATTCAAGAACAATAAGATGAAAGAGTTTTGCAACGCCAAAGGAATTCTGCGCGAATTCGATGCACCTTATACTCCACAACAGAATGGCGTAGGTGAAAGGAAGAATAGAACATTGATCGAAACAGCAAGAACCATGCTTGCAGACTCGAAACTTCCTGTTAGCTTCTGGAGTGAGGCGGTTGCAGCGGCTTGCTACACTTTAAACAGGGTCTTAACTGTCAAACCGACTAAAAAGACATGTTTTGAAATGATCAACCGAAGGAAACCAAATTTGAAATATCTAGAGCCATTTGGTGCACAATGTACTGTGACTGATCAAGACGAAGACGATATCCAAGGGGGAGTATGTTAGTGTATAATGTCTATGTCTTAGTCTTGGAATGAGTCTGTATAGTTTTGGGCTAGAATACGTCAAATTAGAGGGTTATTTATGTAAATAATGGACAAGTTCGCTTGAAACTATATTGTAAGATCAAGTTCGGCCGAACTTGATCAAGACAAGTTCGCCCGAACTTGATCACTCCCAAGCGAACTTGTAACATTATAAATAGGTGCCTTGGTGATTTCATTTGTAACTACTGGAATTTTGGCACAGGGACGGCGAAGCTCTGTCAGATCTCGAACAGAATGTATTGAACATTATTGATCAATAAAACAATGTTTAAATAGTAAATATTGCATATTTGGTAATCATGTCATATTGTTTCCGCCATTATGGACATTAGATACAATTTAGGTTCCCGCGCTTAACGTGGAGACGATCTAACTGTTTGGTCGTCACAGATGATTATTCTCGATATTCGTGGGTATTCTTTCAAGAGTCTAAAGATGAAACGTTCGACAATCTAGTGATTCTCTTCAAGAAGCTCGAAAATCTTTATCATCTCCCTATCAGACGTATTCACAGTGACAACGGCACGAAATTCAAGAACAATAAGATGAAAGAGTTTTGCAACGCCAAAGGAATTCTGCACGAATTCAGTGCACCGTATACTCCACAACAGAATGGCGTAGCTGAGAGGAAGAATAGAACATTGATCGAAACAGCAAGAACCATGCTTGCAGACTCGAAACTTCCTGTTAGCTTCTGGAGTGAGGCGGTTGCAGCGGCTTGCTACACTTTAAACAGGGTCTTAACTGTCAAACCGACTAAAAAGACATGTTTTGAAATGATCAACCGAAGGAAACCAAATTTGAAATATCTAAAGCCATTTGGTGCACCATGTACTGTGATTGATCAAGATGGTAAGTTTGGCGCCAAATAACTTGAAGGTTTCTTTCTTAGGTATTCTAGTCCGCTTAGAAGAGTGTATGGTCCTGCATTGAGAAAGGTGATTGAAGCACAACACGTCGATTGCTTTAAGTACACAACTCCTATTCAGAAGAATAAATAAGGTGAGAAATCGAATGAAGCGAAAATTCTCAAAAGTTTAAACACATAAATAATAATAAACTCGATGATGCGTAAATCGATGATATAGGCTTAAATCAATTGGGAGTGTCCGGGGTTTTGAGATGTTGACTACCAAAAGTGGTTCGACTACCCTTTGAACTTGGACCCACGTTTTGGCCTAATAGATAGATGCTCTCACCGCAAGCGGCTAACGGCATTACCCTTCCGGTTACTACGTGTTCCAAATCATCGGAATAATCGAGACTTTGGTGAGATTTGAAAATCGAAGGGCGGAATTTTGTTACTAAGATGCGGGTTTCACCCCTAACTTAGCAACGTCGTTCCTAGTTGTGGCTACGTGCACCGATCACATCGGGCGTTACACTAGATGGAAATAGAGATTTTCGTCGAGGTTTGGATATCACTCCTAACTCAACGAAGGTATCTCGTGCGATAGAGATTGCGTGGAGTGAATGATCTCATCGAGAGTTCTCGGTTTTCATACCTAATCTCGACTTGATCACTCGTTTTGTGTGATACGAGCGTTTCCGAGTGTGTATATTGCGTTAGCCTTAGGAAAGGCACATTTAAGCATTTGTGGCAAGTAGTTTAACATTTAAGTCAAAGATAGGTCAATCGGGTACTTAAACATGTTACTAGGTCGAATCATGGCAATTCTACCTATTATCCTAAGGTTATGGGCTCTGATACCAATCTGTCACACCCCGAACCGATGGCGGAAACATCAGGGTTAGTGGCACTAGGCGACCAGATTGTCTCACGAGAAATTTCCATAACACTATTCATTCAACAATATTTTAACGTCTAATATCCCATACTATTAAACAATACGTCATCAACAATGTCACGAAATACATAACTTTCTCATGTTCCACTATCAAAATCACTTCACAAATCAAGCTGTTTATCACACGCGAATAATCTGATTATGTATGCTCAATACGTGATACTAGAAACATGTGACTAGGACTTATTTTCGTTAACTTACCTCCTTAGCTAGTATGGTACTATAGTTTGGCTAACACCCGACAGGGTCTAGTTAGAATGGACGTGCAAGCCTTCTCACGGTAGTTAGCATGAGAAATAAGCCTATGTTTATCTGTGTAATGTGTTTTGGTGTATCATGATATGTAGTTAGACTATTTCGCGAATGCTTTCTCTATTATGCTAGTAGTACTTAAACCTGTATGCTTACCTTTATTTAATTGTATTGACTTGTATTTTAACATATATAACAGGTTGATGAATTAGCTTATCAGATGCTTTGGATAGCCGAGCTTAGTTGTTTTTGTTTATTTTGTTTTGTTTAGAATGGTTGTAATAAAATCTAGGGGATATCGAACCTTACTGTTTTATGAGAAAGTTATGTATTTCGTGACATTGTTGATGACGTATTGTTTAATAGTATGGGATATTAGACGTTAAAATATTGTTGAATGAATAGTGTTATGGAAATTTCTCGTGAGACAATCTGGTCGCCTAGTGCCACTAACCCTGATGTTTCCGCCATCGGTTCGGGGTGTGACAGATTGGTATCAGAGCCCATAACCTTAGGATAATAGGTAGAATTACCATGATTCGACCTAGTAACATGTTTAAGTACCCGATTGACCTATCTTTAACTTAAATGTTAAACTACTTGCCACAAATGCTTAAATGTGCCTTTCCTAAGGCTAACGCAATATACACACTCGAAAACGCTCGTATCACACAAAACGAGTGATCAAGTCGAGATTAGGTATGAAAACCGAGAACTCTCGATGAGATCATTCACTCCGCGCAATCTCTATCGCACGAGATACCTTCGTTGAGTTAGGAGTGATATCCAAACCTCGACGAAAATCTCTATTTCCATCTAGTGGAACGCCCGATGTGATCGGTGCGCGTAGCCACAACTAGGAACGACGTTGCTAAGTTAGGGGTGAAACCCGCATCTTAGTAACAAAATTCCGCCCTTCGATTTTCAAATCTCACCAAAGTCTCGATTATTCCGATGATTTGGAACACGTAGTAACCGGAAGGGTAATGCCGTTAGCCGCTTGCGGTGAGAGCATCTATCTATTAGGCCAAAACGTGGGTCCAAGTTCAAAGGGTAGTCGAACCACTTTTGGTAGTCAACGTCTCAAAACCCCGGACACTCCCAATTGATTTAAGCCTATATCGTCGATTTATGCATCATCGAGTTTATTATTATTTATGTGTTTAAAATTTTGAGAATTTTCGCTTAATTCGATATCTCGCTTTATTTATTTATCGCATTATCGATATCTCGCTTTATCGCTTTACTTATATCTCGCTTTATCGCAAGAAGGAATTGACTACACAGAAGTTTATGCATCGGTTGCACGATTAGAGTCAATCCGCATTTTCCTTGCATTCGCAGCTTGGAAAGCTTTTTTAAGGTATACCAGTTAGATGTGAAATCCGCATTTCTCTATGGTAAGTTACGCGGACAAGTGTACGTCGGCCAACCACCGGGGTTCGTCGATCCGCTGAACAAGAACAAAGCTTATCTCCTAGACAAAGCCTTATACGGATTACACCAAGCCCCGAGAGCTTGGTACGGGACGTTATTGCAACATCTCGTTGGAAACGGCTTTACTAGAGGCACAGTGGACTGTACATTGTTTACCAAGGAAGTTGGAAACCATCTAATCATCGTACAAATCTATGTGGATGATATAATCTTCGGTTCTACAGATGATAGTCTTTGCAAAGAGTTTGAAAATATCATGAAGAATAAATTTGAGATGTCTTCTATGGGCGAAATGAAATTCTTCCTTGGATTACAGGTCGATCAGTTACCAGACGGCATATTCATTCATCAAACCAAGTATGTTCACGATATTCTCAAGAAGTTTGAAATGGATAGCTCGAAGCCGCTTTCGACTCCGCTGGCACTGAATCATGGGATTTGCATTGACGAGACTGGAACCAAAGTTGATGAAACACTCTATCGGTCGACGATAGGATCTTTGATGTATTTGACGGCATCTCGCCCAGATATCATGTATCCTGCCTGCCTATGCGTGATATATCAGTCAAGTCCTCGAGTGTCACACATGCAGATAGTCAGAAGAATATTCCGTTACTTGAAGGGATGTCCAAGCACCGGCTTGTGGTATCCAAAGAACGACAATTTTGATCTAACGGGATACGCTAACTCAGACTTCGGAGTGGACAAGCTGAACTCTAAATCTGCAACGGCTGGTTGCCGGTTCTTCGTAACTCGTTTGGTAACGTGGCAATGCAATAAACAAACCACACTCTCTCTTTCTACCTGTGAGGCAGAATACATTTCTGCTTCCAGCTGTTGTTCTCAAATCTTTTGGATTCAACAACAGATGAGGGACTTTGGATTGCAATTTCTTGATACGTCTTTATACGTAGATAACAAGGCAGCTATCGACATAACCAAAAACCATGTTCATCACTCTCGTCCTAAACACATTGAAATTCGTTATCACTTCATTCGTGACTGCTACGAAAAGAAGTTGGTGCGAATAGAAAAAATCCACACCGATGAACAAAAAGCTGATTTTTATACCCAAGCATTTCCTTTAACAAGATTTAAATATCTCATGAGGCTTAATGGTATTAAAAATTTGCTGACAGGTGCGGAAGCAGAGGTTGAATACGGATCGGGCGACGAGTTCACGTGATCCACATTGGTTTGTCATATCTTTTATATTAGTATTTCTTAAAAAACTAAAATACAAAAATATATTTTTGATTTTAGAAGGAGAAATATTTGAGAAAATACAAAAACATATGAAAATTTTTAAAAAGTACAAAAACATTGAAAAAGACAAAAAGAATTTGTTGTCACAAAGGGAATGATAGTACATCAGTGGACTATCACAGTATGCTAAAGAAATGTAAAGTTTAAAAAGTGATAAACAAGTCTTACTGTGGATGTGTCGATAGGCTTCACACGTTCAGTAAATTGTTTCTGAAATATAAATTAAATTTTACAACTGCTTAATCTTGTGGATTAACATCTCTCGGATATATGGACTTAGTACTCCGAAATTTCATTTGAGAGATTGCCTGATACTGAGATACGAGGTCTTTATAGATGATTGATATCTGGGGTATTATATAAGTTCTTCTGATTTTGCGTAATCAGTGGCCTAGAACTTTTGTAATGGTTTTGCTAAAATCCCCCAAAACTGCAGCAAAATTGAAATAATCGAAAGATCTAATCAATTGCAGTCAAAGATTCCAAATTCGGAACACTACCTTAAAGTCGAGCCTTCATCTCTTTGTCTGTACGGTAGTACTAACCTGAGCTCTCAAAGTCTCGTACAACCCAGATACAGATATCAATTACGCTATACTCACCTGAAAGATGAAATATAGGGAATCTTGATACGGGAGTATATTCAAGAGGTGGGAACCATAGTTAAGTCAAGTTTCATAATTCATACCTAACATATCTTGGAACAATTGAGAAATGTGTCGAAGTTTAAGTGGACAAACATGTCGACAATCTAGGTAAACAAGTTTAAAACTTAAAGTCATTAAAAGGTCAACGGTACTGGTGATATGTCTCAATCAACTGATATGATCCTTAGACACGAATTCATAAAAATATGTCTATAAATATGTTTGTACATAGTTTATTTTGTTCTGTACATAGTTTATCTGCTTTACAGATTAAAACCAAAAAGATATTTAGTGTGTTTTAGCATAAACTTACAAAAATACAAAAAGATTTTGTTTCTACATTCTTTTCAGCAAACCAATGTTGGAGAACGGATCTTCAAAGTCTGGTAAGGTGCTAAACTGGTGGGAATCTAAGTGACAACGGGCTGGGAGCTAATCTATAAAATCTGATAAGCCAAAACCGATTAAAAGTTCATTAATTTGAAACTTGATTTTGAAAATATCAACAGTTTGTTCATAACGGGTCAAACCGAGGTCATTAACTTGGACTCGGCAGACGAATCGGTTAACCAAGGTCATTAGCTTGGACTTGGTCAACTGAGTGGATTGTTAAAAACTGGTATCTGAAAAGTTCAGGGTCTAAATTGAAAATTTTGAAAATTTTGAAAAAATTAAAGTTTGAAATCAATCAAGTTCGCCCAGACTTGCAAGCAAGTCCGACCGAACTTGTACAGGCTTTGAAAGAGTTTAACAATCTTCAAGTTCGCCCGGACTTATCTGATCTTAGTTGATTGGATATACAAGTTCGCTCGAACTTGTCAACTATGACAAGTTCGACCGAACTTCATTACTGGTTTTTCACAACAAAGAGCGAACTTGAGCGATAAAAGGCGATTTGTAAAATTGAGACTTGTAAGACGAAGTGCTGCCCAATTGAATACTGATTTGTGGTGATTTGCACATCACTAATCATGGCAATGGTAGGTGATTTGTTTTTGAACCACGGATTATACATGTTTGAACGATTTGGATCTGAAACGATATGTTGGACATGTCTTGGACCTTAATTCATAAAATTAGCACTTAAAACATGTTTAACAAACATAATCGATCTCATATATGTCATTAATTTGATCGGAAATGCTCGTGAAACTTGTTGCAGGTTGTTTGGGACGATGACAAGTTCGCCCGAACTTGTCTAAGTTCGGCTGAACTTGTCCTCAGGCATTTTAAATGATAAATAACAAGTCCGCCCGAACTTACCTGTGAAAGATTAAAAATGTTCTTCAAATACAAGTTCGCCCGAACTTGTATAAAGTGTTTTGATAAATCATAAACAAGTTCGAACGAACTTGTGTAAATAAAGTTTAAATCAGAACGAAAAGTTCGCCCGGACTTCTGGATTGATAATGTTGTATAAATGACAAGTCTGCCTGAACTTAGTCAAATGAAATGTGTAATTGTTCCATCAAGTTCGCCCGAACTTGATGGAAATTTGTAAAATTGAAAAATTGTCGACTAATTTCGTCTCGATTTAATGTGTTTGCAGAATATTGAGCTCTCATTTAATAAGTTTCACAACACGTGCATCACGCTGGATAAAGATATATGTCCATCACTCGGAGCGTACGATGATATTCTTGGATTTATGGCACGAATTCCGATACACAAAGCTATCACGGAGAAAACAGTGGTCTATAGGTCGCACGTGAATAGATTCTGGATGTCTGCAGCTATGAATGAAGACGATACTGCGATAATTCTGTGGTCTTGATGATAATGAAGATAAAGAGATCACTATTACTGAAGCTGGTATACGCAAAGTTCTAGAATTCAATGACGCAGCTAATGATCCGATGATGTTGGACGAACGAATGGTTCAAGGTTGCTTTTGCAAATTGGGGTATAAAGGGCATGTGAACGAGTCTATGCTGAAAAAAGGATCTGTTCCTAATCCTTCAAGTTTTTGATGCATGCAATCATTCATACTTTCAGTCATCGTAAGGCCGGTTTGGACGACGTGCAAGATTATATGGCCTGCATGGCAACAACGCTTATTCTCAACAAGAGGTTTAACTATTTAAAGCTGGTATTTACTCACATGAAGAACAATATGGGGTCAAAGAGGCTTGTACTGTACCCGAGATTCATACAGATGCTGATAGAAGATCAATTCAAGAAGATTGCAAAAGATCAGAACGATATTGTCTATCTTAGCCACCTGAATTATATGACCGTAAAGAAGTTAATCACTTTTCAGAAGCAATCATCTGCACCAGTTGCAAAGCCACTATTCGGTGCCATCGCGTCTGAGAATTACATAGCACCGCCTGAATACAAGTGGAGGAAAGACGATAGTGGTGATGAAAATGAACGTAATGCTGAGCTTGAATGGATGTCTACATTTAAAGAGAAGCAAAGTGATTGGTTCCTCAAGAAAGTTGTCGTGCATGAGAAAAAGAAAGGCTCGCGAAAGTCGAAGAAAGTTGAATGATGTTAATGGACAAAGATGAGCCTGTCAATGTTCAGTCAGAAGCTGGTCCTAGTACTGAAACGGTTGTGGTTATAGAAAGTCAGGAAGTAGAAAAAACAACTCAGAGGATGATGTAATCTCTGCAACATCTGAAAATGGAGAAAACGATAGTGATGATTCTCTGGAGATTGCAATAAAGATAGCTAAAGCTGAATCGGCTGCCGAGAAAGTGAAAGAAACAGATGCGAACTATGAGCCTGAGCATGAGAAAGATTCAGAAGAGGCGAGACCAAAGAAAAAAGCAAAGCGTGTAAAGTCTTCTGCAACTGACATATCTACGAGGACTACTGGTTCTCCTAAAACAAAAGGAAAGAAAGCAAAAAGGCTAAGAGCAGAAGGTATATCGGAAAACCGAAGAGCACAGAAGTCCCACAAGAACCTTCTGGTGCAAAATCTACAGGTTCTACATGAGAACCTCCTGTGGCAACAACAATTCAATCATCTGCTGCTGAAGAAACATTAATACAGACAGGAGTTACACAAGAACCTCCTGAGTCTGAATTACTTGAAGTTCCAGTGATTCAATCTCCAGTTCCTCCAACTGCTCCACCAGAAAGCTCAACACCGAAAAGGTCTACACCAAAGGGTACACCGAAATCTACGCCAAAGGTTACTCCAAAATCGAAGATATTTGGTGATATTCCGAACGAGCCAATATATATTCAAGATCTGAATGATTTCTTCCCAGAAACAGACGTCGATGTTCTTGAAAAATGTGTGAAGATTCTGGAAGAAAAATGGCAAAGAATGAATTTGAGAAAGCCGAGCTAGAAAAGTTAGTGAAGCAGAGTGAAGTTGAGAAAGAGATTTTGTTTGACAAAGTTAAATTCCTTGAAGGTGATCGAGGGTACTTAAAAGCTCTAATTGAAAGCTTGCAAGATGCTAACAAAAGATTGCAGAGCTAAAGACAGAAAGGGATATGAATGATCATAGATTTAACAAACTGCAGAAAGTTCTAACGAATAGTCTTGGTATTGATTTTGATGCTGAATACGCATGCATAGATCTGCAGGAAGCCAAAGATAAAGCAGAGAGAGATTTGGCTGAACAGGGCAAGGGAAAGAACGTGATTGAGAGTTTGCCACAGATTACTGAGCCAACAGCTGAGTCTGCAAAAGCTTCAGAGTCTAGTGTGATTGTTCCTGAAACAGAATTAGAAAAGAAAGACGATGATGAAGCTGAAGATAAAGACGATGATGATGATAACGCAGACCATACTAAAGACGACTCTGACAATGATGGTGGTAATGATGATGATAATCAGGGTGGAGACGGTATGAAAATGTTGATGCGAAAGTGAATGATGAGTTTGATTTTACTTCGTTGCTGAATGATGAAACAAATCAGATGGATGATCAAACTCAGGGGGAGCAGACAGGGGGGCAGAAAGATGATGTAGATATGTCTGATGCTTTTACTTATGCGATGCCTGTTATTACGGTTCCTATGAAGCCTCGGATTCTAATGCTCAAACACAACGTTGAAGAAGGAGAATTCGTGCACAACTATTCGAAAGAAGATCTAGCGAAGTTGATCGATGTTGATGCAGAATCGTTCGATTTTGATTTTGAAGAACAAGTACTAAATGTGAATGTGTTTGAGCCAAACGAGTATCATTACAAACGTAGATATGAGGCAGACGATTGTAAGAAAATTATAATTGAAGATTGGTCCTCTGATGACGAAAAAGATGAAGCTGAAGAGTATGTCGGTCCTAACACAGATAGTTTTCCAACATTTGAGGAGATGTACGAACAGCTCAATGAGGATTTGTTGAAAGAAAAGATCGAGGAGTCGATACGTGAAGGTATAATCCCTAAACTGATGACAAAGGAGGAGATCGCACAAGCGAAAAAGTCCTGGTTCAAAGAAATGCCGCGAGAACGTAAGTTTCGACGTCCACTAGCATTCTTCACCAGAGATAAAGATGTGTCATTAGGTGATATACTGAGTTGGGGGTGGTTCAAAGAGTTGAATGTTTACGCCATTAAAAGGGCATTTGGAGTTCAATACTTCAGATATCTGGTAGATTTCAAGACACTTCCTTACTAGGATGTTGAGGAGCTGGTAAAAACAAGAAACGTGACGTATCATATGAAGTTCATTGATCGGTTGCTTAGGAAAATGATCAAGTTTCAAGCGACACAAGGTTTTAGATACTGGAAGCCTTTTATTTCGAAACGCCGAATCAAAACAGACAAGAAGACTGGGTTTAAAGATATCACGTTAATCATGAAGCGTCCTCGTGCAACGAGAAATATGTCGTTAATGCCTATCGAACAAAATTTCTATCCTTTGTTTAAGTGGTGGCAGATTGATCCAACTGCTTGTGAAGCAGTGATCGTGTTAAGATTTGAAGATCATCTGGATATTACGAAGGAAAGGGTTGAAATGTTTGGGGTTGAAGGTTTGAGAGGGCTGTGGAGAACGATAAGGATACTAGACCCGATGTGGCTAGTGAACTGCTCAAAGGAAGTTATAAAGTGTTCATTCTATAGCAAGATTGTTTTTGAAGAACGTGAAAAAGAGCAAGTGATGCAATACCAGAGAGTTGTTAATGTCTGCTATGCACACGAGGTTAACTCTGGTAGGATGTGGGAATCCACTTGGAGAGAACTTGAACGCGAAGAGTTTTTGAAGGAAGAAGCGCGTATTGAACGTATACATGAAATGGGTAGGGAGGCGAGACTTAGAAGGTTTCAGTTCATGACGAAAGTGCCACCTACAGATCAAATGCCGATTCCATGGCAAGAACGTCGTAAAAAGCCAATCAAGAACTTCTTTGGGCGTGTAAGACGGAGATAGAGTTGTGAAGACTGATCAAGACGAAGACGATATCAAAGGGGGAGTCTGTTAGTGCATAATGTCTACGTCTTAGTCTTGGATCGAGTCTGTATAATTTTGGGTTAGAATACGTCAAATTAGAGGGTTATTTATGTAAATAATGGACAAGTTCGCTTGAAACTATATTGTAAGATCAAGTTCAGCCGAACTTGATCAAGATAAGTTCGCCCGAACTTGATCACTCCCAAGCGAACTTGTAACATTATAAATAGGTGCCTTGGTGATTTCATTTGTAACTACTGGAATTTTGGCACAGAGACGCCGAAGCTCTGTCGGATCTGGAACTAAATGTATTGAACATTATTGATCAATAAAACAACGTTTAAATAGTAAATCTTGCACATTTGGTAATCATGTCATATTGTTTCCGCCATTATGGACATTAGATACAATTTAGGTTCCCGAGCTTAACGTCGAGACGATCTAACAGCTGCTTTGGTTTAGGATTATCTTTTAGAATTCATGTAATAAAATCTAGGGAAGATCGAACTTGATGTTTTAAGAGATATTATGTTTTGTAATGATTAAACGTGAAATATTGGTTGATTGTACGGGAAGTTGACTATTTAAAATATTGCCATGTTAGTTATTATGGAATTTCTCTGAGACAATCTGGTTCGCCTAGTGCCGCGCCCCGATGTTTCCGCCATCGGTTGGGATGTGACATTGGATTTCCTTTTAGATATACATATTTATGTACTCATATATTTCACATACTGCAATATACGCATCATTCATAAGGTCAATGTATTCAACAGATTCGTATTTCAAAAACAGGTCAGACATCAGGTCGTGGTACTATTTAGGGAACTTCATAACATAACACGTGCCCCATCTTATCCGGTCTTGCCGGAGAGGTAACCTCATCTCACCCGGACAAGCTGGAGAGTCTACCGCACCATACCTAGGCTTGCTGGAGAGGTAATTATCATGGTATTTACTATAAATAGACTTTTCTCAAATCATAATTTTAAAAGTGCATCATATATTATGGCTTGTATCAAGAAACAAGGAAATTAGTATTCTCATGATCGATCATACTCAGAGCCGAGTAGTACTAATAAATAAGAAATAACAGTGGCCATGTGTTAGCGCTTATTTATCATACTTGTACTGTTCTAGTTATCATTCCCACGGCATACCAACACCCATCACACTTTATCTATGCAAGTAATTAGCTTATCACAAAGCTTTATACTAAGCAATTTCTTAGGTTCAAGTCTAAATACTATCCTAGGTGTTATCAATAAATATCAATATCCTAAATCTTTTGTTTAAGCATAGATATTGTTATGGTTGTGACTTTCTTTTGTTTGGAAAATGGACTTCTGATAAAAATATTATTGTCTCCATTGACACTATGGCTAAGTTCGTTGTAATGCGTATGCTTATAGCTAACTCTATTCATGCTTATACAACATTAGATTCCTTCGTAAGAAATGTTTATTCCGACAGATGGCATTTTTAGAACGTAATACGTTTCATAATTCATCTTTATAATGACTTAATGTTTTTATATGAATCGCTATTGATTTTTTTTCTTTATGTTTATCTTCAAAAGATATTTGATTATTATATTGTTTATACCATCAAGAAATTCTATTATGTATAAGCATATATGTGTATATATATCATTTAGAAACATAAAATTTCAAATATCTTGTTAATATCATAACTTACGTAATATATATATATATATATATATATATATGATACTAAATTATTTTGTAATATCTAAAAATCCAACTATGTAACTGATGGTACCAATTATCAAGTTTATTCTCATACTTTATTTACCCCTTGATTAAAATAGTAACAGTATATTGAAATAAACTTTCTGTTAAATTAATTGGATACAATATTTTGGAATAAAAAAATAAAGGAATAAATTTATGGTCCAACAACTTGAAGATAGAAAACATATAAAGCTAACTATTGGCCAAATTTAACAAAATCCCAAAAAAAATAGAATTCATACAAAAAGCACCCCGTTAATTTATTATAAAAGGTGTGTTTGCATTTCTTTTTATATGGTTATTCCAAACTAATTCGTATAAAAAAAGAATTTCATCAAATTCAAAAGAACAAAGATGAAGAAAGTCTTTATATTGCAATTCTATAACACATTATCATATCATATATTAGTAATGATGGTGAAGACTAAACGAACGTGGATTTTAAAATGCATGTGTTTATCAGATATTCTTTAACCGAAACAAATATTCCTTTCATAACCATTTTATTTGTTACATATGCATTAATATAAACAATATAAAAATAAAATTTCAAATAATAAATAGCTATTATAAATCTAGTAATTATTTTGTTGTAAAATAGTAAATAAAACACTATGATTCTGTCAACAACCACCTGCCTAGGTAGCCTATGGGTACACTTAATCATAATGGTCACTCATACTATGAACTCAAAACATAAAAATCATAATATAAATAGAAATATTAACATTTACCTACACAGAATAACACAGATTAATACATTAGTTTTCTAACATAAAACTTAAGTTTTAGGTATTAAAAGAACACCTAAATGACTTAAACCAGTAGCTCTGATACCACCTTCTGTCACAACCCCCGACCCACCCTAAGAGCGGGAGCCGTGAACCAGTCAAGTGGTACCAGAGTTTATTTAATTTTGCAGCAGAAAACTTTCACAAGGACCGTAGTTAGGAAATAATTTCAGAGTTTGTAAAACACCAAACTTTTATTAATGGGCTAAGACCCATATTCTATTCAAATGTTTTTATAGGGATAGACCCTAATTAATAATATATAAATTCCTTCTTTTCTAAAGGAAATTATAGCCACTTTATTTAAGCCTTCAGTGCTCCATAGTTGGCTTCTATTATCTCTAGAGCGAGTTACCTGAAACGCGTTTAAAAATATTTTATCAGCAAGAAATGCTGGCGAATGATTCCGGTTTAATCAAACAAGTGTTTACACTTTACAGTATTGAGAGCATCCGCATTTACAATGTTTATATCTACACAATTACTTATTCAGTACTGTCACTCCTGACTTGTTGGTCATATTACTTTGGGCCCTGTCACCCAACAGTAACGGTTCATGTCACAATCCTATGACTATGGACTAGTAACGTATACAAAACCCCAACATATCGGCAGTAACTGTAGAATACATATACTTAATTACTGTTAAACATAATTAAAACATTTGAGGTTTTTTGGTAACACATTTTGACTTATAAAAAGATTTACAAAATTAGAATATAACTCGCCTGGTAATTTTAGGGTCTAACTACAGGACTCCTGGTATAATCTTGGGCATAGCTCCTGAGCTCTTAATAAAATATATAATACACCCGTGTTAAGTATAATCACCCATGTCACATATAACCCGAGACAGAACCCCAACGACTTAGTCAGACAGAGTCTTGACATGCGTTGGTGGGTCCTAAATCAATCGGGTAGGATAACGAATTATTGATTAGAGGTTAAAACACGGGTCAGGGCTTTATTATTATTATGGGTGTAATATTGAAAGAAAGGAGAGGATATATATGAGAGGGCAAGAGAACGAGAGAGAGAGAGAGAGTGAGAGTAAGCAGGGAAAGAAAATGTTGATGCTCAGCTATTTATACTGAGATCAAATCTTGGAGGCCACACATGTCCACGTACACATTCATATACATGAATTTTCATATTTGATTTATTATTTAATTAAGCTACTCAACTAAATTATCGTTTATAATTTCTAAAATACGACGTCTTATAAAACAATAAATATATCATTAGAATGAGAATATTTTTATCTACATTTTTATCTAAGTTTCATTAAAAATGACGCAAGTTTAATCATATTATATTTTTATTATTATAAATTTTAGACGGTTCCTATATTCGTCTAAATGACTCATATTTTTAACAGTCAACTTACCGTAATCTAACCATTTAGTAATATAAGTTTCTATATACTTTATTTTAAATTTTATAAATAAAAATTTTGAAGATGTTACATCCTCCCCACCTTGTTTTAAATCTCGTCCTCGAGATTTACTGACATATAAAGGAACATTTCTATCCAATCATTGATCCTAGTTCCTAAGTATATTCTGGACCTTCCTTTAAATTCTAGTTTACTTTGACTAGAACCATTCTTTATGCTTTTGAGATTCTTATCTTTTTAATGAAGGTAAAATTACTCTTATTAATTATTAACGTAGTTTTTAAATTTTATAACTAAAAATTTTAAAAATGTTACACTATCCTATTTATAAGATAAAACAAATAAAACCCATGCATAAATAACTCACTCCACAAACTCCTTTTATTATATTATATCTAATAACATTTTAAATTGTTAACAGTAACCAAACCCATGGGTTCACCTGCTATTGGGCCACGATAATTTTGATTTTATTTTTTTACTTATAACTGAAATCTTCAACTTACAAACACTCAAAAGAGGCAACACAAATTAAGGTGTCATTTTAATTTTCTTTACATTTTCATATTTCTTATTTATACTTATTAATTAAAATAAACCAACACGTAGCTTGGAAAACATACATCAGAAATCGGAACGTTCACTCTTATTTTCATATTAAAATAAAATTTCTAATTCCACTAAAACAGAAAAAATTTCACCTTTTAAAGTGTATATATAATATATGGTTTTAAGCTACACATTTTTTGTTATATATATTAACTTTATATTATTTAAAATGTTATTCGTATTTTAAATCCATTATGATAGGTTCCACCATTGAACCGGTAAAACAAAACAACCGATTTTATAAAAATTGACCGGTTCACACCATTTTTCTCGTTATTCAGTTCAATTGACGAGCTGAGTCATATGGTAACAATTATTCTTACAGTGCAATATCTTATAAAACTTCTACAACGCATTTAATATACGTTTTTATAATCTACCAAACTAAAACTGTGTATAATATATTTTGAAATTTGTGATATCAAAATAAATGAGTTCATTTTGCAATATAGCAAAGTGATTATAATAATAGATGAAAGATACCAAAAAAAGTAACAGTATTGATTTTTGCTTTAACTAGACACTTTATAAATCTTAAACTTAATATTTAAAAGATAACATCTTTTAATTTGTTTAAAAAAAATATTTCTTAACAATTTATCTCTAACCTGTAAACTTACTTCAAGCATTTATTCATTGGGCTACGTGACGCATTGTTATTTTTTTACTTTATGTAGTGTAGTTTAGTGTTACTTAACGTGCGTGTTAGGTTTTGTTTCTTTTCTTATATAAAATTTTCATTAGATTTAACTGCCATTTTCATCGCTATGATTTGTTCACTTCTGTAATTTTAGTCCAATTTTCAAAAATGCGTCACTTTTCTTCCCGAGATACTGGAAACGTGCCACTTTAGTCCAAAATTAAAACTCAGTAAAGTCAGACATGTTTAATGAAGGGTATTATTTTCAATTCATGTATCTTTTATTTTCACCTTATTTTATGTCTGACAAATGAAAAGACAATAATACCCTTCATTAAACCAGTCTGACTTAACTGGATTTTAATTTTTGGACTGAAATGGTACGTTTCATGTATGTCGGGGAGGAAAGTGGTGCCTTTTTTTTAAAAATGGACTGAAATGGCAAAAGTGAACAAAACCACAGAGACGGAAATAACAGTTAACTCTTTTCCTTATGATGTACTTTTTGTGCTGAATAGCAACAAACAAACTCCATCATTCACCTCAGTCCAAAATTAAAACCCAGTTAAGTCAGACATGTTTAATGAAGGGTATTATTTTCAATTCATATGTCTTTTATTTTCACCGTATTTTATGTCTGAAAAATGAAAAGACAATAATACCCTGACTTAACTGGGTTTTAATTTTTGGACTGAAATGGCACGTTTCCAGTATGTCGGGAAGAAAACTAATGCATTGTTTAAAATTGGACTGAAATGACAAAAGTGAAGAAACCATTTCATGATGTACTAATTGGACTGAATAGCAACAAACAAACTCCATCATTCACCTCAATGTCCATTTTCAAGTCCAGCAAATTCGGTCAACTCTAGATCAAGTCTTTAAAAACGTGCAAACTCTTGATGACCCGTGAGCCATTAATTTGTGACCCGCCGATACCGATCCATAGCTTCGATGCGACTTCAACCCGTACTCAACCCAAACCGACAAGATTATCCAACTTTCCCCCCATAATCTTGATATCGGTTCTTGCTACTTGCTCTGTATCGTTCGTTCGTTCGTTCTCTTCTTGATTTATCTGGAGACGATTATCTTACGAAACATACTACTTTCTTGCTTGATTGGAATTCGTTCTTACTTGCTTTGAATCATCTTTCATGCTAACTTGCTACTCGAACCACAAATGTTCGGTCTTGCTCTTGCTATACGAACCACACAAGTCCGGTCTCTTGCTAACTTTCGGTTTTCTTTCTTTCTTTGGGCTGTCGATTTCATTCATTCTTTCTAATTGATGCTCATACTTTCTTCTTCCTAGGCGATGCTTTCTCTTTCTTTCTTACTACACCGGTCCGTTTTTTTTCTTGCAAGGCCTTCTTCCTTGCTAAGCGACGTCGGCCTCGTTCTTCTTTCTTCTTTCTTTCTTGTGGCGCCTCTTTCTTTCTTTCTGATGGACTCAATGATTTGAACCCAACTTTCTTCCTTGCTAGTTAAATTGCTTTTTTGTTACATCTTGCTTCTACTTTTCTTACTCTTGCGGTTATCTTGCTAGCTTGCCTGTTTTTGGCAGCCCCATCCTCACTATGGTCACCGATACATCCTCCAAACAGCTTTCCTCTTCTTCAAATGGTAGTAGTGAGAGAATTAAGGAGTATACCTGGTTGCTTAATTAATTCAGCAGCATGCCTGCTAGCTTACTTTTCGAGTGTCCTGGAGATAATAATAGAGTTATGTGCTTGGTTTCCTTATTTGCCTTCTTCTTCCTTCTGGTCAAATTTCACGTCACTTGCTCTTACTAATTGATGGAAAATCAATTCTCCTTGCCTCTTCCCATCATCATACACCGAACCATGAAGATGTTGAACATCTTCATCTCTCAATTCGATTTCATGACGGGCGTTCGAACAACAATGAAAACCTATACCAACACTTTCGTCTTTCTCATTGGCCGACACTGCTTCTTCTGGTGTTGCGAACATCAATTGCCGTCACAAACCTTACCTTCGTTTTTCTCCAAAACACCGTCCTGCGAACTCTTTCTTTCTTCTCAGCCCCGCAGCCACAGGCTGCACCCCATTTCTCGCCACCGACTCTCAAAATGACCTCCTTCTTCAACCTTGCTCTGATACCAATTGTGCCCAAAGATCAAACAATTAAACACTAACGAACACAAAAAGTTGTGATTAGGCTGATAAGAATGAATTAACTAGTGTCGCAAAAAAGTTGAATTGATATCACAAATTAATGAGATTTGTGTACTATAGGATTAATTAGTCTAGTTATTCTTTGAATATTTTTTTTCTTTTAAAGAGAGAAAAAACAGACCCTTATAGTAACACTCAAAACATTTACAAACATATTAACATGAAATATTAAGGTGAAATTACAATTTTATAATTAATTGATGTCTTTTGATATTAAATTTAGTGTTTCGTAACATTTCTACTATGTATTAGCGAATTGTGGTTTTATATCAAATTTTGAGAATAGTGTTTTTGGGGTGTTGGATGTTAGATTGGTATTAAATGAAATGATATACATTATAGAATATATAACAATTAGAATCTTTTAGGGTGCAGCCAAAACTCCAACGGGTTTATGGACGCTCTAGAACGCGGACTTGATAAAAGTTGACAATTGCATCTACAACAATTATACAATAATACCATTCAGCTTTGGATTAGCAGCCAACATAATTGATAAGCTACCTACCATATCACCAATAGCAAAGCTAAGGTAGGGTCTGAGAAAGTTAAGATGTAGACAACTTTACCTCTATCCCATAGGAATAGAGAGACTGCTTCTAGTGAGACCCACAGCTCGATAGTAGTTTTGCATCTAGCCTTTGACATAAGACACATAACACTTAGCAATTGAGACAAACGCCGATTCGTGCATGTACCCCTTTTTTCGGCTATCAACGCCATCACATGATGTATGATTAACCATCACCCTCTTTTAATGTTATTTTCACGAAATTAATAAAATAACGTTAAAATTAGTGAATTTTCTCTTTTGCCCCCCCCCCCCCCACTGCCCACATGTATATGTATTATATGAGCATACCGCAAACGGGGCGTTAATCATCATACTCAATATATCACACCAATAGCAAAGCTAAAGTAGAGTCTAAGGAGGGTAAGATGTAGACAGCCTTACCTCCGCCCTATAAGAATAGAGAGGCTACAGATTTTGTCAAATAACAGTTTCATATACCATTCAATGGGGTTTTCAGATAACCAATTTCTATACAAAGTTCTTTTCAAATTCCTTGCAAATCATCATGGGTGATTAAAAAATTCCTAGTTATTTCATATTCAGAGACTCGCTACTTGACGTAGGAAACAGTAATAGGCTGAAAACGGGTGCCAAAGCTAACTAATTGCCATAAGAAATAGACTTTCGTAGGGAACCAACAGGACGGTTTAGCAATGGTCTCATTGCTGTGGACTATATCGGTTAGCTTAGTTCTTCCATACGCTCATCTTTTGGTTTCTATACTAAGGTTCTTCTGTTCATATGAATTTTGTCAAATTTCATTGTATCCACAAAAATATATAAACTTTTTGAATCCAAATTGTCTCTCAACTCTAAGTTAAGGAAGTACATATACTTGTATAATAAAAACACGATAGGACAATTACATACCAATAAAGGGGGATCGGCGCAGCTTGTCGTCCATTTACTTACCACTTTGCTGTAAATTTTCTAAATGTACAAATTTAGTAAAACAAATTATTGAAATTCTTAAGACCCAAAAATGAAAGTGCTATAGGGAGACAGACGGAGTTTCTTGCAGTGAAATCTATATCATTTCTTTTCCCTCTTCGAAAACTACTTATACTTCCTCACCTTTAATTATTCAAGTAGGAACTAGATGTTTTCATCAACAAATAACTAGATATTGTTGCAACAAGTTGGTGTTTTAAGTACACATTAGGGAGATCTATTACTGCTTTGTAGAAACAAGAGTTGATTTCTTATAAGCACTATTAATGATGATATAGAAGATCTTTGATGGCCGAACTGTGAGCCATGTACGACCGTTGGTTGTTATTGCATTGTGTGCCTCGGGTCAACACCCCCTTCTTTTGGTTATTGTATTATGTTCCCCTCCTTAATCCTTTGATCCTTTATTTTCTTTTTGTTGTTTATGCCTTAGGTTGCGAATAAGGTGAAGAATGGTCCCACCCTCCAGAACCTGCTTGGCGAGCTACTGGTTTCCAACAAACTTCTTGGTCGCCAGGAGGGATTTTACGAGGGCTTGGGCTTCGCTAAGGAGAGAATCCTCGCTTCTGAATTCCAGCTACAAGGTATAGATTGCAAGAAAGCCTACAACATAAAGATCGTGGAATTCGATGAGATCACCTTCCCTTTTGTAAACTTTGTGGCCAGCTTTGAGGATAAGCCGGACATGAGAGGCTTGTAGTCTTTATTTGAGGATGGTAAGGATGGTGCGGGCACCTTTGGGCAAGATGGTCAAGAGGATGAGGTGGAGCAACTAGATTACACGGGGCAAGATGATGATGACATAAAAGATCTTTGATGGCCAGCCTTTGAGCAGTGTACGACCGCTCGGGCTTGTAATAACCTATTTCCTTTTTAAACATGATTTACTCATAACCTGGTCTGCGTGTCGCGGTTTTGGCCCTTTGTGGCATCAAAAGATAAGTTCCACCTGGCTTGCGTGCCACATTACAGACCTTTGTTGGTCTATTAGACAAGTGTCACCAGTTGCCTTGCGTGCCAAGCATTCAGCAAGTGTCTCACTTGAACAAGCTTGTTGTGTTTCACATCTTTTTTGAATAGTATGTTATCTTTTGTTGTATTCTTCTTACGCGTATTGCTTGTTTTGCAGGTGCGCGGGCACAGAGCTTGTAACAGACTTATGGCTATGTTGTCATGTGGAGGCGTCTCCCTGCAGGTGCAATAGTTGACCTACCATTTTGCACGCTTAGGTACTTTGATTCTTACAGGATTTTGGTGTGGTGCCTTATGCTTTGCTGAGTGAATCTGGTGCGACGCCAGATGTAGTTACGTGCCTTGAAGATTATCACAAGCATGTGGGATTGTCATTTTATGTCTTTGTTGTTGCGGATAACATAATCTCCCGCTTAAAATACGCGTGACGTTACCCGCGCGTTTTAGTATTTCTCCATTTTCTTCTTGTACTTGGCCTCTCTAATGGACTCCTCGAGGAGGTCCAAGTTAAGACGGAGTGTAGAATTATTGTCCTTGTTGTTAGCTATCAGAACATGCCTTTGATCTGTAGGTTAGGTTGAAGGATGTTTAGCCGTTGCTGGTCTTGGTGAAGGTTTAGTGATGTTAGAAACTGTTGATCTAGATAGAGATTTGCCTTAGGGTTTTCAGAACGAAAAACTGATGTTCATAAAATATGAATTGATTATCTGAATGTTGAAATACACGAATATATATATACATGAAATATAATAGCGATAACCGCCATATATGAACTTATGATAGGTAAATAAATAATAATAATAATAATAATAATAATAATAATACTAATAATAACATCTAGCTTATAAATATATGTCTAACACCCTCCCGTAAGCTAGATCATCTCAGCAACATGTGTAGTAGTTCCTTTAACCGAGTGAAATCTTTCGGCTGCAATGCTTTTGTCATGATATCTGCCATTTGATCTTTCGTACACAAAAGATAACAGTTACTTCCCTTTTCTTGATCAAGTCCCTGATGAAATGATACTTAACCCGTATATGCTTGCTTTTTCCATGGTAGACCGGATCTCTTGCTAAGGAAATAGTTGACTTATTGTCACAATATATAGGAATTGAGTAGTCTTGCTTTCCTTGCAGGTCATTTAGAATTCCTTTAATCCATATGGCTTGACAACCAGTTAAGGACAAGGCCATATACTCAGCTTCTGTCGAGGACAGTGCTACCACTTTTTACTTCTTTGATTGCCATGATATAGGACCAAACCCTAAATGAAAGATATATCCAGAAGTACTCTTGCTGTCATCTATGTTTCCAGCAAAATCACTATCACTAAACCCACAAGATGCTTCTTTCCTCCTTTAGAATATGTAATTCCTTGATCTTGTGTCCCTTTAATATATTTCAGTATACGTTTGCTGCTTCCCAATGACTCTTCTTTGGACATTCCATAAATCTACTTACCTTGCTTACTGCAAACATAATATCCGGTCTTGTGTTGGTTAAGTACATTAGACTTCCAACTAAGATTCGATATACACCCTCATCAACGAAATCTTCTGGATCATCTTTGGACAATTTTAGTCCATATTCCATTGGAGTGGAGACTGTATTGCATTGAGTCATCCTATATTTTTCTAACATATTTCTCATGTACTTTCTTTGTGAGAGAATGATATTACCATTCTCATAAAGTACCTCCATGCCAAGAAAGTAGTGTAGGCGACCCATGTCAGTCATTTCAAACTCCTTTTTCATTGAGTTTTTAAATTCTGTAATTAAACTCATTGAGCTGCTTGCTATAATTAAATCATCTACATACAAGCATATCACTAGCTTTCCTTCTTTAGTGTCTTTGATGTAAGAGTGTGTTCATAAGTGCATTTCTTAAACTCGTATTGCATGAAGTATGAATCTATGCGACTGTACCATGCCCTAGGTGCTTGCTTTAAACCATATAGAGCTCGTTTGAGATGACATACCTTTCTCTCTTTTCCTTGTTTAATATATCCTTGAGGTTGTTCTATATAAACTTGTTCTTTCAACTTCCCGTTTAAGAAGGCATATTTCACGTCCATTTGATGAAGATGCCATCCATGTTGAGCCATGAGAGCCAACACTAAACAAACTGTTTCGAATCTGATTATCGGTGCAAACACTTCTTGATAGTCTATTCCATATTTCTGCTTGTATCCTTTTACTACCAATCTGGCCTTGTATTTGTCTACGTATCCTTTTTCATCATATTTTATTTTACAAATCCACTTGATACCTATTGGTTTTTGATGTTTTGGAGGATCTACTAGTTCCCACGTTTGATTTTTTTAATTGATTCCATCTCTTATCCATTGCTTCCAACCACCTCGAATCCTTGCTTGCCTCTTCATAGGTTGTCGGATTAGTACTTGTATAAAGAACAAAGTCCACTACTTGATTTTCATTGTATTTTTGTAACACCTCTGCTTCTGTAAGAGATTTTGAATCTCAGTATATGTTGTTGATATTTTTTGTGCGAATGACTTCATTTTCGGAATCGGATGACGAGGATTCATCCTCGTGTTGTTGTACATGTTCTGCAGCCAAGTCACTCTCGTTCTGCAAATTGTTGTTTGTTCCCTGACTGTACTCCTCATTCACATAATCGTTTAACTCCGGATGTTCATTCGAAGTCAGTTCACCTTGTGCCTTATCAGACATATTATCTTCTTGGGCTTGTCTCTCGTTATCATCGGTTGTAATAAATGGAACATCAGACGTTTCTGAATCGAAGACCCACCTTTTTTTTTCATCAAATACCACGTCATGGCTTATGATAATCTTGTTGGTTTGTGGATTGTATAACTTGTATCCTTTGTTGTTTTCACTATAACCAACAAAGATTGTCTTTTAAGTCTTATTCGCCAGTTTATCTCGATGTTGTTTAGGAACATGAGCATAAGCCAAACAACCAAACACTCTCAGATGTTCTACAGTTGATTTCTACCCGTTCCATGCTTCATGTGGAGTGATGTTTGGTCTAGTTTTTGTGACGGTTCGATTAAGAATGTAGGTAGTGCATGATATTGCTTTAGCCCAATAACAATTCGGTAGTTGTTTGATCTTCATCATACTCCTGCTTAATTCCATTAGTGTCCTATTCTTCCGTTCGGCTATTCCATTTTGTTGAGGAGAATAACTATTCGTAAGTTGATGACGAATTCCATTAAGTTTCAAATAATCTTGAAACATTTTGCTACAATATTCTCCTCCACGATCTGTTCTTAATGTTTTAACCAAATGATCCGATTGTTTCTCATTCAAAGCTTTAAACATCTTAAAGTAATATAATGCCTCAGACTTAAATTTAAGAAAATATACCCATGTCTTCCGAGAATAATCATCGACGAATGTTATAAAATACCTACATCCACCTATTAATTCCGTTCTCATTGGGCCGCATATATCTAAATGGACGAGTTGTAGAGGTTCGTTAGCTTGCCACGTCGTTCTCTTTGGAAAGGGTTTCCTTGCTTGCTTTCCCGATACACATCCCTCACATACACTATCATCCTTTTTCATCTTTGACAGCCCAAACACTAACTCCTTGTTTCCCATAGCAATCAAGGTGTCCATGTTCACGTGACCATAACGTTTATGCCATAGACTTGAAGTATTCTTCATAGTCATATTCATTGCAAACTGTAAATCACTTTCAGGATACAAGGGAAACATCTTATTATTCGTCATCTTGACGACACCTATAACTTCATTACTTGCATCTTTGATGATGCATCTGTCCTTTTGAAACGAGACTACATACCCCTTTTGTATAAGTTTTCCCATACTTAATAGGTTATGTTTCAAACCCTTCACATAAAATACATTTGGTATCTTCCTTGCTCGTCCTCTAATTGAAATAGAGACATCTCCGCTGCCCATTACCTCCAACCGTTTGTCATCACCCGTCCTCACATCTTTCTTTAGTGATTTATCGAGCAGAGTAAACAATTCATGATTTCCTGTCATATGATTGCTGCAGGCACTGTCTAGATACCAACAGTCATCCTTGACTGTCTCTTCCATATTGAAGATTATAAACATGGTGTTTTCATGTTCATCTGTTTCTTCTTCCTTGTGAATTAACACGTTATCCTACTTTTCACCTTCATCCTTTCGTTGACAGAACTTGGCGGCCTGACCAAGTCTTTGACAAGTAAAACATCTTATTAAATTCATGTTCCGGCCCCTGTTCTTGTTTCGTCCTCTTCCTCCAGTGTCGTTCCGAGAGGGCTGTTTGTATCGGTCTTGATTGGAATTTAAAACTTGAAACGCATGTTCCACAGGATTATCATCATACCTTCAATCTCAATTCATGAGATTGAAGAATCCCCATTAATTCTTCAGTGGATACATCTTCCAAGTTTTTCGTTTCTTCTACAGCTATGACTACTGACTCGAAATTTCGAGTCAAACTTCGTAAAATTTTCTCTACAATTCGTTGTTCATTTATTTTTTTCTTCGTTCATTCTTAATTGATTAACTATATGGGTTGTTCTGTTGAAGTAATCTTCGACAGACTCTCCCTCCTTCATTTTCAACGAATCAAATTCACATCTAAGAGTTTAAAGTTTCACAGTTTTTACCCGATTTTCACCCTTGTATGATTTGTGCAGAATATTCCATGCTTCCTTCAACGATTTTGCCAGAGCAATTCTTTCAAATACTGTATCGATCACTGATTGAAAAATTATATGTAGTGCCCGTTTATCCTTTTTGATTGAATCGCGATAAACCGTGGTTGCTTCTTCAGTGGGATTTGATCCCAATTCTTGATATCCATCATCGACGATGTTCCATAATTCCTGAGACTCGAGTAGAACTTTCATTTGTATATGCCAGTGGTAATAATTCTGTCCAGTAAGTTTAGGAATCTGCGTTTGAATTCCTTGTGCTTGATTCATGTTTTGAACGGAGAATTTAGCGTGAAACTGATGTTTGAGAATTTGGATCGATGTGGCTCTCATACCACTATGTTAGAAACTGTTGATCTAGATAGAGATTTGCCTTAGCGTTTTCAGAACGAAAAACTGATGTTCATAAAATATGAATTGATTATCTGAATGTTGAAATACACGAATATATATACACATGAAATATAATAGCGATAACCGCCATATATGAACTTATGATAGGTAAATAAATAATAATACTAATAATAACATCTAGCTTATAAATATATGTCTAACAAGTGAGCCTATAGTATAGTACATGCGGTAGCTCGTCCACCCATCCATGACCTCTTTGCCAACCCGTGCCTTAATTCCTATAACAATGCTCATGTAGGCTGGTTCAACCGGTCTGTTTCCCTGCGGATAAGTTACCGAGGTGAAGATTTGGCGAATGTGAAGCTTTGTGAACCAATTTTGTAAATGCTGGTCTGTGAATTGTTTCCCATTAGCATTCACCAAGTTCATCGGCAACCCAAACCAACAGATTTTTGACTCCCACGTTATGATGGTTGCGAGAAGCTTTGCTTCCACCCATTTAATGAAGTAGTCGATAATCTATAAACATCTCCTGAATTGGGATTAATGATGACCAATTGGTCAAAGTTTGGAATTTTAAAATATATAGTTTCCATAATAATAATAATAATACTAATACGTAGGATATAGTCTAGATTCCATATATATTAACAATTATAATT
The DNA here is from genome assembly GCA_947069175.1 of Scalesia atractyloides. Lineage (NCBI taxonomy): Eukaryota > Viridiplantae > Streptophyta > Magnoliopsida > Asterales > Asteraceae > Scalesia > Scalesia atractyloides. The sequence goes on from CAMTDV010000004.1 coordinate 28,733,170, forward strand.
AACCCCCTTTCGAGTGTCGGTGTACACTATAATTTTTTTATGCATGGTAAAGCTTACATCTATCCTAAATTACATCAATTAATTATGTAACTCCTCTGATCTAGATTTAAACCTAGTATCTCCCCTTTAAGAGACATAGCTTCTACTAAGTGTACACTTGAATTGGTTTTTAATGATTTCTGGGACCTTCACGTATGGTGTGTGCTGTGGTCATTTGTTACCATGAATGAACACATCAAATATGTAATAATCTGTCATATAGGGAAGGATATTAAAATCCCACAATATGTAGTACAACTATACAATTTAGACTCACTAGTTCCTATACATCAGTGGAACATAATTCTGTTTCAATAAATATTCATAATATATCTACAAATTTGACATGTGAAACATGTTTAGCTCAGTAAAATACTTTATATCAGAGCAAGATTTTGGATACAATTTGTACGGTTGTTAAGAGGCCATGGTGCATAAAAGACTAAAGAGACATAATGATAACCCTGCTATATAAAAACATAGATCACATGCGAATGTAATAATATATTGACTTGTCATATACCAATTTATAGAGATTTTATCTATAAGTACATCTGTTACAAGTCATTTTGACATCCAAATTTCTTTCTGGATTTACCAAAGAGATTCAAATGGGTTCTGTTGGAGCTTGTGTTTTTATGTTATTCATAGCAACACTATCATCGTTCACCATTGGCGAACCACAAGTCCCGTGTTATTTCATATTTGAGGACTCTTTATATGATAACTGCAACAATAACGAACTTGTCCCAGAGGCAAAAGTCAACTTCCCACCCTGTGGGATCGACTTTCCTGACGGTCCAACTGGAAGATTTTCCAATGGTCGAAATATTGCCGACGTTATCGGTGTTTATCTCTTCCTCTTTTATAAAATATGAATGTTGCATAGATAATTAGAATCTGGCTATACACGAAAATGACTAGAATGTTAGTGTGGTACAGCATATATCCTATATGTTTTCGCAATAACATGTTTTAACGCTTAAGAAATGTTTTGGGGCCATAAAAGTTTTAGGTAAGTTAAATCTGACAATCCGAATCCAAAACTTTTGGCCGAGAAATCTTGTTAACCACATAACAAATTTGGGTATGAAAATGTGAGGCCAGAATAATAAATTTTGGTCATAAATACAATAACAAGCATACAAACAAGTTCCCAGTTTGGTTTTGGAGTGAGGCATAACTGAAACCGAACCCTAATTTTTGGCTTTTAAAGAAACAAAAAAAACGTAACACATCGAATATTAGTTTAATTTAGGTCGGTTCTTTCGGTTTAGCTTTTTTATTTTTTTATTTCTGTTCGATTAATCGATTTTTGCTAACCCCTACCTCTCAGCTGAACTACTTGGGTTTGAAAGCTCGATTCCTCCTTATGCATCAGCAAGAGCAAGATTGGCTCCGTGGGGTAAACTACGCATCAGGTTCGGCAGGAATTCTTGACGAAAGTGGCCGACACATGGTAGTTATTCTCTACACATTTGACATCACGCATGGCATATCTCCAATATAATTACTGTTGGGCCGTACCTAGAGGCTTCTAAATCTAGGTAACGTCCTAGGGCCTCCAAATATTTTAAAAATCTTTATATAGCATGTGTATTATGTACTAGGCCCAAATAAATAACCAATTTTTAAATAAAAGAGCCTAATTTCAACTCCAACAAATATACAATTCGTATTTAATATAGGCCGCCATTGATATTCTCACTAATTGTAACGTCGCACATGCTCATTTTTGCTTAATGGTGTCGCGGTTGAGGAAAAGTTAGACGTGAAATTAGGGAAATTCATGGTGTCACAAGGATAATCCAGGTTGGTTAACAACTATTTTTTTATAGTAATCTCTATATATTGTGATTCACTTAATCACTGTTCTCCCCAAGTCCTAATTGATATTTTGAATCTTTAAATTTAGATATTGTGCTTGTGACTGAGACTTAGAAGGAAGAAAGCAGAACCGACTTTTTGTTTATACCCATCTAAAGGGCCCCACCTTTGTAATTTGCTTAGAGCCTCCGATTGGAACGGCCATCAATTATTGATGTCTCTTATATACATGAAGTCATGTATAAATTATCATTTCATTGATCATCATAATTTGATAACAGGGTGAGAGGATAAGCCTGCATAAGCAACTACTGAATCATGCTAAAATACTAGTGCAACTAATCGACCCATTTGGAAACGGAAGTTCGGCCCAAAATAGAAGAACATCTACACAATTGCATATACACAGTTGCAATGGGAAATAATGATTTCATAAACAACTATTTCCTCCCACAATACTACAACACAAGCAGCCTGTATACGCCCGAAGAGTACGCAGAATACCTTGTACAGCAATATACCAAACAGCTATCGGTAGCTACTTCAAGTGCTAGCTATTAGTCATTTGTTATTACTAATCATTTGTTATATTTCATTTAGAAAACTAGGCAACTGAAACAGAAATTTGCGACCAAAATTAATAATTGCAAACTTAGCGACTGATTTGCGACTAAAATCATGATGGTCACAAAGTTAGAAACTGGCTACACTTTGGTCATAAAGCCGTTGAAGATTTTGCGACCGTCCAGTTTTGGTGTTATGGGAAAATTATTAAATAAATAACTTTGACAAAAATCAACTCTTTTAACAGTAATTTGACAAAAGTTATCATCATCATCATATCCAGTAAATCCCACCAATAGCAAAGCTAAAGTAGGGCCTTAGAAGGGTAAGATATAGACAGCTTTACCTCTACCTGTAGAAATAGAGAATCTGTTTCCAATGAGACCCACAACTCGATTAATTTGACAAAAATGTTTTTCAAAATACTAAGTTAACAGCCGGCTAAATAAAAATTAAAGTAAAATGCCAAAATCGTCCATAAGGTTTAGACATTTTTGCTTGTTCCATCTAAAATGACTTTTTTGTACGTTTGAGTCATTCAGGTTTGCGTTTTATTACCATTTTCATCCTTGAGTTTGGCAAATTATTGCGACTTTCGTCCCTCGAAAATTCCCTTGGATGTCAAGATTTCAAACTTCTTGGATAAAAATGGCACCTCAGGAACGAAAGTCGCAAAAGTGGTCAAACCTCAGGGACGAAATCACATTTTACTCTAAAAATTAGCTCTCCGCTAACCCTTCTAGCCGCTAACCAAACAAAGAAACAATGGCTAAGCCTAAAAAAGCCTTCCACCCACTAGCTAAACACTAAAAATGGCCCTACCCATCGGCTATGTAGTAGTCGTCTCAGCTGGCTGACCTGATTTGAAGTGTTCTGATTGGTTAAATAGTTTTGAAAATGCTAGAAGGTGGTGTTTGTTTTTGAAAGGTCTTTTGCTCAAAGACTCAAAGTTGTCTAAATTGATAATTTCCCCAGTTTTTATGTTTTGTTTTTTATCCATTTCATTTGTAGAAATTGTATGAGTTTGGAGCAAGAAAGTTTGCGGTATCAGGAGCCGGATATGCGGGATGTGCACCCGTGATGATGGCTAGATATGAAACCTAATCTCTTAACCGGCCCATCAAATAAGTGGAAGATTCATTAAACTGTGAAACATTACCCTGCCAAAGATGAATGTGTTGATGCAGTAAACTATGCTGTCGTACAATTCAATGCCAGGCTTACAAATGCTCTTGTTGACCTCGAGAGTAAACTCCCTGGAGCGAAGTTCAAATACATGGAGCCTCCGTTAGGATATTCCAACGGTATTCTTATACCTCAATATTTACCTTTTAACATTAGATAAAAGTAATAACTCAACTTTACACTACTGTCACCAAGTTTACCGGAATGTCCTTACAAGGTAAAAATCTTTTTTCTTCGTAATCACTCAACTCTTGCATACTCGATTTTACGCTACTGTCACCAAGTTTAGCATAATATCCTTAAAAAGTGACTTTAAATCTTTTTTTTTTTTCATTACTTTTATTAACTGATGTAATTTTATGAAAACCGTTTATAAATGTATAAATGCCTTTAGATTAAGTGAGCAAATAAAATATATAAGAATCTTGGCTACTATGTAATTATTATTTTTGTCCTATTTGACTTAAGTTGACAATTACGAAACGAGCTTATTTTTTTTTAACATTACTTAGGGACCCGGGGTGATGGGTTTTTACCACGCGATGAACATATATCACGTGTGGAACTTGGCCAAATCCCACCGCCACTTGATTATATAACACGTGGAACTTGATAACGCGTGATATATATCACGCGTGAAGAATGGAACATGTGAGGGGATGTAGGGGTTTATTGTTGGGTGTTGTGAGTGATGGGCATTTCCACGAAAAAAGGTTGTGAGTGATGGAATAATGGTTGATGACATGGCGGAACTTGATTGGAAGTTGTGAGTGAGTGATGAGTGATGGATGATGACCACCCCTGCCCCCTTATATACACCAATATTCTTAACTTAATTCCATTTGCTCATATTTTAATTTGGGACATCTCTAAGAGGCATCTGCCTTTAAATATACAATTGAAAACTGGCGGCACTGTGTCGAGCGGTTATGACTTAACATCCCCCCGCAAGATGGATTAGTCGAGCGTAAGACTAATCTTGGAGACCAAGAATTGAAAACATGGTCGTAGTAACGGCTTGATTAGGATATTAGCAAGTCGATCATTGGCCCATCGCCAAAAATATGTGTAACTCTTAGAGAACTAGTTTGTATCTTTTAACGGACAAAAAGAAAGTCTAGTGCTAGGTGCTTCATACGTGAATGGAAAACCGGATTTGCAGAATAAATTGTAGCACTCAAGTTGTCACAATAAATGTTGGGAATTGTGGGTGACTTGAAACCGAGCTCCGTAAGAAGTTGAGTCAGCTATTGTGCTTCTGTTTTTGGGGAGGCAACTGCCTTAAATTCGGTTGCGGTTGATCTAATGGCAAGCGTGCTTTGCCGTTTGGAGCTCCATGAGATGGGGTTGGATCCAAGAAAAACAACACAACTAGTGGTGTTGCGATAGTTGTCTTTATCACCTGCCAAGTCGGCATCAGTGAATGCATGCAAATGAAGAGGAGAGTGGCGTTGGATAATCATATGGTTTCCGGTCGAATACAGTCAAGTTGGGTCACCGAACAACGAACGGGTACCGGTCATCTAGAAAGTGTCTAGAAGTGTATTTTAATCTCACGTTTTGGGTGGTTTTAATAAGTCATAGGTTAGTTATTTGTTAGTCAAAGTGATGGGATAGTGGGTAGGTTAAGATCCATGTAAGTCTGTGAATTTCCTTGATTCTCATTAACAAATGATATCCTATAAATAATACAAGGTTGAGAGACTAATTAGGAGCTATACACGGAAATAACAATCAATCCTAATCAATCCTAACTAACAAATCGATATACAATATTTGGAAAATACATGCCAATAATATCGTGATAATATTATTGGCTAACAGTCCCCCGCAGTTTGAGCCGTAATAGTGCGGAGGCATAAACTGGTCCGAAAGCGTTGAAACAGGTGTTTAGGGAGACCCTTGGTGAAGATATCCGCATACTGATAATCAGCCGGAACATGGAGAACTTTAATGTCACCGAGGCGAACTTTCTCACGTACAAAATGAATGTCTAGTTCAACATGTTTGGTGCGCTGATGTTGCACCGGATTTTCAGCAAGATAGACTGCAGATACATTATCACAGTAGATGATGGTGGCATGTCGGACCGGGACATGAAGTTCAAGTAAAAGGTTGCGTATCCAGCAAGTCTCGGCTACCGTGTTAGCTACTCCTCGATATTCGGCTTCAGCACTAGACCTGGATATGGTGGGTTGGCGCTTAGATGACCAAGAGATCAGGTTGTCGCCTAGATAGACACAGTAGCCGGAAGTCGACCGTCGTGAGTCCGGGCACCCCCCCCCCCAATCCGCATCCGAGTAAGCAGTCAGCTTAGTGGAGGGGGAGGGTGTGATGTGTAGTCCCTGAGAGAGAGTCCCCTTGATGTACCTGAGGATGCGTTTTAGTAGCTGAAAATGAGGCTCTCGAGGTGCATGCATAAAGAGACACACTTGTTGAACTGCGTAGGAGATGTCTGGACGTGTAATAGTGAGATACTGCAATGCACCAGCTAGACTCCTGTATAGCGATCCATCTGAGAAAGGAGTACCCTGAGTGGCGCTGAGTTTAGATCCGACTTCAACTGGGGTGCTAACTGGATTACAGGTTGACATGTTAGCACGTGATAAAATGTCAGCAGCATATGTGGACTGTGATAAGAATATTCCATTTTGCTGTTTGAGGACCGCAATGCCGAGAAAGTGATGCAGTTGACCTAGGTCAGTCATATTGAACTCGGTGGATAGCGACTTGATTATGTTGTGGAGAAGAGAGGCATGGGAAGCGGTGAGGATAATATCGTCCACATATAAGAGAAGGTAGGCCATCTGTTCTCCCTTGCGATAAACAAATAAAGATGTGTCACATACACTACTCTTGAAACCACATCTGGATACATACCCTGCAAAACGTTGGTACCAGGCTCGTGGGGCTTGTTTCAGGCCATAAAGGGACTTCTGAAGCTTACACACATATTTGGGATGTTCAGAAGAGGTGAACCCTGGGGGTTGAAACATGTAAACAGTCTCGTTAAGATGTCCATGCAAAAATGCATTTTTAACATCCAATTGATGAATTGGCCATGCCTTTGACACAGCTAAGCTAAGAACTGTGCGAATTGTAGTAGGTTTTACTACGGGGCTAAAGGTCTCGTCACAGTCGATTCCAACGGTTTGGCTTTTGCCATTTACCACAAGGCGAGCCTTGTGTCTTTCCAAGGTTCCATCAGCATGAAATTTGTGTTTAAATAACCACATGCATCGAATAACAGGGGCATTACTCGGTCTTGGTACTAATTTCCATGTGTTATTTTCTAATAGAGCTTTATATTCGTTTTGCATGGCATCCTTCCAGTTAGGGTCAGTGAGGGCAGTGAGATGTGATTTGGGAAGTGGGGAAATGGAGGGGGAGGTTTCGGTGTTGAGTGATAGAGGTTGACGGGGTTTATGGATACCCGATTTTGATCGGGTTTGCATTGGGTGGGTGGAGTCGTTTGGAGGGTGTGGATGTGGTTGTTGAGGTGGTATGGGGTTATTGTTTGACGGGATGGGGTCAGAAGGTGGGACTTGTGTTGGGTCGGATTGGAATGTTGGGCTTGGTGGAGGATTTGTAGGTGGGTTCGTGACAGTAGGTGATGAGTGTTGGAAGGATGGAGTAAATATAAGCGGGGAGGGGTCAAGGAAGGAGTGGGTAGGTTGTGGTGTGGCCGGGTTTGAGAACAGGAATTTTGTCTCAGCAAAGGTAACGTGCCGAGAAAAAATGGTTTTGCCCGTGGATAGATCCAAGCACCGATACCCGCGGTAATTTGCTGGGTATCCAAGAAACACACATGGGACGGAGCGGTGAGCAAGTTTGTGTGGGCGAGTGGAGGAGGTGTTTGGGTAGCAAAGGCATCCGAAAACACGAAGGTGGTCGTATGACGGTTGTCGAAGGTAGAGTAGTGAGGTGGGGGTGTCAAGTTTGTGGAGTTTGGTTGGAAGAATGTTGTGAAGGTACGATGCGGTGTGGAGGGCTTCAACCCAAAAGGAAGAAGGTAGCGACGCATGGGTGAGGAGGGTAAACATGATTCCATTTATGCGTCGAATCATGCGTTCAGACTTCCCGTTTTGTTGGGAGGTATGTGGGCAGGAGAAACGAAACTGAATGCTGTGTTTGGTTGCAAAATTTTGGAACTCGGTGTTGGCAAATTCACCACCCATGTCGCATTGAAAAGATTGTATTGGCATGCGAAATTGGGTGGCAACGAATTGATGAAATTGTGTAAATTTAGTAAACGTCTCAGACTTAAATTTTAACGGATAGACCCAAGTATATTGGGTAAAATCATCCGTCAACACCATATAATATTTATAACCTGCATGGCTCAAAATAGGTGAAGTCCACAAGTCACAATGTAAAATTGCAAACGGTAAAAAAGTACGAGTAGTAGAATCCAAAAATGGCAACCGTTTATGTTTGGATAACTGACAAGATTGACAAATAAATGGAAATTTTGGTTTATTGTATGAAATAAAATGCTTTGAATTTAGAAACTCCATGACATGTTGACCCGGGTGTCCAAGTCGGTGATGCCAAAACGGAGAGACTGTAGTGGAAGCAAAGCAAGCTGTGGCGGAAGCATTTGAAGTGAGCGGGTAAAGATCACTGGTGCTGTTGTGACGACTCAGGATCGTGCCATCCTTGAAATCCTTCACAGAGAAACCAAAGGGGTCAAATTCAATGGAAGTATTGTTATCAACATTAAATTTGCGCAAGGAAACAAGATTTTTTATGATATTTGGGTTAAACAAAACGGATTTTAGGTGTAATGGTTTAGAGGGTGTGGTTATTGTGGTAGATCCCGAACCCATAACTGGAAGTTTATGACCATTGCCTACAAATATGGACTCTATAGGAGAATAAGTGGAAAAAGTATCAAGTTTATTAGTATCAAAAGTAATGTGAGACGATGCACCTGTGTCGAAATGCCATTGTTCGTTGTTGCGTGAGCCGGAGTCCATTGAGAGGGCCTGAACCGCATTCGCTAAACTGGTGGGTTCAAGTGGATCAACTCCAGCAAAGTGGGCCTGTGCCTGATTAGTATTAGAAGAGCCTTGTGAGGAGTTGCTGTTGGACTTTGAATTGGGCCGAGGTCCCCATGGCTGCTGAGCCCACGACTGAGTTGGAAATGGGCAAGGGGGCGGTGTCCAATAGGGGTAATAGGCCTGGTGAGGGGCCCAATTCGGAACAAATTGAGGGTGAGCCTGATAAGGCTGTTGTTGTGAATAACCTGGACCACGATTAGAGGTCCGATTACCCCTCTGTGAATTTCGGCGATTATTGAAGGTGCGGAGGTTGTTGTCTCTGTTTGATGTAGGAGGAGGGTTGTTGGGACGGTTTCTTTCGGGTTGTGAGGTGACGGCGGCAATGAGAGGGGTCGGGTTACGGGCCTCTCGTGCCGTGATCCGACGTGCCTCGGCTTGCAATTGTTCAACAGCTTGCTCCCATGGTGGGAGATTCTGATTCAGGATGGAGGCTGTGGTATCGTATTCCCGCGGGAGGCCGTTGACGAGATGGAGAATTCGTTGAGTATTACTGAGTGGACAGTCGACGGCGGCTAATTGATCGGAAAGCTCCCGGATTTTCTGACAATAGGCTTCGAGATTAGGCATGGAGGCGAGGGTGATGTTGGTTAATTCGTGTTGTAGAGCCATGGCTCGGGGTCCTTTATTGTTCAGAAACAGAGTTTTGACCCGGATCCATGCCTCGTATGCGGTTGATTGGTCTTCAAGAACACGAACAAGAAGGTGGTTACTGAGGGTGCCGTAGATCCACTGTAGAACCACTGCATCAATCTTCTTCCACGATCCATATTCCGGTGTGTTTTTCTCGGGTGCCGGCGAACCGTCGATGTGGTCAACCACATCGTACCTGGTGGCGTGGAGCATAAAAAGTTTAACCCATGTTGGGTATGAAACTTCAATACCGTCCAGTACCCGAACTTTATTTTGTGTGTTCGTTACGGTGTAGACAGGGTGGAGTGATTGAGATTTGGGGTCGGCTGAACTTTGTGGTGTTTTGTCACCCATGGTTGAATAACAGGTAAAAGAGAAGAAAAAAAACATGAAGGAAATGGATGGCAGGGGTGGCGAGATCGAGATCAGGCCAAGGTTTGTGATACCATGTAAGTCTGTGAATTTCCTTGATTCTCATTAACAAATGATATCCTATAAATAATACAAGGTTGAGAGACTAATTAGGAGCTATACACGGAAATAACAATCAATCCTAATCAATCCTAACTAACAAATCGATATACAATATTTGGAAAATACATGCCAATAATATCGTGATAATATTATTGGCTAACAATCCCTACTTAAGGTGCATGCAAGTTTTATTCATCATATTTTATGTACCTGTTATTAAAGGATGAAAAGGGTGAGTTCAAGCAGTAATAATTCTTTTGTACGTGAGGTTTTCTTTGTGTGTGATAGGGGCCTGAACCAACATTTGGTATCAGATCTCTAGGCTCATGCCGTGGGATTCGCAAGGTTGAATAATAAGAGCCGGTTTGAGAGTCGGTTTCGAGTAAGAGAGCAGCCCTTTGGCTATTGGGTTGGAGAAGAAGTGGAAGCAGTAGGTTTGTAAGAAAAGGCAAGGGCTGGTCACGAAGCACAAGATTAGCAGAAAGAAAGCAAGCGGATAGTGGGGAGGTGGTCACCGGAAATTAAAAGTGAGGTCCGATTTTTTTGCAATCATAAGTCGGTGGCAAGAGAAAAAGGAATTCTGGTGGAGTTGATTGCGTTGAAAAAGAAGCAAGTGGTCAAGTTAATTGAAGGGAAGCACCAGAAAATTTAAAGCAGACGGTGGAGTTCGTTGAAGGAACCAGGTAAGCAAGATCTTATTTTTGAAGCAAGGAAGCATAAAGCTTAATTCTCTCACCAGAATAAGCACACAGGTTGTAATTAATTGAAGCAAGTCAATTGATTAAATAAACATGCACGTTGGCAAGCAGCCATGTTGCTCAATTAATTAAGCAACTAAGCTTACTCCTTAATTCTCAGACTACAATTTGAAAAAGAGGAAGGCTGTTTGGAGGATGGATCGGTGACTATAGAGTTTTGATAAGCAAGGAAGAAAGTTAGGTTCAAATCATTGAATCGTTGAGAAAGAAAGAAAGAAGGAAGAGGCGCCACAGGAAAGAAGGAAGGGGTCGGCGTCACTTAGCACCAAAGAAAGATGGCCTCGTAAGAAAGAAAGAAAGAGACTGGTGCGGTAAGAAAGAAAGTGCAAGCACCGATCAAAAGGAAGAAAGAATGGGCGTCGATAAAGAAAGAAGAAAATCGACAACAACCAAAAGAAAGAAAGAAAGAATTGATCCTTAGTTGTTCGGATAGCAAGAGCAAGACCAAACCTTTGTGCTTCGAATAGAAAGTTAGCAAGCATGAAGATTCGAAAGCAAGAAAGTTCGAATCAAGTAAGAAAGTAGCAAGTTTAGCAAGATAACTGTTTCGGTTAAAGCAAGAAAAGAAAGAACAAGCGTAAGCAAGAACGAAGCAAGTAGAACCGAGATCAAGATTATGGGGTGAATGTTGGATAATCTTGAAGGTTTCAGGTCGAATACGGGTCAAGTCGGGTCACCGAACAAAGAATGGGTACCGGTCATCCAGAAAGTGTCTAGAAGTTTATTTGAATCACATGTTTTTAGTGGTAGGTTAGTTATTTGTTAGTCAAAGTGATGGGATAGTGGGTAGGTTAATATCCCTAAACTTAAGGTGTGTGCTAGTTATATTCTTCTTATTTTATGTACGTGTTATCAAAGAATGAAAAGTGTGAGTTCAAGCAGTAATAATTCTTTTGTATGTGAGTTTTTCTTTGTGTGTGATAGGGGCCTGAACCAACAAGTGGTGCCTAGTAATAGACCCTGATTTAGGTAGCAGCCTCTTTAAGGTTGTCTAATGCTGATATATTGGAGCATGCATGAAGTGCGACAACCTGTTGTCCGTAAAGGCAATATCGGGTCTTGTAAGCGATAAATACTGCAAAGCTCCCACAGTGGAACAGTAGTCAGTGGGAGATGGATATGTAGTTGTACCATGTAATATTAGAGTTCGAAGCAGGTAATAGGAATGAAAATGGGTCTAAAATCACTCATTTTGGCTTTGTGAAGATATCATTAATGTATTTCTTTTGAGAAAGGACAATTCCTTGTGGGTGAGGTAAAACTTTAACTCGAAGAAAGTATGAGAGGGATTCAAGATCTTTTAAAAAGAATTTAGCAGGTAGTAGTTGGATGAAACGAGAAACAAGAGTAGTAGAAGGCCCGGTGATAATTATATCGTCAACAATACATACACCAAGATATAAATAGGAGAAGAGGCAGTGGTTAGAGTAAAAATAGAAGAATCAAAGATAGTTGGCTTAAATCCATGAGAAATGAGGTAGGTTTTGAGCTCGTCATACCAAGCACGCGATACTTGTTTAAGTCCATAAATGGCCTTGTTTAGTTTACATACATGAGTAGGAAAGGAGGGATCAACGAAACCCAGGTGGTTGAGTCATGAAGACATCCTCGGTTAGTCTTCCTTGAAGGAACACGTTGTTGATGTCAAGTTATCATAGAGGCCAACCATGGGTATAGCATTGGAAAGTACCAAACGAAGAGTCGCTAGTTTAAGGACGGGACTAAAAGTTTCAATATAATTGATTCCGAATCGTCGATTGAACCCTTTGGCAATGAGACACTCTTTTAATGGTCCACAGATCCATCCAGTTTATATATAGTGCGGAAGACCTATTTGGAACCAACGATATTAGGAACAAGTGATGAAGGGATGAGGGTCCTTGTTTTGTTCCTTTGTAAGGCATCGAACTCGACCTGTATTGCATATCGCCATGAGGGGTGTTTAAGAGGGTGAGAAATGGTTGGAGGTTAAGCTAAGGCAGAGAGAGTTGTGCTATAAACCACATAATCAGAATTATGATTTCTAGTGTTGGATTTAGGATTAGGTCTAGTGATTGGTTTTGATGGTGTACGATTGGTAGAGACATAAGGGGCGGTGGATGGAGTGGTAAAAGAGGTGTTGGATGCAGTGGTGTTATTTGTGACAATAGGCAACGTATTGGTATATTGCATGGAGTTTGAATTGGATGTAGGTTAATCGTGTTGCATGGGAGTTCGATGCATGGAGGTAGAGGTTTGGGTGGGGCCGTTTTGTGAGTCAGAAGCAATAAGAGGTGATGGAATTAATATTGATAACGGAATCAAATCATCATAATTTTTCGGGAACTAGTGGTAGAACTAGTGAGACGTGGAAAAGGAATTATAGTTTCCACAAAAATTTACATAACGGGATGAATATGTGATGTAAGCGTGACCTGGTTGAATGCGTAGTATGTACTTTGGGTAGGAAAGTAACCAACGAATATACACGGAGTGGATCGTTGATGAAGTTTATGAGGAGAATACGGTCGCAACCAAGGATAACATAAGCAACCGAAGCTACTGAGTTCATTGTAGTTTGGGCATTTGTTGAAGAAGCTATGGAAAGGAGACTCATTGTTCAAGGTGGGAGTGGGTAAACAATTAATAAGATACGTAGTAGCAGTGAAGGCAAAAGGACAAGTAGATGAGAAATTCCGCAAGAAGATAGATGCGGTGAGGTGAGATGAGAAATTCCGCAAGAAGATAGATGCGGTGAAACTCTTGTGTACTCGCCTCCATTATTGGAAAAAAAAATTTAATTTTTCAAATAAAAATGTTTTCGACTAAACGTTGAAAGCGAATGAATATATAGAGTAAATCCGACTTTTGTTTTATAAGATAAAGCCAACTGTATTTGTAAAGTGATCAACATATATCATGTAATATTTGTAATTGTCAAAAGAGGTAACCGGTGAACACAAAATATCATAAAAAATAAATCAAGCGGTGCATACGATGAAAGGGAATAATCTGAAAATGGCGATCAATGACTTTTATTAATATGACATGCATTAGAGCACTCACTTCCCTTTCTTCATTTTTATGTAAGAGAGTTTGGCATATTATGAAAAGTGGTTATAGGGTTGTGAGTAGAGAAGAGAGAAAATGTTACTATTTATCTGTAAATTTGGGCGACACTGTTCACCCCTATAATTTTTTAATATTTTTTTAAAAATGGTTGTGAGTGGAGGGGAAAGAAAATATAATAATAAAGGTAGAAAAATATTATTTAATTAAAAGAAGAGATAATATGTTATGATTTTTAGTGTAATTTTAAGAATGGAGATGAGGAAAAGGATGTGAATGCTCTTGTCATGACCAATAGAGTTAAAATAAACATTGGAGGACAAAAGTACACAAATTTTATTGTGCAGACACGAGACGATGATGCCATGTGCGGGAGTCGGTTCGTTGCATATTGAACAGAGTGAAGGTGACAAGGATGAGCGAGGCTCATACATTCCTTTTGTTGTTGTTCCCGAAGTATTTGAAGCTTTGACGTTCGATCTTTAATAACAAAAAACAGAAGAGTTGAGTTGGATGATAAAATTGTTATCAGAACAAAAGCGTGATATAGAAATAATATTTTCAGATAAAGTTGGTACAGGTAACACATTTTTAAAAAAGAACCAATATTAGTGATTTGGAGATACGAACCATCACCTATGACAAACTCCTCCATCCCATCATATGGTGCATGGAGAGAAAGGTTGTTTAAGTCGTTAGTAATATAATGAGAAGCTCCACTATCAAAAAACCAATCGGTGTAATCTAGACCATCATTGAGAATAAGTTTTACTTACATATTCAAATAAAAATATGTTTTCTTGAAGGTGATCAAAACCTACTTGAAGTTAACCAGTTAACCTATTATTTAATTAAAAAAAAGTATATCATGCTACACATGTGTATTTTTCACTATTTTTAAGTAATCAAGCGTTATTACAAATTAACTTCTAGTATATAGAAAATAACGTTATAAACCATCTACTAGAACAGTACATCAATGATTACTAAGTAGTAAGTCGTTGTTTCTTTGGTTATTTATAGATCTTCGCAGGTTGCAATAATTTGTTACAAACGGTTTTGATTCAGTAATATATGATGTAATTTGATCTAACTTGTGTGCTTAAATGCATCCAGATTTCAGTGTTACGGACAAACCCTGTTGCAAGGTCTCTACAACTATCGGCGAGAGCCAATGTGCTCCTGGTCAGGTGCCATGTAGTGAGAGGCAAAAGTACGTCTTTTGGGACGGATTCCACCCTACTGAAAGTATCAGCCTTATAGAAGTAGCAACAACATGTGCAGCAATGTCCCCGTTATATGCCTCTGAGAGTAAACTATCATTGCCTTCAGAGGAACACTTGATCGATGATGCCTAATGGTCGACGAAGGGTGTCATGTTTCGCATCTAGTTGTGTGCTAAAATAAATGCTCTCTTGTACAGCTTAGAGCTTAAATAAATGTCACTCATGTATTGCTTATCTCAGGCATTGCCGTGATTATAACTTATGAACTATTGATAAATTAATACCAAGCAATAGATTGCACTAGCTAAATGTTACAAAGACAATGAAAAGGATCAACTATGGCTTGAGATGATTTTATTGTAACTCAAAGAGAAATAAGTTTTAGAGCACTATGTTGGCCCAAATTGGACCAAATGCCAATTAAACACACACGTCATGATTTAGGACTATTGATCAACACTTATTATTGAAGTAAACAAACCGGAAATTGACACACCAAACAAACAATCCTATCAACCTATGTATAATAAACCAATCCTAAACCTATATGAAACCAATACAATAAAACCAAAAATCATAGTTATCCAACCCTTAATTGAAATTCAAACTAAACAATCAAATCAGGACTCAAATACTTTAACTAATTACTAATAGTTGTGGATTATATCCACTAATATGGCTATCCAACACAACTTTTACAACTAAACACAAAAAACTAAAGATGTTGACAAGGAAGATGGTGCTCTATGGCCAAAGAATGTGTGGACGATGTTATTCGATTTGTTATCAAGTCGCTTAAGGTTAATTTGCCATTGTCGGATCTTAGAGGTATGAATGACGATGTAGTCTAATACATACAATCAACATCGGATTAGTTGCGAAAAATTTGGATTCAAGCGGCAAAATATTGTCTTCTTGCGTATTACAATCTTGAATTCCAACATTGTGGAATCAGAACCATGATTGGTTTGGTGTCATCGAGTGTTGATATCAGAAAGCAGATAGTTTGTAAAAAAAAGGTTATCAAAGAAAGAAAAAGGTGAAGCAACAACGAGCATGTTGTACGCAGAAATCATGCCTGGGGAAGGAGAACCTAGATGATAGTCATTTATAATGAAAAAAAACACGTGGCAGGGAATCTGCTGTTGGAGCTAACCTCGAAAGAGAAAGGAGACAACAACAGGAAACTAGACATGAGGCACAATAGACTATAATGAAGAAGACGTTGAGGACGAGGCAACAAAACCTCCAAAACAAAGCCGAAAACACTGTAGGTAAATGAGAAAAAAAATCCGAAGAAGACAAGACGTAGAAGAGAAAGAAGAAGCCGATGATGACCACAGACACAAGAGAAAGTAAAAGCCAATAAAAATGGGAGACATAAGAAAAAGAGTCGATGAAGATGGCAAACATAAAAAATGTGTTACGTATTATAATGGTTTCAATAACTCTAGGGGATATTTTGTAATAATTGAATTCTATAGGGGTCGAGTAGTTAGTTGTAACGGGTAGATCGTTGGCCGTTTTAATTCCGTTGTAACAGAGTTATTGAGGTAGCTTGGTAATGAAACAGATCTTCTCTCTTACGATTCTCTTTGTTTTCTTACCATAACATTGGTATCAGAGCGATCGATCCTTTGGACGCTCTAGAACCCTAATTCACAGAGAAATTTCACACAATTCGATTCAATTCTTACAGGAATTAATCATTTGTTCGATTAATTCCATTGCGTTTCGTTTGATTTTCAGAAATTGATCACTTTTTCGATCAATTTCAGTGCGTTTAATTCAAATCAGGGATTAATCTTCGTTCGATTAGTTCCAAATGACTACACGTCAGCAAGAAATGGAGAAATTGGAAAGAGCAGCTCAAGAGAATGCAAAAACTCTTGAAATCCAACAATCAGTTCTAGATCAAAACTCATAAGCCATTAAAATGTTGCAGAATGGGATGACAACATTGGTTCCTCAAATGACAGAAATCAACAACAAATTGGGAAATGATAGATTTGGGGGTTTTCAAGAACAACGAATGGTTCGAACGGGTAGATTGGATTTCCCTAAATTCAGTGGCAGTGAAGTGGAGGGATGGATTATACATTGTAATCATTTCTTCACAGTAGATAAAACTCTTGAGTATGCTAAGGTGTATTATGCAGTAATCAATTTGGAAGGGCCGGCATTGGAATGGCACCAAGAGTTTGTTGAAAGTCAGAACAGAAGTATTGAAGAAATCACATGGGATGAGTATTCAAGGTCAGCCATTAACAGATTCTCTGAAGGATTATCTGAAGATCCTATTGAAGAGCTGAAAAACTTAAATCAAACAGGTTCATTATCTGATTACACTAAAGAGTTTGATTCTTTGTTAAATAGAGTCAAATTACATGATGAGTATGCTGCAAGCCTTTATGTGGGGGGTCTTAAACCAGAAATACGTTGTTTGGTTAAAATCTTTAAGCCTAAAACTATGAGGGATGCCATATCCATGGCTAAACAAAAAACTGTTGTTTATTCAACCTTGTTTGGAGCCAAAGAAAAAGAATTCAAGAAACCATTGGGTAACAACAATTCCAATTATTACAGTGGTTCATCAACAACACCTAAAGGAATAGGAAACCCAATTAATACCCTAGCCTTATTACCCACTCCTACAAACAGCAAAAACCAGAAAAGTGTTAGTGCCTGCAAAAGTGGCTGAAGAAAAGAGAGCTAAGGGTGAATGTTTTTGGTGCAGTGAAAAGTACTCTCCTACACATAATTGTAAGTTTATACATTTGTATGTGTTGGAAATACATGGTGATGAGGAAATAGAGGAGAATGAAATAGACCCTCATATCTCTGTACATGTTATAACTGGGGTTAGCACTTTTTATACAATGAGGGTAGTTGGGACAATTGGCACAAGACAGATTCATATACTCATTGATTATGGTTCAACACATAACTTTGTTAATTCTCAGTTAGCATATAAGTTGAACTATTTCACCAAAGAAGTCCCTCTAATGAAGGTATTAGTGGCTAATGGGAAGGAATTAGAATGTAAAAAACTGTGTCATTATTTTCAATGGCTTTTGCAAGGGGTATGGTTTAAAACTGATGTTTTATTATTACCACTGGATAACTATGACATGGTGTTGGGAATATAGTGGTTGCAATCTTTGGATGATATTGTATGGAACTTTAAGAAATTGTCTATGCAATTCAAGGTAGATTCAAAGGTTATTGAGCTGAGGGGTATAACTAAAGGGGAAGTATCACTGTGCTCAGTTGAGAAGTTGTCCAGTTTAATGGGTAAAAGAGATTCGATGACTAAGATGGAACTTTTCCGTTTACAAAAGGTGGTAGGTGGTGCATTTCAGCATCAAACTAAGGTTGATGAAGGCAAAAGTAATGACAAGATTCAAGTATTATTAAAAGAATATGAAGATGTTTTTCAAGAACCTACTTCATTACCACCCAATAGGAGTTGTGATCACAGAATCAAGTTAACTGATGAAAATGTGACCATTAATCAACGAGCTTATAGATATCCTATGGGACGGAAGACCATTATTGAGAAGATGGTTCAAGAAATGTTGGATATGAGAATCGTTAGACAAAGTGTGAGTTCTTTTGCATCTCCTGTAGTTTTAGTAAAAAACAAGGATGGTTCATGGAGACTTTGTATCGATTACAGGAGATTAAATGATCATACAGTTAAAAACAGGTTTCCTATACCTCTGATTGAAGAACTTTTAGAAGAGTTGGGGGGAGCAACAGTGTATTCTAAGTTGGATTTAAGATCTGGCTAGAGGATGTATGAAGATGATATCCACAAAACAGCTTTTAGGACCCATCAATGGTTATCTGAATTTTTGGTATTACCTTTTGGGTTAACAAATGCTCCAGCAACCTTTCAAGGATTAATGAATTCAGTATTTCAAAAACTATTAAGGAAATCTGTGTTAATATTCTTTGACGATGTGTTGGTGTATAGCAGAGATTTAGACCAGCATCTTACTGATTTGAAAGAAGTATTACAACTATTCAGAGAGAAGCAATTGTATGAAAAAAGGTTTAGATGCATTTTTGCTGGAGAAAAGGTAGAATATTTGGGGCATGTAATCTCCAAAGATGGTGTATCAACTGATCCAACAAAAATAGAAGTTGTAAAGAACTGGCAAGTTCCTACAACAGTCAAGCAGCTTAGAGGGTTTCTGGGCTTAACTGGCTATTATAGGCGGTTCATCTCTTCTTATGGTAATATTGCTAAACCTCTTACAAACCTATTACAAAAGGATGCTATTCAGTGGTCTTGTGAGGCACAACAGGCTTTTGATATTGAAGTTAGCCTACAAGCTCCAGTTTTGGCCTTACCTGATTGGACTCAAGAGTTCATTATTGAAACAGATGCCAGTTCTAAGGGTTTGGGAGCTGTACTAATGCAGGGTCGACATCCTGTTGCATTTGTTAGCAAGGCATTATCTGTAAGACAATGTATATTGTCTGTATATGAAAAGGAACTGCTTGCAATATTGTTGGCAGTTAAACATTGGCATCAATACTTGATCCTCAATCATTTCACAATCAGAATTGATCAAAAAAGCTTAAAGCATCTCTTGGAACAAAAGATTACAACACCACTTCAACACACTTGGCTGAGTAAGCTAATGGGTTATGATTATGATATTATGTATAAGAAAGGAGTAGAAAACAATGCAGCTGATGCACTATCAAGAGTACAAGGCTCTACATTGTTTCAAATGGCAGTTTCTTCTTATGAGCCATCGTTACTTAACAAGATCAAGAGTCATTGGGAGACTGATGTTATGGCTCAGCAATTGATTCACTCATTGTCTCAAGGAAAAGTAGTTAAGCACATGAAGTGGGATGGAATGTTGTTGACAAGAAAGAATAAGCTTTGGATTGGTAAAAATGATGAATTGAGACAGGAGATATTGTTGTTATGTCATGCTTCAGCAATGGGTGGTCATTTAGGTATACAAGCAACATTGCAACGTTTCAAGGATTTGTTTTATTGGAAGGGTGCATACAAAGACATTAAAAAGATGATCAAGACTTGTGACATTTGCTTAAAGGCCAAATATGAAGCTATAGCCACACCTGGCCTATTGAATCCATTACCTGCACCTTAGTCCATCTTTAGTGATATATCCATGGATTCATTAATGGACTACCTAAGTCAAAAGGCATGGATACTATTTTAGTCATTGTCGATCAGTTTACAAAATTTGGACATTTTATTCCTTTGAAGCATCCGTTCACAGCTGTTCATGTAGCTCAAGTGGTATTGGATAATGTGTTCAAGCTCCATGGTTGTCCACAATCAATAGTTTCTGACCGAGACCCTATTTTTCTAAGTAACTTTTGGAAGGAATTTTTGAAATTACAAGGAGCAAAGCAAGCTTTATCAACTTCTTATCATCCACAGTCGGATGGGCAAACTGAGGTATTGAATCGATGTTTGGAAACTTATATGCGATGTATGGTCATGACAGAACCTGCCACTTGGATGAATTGGCTGAAATTAGCTCAATGGTGTTACAATACCACCTGGCATTCGGCAATTGGAATGTCCCCATTCAAATCTCTTTATGGTATTAACCCTCCGATTCAGTTACCACATACACCATGTACAACCCTATTGCAGAATTAGATAGTTGGTTCCAGAGTAGAGAGGAAATGTTAGTGGTCTTAAAACAATCTTTGGAAAGGGCAAGAAATAGAATGAAACAGTTTGCGGATCAAAAGAGAAGTGATAGGAGTTTTGAGGTGGGTGATTGGGTCTATTTGAAGCTGCAGCCTTATGTTCAAACTTCTTTAAGGTTGCATAAGTATTCAAAATTGTCACAAAAGTATTTTGGACCTTTTTGTGTGTTGAAAAAGATAGGAGGGGCAGCTTATACATTAGAACTTCCTGCAGGATCCCAAATTCATCCTACATTTCATGTTTCTTTGTTAAAAGAGGCATTTGGTCCTCCTGATCAGCCAATAATCCTACCTGCTGTGGTGGAACCAGTGTACAGCCATTGACCATTTTAGACAGGAAGTTAGTTAAGCATGGTCACAAACCGGTTGTCAAGTTCTTAGTTCAATGGAAAGACTTGCCAGTTCATGATTCAACATGGGAAGATGCTAATGAGTTCATGTTGAGGTTTCCAGACTTTAATGTGGATTCTTGAGGTCAAGAATCTTATTGGGGGAGTTTTGTTACGTATTATAATGGTTTCAATAACTCTAGGGACTATTTTGTAATAACTGAATTCTATAGGGGTCGAGTAGTTAGTTGTAATGGGTAGATCGTTGGACGTTTTAATTCCGTTGAAACAGAGTTGTTGAGGTAGCTTGGTAATGAAACAGATCTTCTCTCTTACGATTCTCTTTGTTTTCTTACCATAACAAAAAGTCTATGAAGACGGTAGACAAAGGAGAAAGAAGAAGTCTATGAAGATGGCAAGCATCAGAGAAAGAAGAAGTCGATGAAGATGTCAGACAAAAGATAAAGAAGAACCCTATAAAAGACGGCAGATAGAAGAGAAAGAAGAAGTCAGTGAAGACGACATACATAAGAAAAGCAAGAAGAACCTACCTCTATCAGACTGTCAATTAGGAACACATTGTGTCCCATTGGTGTTACCAGGTTGGTATTACAACATTGGTGATGTTTGTACCAAGCAGGACGTGACGGTGAATAACATTTCATCAACCAGGTATATATGTATTGTTTTGTTGATGCACTTTTTGAGTATGTAACTAGTGATGTCCGGTTCGTTACCGACGTTGACAACGTTCCTCCGTCGTGGTCTTGAAGCTCAAGATTCAAGTGACGATATACTCTATACGACATTGTTTTGTTATGAGAAACAAGTGAAAGTGCCTTTATGTAAATGGCAAATACAAAGCTCAACCCAAAGGAACTATCGTTCAAACAGAAAGCATGCATATCATCACATTACCATCTCAAGTCTCACATGCATGCACCTAATAATGTAACCATACATCACCTTCTTTTGGGAAGTTATACATGAAGACCACAAGTAACTACACCTTTGTTTGGGCCACAATACAAATGACCTTCGTTGGCATGCTATACAAGGTGGACATTCGTTGGAAAAAAGATCACCTTCGCATGAATATGTGACATTCGCATACAAATGAAGACCTTCGTTCACTATATGGTCATTATCACATGTAATCATCTTTGTTAGTATATTATTGTTTTCATCGTCACTTGTAAGTTAGAGAGCTTGTATGAGAGAGAGAAAGAGAGAGTAGAGAGAGAGAGCATTTGTGTGCTTATATTGTATAAACTTGTAACCGAAACTCCGTCGAAATCAATACACGGCCGTTAAACGCCGATATCTTCTTGTATTGTTCACTCTCTCGTTCGATTGTGGCGTAACTTGGATCCCGCACTCGTTACGCCATCCGAAACAAGAAATCGTCGTATGTTTGATGTGTGATGTGATGTGATGTGATTGCAATTGAAGTTTCATCAAATGGGTCAATTCTCAAGTTTTGTGTCTAAACTTTCAAGCCTTGATGAAGAAGGGAAAGAATCACATTCTCGCATCTAGATTCAAGATTATTGGTATTTAGATCGAAGATGATATTTTTTGCTATGAAGGTGAGAACAAACTATAATGATTTTGACTGAAACATACATGGCCTTATGAATCAACCGAGTAACAAAGACATTGTGTGGGAGTGCAGGGTAGGTTACCTATGATGATTGGTGCCTATCAACAACTAGAAGGATATAGCTGTGTAGCAATTGTGGAGCAGCATATGGATGTTATATCCACTAGTATGGCTACAATCATGGCCACCACAACTTCTACAACTAAGCCTAAAAATCTAATGATAATGAGCACGAAGAAGGTACTCAAGGCTGGAAAAATACGTGTAGAAGTAAATATTAAATACATTAATTAATTTCACTAGTGTTAATTTTCCACTTTCGAACCAAAGAGGTCTTAATGACGATGACGCAATCTACATACATACAATTAACATCGAATTAATTACAAAGATTTAGATTTAATTGTCAAAATGTAGTCTTCTTGCGTATTACGATCCTGAAATCCCAACAAGAAACTGATCCTAAGTGTTGGTAGACTCTTAATTGGACCAGTTGGATAGGGAAACGAGGAAGATAGGGCTCAAACTTCAAATGGTATCACTTGGACTAGGTTTAGAGTTAAGAGGCCCACGACCAATGAACAAAAAGGTCTAGATGAACCGAATCATGTGGCAAACTACCAATATGGTTAACCCACAACTGAAATTCCTAGATTAAAGGAATGGATTTCGTCAATCATGATTTTCCCCTAGTTTCGTCAACCTTCTATACTTTTCGTTTTTAATTTAGAACGCATATCACTTATTAGCATAATTTATGCGTTTATTTATGGTCTTAATTTGAAAATTCTGTAATTTCAAAATTTTGGCAAACCTACCAAAATTTAGAAATTGTGCCTATTATATTGGCTTATGTGTCCATAAATAGAATTGTTTTTTTTTTAAATTATATGTCATGTGCATTTGTTTTCACTCTGCACCAATTGGTGTCATAACTCATTAGCATCAACTCGTTAGCATTCTGATGGCCTAAATTCTTAGGGTGGAACGCAAATTACTACGAACAAACGTAAATTAAACTGAGTGCAAACTACTGCACACAAAGAACATTACACGTGCTAGGTCCCACATACGCACGCAAAACATGGCACAAATGTACCTTCTTCCTCGCAAGAAGCCCTCAATTAGCTGTTGGTGGCGGCTATGGATTCCAAAGTGGAAAATGAATCAAAATTCCAACTTTATGCATTTATATTCTCCAATTACACGTCTAGCGTGTTCTCATGCAAAATCGTACAATAAATAACAAGCTATATAGGGTTTTACCTTTAAATTCAAACTTTGATCTTTGAAAACTCAATAAACGTGTTCAAATCTTCCACTCCCTGCTCGAAATCAAAATATGAACGATCTTGTGGTGCTTGCCTTGATCAACACATACTCAAATCTGGTCCGCAATTATGGATCCCAAGCGAGGTCTCTCTCTCTCTCTCTCTCTCTCTCTCTCTCTCTCTCTCTAGCTTTCTCTCTCTAACCCCAAGAGGAAACTTGCAAATAAAGGTTGAAAACATGATGGCGAGAGTTTCTATTTTCTTTAGATACACCTATGCAAAGCTGTTACTATTTCGCTCCTCATGGACTTTCCATTATAATTCCAAATTCTAGGTTTATAATCTACCCTAATACATCATGCCAAAATATAAATAAATCAACTTCTATTAAAAATTTAGGATGTTACTGATTCCAAATTTATTTTAAGAGATTGATAAAAAATAGTGAAAATCACATTATCAACCATTTTGACCATATAAAGTAACTATAATCCTATGTAGTCCTTGAATATTAGTTAGCGCACACAACCAAAGAAAATGTGCACCAATTAGTTAAATTTCTTCTTCCTCTTTGCCCACCCTAAACTTCTTCTCGATATCTCTCCGTTTCTCGATTTTGATGTTTTGTTTTTTTCAAACACTAACCATATCGATCTTTTGTCCCAACTCCTCTTCGTCAACCTTATGTTGTTCTGAAACTCCCATACACACTTTAGTATCTTTTGCATAACAATACATGGTTGAAGAAGGATAATGCGAGAAGGAAAGATAATCATGTATCTTTAGTACGCACAATTGGCACGTTGTTCACCAATGGATCCAAAAGAGTCTTAGGTATTGGGTCATTCGGTGTAAATGTTAAAAGGCTATGCACCATTGCAAGTAGATGGCATTTTTGCGACCAATGGACCCAAAAGAGTCGTAAGTATTGAGCCCTTAGGAGCAAATTTTAAAAGGTTATGCACCATTGCGAGTAGACGGCATTTCTTGTGGTAGTGTCCACGTGTCAATTTTAATTGGTTTTCAAGCAATTTCCAATGGGATTGGTTGCTCATTGGCATAAAAAAATTGTTTCAAACAATTAATTAACCAATGGACTTTTTTAAATAAACAACTGTGATGTTTTTCCCTAAAAAAATACACCGTCAAAACCTCCCTTTTATTAAGTAAACAACTGTGATGTTTTTCCCTAAAAAAACACACCGTCAAAACCCATCTTTTTATGTCAGGTGAATCAAACAAACATACAAAAGGCATGTGGCTTTAGCTAAGTGCATGGTCCATCGATTCAATAAAAACAACAGACAAAAAACAACCACACGTACTTTTCTGGGAGTTAGATTTGAATGACAATTAAAAAGCTACAGATATAACTTATCTTAGAACAAATTTCTATCCCAATTCTGTAACCACCCATCCAAAGACACCCTAGCTTGGATTGCTTAAAGGAGGTTCAATGAATTAAGTAGTAAAAAGGGTAGACAAGATACGTTGATAGATAGGATTAACTAGTGTAGAAAAAAAGTAGAATTGATATTAAATTAATGAGATTTGTGTACTACAGAATTTTATTATTCTATATATTCTTTGAAATAAAAAACAAAAACAAAAAAGGGAAGAGGCCCTTAATTTTTTTTAGGGGCAACTTATGATCTAGCCTAGGCCTTTTAGTAACACACAAAACAATTTTTATCAATAGCTCTACATTCATATATGTTTACATATTTCCACCTTTTAATATGGCTTATTACATATTTTCCTAAACAAAAAATCCAATTACATATTTTCTCTTTTTTTAAAATTACTCAACTACCCTTTTCTTATCCTCATAATCCTCATATCTTCATTTCCTCTTTTATATCTGCCACGCCAAACCCAAACCATACATCGCAGACCATCGCTCTTCTTCCCTTTCCCTGCTAATCGCATTCCCTTGGTAATTGCAGTTTGTAACGAACCCATACCCTAGACGAGCAGAAGACGCTGAACACTAAACGAGCAGAAGAAGCCGCGGAACCCTACGCGAGTTTCACGTATATTTTTTAGAGTTTTTTTCGTAATCCATAGAACAAATTCTCCAAATCGTTGGTTTGTTGCCTACGTACTTGCAACAATCAGCATCGATTTGGAAACTTTAGAGTTCAGTCCCGATTACTCTATCCATCCGGTTGTGTGTGATTGAGGCCCACTATCTATCCTTTCGGCTCATTTTAATAATGTCCACTAGCTGCTGCTGCATCCCTATATGCCATACATTAAGGTTCATATATATATATATATATATATATGTGTGTGTATATATATTTATATATATATATTAAATTGTTCAAAGGATAGAAGTTAGAGAACTAAAGCATCTTCGTGGTTTCAATTTAGGAGAGATTCAGTTTTCTACGTATTCGATCTTGTCTGTTTCCTTTGGTTTTAATTAAATTCAAATTAGTTTCCATTGGCTCTTTGCTTAAAGTATGTTGCACACTATATGCGTATAATGAAAACCTACATTTTAAAGGGTAAGCCATTACGCTCACTTATCGAAAATGATAGTAGAAGTGGTGAACAATCGAGTTGAGGTGAAATACGAGGACAAGCGTTGGGAGGTGTCACTTGATGAGAGAAAATGTACTTGTCTGGGACAAGGAAAGAGTACAAAAACTCAGTGCCAAAAGATTCTACTCAACATCAAGCCTAAACAAGTAAAATGGGACGATACAAAAAAATCGTGAAAGTAACTAGTCGAAGTTGAGCAACTGATTTTGAATTGTATCGTATTTGTACTTCTTAAATTTTATGAAACTTTATGTTTTTAGCGCAATTGATTATGCACAAGTAAGGATGTATTTTTGAAAGTTTGTGTTTTTTTATTATGAGTATTATGGTATTGTTTAAGAAGAGTAGCAAGTGGTAGAATTGAGGAAATACTATTAGTTCATTAGGGGTAAAACAATCATTTAATAAGAGTAATATAAAAAAATGGTGAAATATGTAATATATATGGGTTAGGGAGGTGGAACGTGTAATTGAATTTTATGATTGGGTAAACATGTAATAAGTCAGCTTAGAAGGGGGGAAATATGTAAATAATGTGACAATTGTCAACTTTCGGGTAATTTCCATACAATTAAACTATTAATTTAATCATGCAATTATATGTTAAAACGCCATGTTCTGCTAGATTACATCTTGTATATCTGAAACTGCTATGAATTACATTTCAATAGTGCATATTATTCATCTTGATTATTGTGTCGAAAAAACAATTAGACAATACACTAAAACAACTAGTAGACTTGCCAGTTAAACTAGCAGTGTCAGCACTAGACCGGTACTCAGCTTAACGACAGTTCTAGGACTTCGATAGAAGTCCAATAGCAATCATACATTAAATCCTATATGGGAAAACAAAGATTTCACTTAACAACCTCCCGGGAATCATTTAATGCACTTAAAAGTGCCAAAAATACCCTTTAAATGCTGAATTCTGCGTAATTCAGCATAAATCAGCAAAATTCAGCATTGGTACACTAAAATATAATGCAGAAATAAGGTTAAAGTGTCCAGAATAACTTGTAAAGTGTCGGGAATTAAAACCATCATAGAAGGTACCTCATGACACACTAAACTGCGTCATTTGGCACTTTAACGAACCGATAAGCAACCGAACAACCGGACACTACCCGAAACACCCACTTTTCACTAGAAGCATTGTTTTAGTGTTACAAAGCTAGTTAAGACCACCCGACACCTTGAATAATCTCAAGATCACTAATACACATAACACCCTAACTAAACATCCTAGATTCCAACTAAATAACTAACTACCATTAAAACTCAACTAGACCCCCCCCCCCCCCTTGGAATTCACGATCAAACATGGGGCCCCACAAGCCCCCAGGTTGTCTCCCCTAACCTTGTTATTAGGTGGTGGTTAATGAAGTTGTATGAAGGAAGGATTATATACAGGAAGTTTATAAGAGACCTTATCACAACATAATCTTCACTTCACCCAACTCAAGAATTCAAAACACAACCTCCTCCATCTTGCTCCAAACTCACGGCCACCATCATCACCATACAACCTCCCACTTTGCTTCATTTGCTAGCCATTCCAAGTGTGTTCCAAAGTGTATCAAGGTCATTAAGAAGGTTCAAGGCATTGGAAGCTCAAGGATCTCTTCAAGGAGCTTTTATCCACCCTATTTGTGCTATCTTCATATCTTGTTCTTGTTTGCCACATCCCTAGCCACAAGAGCTAGTAGTAAGCCTCTTGATCTTTGTTTTAATCCTTGTTACTAGTATATTTATCATGTACAAGTGAATCCATCAAGAGACATAAACTAAAAGTAATGAACACATGAAGAACACTAAAGATCTAAAGAAAACAAACATGATCTTGAAGTTATGTATGCTTATTTTGTGCTTAGCTTGATGATCATCATGTGTAGCATGGTTATATGTGAAGATCTTGAAAGTGTATACATAGATCTTGAAAGATCCATGAAGAATAAGTTGATGAACTTGATGTAGGCCACTAATGAACTAGTTAGGATGATTTACAACACATAAACATGGATTTAAAGTCATTTTTGTAAATGGATGAACAAG
Source organism: Scalesia atractyloides (assembly GCA_947069175.1). Classification (NCBI taxonomy): domain Eukaryota; kingdom Viridiplantae; phylum Streptophyta; class Magnoliopsida; order Asterales; family Asteraceae; genus Scalesia; species Scalesia atractyloides. Next base: position 28,761,504 of record CAMTDV010000004.1, read on the forward strand.
TTGTTAAACATGATTTTCTACAAAAGTTGTGTAAATAGTGGATAATTAGTGTTTTTGAAGATAAATGAACATGTTAAACATCATACTAAAAGGCTACATGTTTTTATAAAGTTTTGAGTTCATCATCATATAAAAAGTGTATGTATGAAGTTGTTTAAACTTATAGAAATTATTTTGGTGATCAAATGAGTTTTGTAAAGCTTAAATACATGTTTTAAACATGGGAAAACTCCTCAATATAAGGGAAACTATGGCCAAATTTTTATAAAAATTCAACACTTAGAAAAATATAAAGTTTACTACTAAACTTTTGGTTTTTATGTTTAAATTAATTAAAAATGGCCATGCCCTATTTTTATATAAAAATGCAAGTTAAGGAAATAAATATTTCTTAAAGGATAAAAACAAGTATAAATATATATTTAGGAAAATATATACTGAATGGTCACCAAGGATCTTTGTGTGGAATATGTATATTATGTGTAATATATGTAGTAGACAAAAATAGGGAAATTAAAACACTAAATACTCCCAATGGAGTATGAACACAAAAACCCTCAAAATACCAAAGAAAATACTTGGACAAAATGCACACAAAATACTCACCCTTGAGTATTTGGACAAACATAACAAAATATATATATATATATATATATATATATATATATATATAAACTTTTATATATTTTTGTAAAATGGACTTGGACAATTAAATGGACTTATACACAAAATATATATATTTAACAAGATTGGTAAAAATATATATATTCCATACAAGCCTTAAAAATATATTATTCTTAAGGAACATGATTTCCGGAAAAACGTAAAAATTACAAGTAATAAATCCTATTAAGAAAATAAGAAATACATGAACCTTAATACTAGAATACGGGTATACTTTCCTAAGTGAACATTTGGAAAATAACAAATACACTTATACTAGAAATAATATTGGAAATATTTTTTACAAGTATACATATTTATTTTGAAAAATAAATATAACTAGATACAAAAACATGGGCTAGGCCCAATGACACAAACACATGGGCTAGGCCCAATGACACAAGAACATGGGCTAGGCCCAATGACACAAGGACATGGGCTAGGCCCAATGACAAGTGTGCTAGGCACAAGGACAATGAACGGGCGACGCCGTTCACACACTATTCAAGAGACGATAACAAAAACCTATATTATTAAGTCAAGAAATAATTAATCAATAAAACGATTAAGAACAACTAACCTAAGATGGGGGGACTTGTACATAGAATAAACGTAGACTTAAGTATCTGATGGGAATTAGAACACTTGTAGGTTTCGGTTCAAGACCAAGGAAAAACACTGTGAGTTGTACACAAGGAACGCGAATCAGTGAGTTCATGTCCCCCTTTCTTTTTAAACGCTTTCGATTTTATAAACATTCGGGGGAAATACATGTTAAGACATATGGTATGTTAGTTATGGAGTTATATGACAACAAGATCGATGTGCGTAAGTAGGATTGAGAACAATAGAACATTAATAACCATTAATCACTTAGTGACCAAGGTGCAAAAGGTGTAGATCTATTGAGCTTGAGGCACGCTCCACTCCTAGTTGTATACCATGGGGTGCTTTTGTCGTCCCAACTTGAGAACAAAAGTGTCTCGGATTGGTTATATACTTACAGTGCATAGTATTGGAGGGCTCGCTACCCACTGATAGATCCTTATATTCCATAATTATTTACATATCTGGATTTCAATAATGGATAACAATCATGACAACTTATTCGAAAACAAAACTACATGAACTCGCTCAACTTTTGTTGATTTTTCAAACTACATGTATTTCAGGAAACAAGGCTTAATCGGTGATGGATTCTCGAAAGATACAACGATGGCCACTTTGGAGGATTGGCCTCATATATCCCTTCCTTGTTTGGTCATATAGGGGTCAAAACCTCGATTTAAATCTACGATTATAACAAACCTATTTTGGTGATGTAACTTAACTAAATATTGTTTTGGTAAACTTACGAAACTTGTTGGAACACGTAAACTTGAATTTGAATTTGTATAACATATGGCATCGTTGTTGGTTATAATTATGTTTACACGATTGATTGCAAAGATTACCGTTAAGTCACACGTTTGCGCTTCCGCTACGACCAGGGTGTGACAAATAACCCTCCATATTAACATGAAATATTAAGGTGAAGTTATAATTTTATAATTAAGTGATGTCTTTTGATATCAGATTAAGTTTTTGGTAACATTTTCTACCAAGAACATTTTCTACCAAGTATTTGCAAATTGTAGTTTTTATCGACTTTTGAAAATATTGTTTATGGAATGTGGCATTGGGATATTAGATTGGTATTATATGGTATACATTATGGAATAAATAATAGTTAGAATATTGTAGGGTTCAGCCAAAACTCCAAAGAGTCTATGGACGCTCTAGAATGCGGCCTTAATTAATTAACAACAACTTTACCCTTTAACTTTGGATAAGCAGCCAACATAATTGACAAATGGAATTACAAATACAGTAATTAAGCTAGCTACTTTTTCATATAAATATCAGAATTACCTTTTTGTAATTTTATCAAACAGTATAGTGTCGTGTACCATTCAATGGGTTTTCTAGATAACCAATTTCTATATAAAGTTCTTTTCGTTTTTCTTGCATCAAATTACTTAAAAATCGTCATGGGTGATCCAAAATTTTCTGGTTATTTCATATTTGGAGACTCGCTAGTTGACGTAGGAAACAATAACAAGCTGAAAACGGGCGCCAAAGCTAACTACTTGCCATACGGAATAGACTTTCGTAAGGGACCAACAGGACGGTTTAGCAATGGTGTCATTGCTGTGGACTATATCGGTTAGCTCAGTTCTTCCATACGCACTCATCTTTCGGTTTTTCTTAAGTTAAAGGTCCAGTGTACATATGAATTTTATCAAATTTCATTTCATTGTATTAATATATAAGATTGAAAGTACCCAAAAGATTAAAAGTCTTATCTAAATTACTAGTGGGGAACCGCGCGTTACGATGGAGTAGACAATACAGGGCTAGGAATATAACTCAAACCTTAATACGATAAAAGTTCATATTTAAGTTGTGTGTGTGAAAAAAGTGACCCTTTAAGCGTTAAAACACAACCCGGCGACCTACAAAGCCTCCGTCACGCATCCATCTCACTTTCTAAGTTGCTTCCGTTGGACAGTTAGAGGTATGAATTTTGAGCCTACATTAATTAGTCGTATTTGTTATGCTACTCGAATATGGTTGTCTTTAGAATTGACTAGTAACAACGACGTTTAAGTTGAAATACAATACAAATTATTAAGTATTGAAGATACTAGTTATAATACTTTTGTTATATTAGCCATGTTATGATATTAAGTATTTATATATATATATATATATATCGTTTAGCAAATTTCATATGAATCTCTATCTTATGAAACAATTAATTCAGATTAGTATTGTTTTTAAGAATTTCAAGGGAATGTAGTCTTGTATAACAAACAATTTATTCATTTTCTTGATCCTTGGATTCCTGTGACTATTATAACTTGGAATGATAGTTATGCTAATGTCAACGATAATACATAACCTAGATTATCAAGAGCTTTAATGTCCAATTGTCATAACGAAAAATACGTTCTGAAGCGAAACATAGATTACCTAGACTATATAAGTATAGTTGATAAAAAAATCCTTATACTATTTAGTAAAGGAGTTGCTAAAATAATCAAAACCAAGTTTTATATGTTTATTCCTAATATATATGCAAACATTTGGAAAACCTAGACTCTTCATATATGTAACAAAAGAGATTATCATGCACTTGTAATTGATTAAGAAGTTTCAAAAAGTTTCGTCGCCGGAATTTTATCAAATTTCATTTCATTGTATTAATATATAAGACTGAAAGTACCCAAAAGATTAAAAGTCCTATCTAACTTAATAGTGGTGAACCCGCGCAGGGACGGAGTTGGCAATACAGGGCCAGAATATAACTCAAACCTTAATACGATAAAAGTTCATATTTAAGTTGTGTGTGTGTGTGTGAAAAAATTGACCCTTTGAGCGATAAAACACAACCCGACGACCTACAAAGCCTCCGTCATGCATCCATCTCACTTTCTGAGTTGCTTCCGTTGGACTGTTAGAGGTATGAATTTTGAGCCTACACTAATTAGTCGTATTTGTTAAGCTACTCGAATATGGTTGTCATTAGAATTGACTTGTACCGACAACATTTAAGTTTAAAAACAATACAAATGATTAAGTATTGAAGATTCTGGTCGTAATACTTTTGTCATATTGGCCATGGAATGATATTAAATATTTATTTATATATCGTTTAGCAAATTTCATATGAATCTCTATCTTATAAAACAATTAATTCAATTTAGTATCTTAAGAATTTCAAGGGAATGTAGTCTTGTATAATGAACAACTTATTTATTTTCTTGATCCATGGATTCCTTTAACTATTATAACTTGGAACGGTAGTTATGCTAACGTGAACGATAATACATAACCAAGATTATAAAGGGCTTTAATGTCCAATTATCATGATGAAAAATATGTTTTGAAGCGAAACATAGTTTACGTAGATTATACAAGTATAGTTGATAGAAATTCCTTATACTATTTAGTAATGGAGTTGCTAAAATAATCAAAAGCAAGTTTTGTTTGTTTATTTCCTAATAAATATGCAAACACTTGGAAAACCTAGATGCTTCATATAAGTAACAAAAGAGATTATCATGATATGCATTTGTAATTGATTAAGAAGTTTCAAAAACTTTCGATTTCGAAAATTTAACGATTCATTGAACAAGATGGCCTAAGTAATTATGTCTCGTTAATCTCCTTAAAACCATGAAAGTCGAATATCGTTGAAGCCCATAAATTGAAGCCATGTTCAATAAAAATGCATACAACAAAACTAGAAACAAGTCCAACCTATAAACTATTTATCACCCCTCCTACCATACGTATCTAAGTTCTTTCTATGGAACTATTATAACATAAATAAATAAATACAAATTCTAACCTATTCGTATATCGAACTGAACATGGCCAGTACAAGAAGAGTAAAAATGTACGTTGACTCAACACCATTGTACTATCTTGGCTAGAACCAAGTAATGCAAGAACCAGAAAGAAGAAAGGAACCCAACGATTCTCGTGGCTAGCATGATGGCTAGAACCATCAAGAGCATGTAACCCAAGTAGAGTGTAGCCAAGATCGGTCCACTCAAGCTCTTGAGGTCAAAAAATAAGATATTTTCTCGAGTACAAGAAAATGTACAATGCAACCAACCCCAAAGAGAAGAAAGATTTCAACCACTATTTCTAGTACCCAACACAAAGATACATCTAAGTTTATACCACATTACAAGGTATTTATATAGGTTTTTTATTTATAAAAGTAAATGAAATAAGTTATTAAGAGCCCTTAGAGATTCCATGAAGTTAATTATCAAAATCCCTTGAGTTCTCCTATTAAAATCCCTTGAGCTCTCTTATTATTATTAATTTTTATTTTTTTTGAATGGCAAGTTCTACTATTAATACTGATAAGAAGTTATTATTGGGTTTGTCACGTGATACATTGAATTTAAAAGTAAATGTAGTATTAATTGTATTTTTGCTAGTGTTGTAATGGAAGTTGAGTTCCCTAACCTGAAAAGTGCCAAAAAAGTAAAATATTGTGATTATTTGGGTTTTTATTATTAATATAACTATTACTCTAGTTTTTATATGATATGTACTTGATATCATACTCACATAGCAACATAAAGTTTATTAAAATTTATTAACTTTCATAATATAGTTCATTATAAAATATTTAATTAAAAATATATGGGTAGCTTTTAAGTCATTTATAAAATGTTTTGTGAATTCATCATTAATATTATGTTAGTTTTTTAGATTACAATCTATTTAATATTATTTAATATTATGTTTATTTATTAGATGTCTCTTGGCTTCTTTTGAATTAAATAAAGCATTTTAAATATTTGATAAAAATGTTTATTTAATATAAATATGTAGAGCTTATAATCTCATCATATTATATGTGTACACTTATTTTATTAATTTGTCAATTTAATTGCATTTAATTTAAGAATACAATCAATTATTAATTTATATTTATCAATTCTTTGGCTTTTGTGTGAGAATGGACACTTTAGGAAATAATTTAGGGTAAAAAAGTATTTGTTAGTAATACATTTTACATGCCATCTTAAGATATGTGTAAATTATTTTTGTGTCCATCCTTCCTCCTTAATAACATATTAGGATGGAATGAGTACTCTCCAAATGAGGAGTGGTAAATTTTTTCCCTACCCAATAGTCTCATGACATGTCAACTCTTCAATTCACTCTTTATTTTCTACTCAATTACTAGGGGTGCTCAAACACATGAAGAGTGGTAAACAATTTTTTTATAAAAAAAATTGTGATTGGTTGAAAGAGGGTGGCCTCACCATTAACCTCCTCTCTCTCCTCTTTCCCATTCGGCGACTACTCACCGTTTAACCCCTTCACCGTTCACTAAAAGCATGTTGGTGGCACATTCCCTGTCGGCAAACTTGCTCCCCGCATGAGGTCACCGAAGGCACTCCGTCCAGCCTTATGGGTTGATCTAAATTCACATGCTTTTAGGTTTACAGTGCTCCACATCTAGTCCTTCAACGTTGTCAGCTAGATTGGCCTAAGCAAAACACAGACAGCAACATATATTGAAATTATACTTTTAACAAATTCTGATACTTTTTATCGATAGAAATCAATGAATCATACATTTAACCTAATGATCATAAGTCGATACCTATCCGAAATCTCTTTGTTTTTTTACAGCAAAAGATCTTGGATTCGACGATTTCATCCCGCCCTATGCAACAGCAAAAGGTAAACATGTTCTCACGGGTGTTAATTATGCTTCGGCAGGATCTGGCATTCTTGATGAAACCGGAGAAAATGTGGTAATGTGACAGTCCACCTTTTCATCTACATGCGTCTTAGTTACCTTGTGTTCATTTGCTAAAAAGTTCTCAAATTTATTAATTTCATCTGTTAGGGTGGACGCTTCAGTTTCAATACACAGCTTCAGCACCACCAAAATGTGATCTCAAGTATCAAAACAATACAAGGAAACCTATACCCAAGATTACCTCAAAAAATGTCTCTACACAGTTATGACTGGAAGTAATGACTACATTAACAACTATTTTGCTCCTGAATCTAACGATATGCGCCAAAATGTCTCACCAGTCCAGTTTGCAATAACTCTTATAGAGCGATTCTCCCAACAGCTAAATGCACGTGTCCTATTTATTGGAAAATTTTAAGTCATTGACATACAGTTATGTGAATTACTAGTTATTAAAACTGAAATGTATTTGTTATATTAGTGGCTTTATAAACTGGGAGCAAGAAAATTTACAGTATCTACGCTCGAAGAAATAGGATGCGCACCTGCTCAAAAGCAACTGTTTGGCACCGGAAATATGTGTGTCGAACCTATTAACAATGCCTTGATTATATTCAATGCTGAGCTGAGGACTCTTGTGCATAATCTTAACCAAAATCTGAAGGATGCCAAGTTTGTTATTCCAAATTTAGACATTCCTACTTCTGGTCTTCCTCAGTATAATGGTACGTTACTATAATCCTTTTCACCTAGAGACGGGTCAGTGAACTAGTCATGATACCACACTAAGGCATTTGGCTACCTTAGAGTAGAGTCCGCTCAACATTTTTAAGTGCCTACAAATGGATTCTAAAACTGGGATCATTTCAACAAAAAAAAGAATAAAATAAAAATTCTAAGATCCTAACATGTGGGAATACGCTGCTGACAGACATGTTTGAGCCCTTATACAAAGGCATGTTTTGAGCAATTAGCTAAATACCCAATTGGTACTTTGGGTGCAACTCAACTCCAACACAAATTCTATAAAGCTTACAATCAAAAGTTGGATGAGCAGTTGCAAGCTGCTGCATTACCCTTCAATATATAGCATAAGCACTTACAACTCTTTAACTTTCTAAAAACTATATAATTATTTTTTATGTGGTTATATTTATGTATGTTTTTGTATAAATTCATGTTGATTACTGTTTTCTTTTGTCTTTTAGTAAGTTTTTGTTTATTTTAGCCTCTACCCTTCAACATTTAGTATTGTTAGTTACAACCCTTCAATTTTATAAAAACTTTATAATCATTTTTACATGTTTATATTTATGAATGTGTCGGTATAAATTCAAGTTGATTACGTTTCTTTGAAAATGGGTATACTCAGATACAATATGTTTTTTTTTTGTACTTTTTTAGTTAAACTACGTTTTGACATAAATTTAGTTTTAAATGAAGTCGGATCAATTATAATATATTTTCATTAGATTTTATAAATCTAGCTTACTTAAAAAAACATAACTTTTTACTTATTTTTATGTACTTATCGGTATAAGTTCCGCGATGTTTCTTTCGTTTCCGTGCTTTTTTTATGTATATTTTCAATTTATCTACGTTTTGACGTAACTTTTGTTTAGGGACGATTTAGGTCTTTACTGTACAAATTCGAGTTACTTTGTACTTGGACCTGCCGCATCGCGCGCGGAGATTTACTAGTGCACATACATAGGGCAGTACTAAATAAATCTGTATCACCAAGGGCCGTTGATAAATTCTGTCGGTATTTACTCATGTTTTTAGTAGTGGGTATCTAATAAAAAATGTCTTTGTTTTTAGGTATAATAGTGACAAATGCTCCATGTTGCAAAGTATCCAATAAAGGTGCTACAAGAGGGGAATGTCTTCCAAGGAACGTGACATGCCTCCACCGGGGAGGATACTGGTATTTCGATGGATTTCACCCTACACAGTTTGCACACAAATACTATTCAAGACAACTCATGCTCTCTATCTCTCAATTAATTTGAGCTTATTCCATTCGCAACTTTTTTGCATGGAAAAGGTTTTCTTTCATTCATTCTAAACATGGTGAAATTATAGAACGAGTTATCAAATAAACTAGGCAATTGAAAAATGCAAATGGTTATAAGGATCTAAGGATAAGATTTGTATTGCAATAAAAGATCAAACTGGAAGTCTATTGTTAAATTATAAAACGATGAGATTAATGGTATTTTTAGTTCACATTTTCATCCATGTTCTATTTACTTTCGTGTATTTAAGTTGATAAAGTGATGAATGAAAAACTAGAGAAAGTTGTTCAATGAAACTTTAGTTTTATGTCTCTTTTCTTCTCTTGTGTTTTTGGGAGTTTGTAGGTTTTCTCTGTAAACTTATCAGTTAAATTAGCTTCTGTAATAACTTTAACAATACCTATAATTAATAAGCAATGCAATGAAACCATCTTTACTTTTTTCTACAATTATTTACTTGTATACTTTGTCATGTTCTATACACTGTTGTAATTAATACAAGGGTCAATTGCATATATCTTCTTAAAAATCTTCTAAATTGTATATTTACCCAATCCAATAAAAAAAATTGTATGTATCCCCTCACATAATCAAAAAAAAAATGCAAATTTACCCATTTTGATTTATTTTATTAAAACTAAACTACAAAATGACTCTTTTACCCATTTTTTACTTAAACTTTAATTTAGGAGTTTTTCATATTTACCAATTGTTTAATGGTTTATTTTTTCTTTTTTACTGTTTTTATTTTAATTTTACTAATTTCTTTCACGTTTTGCTACTGAACTGAAAATCCAAGAAGATTGTTCATGAACACATCGTTGTAGAACTGCACGTCATAACTCAAAGAAACTGCACATTAATCATCAAATAATATGAATACACATGTGATTATAATTTTCAATAACATGTGAAAGAACCTCTTAAATGATTAGTTATGAAAATTCGTAATGACTGGAAATTTTATTTTTCTTTGAAAAAAGAAAGGATGGTTGTTCTTGTGAACTATGCAAAATCATATTCAAATACTGCACTTAGAGCATATTTAAATCAATATTTAGCCTTGTTCCAACTCAAATGTGCTCAATTGTGCGTAGACATTCACCTAAAATATATAAATGAATTCCACGCAATAAGAAAAACATGAATTTTCCGATTTCAAATGGGATTTTTCGATGAGGGTTTTCGACTTCTCCAAGCTTCAAATATACTGCAGAATTGAGCATCGCATCTTGAATCTATCAACAAGTACTAATATTTCAAAATTGAATAAGTAATTAACCTGGAATCTACCTACTTGTATCGCAGTTATTATCAAGGGTTTTCTAGTTTAAAAGGGTAATTTTGTCAATGAATAAAAAGTTATTAAAGAAGGAGATATATGCAATATTAAATTTGAGTTGAATATATATGTAATTAAGGAGGTTTTGGAAGGGGATATAGGTAATTCACCCTTAAAAAAAATCAAACATATGTGTTTATTGTACGTCTGTTGGATTTATTACATAATTGTTGTCTAAAGCTCATATCGCATTATCACATTGTTGTATATTGATGACTACCAAAGTTAAAAATTATACCAAAGGAATCTTTAAAAATTCATATATTGGTAAAACGACGAAAAAAAGAAACATAAAAGAACTCACTATCAACAGTGTATATTTTCTTGTTGGGTCATAACACGATATCACACGAACACCAGAATAATCTGCAGCAAGTTCACACAATCACACACTCTAACTCACAAGAACAAGAACATAAGATTTATAGTGGTTCGGCCTAATCGGACCTACATCCACTCCACAACTAGTTCTTCCTTTTCTATTAGGTGCTCAAAGTGTACAGGTACAAGAAGAAGAAGTATTTATAGGGTACAAATTAGGTTACCGAATATAATAATAATATATTTTCAGCAGACAGACAAATGACTAATCCTCATTCTAGAGGAACAAATCATCTGCCTGGAGGAATCATCCTCTGCCTAGAGGAAGAATCATCAGACTAAAGGAATAATCCTCTGCTCGATTCAAATCCTTTCTTAGACCATCCCTAATGCAAAGAGCTAAATGCAATTACGAATGTGCCTAGTCAGTTGTCATATCAGATTTTTACAAATACGTAAAAAACATTCATTTTTTCTTCAACCCCGTAAGCATTTTTCCCAATACTTATATTTTCACATCATCACCAATTTTAAATTATTTAATACTCAAACTTTTTTTATAACTAATACATTTATTGTATTTTTGCATTATTAAAAAGTTTACTCAAAATATTAACTATAACTGTAACAATTAAATATAAACTATTTAAATAAGCTATAATAACTAAATAAAGGTTTTGAAAAGGTTGAAAGAATTTGAAACCGTAATGGTTTTGAATAAATAATTATTTTTATAATTATGTTACTCTTGTAGTATTTGGAACCGAAAACTTTTTTCTCATTTACCCTTTTTACCGTTCAGATGGAAAAATAATTTAAAATCCATTATGTTTTGAATCGTGACCTTTTTATTTTTATGTATAAGTCACCAATTTCTTTCTTTCTTTAATTCAATTTATCTTGCAGGCCCCACTTTCTCCTAAATGCCCCGCACGTATGTACGTGCTTTAACTCACATGCTAAACCTCTACAATGCAGCAAATGCAGAATTTGTGTCCACGTAAGCCCAAGTGCACCGCCACGGACAACGCATTGGCTATGGTCTAATAAGAGAATAAAAGTGAAAATTTCGAGTTACAGGGCCTGTCCGAACTCATCCATTTGTGTAGGTGTCCGCACATTCAAATGCAAGTGGATGGATGGCGGTGGAACTCTCTCACACACCTGCTATTATATTATATTATGTTATATTATATTATATAATCTACAATTTCAAAGTTAGGTGTTGGTCATTGGCCAATTTTTATTAATATTTTTTTATTTTTAATAGGTTTTCATTCTTTATTATTTTACCATTCAATATTTAGTATTAGCACTTACAATTTCTTAACTTTATAAAAAATTTATATTATTTTTTACGTGTTTATATTTCAGCGCCACCGCAACGCGTGGTACCATTTTTAACTTTAAAAAACTTTTTTTCCTTATTTTTATGTACGCGTCGGTATAAATTCAGGTTTTTTATTTTTTACGTTTTGAGTTAATCTACGTTTAGGCATAAATTTTGTTTTACAACAAGTGGGGTCAAAAATAAAATGTTTTCATTAGACTTTATAAGTTGGACTTACTTTATGTTTTGGCGCCACCACAACTTCCGGTATCGTTTTTAATTTAAAAAACACAATTTTTTCCTTTTTTTTACATGTCGGTATAGGTTCAGGTGGTGTTCGACGTAAATTTCTTTCGTTGTATATCTTCAGTTTATCTACGTTTTAACGTAACTTTTGTTCTGAAACAATTCGGATCTTTACTATACAAATCTGAGTTACTTTACATTTGGACCTGCCGAAACGCGCTGATAAATGTACTAGTCATATACATGTAATATGTAAGTATCCATTAAAAAAATAATTTTTTTTTTGAAAAGGGCTTTTGAAAAAGGATGTATCACGAAAGAAAATATAAGTTCTTTTAATGATAAGCGAAGCTATGATATGATAGTTGGTGTGGCATTTTTATGTACTTAAAAGCAGTTACAATGGAGTTTATATATCTATCGCATACTCAAATTATAAGGAAACGTGAGATTTTATGTATTTTTACTCATGCATTGGAGTTCTTATCCTCGTATCTAATACCCTAAATTATGTGAAACTTTTTTTAACAGAAAATATAGTCCATATTATTACTTTCAAGAAAGCACAAGACTTACTAGCCAGAAGCTAGAAAGCCATTACGTACATCCATTGTTTGCCACCTAATTTTGATTACATAGACTAAAGTAAACCTCAATTTGTATATGGAAAAGAAGTATTGTTTAATTGATTATAAGAAGTATTATTTAATTGATTATGAATATATATAGGAAAACTTTTTAAAAGTTATCAATTAAATACGCATATTGTATAAATCGGTGCTTAGTCTCAGAATTCGCAACTTGCTAACACTGCAAATTCATCTACGTGAACGGTCCGATCTTTCAAAAGGTTGTCATCTCCACGTACGTTTTCGCAAGAAAGTCTTAGCGATTGACCTGATTCTTGTTTTGGGGGCTAGATACTAAGATTGTACGGGTTCTCTTACTAATATGCATATATTTGTTCAAAACAAAAGGTAGGAATGGATCAAATCTAGACCAAACAACATAAAAATAACCACGTAAATCAAGAAGTCTTTAATAAGGGGTATACTTGGGCTTAGGGTTCAAGGTGCGGAATATGAATTTTAAACTGACTGGTGTCTTAAAATTCCGATTTAGATAGACTAAGGGGATAGGGGTGGTTTCCACCCATCACTCATCACTCACTCACAACTTCCAATCAAGTTATGCAATGTCATCAAGCATTATTCCATCACTCACAACCTTTTTTAATGAAAATGGTCATCACTCACCACCATACCCAACAATCCTCCCCCCCCAACCAACAATTTCCCTCACAACAATCAAAACAATATCGCGTCAAAAATACCAAGCGTTATAAAAAAGGGAGCGTGAAAATAGAGGTGACGGTGGTGTTTTGAAAATTTCCACGCATTATAAAAGCTCATCACAGGGTTTTGTTCTTCCACCCGGGTCCCTAAAAGTAGTAATAAACTAAATTATATACAACTAAACCGAACAAAAGTTGGATCATTTTGATCCTCAAGTTGTTGTTATTATTATAATTATCAAGATACATTATTATCATTATTATTATTATTATTATTATTATTAAAATACAACTCTTAATTACAAGTGAGATGAAGACGATACGATATATTGATTTAAGACTTATAGGGACTATTAGGTCCTAAGTTCAATTCCCACAACAGGGTTTTTCACAAATTTATTGGATTTCAACCTGAATTAATGTTTGACATTATTGCTTAATGAAGATAGATATGATTGGGTGGTTCATGATGGTATGATGATACTTTAATGATCCGTCAGTGATCCAAATTTTCTGTTAAAAAATATACAACTTTTAGTTTCCCGCTTCGAAACTTGCAAAGGTAACTTATTCAAATAATTATGTTGCTATTATACTTAATTTTCTCAACATTGGTATTAATTTGGTTATGTGGGACATATGCATAACCTTATACATCCAGCTAGAGGTGTTTAGAATTTGATTAGGATTCGAAATTCGATTCCATACGAATTCGATTATCAAGGTTCGAATTCGAGTTGATTCGTATTCGAGTCCAGTAATCGAATATGAATTTATGATTTTCAATTCAATTCGATTCGAAATTCAATTTATACATAGTTTTTAATATATATATATATATATATATATATATATATATATATATATATATATATATATATATATATATATAATAAATAAGGTTTGGGACACATGTCCTCACATTGTGCAACCATTTAGGTGTTTTGGCGGGAAAATGTTATCATTTTAATGGACATAAATTCAATTTAACTCTGCAAGGCAAATGAACTGTTTTTTGGATTTATATCCATGAGATGAGGATGTCTTGTGGTTTCAGTTGCGCTAGGGCTTGCGAGGAAGGCTACATACTTGCACTTTATGACTAAAGAAGATGATAAAATGGATCTTTCAGACTAAGAAATGTACCAGTTGCTCACGAAAAAGACTATACATTTGGGATCGTTGTGAAAGACAAAGATTACATTATTTATTTTGAATGAAGAAGAGAAGATTATTGCGTATTGACATATGATATGATTCCGATGATGATTTGCTAATTGAGAAGATTACCGATTTGCTAATCAATCTTTCAGGGGTATGCTTAAACGTGATTACGGAAATTGGGATTTCAGATTTTCGTGGGTATTCACATATTTGAAGTTTACCGATGTGGTAATTCGAAGTTTCTATCAATTTCGAGTTGGATTTTGAAGATTAGAGGAACGAGCATAAGAGAAATGCACTAAACCGAACACAGATGTGGTTAACGAAGAAACAAAGAAGCTGCATTGATTAATTCGAGTTGGTGATTATTCGAGAAAATTTGTCGATTAAGCAAATCAGAGGAAGTTGGAACCGTGCAAACAAAAGACCTGAAGATTGATTTTTGGAGAGAACTATTTCAAGGGGAATGTTGCTTAATGTTGATAATGCAAACCAGGATCATAAATTAAGGGGGAATTTGTTGACGCGTTCTACGACATCGACAAATACCTTGATTGAAGTTGCAAAATATTCAAACACGGCTCTCAGATTTCAAGATCAAGATCAAGCTTTGACAGTGACGTCCAAGGGGAAATATGTTGATGCACTTTATGTCCGTCATTGTGCGAATAGGCTAGATAGAGCGTGTGTTGAATATTGTATAGATTAGATACAAACACACGACCCTAGTACGAACGTGAGATGAGCAAAAGTGTCACCTCGTACGAGGTAGTCACCCCTCGTACGAGGTGGACACCCTTCGTACGAGTTGGACATCCCTTGTACGAGTTGGACACTCCTCGTACGAGGTGGTTATTGGTGCATATTCTGTGACAACAGCTTAATAGTTTAAGTATTTAGTCTTTGGATATTTTGTATTGGGCTTAGCTTATGGGTTAGTGAGTTTATTTAGTGTAATAGGCTGGGAGAATGGCCTAGTCCAGTTCACAGACATGTGGTATATAAACGTTTTGTAACATTCGTGAAAATCGGGTTTCAAAAACCCGCACCGTTTATCAATCAAATATTCAATTAAAAAGTTTGTTGCGTATTTATTGCTCAGATGAATTTTAAATAATACATAATTAATATATATATTAGAATTTTTAAACATAATTATTAAATAACAAAAAAATAATGAATTAAAAAAAATATGGAGACGCCGGGTTTCGAACCCGGGTCACCCACAAACTTATACACACACAGCTTTCACCACTCCGCCACACGCATTTATCTGTTAAGACTCTAAACTAAACAAAATTAATACAAGTCTCGAAATTTAATTCCTGAACACCCGCCCAATGTAACGGCACCCAGTCAACCGGAAATCACCAAGATTTCCGTTACCACTCAATTGATCACGAAACCGACTCTCAATCATGCATCTAGACTCAAATCGAGTCAACCGCGTTCAATCAGTTACGCAGACAACTTGCGCATACCCGATTTAAACCGAAGTTTCAAAAACTGAAATTCAACCTCTGCGATCCTTTTCAACTATAAATAGAGGGCTTAGGGAACCCATTCGACTGCACAAACACTCTCCCTAACATCATACCAACCTTTATTCATCAGAAAGCTACGCTAGAAAAACTCGCAACTCGTCGGAACCTCGCCGGAAAACCGAATCTATTCCATTATTGCCTTACTCTATAAATAGGACTTCTAGAGCTTCGACAGAAGTCACCCACACTCACCTCAAACTCCCTGTAAAGCATCTGTCGCAAGTCAAGCTTCGCCGGAAAAATTGGAACTCGCCGGAGTTGGTCACCGGGATCATCAAAGTCCTGTTCTCCAGTGGGTATGAACCTTTAAAACCTTTTATGTTCATATTTAATTCCGTTAGTTCGTAAACCAGTAACCAGAATTGATAAGATATAGATAACAGTCGGATTTCTGTTTCTGGGTAATGTCTAGGAAGAAGATGAAGTTTTGTCTAGAAAATAAGTATAATTAATCTTGATGTTTTAACCAGGTTAGACACACAGTCCAGCGGTGGACTGTGTGCAATTATAAAGCATACATCCCGGGTTCGAGTTCTGTTTGTGTTCCGATCCACTGAAATAAGATACCCTTTTTATAAAAGCCAAATCCTGAAGCATGTGATAAGTGTATAAATATAATAAAAACCGGAATAATAAACAGGTTAGACACACAGTCTAGTGGTGGACTGTGTGCAAAAACATTAAGCACGTCACAGGTTCGATTCCAGACTCTCACACCGGTTCGACAGTTTAAACCCTTTTTAAAAATTGAATAATTTCTGAATAATCTAAATAGTATATAAATATAATTAAAATCAGAAATATTTCGGGTTAGACACGTAGCTCAGTTGGTAGAGCTGCGTGCACGTATACGAGAGGTCCCGAGTTCGAACCTCACTCAGCGCATAGAATAAACACAGTCCGACCGGTCAACGGTCAACCTTTTTATTTATTTATTTATTTATTTAATTGGAAAATTATTTAAAAATACTTAAAAATAAGATTATTAAAGTTAGAAAATTTCCTTAAACTCACAAAAAATAAATCTAACAATCCCATTAAGAGCACTAATTAAAAATATTAATCTCAAATAAAAGTTTATTTATTTACCGAATCATTTCGTTATTATTTAGGTTAGTTTTTCCCTCGTCGGTTGAATCATAATATTCGTGCGCATTCATCGTCATCAAGGAACGCACCCACTGTGAGTGAATCCTTACAAATTCCCCTTTTTATTCATGTTTTGGGGCGTATCATGTGTCGCTTTAATTATTTCGTTTATTCAAACTTGTGCCATTACCATTATATGACCTAAACTTATGATGTAAATATTGTTTGTTGTGATACGTGTTTACATTTTGTCAAGTTGCGTGCAAATCATTCATTAGGCCCATCAGTTCCTCGTGGGAGACGAGTTGAGCATCAGGTGCCTCATTTGATCGGCTCCGTTTGATTGAGCCTTGATCTCATTGTTCATCATTTGGTGTGTGTGCTTGTGCATTAATTGATATTATGTGTTTTGTGATTAAATTTACATTTACGTTTATTCATATTTGGTTATGCACAATTTTATTCAAATAACCAACATAACTAATCCTTTCAAATATTTAAATAAGATTCACTCGCCAACTTATGTTGACCCAAAAACCCTATTTTACACATGATACAGGTGATCCAGTTGAGAAAAGAAACACGTAGGATGGCCTAGAAGAATAAACAAGTTAATGCTTTGGAATGGACATTTAGTTTAGTTTCCCTTTGTAATTGTATGATTTATGTTTAGTAATTTAGTTTGTAATGAAAGTGTATTTGAACAGGTTGTGTTTGTATGTTTATTGTAACTTCCTCTTTAAAGAGAAATAATAAATATGACACTTTATAGTAAATGTCATGAGTTTTGATGAAAACCCAATCATGCCCCGACTACCATTTCCGCTGCGGGTCAGGGTGTGACACGTGTTTTGTGATTAGGGGTTGTAACAACAAGAGAAAGGCTAGAGAGAGAGAGAGAGATAATTCGAAATTGTGTTAGAGGCAAGATCATAGACATAGGCTGTGAGGTTGTGTGAGGTATTGAGTTGATTGTAAACTGCAAGTTGGATAATCAATAGAATACCGGTTTAATTGTGATTTTTGTTTCTACTGTTTTCTGTAACAATCTGATCTAGAGGATTCCGCACTCTAGGTTGGATAGACAATTCAGTGAAGATCCATAGGATTAAGGGGACCTACAATTGGTATCAGAGCATTAGGCTCTTGTTTGGCTCGGTTCAGAATTGGTTGTTGCAGAAATAGGTGGATTTTCGGGATATTTTGAAGAAAATTTTGAAATTTTTGAAGGTATTCTAGAATTTTTGAAATTTTTAGGGTTTTGGTATTAGTTTTGGTTTGAAAAAGGCTGATTTTGGATTCCTGCGTATTTAATTCTGCATATTTTGGTGATTCTGGTGGCTGAAACTTGAAGATTTGGAAGAAAAACTTGAAGATTTGAAGATCTGTTCTTTGTGTTCTTCGTGTTCTTCATTCTGTTTTTCATTTTTTTTAATTACAAATGTTTTGCTTGTTTGATTTGCAGGAAAGTGTTAAGAGATTAGGATAAAATCTTTTTAAAGTTTGAAAAGGTTTTATCAAATCTGGTGTAATTGACTAACTGGTGTAATTAATCGGACCAGCGAAATTGATTACCTAGTCTAATTAATTGGACCAGTGTAATTGACTAACTGGTGTAATTAATCGGACCAGCGATTTTGACTAAGTGGTGTAATTAAATCCAAAGGTGACTTAGGTGACTTCCATATTGAACTGACAGGTTGTTGTTTTTGCATGATAAGATAAAATATTAGTTTATCTTGAATGTGAAAAAGACTAATGGTTTTTCGAGATACTTGCTTGTTGTCACACCCCGACCCGCAGCGGAAAAGGTGATCGGGCATGATTGGGTTTCATCAAAGCTCATGACATTTATTATAATGTTTCATATTTATTATTACAATTTAAAGGAGATCATACAATCATAACTACAACATGTTCTACACATCTTTCTAGACTTCATTATTTTCTTCTAAGGCATTTCCTATGTTTTCCTTGCTTCATCTTGTTCACCTGTATCATGTGTAAAAATGGTTTTTGGATCAACAAAAAGTTGGCGAGTGAATCCTATGAAAAACATTTAAACAAGTTTATTGAATTGATTATAAATAAAGTGCATAACCACATATGAGTAAATATAGATGTAAACTTATTCACAAAACACTTAATATTAAATAATGCACACACATACAATAATAGATTGTTTTGAGGCACGCGTTGTTCAACTCGTCTCCCACGAGGAACTGATGGGCCTAATAAATAAGTTTTGAGGCACGCGTTGTTCTACGAACTGATGGGCCTAATGAATGAGTTTTAAGGCACGCGTTGTTCAACTCGTCTCCCACGAGGAACTGATGGGCCTAACAAATAATTTGCATACAACTTGACAATATGTAATACATAATTACAAACAATATTTACATTCTAAGTTTAAATCATAATATGGTATGGCATGAGTTTGAATAAACGAATTTGTTTAGTGACACATGATACACCCCAAAACGTGTAATAAAAAGGGGAGTTGTAAGATTCACTCACAGTGGTTGCGTTTCTTGGATTGATGATGAGTGCGCACAAAGTTGGATTTAACCACGAGTGAAACTAACCTAGATAATAACATAATGGTTCGGTAAATAAGCGGATTTTATTAATCAATTTTAGTAGGATTATTGGATATATTTTTGTGAGTTTAAGGCTATTTTCTAACTTTAAAACGTTATTTTTAAGTATTTTTAATTGATTTTTAAATAAAAAAATAAATAAAAATAATAAAAAAATGTTGACTTTTTGACCGTTGACTTGTTGACCGCTGACCGTTGACCGGCTCGGTCGTTCGTATGAGTGCGCTGGGTGAGACTCGAACCCGTGACCTCCCGTACGCGTGCACGCAGCTCTACCAACTGAGCTACGTGTCTAACCCGAAATATTTCTGTTTTTAATTATATTTATACACTAATTTAAGTTAATCCGAAAATCATTTATTTTAAAAAGGATTTAATTGCATCAACTCGGTGCTCGCCACAGGTCTCGAACCCGGGACCTGTGGTTTAGTTTGGCACACAGTCCACCGCTGGACTGTGTGTCTAACTTAGTAAATATTCTGGTTTTTATTATATTTAACATCTTACTGTTGTGGATCCGGTTCAGTTTAAAAAAACATTTTATTACAACGAATGTGTGTGTGTCAAGGATCGAACTCGGGACGTATGCATATTGTTTGCACACAGTCCACCGCTGGACTGTGTGTCTAACCCGTTCATAATATTGATTTTAATTAATCTTATATCATACACGACTTCGTCTTCTTCGTTCAAAACACAGACACGGTTAACTAACTGTTTCTTGTTTAATTCGGTTAACGAACATTATGAGCAATCGTAATGTATTGAACAGAAAGGGTTTGGGGATTGATTTTACCGGGCAGATTGTCTTCTTCAGAAATCTGGCAAAGATCGTCGGCTCTGTTTTGTGAAGTCCCTCTGTTCGGATTCAAAAATCAGATTGATTGATTAGATATGAGATTGAACTACTGAGCAACGATTGTCAGTAGGTTTAAATGATCATACCGGCAAACAGCGAGAATCTGGAACTTTCAGAAGTTTTCCGGCGAAAACAGAAAATCCGGCAACGTCGTCTGGAATAGATTCTGGGTGAGGGATTGATGTTAGTAATAATCTAACAATGGGTTAAAACAGAAAAAGTCGAGGTATTTACCGTGTAGATGAAAGTCTCGGTTTTCCGCCGACTTGCAGAGATTTTTCCGGCGAGTGAAATTGCGTCGAGAATTGGTGTGATTGTGAGCGAAAAGGTTATCAGAGGCTAGAGTGTGTATTTATAAGGACGAACATCGACGAATTGGGTCTGATTACCGTCTTGATTCGTTAGTCAAAAATTCTCCGGCGGTTATGACTAATGTCGCGGACTGGACATCAGTTATAACCGATGGCGTTGTTAATTCTTACGTTAAGTCAAAGGTAACCGACGATGATTGACGAAATCGTCGGATTTTCCGACGTCAGCGGATTTGGGCGCGCTGTGTAACTGGGTTTGATTTCCAGATTTATTTTATGTATTAATTGTTTCAATATGTAAACAAACAACACAAGTGGCGGAGTGGTTGGGCGAGTGAGAGTTAAGACTTTGTGAATATTCGGCTGACCCGGGTTCGAAACCCAGCTTCAGCATTTTATTTTTAATTCACTATTTTTAATACATTTTCAAATATAAATTTTATATTCTAATATACTTATTAATTATGTATCGTTTAAAATTAATTTGAGCATTAAATACGCAACTAAATTTTTAACTGGTTGTTCGGTTAATAAACGAAGCGGGTTTGGTTAACCCGGTTTTTTACGGATGTTACACTTGTGATTCTAAACATATTGATGCAGTTATTAAAATGAAGTGAAAAATTCAAGTGAAGTGCAGATTGAGAGTGAATTGAAGAAT
This sequence comes from Scalesia atractyloides, assembly GCA_947069175.1. NCBI lineage: Eukaryota > Viridiplantae > Streptophyta > Magnoliopsida > Asterales > Asteraceae > Scalesia > Scalesia atractyloides. Next base: position 28,783,229 of record CAMTDV010000004.1, read on the forward strand.
GTGTGAAGATGCATGGTAGGATCCTTCTACTACATTGCAGAGAGATATGGAAAAGATTGGAGATTACTTGCTTAACCAAAGAATGCTAGTTCACTGATCTACAACGAATGAAATTTTTGGAGATTGGAAGGATCAGCTAAGGGGAGTCTGTTGATGTCAGAATCTGTGTGTAGCTGAAGCTATCCAAAGACCAAAAGAACACAAGATGTTTGAAGACAAAGTTACACTATAAAGCTATTGTCAAGGGGGAGTCTGTTGGTGCATATTCTGTGACAAAATCTTAATAGTTTAAGTATTTAGTCTTTGGATATATTGTATTGGGCTTAGCTTATTGGTTAGTGAGTTTATTTGGTGTAATGGGCTTGGAGAATGGCCTAGCCTACTTGGAAGTCCAGTTCACAGACATGTGGTATATAAACATGTTTTGTGATTAGGGTTTGTAACAACAAGAGAAAGGCTAGAGAGAGAGAGAATTCGAAATTGTGTTAGAGGCAAGATCATAGAGAAAGGCTGTGAGGTTGTTAGGTATTGAGTTGATTGTAAACTGCAAGTTGGATAATCAATAGAATACGGTTTAATTGGAATTCTGTTTTCTATTGTTTTCTGTAACAATCTGATCTAGAGGATTCCGCACTCTAGGTTGGATAGACGATTCTGTGAAGATCTATAGGATTAAGGGGACCTACAGTGGTCACCCCTCGTACGAGTTGTTCATCCTATATATATGTGTGTTGTGTGTTCAAAGTTTTGTAAGTTTTGGAGTTCTTAGAAAGGAAACGCTGGTGGAATCTCTCCTGGATTACCACCAGTCTGTCAAGATGTATGCTCTTTCGGTATGAATGAAATGAATGCTTCCGTTGACTCTCTTTCTACCCCTTTCTTAATAACATTCTACCGAATCGGTTATCATACCCCTTTCTTAGAACCGCCCGATCCCGGACCCACAAGCGGGATGTAATTGACGCCATTGCTAGTGTTTAGAAGCCTCACACCCACTTGGTAAATTCCATAACTCTCATACACCTCACCTCAGTATAGTATATCTATACTAAATAGCAAAGTCAGTGGGGTTTTCACCGGGAAAGCCAGTCTTTCAACTTTGTAAAATGATATTTTTAGCCTACTTTGTTTATAAATTTTTGTCCTTCAGTTTTTAACTTTGGCATATTTAGTCCTTCCAGCTTTCAGTTGTCCCCTAATAAATCTATTTTGATTAAACGTGTCATTTTTAAACTATGCACCCTTCTTTGTTTTTACATTTAATGATTTATATGTTTCTAACGATGGGTTTCTAACCCGGGACACTTGTGTTGTGAGCAAGGGTGCTGACTAGTGGAATAGCCTTTGATTTATGATTATAACTTATATCCATTTACATATATTAACAAACAAACTCTTATGTGGTAGGATGTGATTGACATCATCATTAGTGTTCATAAGTCTTGCACCCACTTTGTAAATTCCATGCCTCTCATATACCACACCACATTATATTATACTATACCAAATAGCAAAGTCCGTGGGATTTTTCACCGGCAAAGACTGTCTTTCAACTTTGTAAAATGGTATTTTTAGCCTACTTTGTTTATAAAGTTTGGCATATTTAGTCCTTATAACTTTTAGTTATCACCTAATTAATCTCTTTTGATCATACGTGTTGTTTTGAAACTATGTACCCTTTTTTTTGTTTTTACATAGAACTATTCATATGTTGTTGTATTACAATTTTTACGCTAATTTTTGATACGCTTACAATGTATGAGTCTGGTTAACTATAATACACTCTGATTACACGGTATGAATTCAATTTACTTTACATTTTGATCAAATCCCAATGCTTTTATAGGTTACATTGAGTTAGATCGGATACGTCGAACACACGACTTCATATGGTTAACGTATCATAAAACGCTTAGACTAAACAATTCGATGTTTGCATCGGGCGAATGATGCATCGCCCATGGGTCATATTACTAGTTTCTTTGAAGGATTTGGGTATGTTTCTAAAAATCTTTTCAAATGTCGTATCTATACTTATATACTATATAATAAAGTAAACTCTTAAAGGACACGTGTCGTATTTCTATGCATCCTCAGAATAATTTTCCTGCTCATTTTCTTCTCTATATTAGGGGCTGTTTGTTTACCTCTTAATGAGCCTCTGAATGGTTCAGACCTCTTACTGGTTCAACACTTAATGGTTTCGTGAGCAAATGTCTGAATCCAGAGTAGAAATTTAGAAAGGAAATGGAAATAGCTTTTCATTCATAATCATAAAATGCAAAGAGTTGCTCCATATAAGGAGTTACAAACCAACGTAAACAAAAGAAATCCTAATTTATTGGGCACGTGGGGCGGTGGCATAACCACTTATCCCCTTTATTCTAGCACATGAATTGAAAAGGTCTAATACTTTTAAACAAACAAATACGTTAAACCATAATAGACGTTGCTGGCTGGACTGCATGATAACTGGGCTACTGGTGGGCCAGCATGGAGTTGAGAATGGGCTGCATGGACTTGGGCTCAGAAGACACGTAACATATACATATATAATATCAAAAGTCAAAACTCAAAAGTGCCAATATATGAAACATGATCTAATCATAAGGCATGAAATCTTCCTCCGAGTCAATATCAACCACGACATCCAAAATAACGGTCAATATAGGTCAACCAAGTCCACACCGATATTTTGTAGAGGGCCGATAACAGATATCCCACAGATATTAACTGCATAGTTGGTGAGACCTTGGTTGTGGGTTATTTACACCAATTTTGGTTGTTTGGAGGTTAATTAGGTTAGATATGTGTGATTTTGTTTTGATTATAACCCTAAGATGTTAATTGAACTTTATTTTTTTGTGATTATTGCTGGTTGAATATAGATCGTAAGTTTTAACCATTCAAAAGTTGCTAAATAGGCCCTTAGTTGATAACTTGATATCCTTTAATCACTCATGAATTAAAATATTATTTATAAATAATCTTTGTCTAACATTTAATGAATGCATTTATTAAACGTCACATATCACCCTTTATTATTGATTTAAACTAATATATCAGACCCTTATATAACTTTAATATTTTATATCATAGGTTTGTTTATTAACCTAAAAATTAATTAAAGTAACATAAATATAATTATCATCAACAAATCAGATTTTGCATGAATTTCATATTTACAAGGATGCCAGTTGAAAGTTACGTTGTTGCTATTATATTTTTGTTTTCCAATATTTGAGCTAATACCATTATTTTATTATCATTAAAATATTCTTTTATAATATTTAAATGATATGTTAATAATATTAATAATAAGTTTCATATTTTCTATACATGATATTTACTAACAAAAATCAGAAAACTAATGTCTGCTGCTATTTTTTATTTTCATTTAGGTATGAATTTTTTTTTATCAAATGAAATTCATATATAAGCCAGAAAACTTGCCAAGTTACATCAAAACAGAAGGTAGCGGGGCATGTTTACTATTAAAGGTCTGTAGATTGTTATTACGATTATGGTGCAATTGTGATTACTATTATTTTAAAACATGTATCTTTATAGATAGACCAATGTTTTATATTTATAAACTAGGTAAACATTACATGATTTGATCATACATGACACAAAAATTTCATTCAGATATTTGAAAAGCGTCTAAAAATATGGTTTATAATACAAACTCTTAATTACTAACTATTTGAATTTTTATCTTTATACAACCTGTGTAAAACAAGAGGTTAAACTAGTAAAATATAAAGTATGTGGAATCGGATAACATATATATACTTTGTAAAAGGATGAAATGTCAACAAAATAAGTTTAAAAGTCACAAAGAGAAAAGGTAGAAAGGAAAAGTTATATTCAAAGAAGTATAAACCCCATATTATTTTATTCAACTATAGTAAAATAGAGAATTTAAAAATGAACACTCCAACTTTATTAATAACCCATGAAACTTTATGCTATAGAACATCATAACATATAAACAACTTGCAAGATGTTTAGTTAAATTCGATCAAACATACTTCTAATTTAAAAAACCCAACTTTAAATATTTATTATTTATGGAGGTTTTTCATAATGGATTAATACATAACCTAAATATAATATGGTTACTATCAACTAGCATCTTATCACAATCATAAAGTACTATATATATCAATAAATTAATTATTTCCTTCTCATGATTTTTTGGGAAGCATCTAATATTACAAATATATATATATATATATATATATATATATATATATCTATAATCAAAGCTTCTCTATATAACTAAAGATAAACAGTAATATATCAAAAAAATATATTGCATCGATGTTTAGAAGTTTCCATTTACCTAAATAAACAATAATAATAGTAACGGTAAAAATAATATAAAAAAGACAACAATGATGATTATAATAATAATAATAATTACAAAGAAAATAGAGGTGCGACCAGGTAAAACGCATGACCTATCATTTCATTTTTGGTTAGTAATAGAATAGAATAGTTATTTTTTCTTTAACACCAAAGAATAATACAATCAAAAAATCCAGCGAGAAGCCACATACATTAACCGAACATCCAACACCAAACCAATAGAATAGTAATTAGTTTACAACTTTTTCTTCCACTTGAATATATTTAAAAAAAAATCACAAGTTTAGTGGAGATAAAAATAATACTAAATACTAACCATAAAAATAAAAAATAATAATAAAGTAATAATAATTAATAACAACAACTCCAGCAGCCGAGACGTTTGTTTTATCAAAGGTCAAGCATTAGTCCTTATTTATTTAATTTAAACAAAGTAACAATAATAATAATAATAATAATAAAAATAATAATAATAATAATATTTATTTGTTAATTATTAGTCCAAAAGCATTAAATAGCAGTCATGATTCATGAACAGGGGTCATATATTCAAATTCAACCCAACCTGGATCACTCTCACCAGTTGCCACTCTTTTTGACTTTTCGTATTTTCAATCAATAATTTAGGGCTTCAAACTTCACCCAATCACAGATAACTCACTGCACATACACACACACACAACAATATGCTGCCGATGATGATGAAGATGAAGAAACCAGAGTTTATATTCTTTTTAGCGTTCAATCTCACCGTTCTCATACAACTTACAGATTCTGCTGTTCCAATAGAAGAAGGTATGTCTGATTTTAAAATAGATTTTGTATTGATTTTGTCTTTGGATGGTGAATTTGTGTTAATTGTGTAGGTGCCATTATTTGTTTTAATGGAATAGAGTAGAGAGTTAATATACAAATTGATGTGAATTAGGTTAAACATTAGTGCTTTTGTTATGATTATAACCCTAAGATGTTAGATTGTGAATTTTAATTGAGGTTAGTGAGCTATGCAGTTAACGCGGTCCAAAATCAAATATCCCCCATATTTGAGACATAGGTTATCGCGGTAGGATATTGGTAATTTAAAGATCATGCAGAATTTATATAATACATCATCATCATACTCAGTAAATCCCACCAATAGCAACGCTAAGGTAGGGCCTGAGGAAGTTAAGATGTAGGCAGCCTTACCTCTACCCTGTAGGAATAGAGAGGCTGTCTCCGGTGAGACCCTCGGCTCGAAGACTTTATATATATATATATATATATGTATACTGGTGTGGTTTGATTGGCTGGGCAAGTTATTCAAGAAAATAGAAAGGATCCAGAGTAGAAATTTAGAAAGGAAATGGAAATGGCTTTTCATTCATAATCATAAAATGCAAAGAGTTGCTCCATATAAGGAGTTACAAACCAACGTAAACAAAAGAAATCCTAATTTATTGGGCACGTGGGGCGGTGGCATAACCACTTATCCCCTTTATTCTAGCACATGAATTGAAAAGGTCTAATACTTTTAAACAAACAAATACGTTAAACCATAATAGACGTTGCTGGCTGGACTGCATGATAACTGGGCTACTGGTGGGCCAGCATGGAGTTGAGAATGGGCTGCATGGACTTGGGCTCAGAAGACACGTAACAGTCCACCCCTCTGGGAATCACCTTGTCCTCAAGGTGAAATTGCGGGTAAGCTTTAGCGAACCTCCATTTAGTTTCCCAAGTGGCTTCTTCCCGTGAACGGCCTTTCCACTTGACCAGAAGCTCCGTTTTGGGGCGGTATTTACCTTTCTGAATGACGCGTGCATCCGAAAAAACGCTTGAGTAAACTTACATGGAAGACATCATGTATGAGAGAGCCAGGAGGTAATTCCACCCAGTAAGCAACCGACCCAACTCGGTCCAGAATCTTGTATGGTCCATAAAATCTTGGGCTCAGCTTGGCAGAAGTTTGACTTGCAACACTGGACTGACGATAGGGCTGAAGCTTTATATAAACGAAATCTCCCACCTCAAAAACCAACTCCCTTCAATGGCGATCAGCTTGTATTTTCATACGGTTCTGGGCAACTGATAAATTAGCCCGTAGCTTCCTTAAGAGTTCGTCCCTGTCACACAAGTAGTCATCCACCTCTTGCACATTAGTTGTTCCAGGCACGTACGTAAGTAGTTTTGGTGGCGAGCGTCCATACACAACCTGAAAAGGGGTTAATTTAGTAGGCGAATGATCGCGGTGTTGTAACTGTACTCGGCCCATGGTAACCATTCCTTCCACTTCTTAGGTGCATCCCTGGTAAAACACCGCAAATATTGTTCGAGGGTCCTGTTAACGAACTCCGTCTTGCCATCCGTTTGTGGATGGTAGCTAGAACTCATGCATAAAACCGTACCTTGTAGCTTAAAAAGAGTTTGCCAAAAAGTGCTAATAAAGACTTTGTCACGGTCACTCACTATGGTTGATGGAAACCCATGGAGTTTGACAACCGAATGCATGAACTCCCGGGCTACTATTGCAGCACTAAATGGATGTCGAAGGGGAATGAAATGTGCGTATTTTGATAGGCGATCAACCACAACCATAATAGCCGAAAATCCATTAGAATTCGGCAACCCTTCCACAAAATCCATACTGATGTCCTCCCATACTCGCTCGGGTACCGGCAAAGGTTGTAATAGACCTGCGGGTTTCATGCTATCTGACTTGAATCTTTGACAAATTTGACATTCTTGTAGATACCTTTTAACAGCTGACTTTACGCCCACCCACCAAAAGTTGCTTCGAAGTTTTGCTAATGTTTTATGTAGGCCAAAATGGCCCCCTTCAGGTGAGTCATGACTCATCTTTAGGACAGTGGGTATTAATGAAGAATTTGGGCTCAACAAAATGGCCCCACCACGAAACCATATCCCATCCCGTTTAAAAATTTGACATGTGGAATGTTTATGCAACGCTGAGGGTAAAGTGTTATAATATGGATTAGTGGTTACTTCTTGTTGAATGTCAGCCCATAATGTAGTGCAAGGATGTGATAAAGCTAAAATTTGAGGTTCAACACAACGTGACAACGCGTCGGCTACCCGGTTATGACTACCCTTTTTGTACTCAATTTTGTAATCGTAACCTAAGAGCTTGAGTAACCACCGTGCCTGTGCGGGAGTCGTAATCCGTTGTTCGAGGAGGTACTTCAAACTCATGTGGTCGTTCTTAACCACAAATGGACGGCCCAACAAATAAGCTCTCCGTTTTCGAACCGCCTTCACAACCGTTAACATTTCCTTCTCGTAAGTAGACCATGACAACATCGAACCTTTCAAGGGGGCACTATAATACACGAGAGGTCTTCCACCTTGAGTATGGACCGCGCCGATCCCGAACCCACTTGCATCACATTCAATCGTAAACGGTTTATCCAATCAGGAAGGCCCATGGTAGGTGTTGTGGTTAAGGCAAGTTTAAAGTTTCAAAGGCGTTTGAGGCTGCTTCATCCCATATAAAAGGACCCTTTCCCACGAGCTTGTGTAGTGGCGCAGCTATGCTTCCAAAACCCTTTATGAATTTCCGGTAATATCCTGCGAGCCCCAAAAACCCGCGTACCCCTTTTGCGTTAGTTGGAACTGGCCACGACAAAACCGCTTCGACCTTGGCCGCTTCAACCGAAACACCTTCTGAACTAATCACATGACCAAGGTAATTCACTTGAGCCACCCCGAAACAACACTTTGAGGCTTTGACGAATAAATGGTTAGTATGAAGAATCCCCAGAACCACCCTTAAATGATCAGCGTGTTCCTCTACCGTACGCGAATAAATTAGTATATCATAAAAAAAAACCAATATAAACTTACGGAGATGAGGTCGGAAGAGGTCGTTCATTAAACACTGAAAAGTAGCTGGGGCGTTGGTGAGCCCGAATGGCATAACAACGAATTCATAATGCCCGTCGTGCGTGCGAAAAGCCGTCTTGTGGATATCCCCATCCCGTACTCGAATTTGGTGGTAGCCCGAACGGAGATCAAGCTTCGAAAAAATCTTGGCACCAAAAAGCTCATCTAAAAGTTCATCGATTATAGGTATGGGATACTTGTCCTTAATCGTGATGTCGTTTAACGCGCGATAATCGACGCAAAATCGCCAACTACCGTCGTTTTTTTAACCAGCAAATCCGGCGATGAAAACGGACTGTGGCTAGGTCTAATCAAGCCCTGTTGCAATAATTCTCTAACTTGTCTTTCAATTTCAGTTTTCTGGTAGTATGGTTGCCGATATGGTCTAGCACTAACTGGTCGCGCACCTGGTAACAAAGGGATGTTGTGATCCTGAAAACGCCTTGGCGGTAACCCTGTAGGTTCTTGAAAAATTGCAGCAAACTCATCTAAGACTGCTTGAATAACCGGTTCAGGTGTGTGAGTTGGTTGTGGAGCTTTGGTAACAGAACCAATTTGAAGGAGCATAATCATCCCTTCAATCCCCATGCACTCGTTAGATTTTAAAGCAGATAAATCCCTTCTTTTTAGTCCTTGTAACTTATGATATGACCCAGCTATATGGAACCAAGTGTAAGGTTTTGAAAATCGATTTCAACTGGCCCGAGTGTTTTCAACCACTGAACCCCCAAAACAATCGGACACGCCGCTACCGGGAGAACGAAAAGATCTGTAGTTATCGAGTAACCTTGGATGACAATCGTAAGACCCTTCACCCGACTTGTACAAGTGAGTTTCTCTCAGTTGGCCACCACAACCTCGAAGTTAACATCATGCTCATCAACAAGACCAAATCGATCCACAATGCCTTTATCAATAAAATTATGGGTGCTTCCCCCATCCACCAACACCACAATATCCTTATTATTAATCTTACCAGACAACCTGAGGGTTTGAGGGAGTATAGTACCCGAAATAGCATGAAACGATACTTCCGCCGGAGTCTCTTCCATAATCTCGACCGTGGCCTCCGTGATTTGCTCTTCCTCCCCGTTGTCATTCGCATCACTAATCATGAAGAGTTGTGGATTACTACACTTATGCCCTGGTACATACCTTTCATCACAGTAATAACGAAGTCCCTTCTCTCGCCGTTCCCGAGCCTCCACCGCTGATATCCTACGTACTGGATTTGGGGCTGGTAAAGCCATGCGTGAAGTGGGTCCAGAGCCCAACAAACCTGGACTGGCATTAGGCCTTCCTTGCGACGTGTTGGTTCCTAATTCTTGGAATAAAAAGGAACCATACGATGCAAATTAAGCTTATCTTCCACAGTTCTGGCTTCTCCGACTGCGTCCACCAAATTGCGAGGTTTCTTAAGCTTCACCTCTAAGCGAATCTCCTCTTTCAAACCGCCTACAAAACACCCAACTAAAAAAGACTCCGGTAACCCGTCAATCCGATGCGATAGTCGTTCAAAAGCTTCAACATATACAGCCACTGTAGTCTGCTGCTTGAGTCGATGGAGTGATTCGTTCGGGTCATCGTAATCAGTGGGGCCAAACCGCGTTAACAAGGCGGTAGAAAATTCCGTCCACGATAACGGGCCTCGGGGTTTAGTATACCAACGATGCCATTGGAGGGCTAAGCCATCTAAATGGAATGAAGCTAAACTAACCTGGTCTTCGGCGGGTACCTTTTGGAATTCAAAATATTGTTCTGCTTGATACAACCAACCCGTAGGATCGTCACGCTAAATCGCGGAAAATTAAGCTTCAAGTATGGTTTCACCTCTCCTCCGGTGACCATCATCATACCACCGCTGACATTCGAAGGTCCCGCCGTACCCTTGTCTTTGATCGTTTGGAACTCCGACATCAGTTGCGAAAACATGGCAGTGACCTGATCGAATTTCTCTGTGGTTTCTTGTTGAAATTGTTCCAAGGTTTTTTTACGAGTGTCCATGATGGATCAATGCCGCTCTGATACCACTTGGTGTGGTTCGATTGGCTGGGCAAGTTATTCAAGAAAATAGAAAGGATCCAGAGTAGAAATTTAGAAAGGAAATGGAAATAGCTTTTCATTCATAATCATAAAATGCAAAGAGTTGCTCCATATAAGGAGTTACAAACCAACGTAAACAAAAGAAATCCTAATTTATTGGGCACGTGGGGCGGTGGCATAATCACTTATCCCCTTTATTCTAGCACATGAATTGAAAAGGTCTAATACTTTTAAACAAACAAATACGTTAAACCATAATAGACGTTGCTGGCTGGACTGCATGATAACTGGGCTACTGGTGGGCCAGCATGGAGTTGAGAATGGGCTGCATGGACTTGGGCTCAGAAGACACGTAACATATACATATATAATATCAAAAGTCAAAACTCAAAAGTGCCAATATATGAAACATGATATAATCATAAGTATGAAATCTTCCTCCGAGTCCATATCAACCACGACATCCAAAATAACGGTCAATATAGGTCAACCGAGTCCACACCGATATTTTGTAGAGGGCCGATAACAGATATCCCACTGATATTAACTGCATAGTTGGTGAGACCTTGGTTGTGGGTTATTTACACCAATTTTGGTTGTTTGGAGGTTAATTAGGTTAGATATGTGTGATTTTGTTTTGATTATAACCCTAAGATGTTAATTGAACTTTATTTTTTGTGATTATTGCTGGTTGAATATAGATCGTGAGTTTTAATTTGGAGGTTAGTGAGCCCTTGGTTGTGGTTATTTACACCACTTTTGGTTGTTTGGTGGTTAAACATGAGTGATTTTGTTTTGATTATGACACTAAGATAGTACGATGCTAATTGAACTTGATATTTGTAGTTATTTTTAAGATTTTTATAGTTGTGCAAATAGTCATATGGATTGTTGGTGTCATTCTCACTGGAATTTCGAACACAGTTGAATGTAGTTGTATTGTTTCTATTTAACGTTCTTAAAAGAACTTATAAAAATTACCCATTATTGTTGTTCAGTGGAAGGTGTTGAACAAACAATGACATTAATGGGTGCAACGAATTGGAAGTTCAATGGAAACTCTTGTCAACTTGAAATGATTGCTCAAGTGCCAAAGCCCCACCCTGAAGCTGAAGCCAATGTCAAGTGTGACGTTGACTGCAACAACGGCAACTCTAGCGAATGTCATGTCGTAAGCATGTAATCTTCTCATTTTGCATTTTATAGCGTTCATAGTTACCTGTTTGACACTTTGACTTGTTACGAACAACCTTGTATCATACTTCTAAAATCTTAAACTAGTTTAAACCTATGTCTATTGTACTATGTTACGTATCTTGAAACTGATATATAGGATAAGTTTTGCTCTAGCTTACATGTAACCCTTTAACTGCAACGATTATAAACCAAGATGGCAATATCCAAGAAAGATAAAGAGTTTTGCCTAGTGAGGTCAAAGGGGCTACTTCTGACTTAAAGAATTGATACCCAATCTTCAAAATCATCTAAAGTTTGAATTTGATATATATATATATATATAGAGGAGGGTTCAAGAGAAAACTTCTTTTATTGCGAGAACTCGAAAACTCCTAAATACAAATCCCCCATTGAAAAAAGAACGACACGTTAAACCTTTTGTTTGTGTCGAAAAAATATGTTCGAATATACTCGAATGAAAGATAAGAAAATTTGTGATCTTATGGTGCAATTTAAAAAAAAATAATAGTAATAACATATGAAGAACATAGAAATGTTTGAAAATTTATATATATATTTTTCCAGTTTTGCCCCTCTTTCATTAAAAGCCCCCTTCCCTTCCTTAAGGAGGAGTTTTCGAGTTCTCACTAACTATGGGTTTTTAATTTACTCTTTAAATAATCCATCTCCCTCTCAAAATCACTCTTAATAATTTTTTTACAAATGTGTAAATGACAAACTTACACATGTGTAAAATTTCTTTATTTACAAACGTGCGAAGCATACGCGAGCAGCATATAATGTGCGTGATTATGCTACAACAGGAGTAATTAGGGTTTTTGACCATGCGTGATTTTGTTTTTTTTAACCATGCGTGATTTTTGAGGTCATGCGTAATTAGGGTTTGTAAATTATAACATGCGTAATTTACTCGCGTACGCTTTGCGCGTTAAGCAGCTATTGTACGTTAACCTTCCCCTATATATATAAAAAATGTTGTCCTCAAATTTCTTGTAAGATTTTATATTGATATTGAATTTTTAAAGATGATTTTTTTTATTAAAAGCCATAAAACCTGTTTGGTATGTGGGATGAACTGATGAAGGCTCTTTCACTTGTGACAAATCTTAAACGAAAATCATTCCTGTTTTTGTTTTGTTAGCAAGAAATCTGTAAACAAGAATATTTTTGTTGAGTGCTCAGTAATCATCGTATAATAACATCCGCTGCAACTGCTTCTACTCATTTGTCTTTCTCAAAGGGTATTTTCGTCAATGCAGCGTACATAAATATTATAGTCTAGGTGGTGTGCTTCCACCTCAACTAATAAAGCTCCCTTATCTTAAAACCATGTAAGTGCTGGTCTTCGTGCTACAGTGGTACGAGTTGGCATATTAGTGAGACTAAAATATCTTCAACTTTTGCAGCGATTTTGCTTACAATTACCTCGGTGGTACCATACCGACTGAATTGGGTTCATCACAGTTGCAATCAATGTAAAAATCTGTTTATATAATCTTTTTGTTGATTAACTTAAGCTATGAATCTTTTAGTTTATGTTTTCACAGCATTGACCCATTGACTACGCAGCTCTCTTCTTGGAAACCGCTTTTTTGGAAAAATACCAGCAGAACTGGGAAATATTACGACTTTGACATATCTGTATGTTGTATTTATTTTCTATTTGGTAGTGTTTGTTATTAACAGTCCAATTTATTAGATGACTATATCATAATATTGAGCTACTTATTACCATTAATTCTTGAGTAAAGTACACGGATGGTCCCTGTCATTTACCAAAATTTTGGATTAGATCCCTAGCTTTTCAAAAGTACACGGATGGTCCCTGTGGTTTGCACTTTGTAACACATTTAGTCCCCAACTTTTTCTAAAAGTACATGGATGGTCCTTGTGATTTGCACTTTGTAATGCATTTAGTCCCTAACTTGAACATGCTAAAAACTTTAGATTTGTTGGCTGGGGGCTAAATGCGTTACAAAGTGCAAACCACAGGGACCATCTTTGTACTTTTGAAAAGCTAGGGACCAAATCCAGAACTTTGGTAAATGATAGGGACCGTCCGTGTACTTTACTCTTAACTCTAGGAAAACGTATGTTTGGTGATGTAACTAACTATACATTTGACACAGGAACCTTGAAGCAAATAACTTTTCAGGAACTGTTCCTTCTGATTTGGGGAGATTAATAAATTTACAAACATTGTAAGGCTGTTTGGCTCTCGTTTTGTTTGTTCTTTGATTACTCGCATATATTAACTTATCCTGTTCTTTGATACTTTACTCCAGGATTTTGTCCTCAAACCAGTTGACGGGAACGTTGCCAGCATCCCTTGCTGAATTGAGCAATTTAAAAGATTTGTAAACATTTTCACATTGCTATTGAAAGTTAATGATTTTTTTTATTTCACTGATGTTTGAGGTGTAAGTTAACTGATTTTTTTTTTATTTTACAGCAGGATAAGTGACAACAATCTCAGTGGGTCCATACCTAATTTCTTAGAGAATTGGAGACAACTCAATAAACTGTAAGTTCAGTTTGTAAATCATATGCGATTGTGCTGTATATTTATTTCTGTTCACTTTTTTGTATTGTCGTTTTTGAAGAGAACTAATTGGGACGGGGCTTTCGGGACCGATTCCTTCATCCATTTCCCTTCTGAACTTAACTGACGTGTGAGTGTAGATGACGTTAACTTCATACGAACCTTTTTCTTTCTCTCTTTTTTATCTTTTTTTTTCTTTCTATTTTGTGTAATGGGAAATTACTATTACTATGCAGGAGAATTTGTGAACTAAGTGGACCAACTCAGAGATTCCCTCCATTAGATAATGCTGTTGGTTTACTAACACTGTATGTAGAAGGTTTTGTTCTATACTTTGTATCGAATTTAGTGGTTCGGTTCCAGTTTCGACCCATAAACGGATTGGTTATTGATGCCCTTTTTTTCTGGTGTATAGTGTATTGAGAAACTGCAACATTTCTGGTGAGATACCTGCTTATATTTGGCAAAGACGCGATCTTCAATTATTGTAAGTAACATATGCAATGATTCCATTGATATGTAACAGTACTAACTTTTGTATGCAACATAATCTGTTATTGAGCAAGCCTTTTATAATCATGAGTTGTGAATTGTTATGTCAATAGTCATTGGTATCTATTATACTGTAAATTGAACAGGGATGTGAGCTTTAACAAGTTAACAGGGGGAATATCCCGTGACATCATTGGTAGGAGCTTGCGTTACGTGTAAGTATACAAAGTTAGTTTAATTTTTAAGGGTATTCTGAACTTTGTGCAAATTTATGCATGTACATGTGTGTATATATCATAGTTGTTAAAAGCCATCGCCTCTTGCGCCTAGGCCCAATTTCCTAGCTAGGCGAAGCAATTACGCCTTAAGTCAAGGCAATTGCGCTTTAATTCTCTGGGTGATGGTTCATGCGCAAATTCCGGCGAGATTCCTAGATTTTTGAGAGTTTTTGGCCAAATTCTCTAAATTCTCGCAAGATTCTAGCTAGATTTCTACTTTTATCTAACGAAACTACTTTTCTACACTAATAAGCTAGTATTTTATAACTTTTGGTACTAGATAGACGACGTTCAATGTTATACGATAGCTTTAGTTTTTTTTTTTATTTGAAGAATAGTATTAACTTTCTATTATATAAAAATATTTTAAGTTTATTTTTGTTGTACGCTTTATTTTTCTCAGGCCCACGCTCTTTTTGCGCCTAGGCCCCAGGCGAGGCCTAAGCGCCTTGAGTGCGCCTAACGCCTTTAATAACTATGGTATATATACATACACATATAGTTATATATATACATACACATATAGTTATATATATACATACACATATAGTTATTATATATAGATTAAGTATATCGTACAATTCCTCTTAACGTACAATTGTACGCTGGGGTGAATTCGCACGTTATGATACCCAAAATATGAAATCGCATGTTCCAATTTTTGTCGAAATCGCATGTAATGAACACTGAAATCGCATGGGGATTTTTTGTGTGGTGATTTCACATGGGAAAACCATGAATTCGCATGTTATATTTTGCCAGCGTACAATTGTACGTTAAGGGGAATTGTACGATAACTCGCCCCTATATATATATATATATATATAAGGTTAGATAGAAAACCCTAAAAATTTGAGAAAACCTTAGAAAACCCAACCTCCCGACATTTTTTTTTGAAAAAAATAACACATGTAATAACATGTTTCTAAATGTTTTGAGCCAAAAAAATCAAAAAAGCGCCGAGTGGATATTTAAAAAAAAATAAACAAGTTTCAGCAACTTTCATCACTAACATGTGTTAGACAAAAGTTGCTGAATTTTTTTTTAAAAATATCCACTTGGCGCTTTTTTGTTTTTTTTTGGCTCAAAACTCTTAAAAACATGTATATTAAATGTGTTATTTTTTTCAAAAAAAAATGTCGGGAGGTTGGGTTTTCTAGGGTTTTCTCAAATTTTTAGGGTTTTCTATCTAACCTTTCCCTATATATATATATATATAGGGGAGGGTTATCTTGAGAACGCTAAATATTGCGAGAACCGTGAGAACGAATGAGAAACCCAATCAAAACCAATTTTTTTAATACAAACCTCAATCTAATTAAAATACAACATCAAAATAAGAATTTACAACATCAAATAATTCATTTTTCCCCTCTAAATCACTCTTATTAGATTTTTTACACATGTGCAAATGACAAACTTACACATTTGAAAAAATTTATTTACGAATTCACGTAAATTTAAACGTGTAAATTAAATTTCTAACATTGTATTCGAATAATAATGATAAGTGTAAAAAGAAATTTTGAATTTGAATTGTTTTTGACCAAGTTTTCGTTGTTTTTTCGTACGTTCTCACGGTTCTCGCGATATTTAGCGTTCTCATTTAAACCCCCCCTATATATATATATATATGGGGTTAGGATCATGTGAGAAGCACTTGGCTAATTGAGAAACTTGAGAAGCATTCTGGACCACACATTTTCCCTAAGCTTTTCGTAATACACATATGTATAGTTTAAAATTGGTTATATACATATGTGTATAATTCAATATACATATATGTATATAGTCAATTTTAAGCTATACATATGTGTATATTACGAAAAGCTTAGGAAAATGTGTGGTCCAGAATGCTTCTCAAGTTTCTCAAATAGGGTATACTTCTCTTAGGATCCCTACCCTATATATATATATATATATGGGATGGGTAAAATGAGAACCACCTTGAGTTGTGAGAACTGTAGGAATCAATATAAGCCATTGATCGAAAGTGTTTTAATGGATGAGATTAAAAGACAATAAAGTAGTTGTAATCATTGTGCTTTAATTAATGAGTTTTTGTTTTTAGTGAGATAAGGGTAAATTGGTATTTTTACTAAGCTCTTTAATGATTGGTAATTAAAGTTGTAATCATTGTGCTTTAATTAATATTTGTGATTTAATTAATGTGATTTAATTAATGTTATTTTTGAATCATGCAGTAAAAAAATTATTTTACATAGGGGCTCAAACTTTTTTTGCACGCCGGTTTTAAACATTTTTACGCGCGGGTTCAGACTTTTTTTATGCACGGGTCCAAACTTTTTACGCGCCGGTTTTAAACTTTTTTTACGCGCCGGTTTAGAACTTCTCTTTACGCGCCGGTTTTTAACTTTTTTTACGCGCGGATTCAAACTTGTTTTACGCGCCGTTTTAGAAACCTTTTTTACCCGCGGTTTTAAACTTTTTTTACGCATCGGTTTTAAACTTTTTTTACGCGCCGGTTTTAAACTTATTTTACGCTGTTTTCAACTTTTTTTACGCGCGGTTTTAAACTCTTTTTTACGCGATGGTTTTAAACTTTTTTTACGCGCCGGTTTAGAATTTTTTTTACGCGCGGTTTTAAATTTTTTTACGCGCCGGTATAAAAGTTTTTTTACGCGCGGTTTTAAATTTTTTTATGCCGGTTTTAAACTTTTTTTACGCATGGGTTTAAACTTCTTTTACGCGTTACAAAAAACAAAAAAATATTTTACGCCAAACAAAAATATTTTATTTTTACAAAATACCTTTTTACAATTTGTTTACGCCAAACATCTTTTTACGCCCTGACACCCCGATTTCGGGTTTACGAAATTTGAGGATCTTACCAAACGAACTCACCCAAAAATCACGACTCAGTAGTGTCTCATGTTGATTTTAAAAAGAAGAGAGAGAAAATGTGACATGTTGACTTTTAAATAGAAGAGAGGGAAAAGATGTGACATGGGAAGTAAAATACTAAAATACCCTTTTGATTTAATTTGGTTATAGGTGATGTGTAAATATGCTATTGGATGATAAGAGTTCTCATGGTTCTCGCAACTAGGATTGGTTCTCTCTTGAACCGAATCCTATATATATATATGTATATATACATATATATATATATATATGTATATTGTACACATGTATGGTAAGGCTGTCTATTTCTTACCCTACTCAGACCCTACCTTAGCTTTGCTATTGGTAAGATTTACTGAGTATGATGATGATGTATGTATACACATGCATATGTATGTTTCTGATTAATAAATGTGATGTGGTCTGAATAGGTTTTTGACTGGCAACATGCTAAGTGGAGATATACCAGACACACTTTTGATCGAGGGAGCTACCATGTATGTCTATTTTGTGGATGTTCTATATAAAGAAAAAAAACAGCTAAAAGATGAACGGGTTAAATATCTCTTACTGTTTGAATAGAAGGCATAAAACCTCCTAAATCGATATTATTCAAAGATTTAGAATATTGTTATAATAAGTTTCTTTGTGTGATCATATTAAATTCATAAATATTATTCCTTTTAAAAAGTGGACAAAAATGTTTTGCAGGTCAACCTGACCTTACCTGTTTTGACCGGTACTCAAATTATCCTTTTCAGCCCGAATTTGTTTTCACCTATACAAATACCTTAAAAGGAAAATAATATTATAACAAGTTTCATCACATGTTTGATTTCATCACATGATTAACTACTGACAAAATAATATATTAACAACTTTTATCATGTCTCTGATTTCATTTGATTTAGCGACCTATCATACAACAACTTTACTTTGCAAGGGCCTGATCGACCTACATGCCGACCCAACATGTGAGAAAGCTTATTGTCTAGCCTTCATGTTTTTCTTTGTTATGCAGCTTTTGCATTTCTTACGAGTTTGCAATACTGATCCATTTTTTTTGTTTGCACCAGGAATTACTTCCTTAACCTGTTTAAGAGTTCTTCATCGGGAAACACATTGTAAGTATAACATATTGGTTTCATTTTTTTTGCATAAACAGTTTCGCTTCTCATTATTTCGAATTCTATACACCAGAAGGATTTTATTATCTGAGGAGTCATGCTTTTTCATGTTACATAATGCCCATTTGTCTCTTACGTTTATATCATTGATAGACAGGATATACTTCCATGCACAAAGGATGCCAAGTGTCCTAGATGTAAGTGGATTATATTTGACCAAGCATCTTTGAATTTATCTTAATATTAAAATAATATATTGAGTAAAGTACACAGGATGGTCCCGAGGATGGTCCCTGTGGTTTACCAAAATTTTGGATTTGGTCCCTAGCTTTCCAAAAGTACACGGATGGTCCCTGTGGTTTGCACTTTGTAACATATTTAGTCCTCAGCCAACAAATCTAAAGGTTTTAGCATGTCCAAGGTAAGGACTAAATGCATTACACAGTGCAACCCAAAGTGAAATGGTACTAACTTTAACGTTGTTTTACTAATTTCGTGAAAATAATGTTAAAAGCGGCGGATGGTTAATCATGCATCTTGTGGTGGCGTTGATAGCTGAAAGACATGGGGTTACATGCACCAATTGGTCTCTGTCCTGATTGTTTGAGTGTTATGTGCCTTAGGTCCAAGGCTTGATAGAAAACTACAATCGAGCCGAGGGTCTCACTGGAAGCAGCCTCTCTATTCCTACGAGGTGGAGGTAAGGTTGTCTACATCTACCTTCCTCAGACCCTACCTTAGCTTTGCTATTGGTGGGATTTACTGAGTATGATGATGAGTGCAAACCAAAGGGACCAAGCATGTACTTTTGGAAAAAGTTGGGGACTAAATGCATTACAAAGTGCAAATCACACCATCTGTGTACTTTTGCAAAGCTAGGGACCAAATACAAAATTTTGTAAACCACAGGGATCATCCTGTGTACTTTACTCTTTCAATGACTTGCTCTTTTTATCAAAACGAGTTAAGATCATATCAATGTTGGTTATCCAAGATTGTGTTAGTGGGCCCCATTTATGTGATTTAACATTTACTATTATCATTTGGTTTATTTACGACAGATGGATGTTCCCTACATGTTAACAGTGGGGGAAATGATTTGAAGGTTAAAGAAAGTAATAAAGACGTTGATTACGAAGGAGACGCCTCGTTTGATGGTGGTGCCGGAAGTTTCCATATAGGTCGTAATAACGATTGGGGACTTAGTAGCACCGGGGACTTTCTTGACGACAATATTCAAACAAACCTTTACGTAGCATCTTTGCCGAATGATTCAACAAGCAAACTACCTTCTCTTTACACAACCGCACGTCTCTCTCCACTCTCTCTTACTTACGCCAGCTATTGCTTACGAAACGATGATTACATTGTTAATCTGCACTTCGCTGAAATACAGTATACTAACGATACTACATACAGAAGTCTTGGCAGGCGGATATTTGATATCTATATACAGGTGCTAATCAGACTAAATTTAATTAAGAGTAAAATGCCATTTTCGTTCTTGAGGCTTGGCCAGTTTTGCGACTTTCGTCCAAAGGTTTGTTTTTCTGCATCTGGATCCAAAAGGTTTGAAATCTTGCCATTTTCGTCAGGCTCGTTAACTCCATCCATATTTCTATGTTAAGTCAGGGGTATTTCTATCTTTTTTCCCATTTTGTTTTGTTTTGATTACTTGTACATTATGCTAGATGCTTGTACGTAAAGTGAAAAAGACCGAATTACCCTTTAAGTTAACAAAAAAGACAAAAATACCCCTGACTTGACGGAGAAAAATGGATGGAGTTAACGAGCCGGATGAGGGTGGCAGAATTTAAACCTTATGGATCCAGATGCGGAAAAACAAACCTTTGGATGAAAGTCGCAAAATTGGCCAAACCTCAGGGTCCATAATGGCAAGATTTCAAACCTTTTGGATCCAGATGCAGAAAAACAAACCTTTGGATGAAAGTAGCAAAACTGGCCAAACCTTAGGGACGAAAATGGCATTTTACTCTTTAATTTATTTTACTGGAGCCTAGGCGCTGAATTTGTTTGTAATTCAGGGAAAACTTGTTAAACGGGACTTTAATATTGAAAATGAGGTCGGGATAGGAAGGCCTCTTGTAGTTCCCTTCAAAGCAAGTGTGATTAATAACGTATTAGAGATACGCTTTTACTGGGCTGGTAAAGGGACAGCACGTTTTCCCAGGAGAGGACGTTATGGGCCCCTCGTATCGGCTATCTCTGTCAACCCATGTGAGTATCATACATTTTGTTATATTCTAGCTATAAATGTAACTTACAGATTTCTTGTTTTAATACTTGTTTGTGTCGAATGGAGTCATTTTTTTGTTACAGTTTCAATTGGCCCGGTTTCTTGTTGGGTTGACCCGCAAATATACTCTTTTTCTAATCTTTTAAATATTTTGTATAAAGATTAATGCGTCAGGCATCGTTACAAAGTCAATATTGTGTAGTAATAATCATAAAAAGGAAGTCTTTGAATGGAACAATTTAAGAGTTTTAATGCAATAAAAATATACTTCGGGTGACTTTTAGCCTGCTTGAACAGTTCCCCTTTTAGATAAATATTTTACTTTGACCCATTTAAGACTAGAATACAACCCAAATTGACCAATTCGCAAGGATATTACCCATTCATATGCATTTAATGAACTCACCCATTATTTATGCCTGAGTTAAATTTCTTTTTCTTTTGCAAACACGAAATGTTAACGGCATTTCATTAAATGCAAAGGATGCTTCATTATCCTAAAGCAACAAAACATTACGATTTTTTCAGATTGTCTTTGATTTTGTAAGAAAATTTGACCTTTTAGCTTATAGCACAAATAATTTAGACAGGAATACAGAGATACAGCATCTAAGATAGTGGGGACATTTGCCAGACCAAGTGTACCTATGCAGATTTGCAACTAGTTCTATCTTCTGCTTCATCTTAGGCTGTAGAATATCATTATAGAGTTAGCTTTTCCTCAATAATAACAAATTTCATAATCTTTCATACGAATCATGTTTCTTTATGTCAGGCTGTTGACATTATTGTGCTGATTGTTTACATTCATACCGGCTTATTGGTAACGTTTTGCATGCAGATTCTAAAACCTGTTCAAATCATGGGGGGACAAACACAGTTGCATATGTTGGTTTTGCAATTATGGGGTTGTGTGTCGTGTTGATAGTCTTGGCTTTCATCTGGTGGAAATGTTTTTTAAAAGGCAGAAAAAAGAATGATAACGGTATGATTTCATTTATGCATAAGCAGTAGGATATAGGGCGTTAAAAAACTGTTGAGAAACGCCCAAGCGAAGCAAGGCAGCTGCTTAACGGTTCAGTTCATGGTTTAGCAGTTTTAATTGTTTGGTCCGGTTTGAAACATGGAAAGGCCAACCTAATCGGCCGTTTGACCTTAATAATTTGTATATTTATTTTAATATTTGGAATATGTAGTTATGTATATGTATTCCTATTCCTATATATATAACAATTTGGGTAACGTCTTATGAACGGTGGTTTTTTTGTGTTTTTTAGTGTTCTTTGTAAAGTGCCATTTTTTGTCCCTCAAGTTTGTATGGTACACTTTTGGCCCTTGAAGTTTTGCGTTTTTTGGGTCTTCACAAGTTAAAGCTTTCTAGGTATGAATTCGAGTTTGTCTGCGTTTTACGCCAGCTCGCTATATAAGTTCACGTTTGTCTTTGCCTACACTTTACGTCACGTAACGGGCTGACGACATAAATTCGTGTTTTGGTTTTATGATTTTTTTTTGTTTTGGTCGTCGTTTGCTTACTACTTAGCACGGTTTTACGAATCCTGCACCCGCAACGCGGGGGTTAACACTAGCTATAACCACTAGGCATCTCATCTTTATTATTCAGTTTTTTTTTAACAAGCTAATAATTTTGAAAAAAAAGGAGCTCAAACCATCTAAACCGAACCGTTAAACAGCCAAACCAGTAAAATTGGTCGGTCGGTCCAGCCAACCAACGCAACCAGGCCAGTTTGGTCCGTCTTTGAAAAAAAGGAGCTCAAACCATCTAAACCGAACCGTTAAACAGCCAAACCAGTAAAGCAAGCGGTCGGTCCAGCCAACCAACCCAACCCGGCCGGGTTGGTTCGTCTGTTTTCGACACGGTAGTTAGCGGTTCAGCTTAACATGTTCCGTATGGCTGAACCGGGACCGTAAATGGCCCTAATTGTTATTAGATTATGTGTGAAGCTTTCTTATAATGCAATCTTTGTTTATGTAAATGATGTGTTCTGAACAGATTTTGAAGGGGTGGAGCTGAAAACAGTATCATTCTCTTTTAAACAACTAAAAACCGCTACAAGAAACTTTAACGCTACAAGCAAAATAGGGGAAGGCGGCTTTGGACCTGTTTACAAGGCAATAATCTAGCACACGGTGGATTTTGTTGTTCGTTATTAAATATGTGCATATGGAAACTCTAACTATGTTGTTTAATGGTGCAGGGTACATTACGTGATGGCACCGTAGTTGCTGTGAAGCAGCTTTCTTCTTATTCAAGGCAAGGAAATCGCGAATTCTTAAACGAGATTGGTGTGATATCGTGTTTACAGCATCCAAATCTTGTGAAACTTCATGGATGCTGTACAGAAGAAGATCAATTGTTGCTTGTATACGAGTTCATGGAAAACAATAGCCTTGCAAATGCACTCTTTGGTGAGTTTTTATCGTACTCCCATTCTTTATCTGTTATCGAAATTCTGTTGTTATTATTTATTTATTTTATTTTATATTATTTTTTATATTAAGGTTAGGAATAGTAACTATTTTGTTTTGTAGTGTAAATTTTTTATTTTTACCTCCTGTTGTTTAATCATTCCATATTTTTTTTCTTTTACTTTAATCGATTTACTTTTTCACCCCTTAACTTTAATAAAGTTATCATACGGCCTCCAAACTTCAATAAAGTTATGTATTCGACTTCATCTATGTTTTACGTCACGTGAGTCACTTGGTTTTAGAATTCGTGTTTTTGTGTTACGCATAGTTATCACTAGCGCCCATAGCGGACGCTATAGTGAATAGCGTGGCGTGGCGGCCAACCTCCGCTACAAGGTGCATATCGACCATATAGCGTGCAGATAGCGACTCCGGCGGCGATTTCCGGCATAAAAATTCCGATTCCGGTGATGCTTTCTGGTGGAAAGCAGGAAGAAGAAGATGAAGAAGAGAGCGTCTGGGTTTTTAGCGTGTTTTAGGCTTTAGGGTTTTATAAACTACGAATTCCGGCCGAAAACCTGAAATATCTGCCGGAATCTTGCTGGAAACTTAGGAAGAAGAAGAGCGGCTGCCTTTTTATTACGTTGGAGCTCTTTTAGGGTTAAATCAGTTTATGGATTTTAACTTTTAACCCCTCTATCTTTCATTAAGTTACACTTACTCTCTAAAACTTGTAAAATTACATAAAAAGTGTCGTTCGGTTAGCATGGTTTTACACAGATAGCACGGTCTTACGCCACCTGCCCTGCAATGCAGGGGGCTTAAGACTAGTTATTGTTGTTGTTGTTGTTCACATGCAATAATATATGCAGATGGGAATGAAAGTGAATTGAAGTTGGATTGGCCGACAAGGTTCAAAATTTGTGTTGGGATCGCTGAAGGTTTGGCTTTTCTTCATGAAGAATCAAGGCTTAAAATTGTACATAGAGATATCAAAGCTACGAATGTCCTGCTTGATAAAGATCTCAATCCAAAAATATCAGACTTTGGATTGGCTAGGTTACACGAGGATGACAAGACTCATGTCAGTACACGAGTTGCTGGAACAATGTACTTTTTTTTATTTCTTTTCAAGCTCAAAATCTAAGCCTGAAAATATTTCAACTTGTTAAGTTTCATCTCTAAGGGGTCAAATGGGCCGACTAAAAAGTAGTTAGGATGCAATTTGGTCAAACAGAATTACCTGTTTAAGCATTTTGCCATTCTATTGAAAACGTTGACATGGTTTTTGCAGAGGATACATGGCACCAGAATACGCACTTTGGGGTCACTTGAGTCACAAGGCAGACGTATATAGCTTTGGCGTTTTGGCTTTGGAAATCGTGAGTGGAAAGAGCAACAACAAATACATACCAAACAACGATAGTGTCTGTCTTCTAGATTGGGTACTAATCCGTATCTTACTTTATGCACACACACATATATATACATAGACACATATGCATGCGTACATAGATACACTTTTATAAGGGCGAATATTGGTTGCAGGCTTGTCGTTTGCAAACTAGAAAACAGTGTGAGGAGCTATTTGATGAGAGGCTAGAGTCTAAGATCAACAAAGAAGAAGCAGAAACCGTTGTTAAAGTGGCAATCTTGTGCACAAATGGATCTCCTGCACAGAGACCTACTATGTCCGAGGTTGTCAATATGCTTAAAGGCAGAATACCCGTTCCTGATCCCACACCCCGAGAATTAGGTCCTCATTTCGAAGATTTGAGATTCCAAACGATGAGGGGGAGCTTTGAAGAAAACAGTAAAAATCAATATTCTGCTTCATCTTCAAATGATCCATATGAAGTCGGTTCTGTTGACACAAGATCATATTGATTATCTTGATTTAATGGTCGGCCTGTGATAGGAGTTTTTGTATACTTTTTAAAGTTTTTTGGTCCAATGTTTTGCAAAGAAAAATAGCTTCTCTCTAGGCGTTTGGATATCACCCCGGTTTGTATTAGCTTGTAAAAATAGGATTAGGGACCATTTTTTTCGTATTCTTCTTTTGCACAGGAACACAATGAGTTTCAAGCTGAACAGAAAGTCAGTCATGCATTAAGTAAATTTGGCGTGGCAATCTAAAGGCGTTATGTACTTGAGCAATAAGTGATCAATAATACAGTAGCTAATGATTTGATCACTTTTCTCTCCTCTATAGCTCCCTATCAATTTATCACATATCATTTGTATGAGAGCATCCCCGATCCCATTGGAACTCTGGTGAAGCAACAACTTAAATATGGCAACTAACGTGTGAACTAGACAACAAGAAATGGAAAATTATTAAAGCACAAAAGGCAATGCTAAGAGCGGAGACAACTTGTAAATAGATCTGATATAGCGTTCGCCTGACTTACAAACGAGAAACAATTTGGTTATTCAGGAGAAGCATGTAGGAGAAAAGTTATTCAGGCGATTATTCGGGTTAGCATGCTGGAGCATATGAGAGCATATGGCGGTTAAAAGTGAAGAGATTATGGCGAAGATCAAATCGATTAGCTATATTTGGATAAACAATAGGACCAACGTTTTTAGCTTAGATTGGGTCAAATGGAAAGGCTTTGATGTGTAACATGTTTTTTGTCTCTGTTTGTTGTTGTTTGGAACTTGCTTGCGGTTCTCGTTTTTATTCTAATAGAACAGAATCTAAGCTAATTGTTAGTTGCCACTTGAACCCATTTTTAGACTATTTTTCCTTTCTCTTTTTTTTTCTTGGGAAATGTTTAAAAGTTTTAGTTGGTAAAGTTCAATTATATTTTAGTTATACAGGTAAACATTATGTGTAGTTGTACGTTTATTTAGTAGTGATTGAAAAGATCTAAATTTTATAAGTTTTGACATCGGATATAATTACCATTTCTAAAGATTGTAGTACTTTAAGATCTAGTTTGTAACTTTAAATATTATTAATGTCAGTTTATAAACTTTAAAGATTGTAGTACTTTAAGATCTGGTTTGTAACTTTAAATATTATTAATGTCAGTTATTAGTTTATAAATCTTTGGTAGGGCTGGCATATCGTGTCAACCTGACCTGTTAAGACCCGAACCCGAAACAAACACGAAATCTTACCGTGTCAGATTTTCCAAACACGGAGACAAATCTGATAATAAACAAGTCACACGAAATGACATGTTAAGACACGAAAAAATTACCAGCGTATCATATGACCTGTTAAGACATGGATACAGCCTGTTAAGACATGAAAACAACATGTTATTGCATATTTGATATTTAGCCATTGACAGGTCTTAACAGATATTGTATAATGGTCTTGACAGGTCACATCGTGTCAGACACGACCTGTTAAGATACGAACACGAAATAGGTAAGCACGAACACGACCGAAATTAACCAGATCTTATAGTGCCAACTTGTTGTAGACACGAGACCTGTTAAAGTTTAACACAAAACCTGTTAACTCCGTGTTAGGATTGCATGTGGTTTGGATCATTTTACCAGTTTAGTTCAAAGGTTTTATTTTTCGCTTGTGGGTCCAAAAAGGTTTTACAGTTCCCATTTGAGTTCACTGGGTTAACTTCATTCATTTTTTCTAGTTAATGAGAAGGGCAATTCGACATTTTATATGTAATTCCGTTAACTAGAAAGGCAATTCGGCCATATAAAATGACCGAATTTCCTTTCTCGTTAACATAAATAATGGATGAAGTTAACCTAGTGGACTAAATTGACAACGACAAAACCTTTTTGGACCCACATGAGAATAATAAAATCTTTGGACTAAACTGAAAAATGACCCAAACCACATGAACTAAAATGACATTTAACTCTAACTAGTAAATTTCCCCGCGCGTTGTTGCGGGTTAAAATGTAAATAACTCAGATTTGTACCACCAAGATTCGAATCGTGAACGACAGTTACGTCGAAATGTAGATAAGCTGAAGATGTACATAAAAACAAGCACGAAAACGTATTATATTTGAGCCGACTTATTTGCGAAAGAAATTTACACCGAACACCAACTTGAACTTACACCGACACACGTACATAAAAATAAGCACAAAATTACATTTTTTTAAGTTAAAAATGGTACCGTGCGTTGCGGTGTCGCTGGAACATAAAGTAAGTCGAATTTCTACAATCTAACGAAAACGTAATTGACCCGAATTGTTTTAAAACAAAATTTATGCCATAACGTAGACCAACTGAAAACGTACATAAAAAAACAAAAAAAACATATTATATTTGACCCTACCCATTTTCAAAGATTCGTGATTCACGTGAATTTATACCGACACATACATAAAATAAGCACGTAAAAAATGATTTTAAAGTTTTAGAAAGTGGAAGGGTTGTAAGTGTGAATACTAAATGTTGAAGGGTAAAGGTTAGAAAAACAAAAATATACCTAAGTTGTCGCGACATTGAAACTTAAAGCAACTCATATTAATATCGTCTAATCAAAACGTAACATATTTGACCCGACTGATCTTTGACTGAAATTTAAGTAAAAATGTAGACCAATTGAAAACGTACATAATAAGCACGAAAACGTGTTATATTTGACCTAACTTATTTGTGAAATAATTTTACATTGAAACGTTAACCAACTTCAAAATAAGCACGTTGCGGCAGCGACAAAACGTAAAGTAAATCGAATTTATACCATCTGATGAAATTGTATCAATTAAACACATACATAATAATAGTAAATAGAAAAAAATGTATAATATTTGAACCTACTCATTTAAAAAAATACGACGAAGAGACGTAAGTAAACTTTAATTCATACCAACACTTACACAAAAATAAGCACGTAAGACTCGATTACAAAATTCTTAGAAAATTAAGGGGTTCTAAGTGTCAATTATAAAAGTTAAAAGGTAAAAGTAAAAAAATTGGATGCACGTGATTGTACTATATACAATTTCAAGAAGAGGTGGGTAATAAGAAAAAGAAAAAGAAAACAAAAAAGAAAGAAAGAAAGGGATGGTAAAACCCTAATCGATTAATCACAGGCGAGAATGGCAATGGTGGTGGCATGGAAGAGATCAGTTGTGATGCGACGGTTCCCTCCGATTAGTCATTCAAAAGGTGGATTTTATTTATATGTTACTTAATCGATTCATTCATGTGTTATAATAATAATAATAAATGTTATAATAATAATAATAATAATATCTAATTGCAGCAGCAGGAGCAGGAGCAGGTTTCTCTTTCTCGTACTCCTCCTCTGGCGAGAAATCATCAGAATCAGAAATAAATGGTGTTTTCGAGGCATGGGCCGCTGAACATGGAAAATCCTACAAGACCCCTGAAGAGAAGGAGAAGAGGTTTGCGATTTTTAGAGATAAATTCAGGTCCATACAAAAGCACAACTCCACCCCCCGTCGCTGCTGCAAAAGAGAACTCACCAAGTTTTCGGATCGCACCTGGGACGAGCTTGATCGGCAATATTGCAAGTAGTTTTCCATAAATAAATTTATGGTTTATTCGTATGATGACTATTTGCTTCGAGCTTGGTTGTTAATGCTCTGTTTTTTATTCTGTCTCATGATTTCATTAGTTACCTACCAAATTGCAACACTGGTTGTATTTGCTGATGGTTGTGAATTATTTTGTTTAGATTTTGCTGCAAAGCTTTGAAATTTCTAACATGTAAAATTCTTCTGAAAATTATCATTTTCATTTTATTTTGTTTTGTTTTGTTTTAGACCTATAAATTTATACTATACTGAATCTTGTCATGTTATAAATTAGTAAAAATCTTGTCATGTGGCGTACAAAGATGAGCCAATATGGCGTGACTATGTGGCGTGTTCATATAGGCTCACTGATGACATGGCGTGTGCGCACTAGAGTGGCGTAGACCTATGGGTTAGCATGCACATGTGAGTGGCGCACCGGCGTACCAGTCCCTGCGCGCGCGCAACTCGTAGAAGCTTCCCAGACTTCAGTAACAGAGCAGTTTCGAATCTGCAGTTGAAACAGACGAGTTAAGGGCCGGAAATACAGGTGAGACCTGGTAGAACATACCAGAAATACCAACAGCTAATGCACACAATTCTCTGCAGATTTCTGATCTTCTTCTTACTCCTCTCAAGGTATTCTTTAGGTTCTTGAGCCAACTCGGACAGTGGGAAACTTGGGAGACTTGGAATTTGTTTTAAGAGCTCTGTGTTAAACACAACCCTCAGCTTTCATCAACTGTTCTTGTATTTCCTTTTTTTCAATTGTAATAGCTTTGTAATTTCCAATTTTATTTTATTTTCTAAATATTTGTTTTATTTATTTCATACGAGAATGGGGTTCCTACATATCTAACATTACTTAATAGGCCACAGTGGGCTGATGATGGTAACAATTAAGATGATCTTTTTAATTGTTTTTTGCAATCCGATATTTTTGGCTTTTCTTGCCCATCAAAATGGTAATACATTGGCTTGAAATTTTTATTTCGTTAGTTAATCGGATCTTTCACAGCAAAGCACTTCTTACGATATTGATCTTTGTGTTATTAAACCCAAGTCTCTCTTTCTGTTGCTAGAAGCTTTAACCCAAGCTCGTGCAAGCGCTACCAACTCGGCTCAGGTCCATGATTTTTTGGATGTTGAAAATGGAATGAGATTAGTATATTAGTTAAAGATGAAAATGAGGTTTAAATAGGTTTAAACTTTTTTTTTTTTGGAAATATGACCATTTACAACGGCTAAATTCAAACGGTCAAAAATTCTCCTGAGGGTGGACGGGATTATTTCCCCGATTGACCCGAAATTAGGACCCGCAGGGGGGGGAGGTCCCCCATCAGGGCTCCCTTCACATCATCATCCCGAGCCACACCTCCACGTCTTAGAAGGTGATGATACTTTTAATTTCGATGAATTTCAAAGTTATGTTTAGTTATAAAACTCAAAGGTACGTGTTACTTTACAATAAGGTGAATCAATTTGGTATATACTCTTGAAAGTAATTGAAAACTAAAATACCAAAGTATAACAATAAATTGCATCAAGCACCACAAGTATAACTATATATTTGCATCATGCACCACGAACATATGTATTTGAGAAAATCCAGCCTGCAAACTGCTCCAGTTATTTACCCTGAACACTAAAAAATACACAAATTCGTAGAGCATTCTTGAAAATACATAAACAAATTGATTTGAAAACATAGACAAAAAAAAAATACATAAAGTGCTGTGAAACTAGCCTAATAGTGAAGAAACCCTAGATCGACTAGACTGGGATCTAAGTGGATCTATGTATTGGCTCTGCATAAAGGGGTTAATCTTTCGCAAGGTTTCACGATAGTGACAAATGGAAACTCTACTTCGGCTAATCCTGCAAAACAGAACACCGTCAGTTCGCCACGCGGAGAAGGGGGATTCTCTCTGTGACCACCCTTCGGCTTGAGAATAAGTACCAGAGTCGGAAGTAAAGTGTAGTATTAGAAAGAGTAGTTGAGAGTGAATACCTTTAACTTACAGTCCAAGTTACTTATTTATAGCCGGGTTTTGGGAGTCAAGATGAGAGACGTTAATCTTAACGGAATCTTTTGCCATTCCGTTAAGTTGTGGTTATCCGTTGAGCTCATCCACGGTTAGGGAAATGCCACGTGTCGTCATGAGATCGCTTATCATTTATTGATGTGAGCATGCTATCATCGTCATCTTTTTTATTAACCGAAAAGATGCTTGCACGATTGGGTGTTAGTGGCTTCTAGAAGATATCACAGCTGTGATCAATCTGTTGCCTACCACGTGTGCATTCTGTTATAACAGAAAAGATTCCTTTTGCTTCTATACAACGTTAAGAGTTTTTGCTAAGGAAAGATTTCTCAGGATTAACTGTTTCCTTGCGCGAGAAGCGCAAGCTAGTTAACTGATTCTCTTTCTTTTCTTAGCGCAACCTTTTGGTGGATATTTGCTTTGATATGGATATCAGCGCAAAGTTTACGTATGGAAATTTATCTAAAGGATTTGGTCAAGGTTAACTTTGAACCTTGCGCGAGCCCGCGCAAGGTAGTTAATTGATCCTTTCCCTCTTTGAATACTTGGCGCAGGGTTTTGGTGAGTCCTTCTTTGTTAGAGAAGTCTGCGCAAGGTCTCCTTAATAAATATTGGGTATGGTTTCCTTGGTTGGCGTAAGGTTTTTGGGACCGTACCCCTTCGAGTCCCCCTAGTCCAGTGTTGCTCCTAAGTAAGAATGAAAAGTAGGTGGAGCACTGGACTTGAGATAAGAACGTTGCGCTGGATGATTGTTGGTCCTTTAGTTGTTTGCTGTGTCTTGATGACGTGTCGTAAGTGAATTTTTGAAAAAATATTTGAATTTCAAATATTTGGACACGTGTCGCTTATCCGGATGGTGTAGTTGGTGAATATGCACGTTTTTTAGACGTGGGGGTACTGTTAACAGGCTGTCAACAGTACATGCCTTACAACATTTAATGTTATTTCAGCGACACTCGCGCGCGTGAGGCAGTTACTGTTCCCCACTCGCCCCTGCAGTTACTTGGGGATATGTGACTGTCACAAAAGTCGCTGCCGTCAAATCTCGCATTAATTGCGATTAGTATATAAAGGGATCGTCGATCCATTTGCTCCTTCACCAGTCCATATCTTAGAGAGAGAAAATCCTGTGTTCATATATTCCGGCGACCTTCAAAGTTTTCTGCTTTATTATTTAAAGTCTGTGTTATGGCCACCGGTTCAAGTTCTGTGGATATGCCGACGACATCGAGTTTACCACCGTTGAAGTGGAAGAAAGAAGATTTTGACAACCTAGCCACCAATTTTTTGTTTGCTCCTTCTTGGAAGGCGTTTCTTCCGGCAGCGAATGCTACGGCGGCCGATGCTCCGGCCGGTTATATTACTCTTTTCTACGACTATTTTGCCGAGGGTAATTTCCGGCTTCCGGTGACCCATTTCATGTTGGAAATCCTTGGTCACTACAGGTTTCATATCTCTCAACTGAGTCCGATGGGAATGGTGAGGATTCGACATTTTGAGTTCGTATGCTGGTCCATGGGCATAACTCAGACGGTGGAGAAATTCAGAGTTTTCTATCAACTCCATTGCTCATTAGGTTTTTACTCGTTTCAACAACGTGTTCAGGCGAAACAATTGTTGTAAGTGCCCCCCAAATCTATCATGATTGGAAACAAAAGTTTTTCTTTATAAAGGCGGCGGTGATCCCGATGAAGATGACCTTCCGGGCTGGTGACGATATAGAGCTGGAAACCCTCCCTATTCCTGCCGACGAGGTATGGTACCAAGTCATTAGGGATGTGCCCAATGTTGTGTTGCCGGAGAGGGCCCTCATCGCTGCTGGGATGAGTATTTTCTGGAAGAAAGAGCGTCGGGATAAACCGGTGTATACTGAAGACGGAAATGGTATATAACTGTCTAACTTCCTGGTAACATCTTTTAATGGATATACACTGATGCAAAAATATTTGTGATACAGTTGCGCCGCTCTACTGGATATCTTTCAAGAGAGAAAAAGGGAAAATGGCCATCGTGCCTCTTGCTGAGGATGAGGACACATGGTTCTCGCAAATCTTGGGGAACTTCGAGCTGCCCAAGAAGGAGGAGCTGGAGGCGCAACCGTCCTCTAAGACTGGTAAATAAAACCTTGCGAGGCCTTAGTTAATATTGCAATATTACTTCTGAATATATTCTCGAAGTAATATTGCGATATAATTAATGGCGCAACTCTTTTTCCATATTATTGATTATGTAGGTGACTTGCTAAACTTGGGCGTAGGCCCTGATTCGAAGAAGAAAAGGAAACCAACTGCAGTTGTTGCACCTCCTCTTCCCAAACCAGATCAAAAAACCAAGCCATCCGTTGCTGCGAAAGCGGAGGGTAAGAAAGGTACGCGTCTCGTATCTGACTCTTGGTGTGATTACGTGGTGGTGTCAGACTCACTAGAGGGTCTCGCGCCTGTAGGTTTAAGGAGGCCAAAGCCAGAACCTATTGACACCTCCTCTCTTCCCGCCTCGAACCCAGACGATCCTTTGGAAATTCCCTCAAGCCCGGAAGAGGCGTTGAAGCGCACGCCGAAGAAAAGGAAGGAGTCTGAAACTAACCCTCCTGTGCCAACGAAGGTTGCGCGTCCGCGCATTGGCAAGAAGGGCAACCTGGATGCCTTTGCCAAGAAGTTCTCACCTGGTATGTTTTTGTTGCGCATTCTTGTCAAAAATTATGTGCAAATTCTAATACTTCGTATTTGTTGATATGTTTGCAGAGAAAATGGTGAAGGCTGCGCCGGCTACCTCAGCTGCTATATCATCGCCACGCAGGCCTGAAAATGTTGAAGAGAGAGAAGCAGAGACAGAAACATTCATTTTTGACTCTGACCTTCTCATCCCAGAAAATGTTGAGAAGGTGGCTCCGGAAGAAGAGCCTAAAAATCTTGATGCTGAGAATCCTGCTGGCGAGCAGGTTAAAGATACTGCTGCAAATGCTACAAAGAACCCTGCTGAAGAGCAGGTTAAATATACTGTTGCAGATGCTGCAAAGAACCCTGCTGAAAAGCAAGTTAAAGATACTGTGTCGGATGCGGGGGTGAAAGAGACCGCAACTACGAGGCAAGAGAAACCGTCCACCCCTATTACCGATCCTTCTATGTTTATATCTAAGGGAGCTAGCCCTTCAACACAAAGCGAAGGCTTTGTGTCTACTGAAGGTGAGTCGGATGAGGAGTCACCCATTCGCCCAGAGGAGACGCCCGGGGATTTCTATTACCGATCTTACACCGAAAAAAGGACAGGTGACATACACTAGCCTATATGGAAGGTAAAACAAGGTGATATTTTTACCAATTGGCGCTCCTGCAGGGAATGGTACAAAGGTATTTTCCCTCCGGCGGAGATGAAGCGCCAGGAAGATAAAAATCACGAGGCTACTTATGAAGCCTACTTGCAAGAGTCTGCTCTCGCCTCCTCCACTATAAATAGAATTGTGCGCGAATGGCGCAGCATGAATAAGGAGCGCGATGAGGTGGAGAGTGCTAAGGCGAAAGCCAAGATTGAGAGGGAAAACACTTTGAAGATGGTGTTCGATTTTGAGGCTGCGAAAGCCAAGTTTGAATCTGACAAGAAGACTGAAGAGTGGTCTGCGCTCTCGTGGAAGCGCAAGTATGATGCTGCTGCTGCGCAACATGAAGATGACCGCAAGCGCTTCGTGGAGGCTTGTAATCGGGATAATAATGAAAAAATCTCTCTGCGCAACGAGATTGAGAAGCTAAAGAAAGAGAAAGATGATGCTATTGCAGCGGCAGCAGAGGCCCGTCCCTCCGAGAGAAGAGTGAGCAGAAAGAGGTAGCGACCCAAATAACTCTTCTCCTCAAGAACAAAGAAATTGATGATCTAACTTCTATGTTTTTGTCCAGGAGCTACTTCAAGCGGAAGCAGATTCCTTGAAAAGGGATATCATGCTGTACTTAACCGAGAAAGCCGAGTTGATGCGCCGTTTGATTGAAGGTGAAGAAAAACTTCATGAAACTGAGGTCGCTCGTGCTACAGCTGAGAGCTTGACAGAATCGTTGATGAACCAGCTCACCTGGTTGCGGGAGTATGGGATTGTGGAGGTATTATCCGTTTTTTGTTCTTGCAATATAAACTTCTTTGCTAATTTGATATATCTGATAATGATGCGCTTGCTTATAGATTGCGAACTCAATTCTGAACTCGACGGAAATAGATGAAAGGGTGGCGGGGCTCATGGTGGCAGCGCGGAATGATGGCCACGCGGAGGGTTACAAGGAGTGTACTTTGCATGTGGCCCATGCGTTAAAGACTCAATGGGATACAGCCGCGCTGCTACACATGGAACTGACACTGCTGCCATCTATGCTGTTGCCAAGAAGAGTTATGACCAATTGCACATTCCCCTTATGGATCTCGTTGATGCTGCGCTGCAGCATGATGATTTTGTTGATAGGCTGAAAGAGATTTTCTCATCAGCAGAAAAGCAAGCGGGCAAGGCAATCGTAGAGTAGGAACTTTGTAACTCTTTATTTTGTAATTATTTGTACGTTGCGCAGCTGCTGCGCAAGTATTTTGATGTGAATAAGATACATTTTAGTCTTACAATATTTGCATGTGATAAATTACTTGTGTAGGATAGAAAAATAAACAATTTCTTGTCTCATGTGTGAGCGTAAGGATTAGGTTATCTTGTGGCTCATGAGTTTGTGTTTTTGTTTATCCAAAGGGATTGGATGCACTTGTAAATAATCATATAAGATAGTGACAACATTCTTGAAAATACATAAACAAATTGATTTGAAAACATAGACAAAAAAAATACATAAAGTGCTGCGAAACTAGCCTAATAGCAAAACAATATAGTAACATGGAGGGTGAAAGAGATTGATATTTGAATGATCGGTATGATCTTTACTATAAGATACATATAGAAGAGCAAGTTTTGGAAAACAAGTTAATCTATATTAGGAGTTATAACCGTATAATATATAATATTTATAACATAAACAAATCAATTTGAAAACATAGACATGCAACATAACTACTGGAGAATTTAACTCGAAAAAAACTGAAAACTTGATGAAAAAACGTCTATTAGACTATACAGTGTGAGCATGGATCAACAACGTTTATGCCTTTTCACGCCGCACACACCACACCGTCAACGGCGTTGTGAATGGCGTTTATGGATAGGGGTGCGCTCCACAGGCGTTGTGAATAAATGTGTGTCACTGTCAACGTGATGCTTTATGAATGGTGTGGCATATAGCCGTCGGACCCCACCGTATTATTTAAAAAAATAAGAGATTTTTTATTTAAAAAAATACTTTACCACAACACTTTTCACAATTTTTACCTCATTCTCTTCTTCCCAATCTTAATTTTTATAAAATCTCTTAACCTATTACAAAAAATAATGCATCCAGACAACCATAACATCGACCCAAACAACCCCTATGGCGTGGGTGAAGCACTAAACACCACTTCCCCTCAAGGGTCTCAACCGGTCCGCAACTTCGATCCAAGCATAACGGCGTAAGGCCAACTTCTTGCGAACCTACCTTTTATGTATTCACATCAAATACAAGCTAAGTGTCCCCACCTTTTATATCTCAACCGCTCACTCCTCCATCCTAAACACCCCCTACACCCGAACCCATACCGGAAACTCAACCATCACCACCCGAATCCTATACGTGACGAAAACGCAACCATAAAAAGAAAACCAAGGCCGAGAAGAAAAAAAGCAAAAGAGAATCGTCATGTGTATTCATGGACAAATGAGGAAGAGTTGGTGTTAATAAAAACTTGGCTTTCAATTTTGGAGAATTCGGTTATATGTATATTTTTATTATATTTATTGTAAAAAAAAACATTTCGTACTGATAATATTTTTCAATAGGTACCAACCAACATAGTGATGATTTTTGGAAGCGTATAAATGACCTTATCACAAAATTCTGACGACGCGTGCTGACGTGTCATCCAGATATCGAATAACACCCACTTTTCAAACCTCTCCACACAGTAATGTCTTATTGCATATATATTTTGTTTTCACATAACTTCAGTTAAGATACTTCACTCGAGATCGATACAAATATCATTACCTTTAAACATGTCAAAAATTAGATTTTAATCATCTTATTATATGTAGGTAGTACCTTCATCTAAAATAAAAAATTCCTAATATGACACAATTGCACACAACTAATGTCACACCCCAAAACCAAAGCATATGACATATTAGGTTCAACTAAAAAACCATAGTCCAAACATCATTGACCATAATAGTTCAAACATAAACCACAGCGAAAGTCTAGCAATAGTAAACTGAAATACAAACTTTCTAACCAAAATGCAACCCTTACTTAAATACAAGTCTTCAAACACCCAAGCACATAGTGTCGAGCCTTTTCATGCCAAACGACCACGCAAAACCATTAGCTTTTGCACACGACACCCCCCCTGAAATACACGACAAAGCTTAGGTTAAAAAAAATGGATGCAACTCGCAATGAGGTCAATTCTTCTTCACATAAAAAATTCGTGAAGCAATCTCAAGATTAAAGCAGGTATTAGAAATTCAACAAATACTAATATGATCAAACTCAAAGATTAAAAAATTAACCTTTTTGTTCTAACTTGTGATTAACACGAAAACAATCTAAAGATTCAAGTGGGTATCATACAGTATTGTTTGTTGAATTTATGATAAAATTCAACAACTTTAAGGTCAACACCCCAAAACTGCTGGTTATGACATAAGCTGAATAGAAGAGGGTCACAAGGGCCTGTCTTGAAACTCATCAGATCTCGTAATCTTGCATTGGGTTTTGATGATATAATAGGTGGTGGTGCAGTGGACCGGTGGTGGTGCAGTGGAGGTTGACGATGGTTACAGGATGGAGGTACGATGGTGCAACTAGGGCTTTCGAGGTTGAGGTGATTGTGGATCGGTGGGGGTTTCAGATTGGGGGTGAAGGTGATTAGGGGGTCAGCAGTGGTGATGTAGGTGGTTGTCTTAAATGGTGGTGTAGATGGTTGGTGACGGTTGCAGACGTGCTTTTTGCCGGTGAGAGGTGGTTGTTGAGGGCCACCATTTAGGGGTATTCAAATCCTAACGTGGTCATTGCCGAGGCATGGTATCATTTGGTAGACAAATCCTACATGGTATCCGACTATTCTCAAGTCCGGTTCTAAAAACTACCTGTTGCATTTTGTTTGTGTTAGATTGAACCGGCTAACGTTTGAAAACATGTAGAATAGTTTTGATGTAAGTCCAATTCAAAACTTCTTTTTTTGAAATACGGGACAGAATACTAGTGTAGATCAAAATACCAATCAAGATTCAATCTTTTTGTTAAGGGACAGAATACTAACTGTTTTATATCAATTCCCAAATAGTAAAATGTAGTAACATATCCTGCAAATCAATTGATGAAACTAAGAGTTACCTTGTTGAGATTTTAACAATTTCGTTTCTGCCGCGGCAGCGCCCCGCAGGTCAAGCGAAACTCTGCAGAGGTGAAATCGGCGTATTTGTTGACAGCTACCCTGTTAGAAAAACCAGAACTGTTGTGCTTTTTAACCCACCAGAAACAGTCTCGAAAAACCAAAAACTTCCGCTGCTTCTCCGCAGCGGTTTTGTAGACTTTGTCATGATGAATAGCCCATTCCTCGAAAAGAGCCTTTAAGTCACCATCGGATATGTGACAGCGACGACGGTAATCTGCCAAGAATTAGGGTTACACTTAACAGAAGAGAAGAGAATATTATATTGTTATCAAAACCATACCTCTTGACTGATTATTATTATTATTAATCCACAATAATCGTCGCAGGGGAACTACTGATTTCTTCAATACCATAGCCATCGTCCGCCTCGGTCTGCCTGCCTGCCACCAAACCAAACCAAAGATAAGGAACGAATGGTAACCTAATTCTCGACCTGGCAAACGGGTTGGGTCGGGTCATGGGTCAAACGGGTTCGGGTCAAAATGGGTCAATATAAAAAAGGGTTGTTTTGGTTCGGGTCAAAACGGGTTCAGGTCGGAACGGGTTCGGGTCAGAACAGGTTTCGGGTCAGAACGGGTTTCGGGTCGGGTTGGTTAAAAATAGTTTTTTTACGAGATTGTACATCAAGGGAAATTTTGTCGGGTTGAAACGGGTCCGGGTTGGTTCGGGTTGAGTACGGGTCAATACTTTTTGACACCTAATCATTACAATAGTGCAATTGCATAAACATTAAACTTCCAAACACTAAAATAGTTGCACACAGATTAAAACAAACCAAATAAATATAGATTTAAAGCCATAACTAAAATAAGATAATTTGACTGAAAGAAATTAAAGGAGTTTGAGGAATCACTTCAGATGAATATGCAGGTGATTTCAACACACATACGCGTTCTGAGGCCTTTTACCGTCATAATTCACGCTGAAAAGAAAAGTAATTAAATACTTAACACATGTATACATCTTAGTCTGTGATTATCATATGAAATGAATAAATAAATATTTTGAATATATAGCGATCGTCGGTTTGGGGACGTCTATATTCCTCTCACTTCAGATGAATATGCAGTTTAACTCATTTGTCTAAATAATCTCACAACTATGTCTAATCTAATATTCAACAGACTTTAATATATCAAAACTAATTTGATTGTCACAACAACATAACAACAACCAATCACCAGCGGAACAAAATGCTCAAGCCACTCACCAACCCCAGTAAACGGCGTTAAGCCACATAACGACATTAGGAACAATGCGATATAAAACACCACCCGTCTTTAACCAGTACGGGAACAACCAGGGGCGCAGTATAGAAGGGGCCGGGGGCGCCCGACCCCCCGAACTTTTCGCTCAGTAGTGTCATATATGTAGTTTTCGTATAATTTTTTTTGGGTTTATACGTTTTCGACCTCCCGGTTCTATAGAAATTTTTTGGTATATACGTTTTCGACCCCCCCCTCGGAAATCTCAAGCTTCGCCACTGGGAACAACACACGGGTCGTTGACTGGTGAACCACTATAACAGGCCCATGAAGAATAAGGAACAACATTGATACAGAATCGTCGTCTATGTGTTAACAGTCATAAGATTAACAGAGCAGGAAAAAAAATTGTGATGACCAAACTATGCGTTAATCATTCAACATAATTAGTTAAATTAAATCATAAAAACATTGAAATAATAATCAAAATGAAATAAAAAAAACAACCCATTAGACAAAATAACTCACGAATCATGATTGAAGATGATTTTGCCCTAATTAAAAAATATGTTAACAACATCAATTCTGCAATCATAGAGATCAAAAGCAAGAACATATGCAGCAAACATTTAAAATCATAGTGATATCTATTGCAGCAAGAAAAGATCGATTGGTAGCCATACGAAATCGAGCAAACTAAAATCATGTTGCCATATGAAACTGAACAAACAAAAATCGATGGGCAAATTAAAAATCGATCAAAACGAAGAGAAAAAGAACCTTAATCGAGCAGGATTGAAGAGGAAGAATGGTTTCTTGATCGAGTGTAGTAGCAGTTTCTCTAGGGTTTCTTAATGCCTTGATGAAGTTAAGTGGGTGTTTGGATTCCTTATTTTCACCAATTTTAACTTATTAACTTTTTTAAAAGTTAAAAAAAACTTTTTAGGTGTTTGGAAATTTTAATTTATTGACTTTTTGTAGAAGTTAAAAAGGAGTTTTGAGAAGGAATCCCAAACACCCTCTAAGATTGCAGAAGATAACCCACTTGTTCACCTGTGGTTTCTTTTCTTTCGACCTAATTGACCCGTGCTAGTTTTCTCAACCCAATTTTGACCCGCGGATAAAACTCTTGGTTTTTTAAATAACTCAATTTGACCCCTTTAACTAAAATTCCTCACCCAATGTAATTTAAAAAGGACCCAGACTGACTCATTATATGCCCTTTGGGTCAGAATTGCCCCCTCTATTAACGATGAATGAAAATCTTTAACCCGTAGATGAATTTGAATTGTAAATCGATCATGCAAGCTTGTGAGTTCTCTTGTTGGTATTTTGTTAGGTTTAGATGTTGGGATTTTGAAAATGAATATGAAGATAGTTGTGTTTTTTTACATATCTTGATTTCAGTTATGTTTTGTTCATAATTATTATTGATTTATACAAAGGGGTGATTATTATAGTGATTGACAATGACTAGTGGTGAGAACAAAACATTAAATGCAAACATGACAAGCAAATCTTAAATGCACACTACTCAACTAATCAACTAACGAGCAAACATGAGAGCGATCACTTTTGTTTATTAGCAATGCCCCAATGCCTACCACATCTATTTCATTCAACAATTTCATCTTGAAACTTTATTATTATTATTATTATTATTATTATTATTATTATTATTATTATTATTATTATTAGAGTAAATTGTCATTTTTGTCCCTAAGGTTTGGGTACATTTGTCATTTCGTCCAAAAATGACACTTTGGTACCATTTTGCCCCCCACGTTTGTATCTTTTTGCCAATTTCGTCCAAATGCCTAACCTAGTTACTTTATAACGTTAGATGGGTTATTTTTGAAAGAGTAAATTGTCATTTTCGTCCCTGAGGTTTGAGCACATTTGTCATTTTCATCCAAAATGACACTTGTAACTCCGGCACCGTCCCCGGCACAACCTACTACTCCGACACCATCTCTGGCACAATCTGCTACTCTGGCACCACCTACAACTCCGGCACAACCTGCAAGTCCGGCACAGTCTCTGACACAACCCGCAACTCCGGCACAAATCTGCAAGTCCCAATGCCTACCACATCTATTTCATTCAACAATTTCATCTTGAAACTTTATTATTATTATTATTATTATTATTATTATTATTATTATTATTATTATTATTATCATTATTATTATTATTATTATTATTATTATTATTAATATTATTATTATTATTGTAGGCTTTATTTAGAGTTGCCATTTTACTTAGTAAAACGGCTTTAGTTTATGGTTTGGGTCTGTTTAAGTGACTAGCACACGAATTATTGCAGGTTATTCTGCTATCTCGTTCTTCGTCTCGGTCACTTTAATTATAGTGTTGTCATTTAGTGATAAATAAATAATGTTTCAACTTGAAATTGAAATATATGGTTTTAACAAAGCGATGTCAAAGTCAAAGATCGGATATATATAATATTGTGATGAAAAAGGA
This sequence comes from Scalesia atractyloides, assembly GCA_947069175.1. NCBI lineage: Eukaryota > Viridiplantae > Streptophyta > Magnoliopsida > Asterales > Asteraceae > Scalesia > Scalesia atractyloides. Next base: position 28,825,437 of record CAMTDV010000004.1, read on the forward strand.
AGTGCTTGATCAATATATGGGAAAAAAAAGAATGTTTATATATCAAAGGTTGAAAGAGATATTTAAGTTAGTTGTGGAAAAATGTTTGATTGATATATAATGATGAGATATTGAAGAATAATGTGTTATTGTTGCTTTTTGATCAAGTGTATGAACATAACGAGGTGGATTTTATATCTTTGACCACAAAGTATGTATTACCCATACCAACATGCAAATTAAGGTGGGCAAACATAACCCATCATAAATAATAATATCCAAGCTAAAGAGTTTAATAAAACATACAAGTCAATTCAAACAAATATGTTGTTAAAAGTTAAAGCAATCGATAGACTATTATATAACAGATAGGGTAGGGTAGTGCTACCATTGCATAAACATATTTTTAAACTATCGTGGAGATTTGAGGGAGTCGAGTTGTGATTTCTCACGAAGACCATTTAACCTGATGAAAGTGATACTGTTGGAAATCAGGCCCTTGGTCGAACACACAAACACGATAGTTGAACGAACTTTTCGACTCCTTTTATTATTTATCAATGAAAGCACACTAATACAATAACTCTAACCATCTATTTATGCTAAACTTGTTCTAGTCCTAACCCGACTCGAATTCTATTTAATTAAATAAACTAACCAACTACATAAACATGTCTAATAATCTAACAATTATCCCTATAAAGACTCAATAAATAATTCACCATAATTATCTATAACCCGTCTTTATCCTTATCTCTTTAATTCAAGATTAACCTCTTCATATACTCATTAAATGTCAGAGCAGATATAGCATTGCTTCATTGTTTGTTAATAGCAGCTGGTTGCCAGGTTCAATAAAAATATCTCCTCGGATTGTGGAAGAAGGCCAACACTCTTGGTTGGACTTCACAATCACAGGGTGCTCTACACTCTTGTGTTATGCATTGCTTACCACCTCCACTCCGTCATATCATACATTAATAACACTAGGTTATCACCTGTATATTACACAGGCGTTACAATCTAATTTACATAACTTATAAGTCTGTAAATAAAAGAAAGACAAAAGAGATTACATATTACTTTAATCAAATCGTAAACGGATTCAAGCAACCCGCCCCCACCCACAAAAATATAAAACATATAATTTGCATGCTACAATCCACTATTTCTTTTTGGTTTCATTTTTCTAATATGATAAATTTACATCACATGGAATAATTATTGACCTATTATGCATATTCCGTAAGATGAGCGTAATCACAAAACAAACATAATATGATCCATTTGACAGATAAAAGTTCATTAATATATAAACTTAATATGCTTGTGCAGATTCAACAAATGAAAAAAAAAAAAACATATCAGTATCCAGAGCTTCCAGAATTTGCATATTGCACCTTCAAGATCAATGAAGTTTTTTATCAATCCTTTTTTTTCAAAAGATGGGCATCCACTGAATCGTGCATCCAAAGTGCAGCTGCAATCTATAACATGACTTTCAGCTAGGACTGTTCATGAGCCGAGCTGAGCCGAGCCAGGCTAAGCTCGGGCTTGGCTCAGTTATAAACCGAGCTGGCTCGGCTCGGCTCGGATTTGAAACCGAGCTGAAAATCTAAGCTCGGGCTCGGCTTGGTTTTAAACCGAGCTAGCTCGGCTCGGCTTGGTTTGGCTCGATTCTATAAAGAAAAATTAATACATACCTCTTAAAATTCAGTAACCTAAAATATTATTGGATACTTTAAAGAATATATTCAAAATAAGTTCAACCTAATATATTACAAACCAAAATCAAATTCAACAATGCAAAATAAGTTTTTATTTCAATGAAATATAATATTAGTTTATTAGTATGGTAATCAACCTTCAAATATGCCATAGATATTAAATTACAAACCTATATAAATGTAAATATTAATCAGCTTTTTTGTAATATATTATAATGTATATAAAATTAAAATTTATTATAAGTATAATAATCCGAGCTAAACTGAGCTGAGCTACAAAACGAGCCAAACCGAGCCAACTCGGTTCATTACGAGCCGAGCCGAGCTAGCTCACTTTCTAACCGAGCCGAGCCGGCTCGGCTCACTTTTAAACCGAGCCATATCGAGCGAGCTTTTTCCGAGCTAAATCCGAGCGAGCTTCGAGCGAGCTCCGAGCCACGAGCTTTTTGAACTGCCCTTTTCAGCAGCCTCGTGACATTTAGACTTTAGTTGAAAGTCAATCTCACAAAGAAGTTGCATTTGGTATTCAACTACACCCTACAACAAATGAGAAATTATGAACAACTAAATTAAGATTGGAAAACAATGCATACACACCATATATCATTAAGACTAAAAATCATGTTTTACCATAGCCAATGGAGCATGTTGAACCTAAGTTTGCCCCAAATAACCAAGTGTTATATCAAGTAACCGATTAGGAACACGATCGACATCAGCGTCTCTAGCATTACCCCATGTGACGGATCATAGAATCATCAAGTATACCATGAACTTCATTGGCCCTGCAACAAAGACATGATGTGTTATATGTTAATTTAATAGACAAAAAATAGAAACTTTGTAGAATCTCTATATACTTCTTTGCACAAGATAGTTGTTTTGTTCGTAATTTAACCATATATAACTTAAGGCCGCCTCTACTTTTTTACTCTGGACAATGTCACAACCCCCATGGCGTGGGTGAAGTACTAAACACCACTTCCCCTCAAGGGTCTCAACCGGTCCGCAACTTCGATCCAAGCATACCGGCGTAAGGCCAACTTCTTGCGAACCTACCTTTTATGTATTCACATCAAATACAAGCTAAGTGTCCCCACCTTTTATATCTCAACCGCTCACTCCTCCATCCTAAACGCCCCCTACACCCGAACCCGTACCAGAAACTCAACCATCACCACCCGAATCCTATACGTGACGAAAACGCAACCATAAAAAGAAAACCAAGGCCGAGAAGAAAAAAAGCAAAAGAGAATCGTCACGTGTATTCATTGACAAACGAGGAAGAGTTGGTGTTAATAAAAACTTGGCTTTCAATTTTAGAGAATTCGGTTATATATATATATATATATATATATATATATATATATATATATATTATATTTATTGTAAGAAAAACATTTCGTACTTATAATATTTTTCAATAGGTACCAACCAACATAGTAATGATTTTTGAAAGCGTATAAACGACCTTATCACAAAATTTCTGACGCGTGTTGACGTGTCATTCAGATATCGAATAACACCAACTTTTCAAGCCTCTCCACACAGTATGGTCTTATTGCATATGTATTTTGTTTTCACATAACTTCAGTTGCATCCAAAGATACTTCACTCGAGATCGATACAAATATCATTACCTTTAAATATGTCAAAAATTAGATTTTAATCATCTTATTATATGTAGGTAGTACTTTCATCTAAAATAAAAAATTGTTAATATGACACAATTGTACACAACTAATGTCACACCCCAAAACCAAAGCATATGACATATTAGGTTCAACTAAAAAACCATAGTCCAAACATCATTGACCATAATAGTTCAAACATAAACCACAACGAAAGTCTAGCAAAATAGTAAACTGAAATACAAACTTTCTAACCAAAATGACAAGTCTTCAAACACCCATGCACATAGTGTCGAGCTTTTTCATGCCAAACGACCACGCAAAACCATTAGATTTTGCACACGACACCCCCCTGAAATACACGACACCCCCTGAAATACATGACAAAGCATAGGTAAAAAAAATGGATGCAACTCGCAATGAGGTCAATTCTTCTTCACCTAAAAAATTCGTGAAGCAATCTCAAGATTAAAGCAGGTATTAGAAATTCAACAAATACCCATATGATCGAACTCAAAGATTAAAAAATTTAACCTTTTTGTTCTAACTTGTGATTAACACGAAAACAATCTAAAGATTCAAGTGGGTATCATACAATATTGCTTGTTGAATTTATGATAAAATTCAACAACTTTAAGGTCAACAACCCAAAACTGCTGGTTATGACATAAACTGAATAGAAGAGGGTCACAAGGGCCTGTCTTGAAACTCATCAGATCTCGTTATCTTGCATTGGGTTTTGATGATATAATAGGTGATGACAGCCAACTCATGGACCGGTGGTGGTGCAGTGGAGGTTGATGATGGTTACAGGATGGAGGTACGATGGTGCAACTAGGGTTTTCGAGGTTAGGTGATTGTGGATTGGTGGGGGGTTCAGATTGGGGGTGAAAGTGATTAGGGGTTTAAGGAGCTGTGGGTGGTGGTGTACGATGGGGGTATTTGGTGGTTGTAGGTATGGTTATAAAAGTCGCTAGGCGCTCCCTCGTCGGATTTGAGAGTACTCGGCCTAGGCGGAGATTACTCAAGGAGTAAATGGCCTAGGTGAACACTACTCGGGTCTCGATAGCTATGTAGTACGGGGACTCCATTTATTTGGTTGTACCCGTCTCGGGTACTTTTCGGGGACGGAAACACCATGGGTACTCGTCGGGGACGTTTCCTAAACGTTTCCAATGTCGGGGACGTATCTGGTAAAAAGTATCCAGCACATTTCCATTTCTTTTTAGGGTTTTAACCCTTTCAAATTCCACAACCAGCCATTAAATAAATAGACCTATCATATTCAGCTCCTCAAATCTCTAAACTCTCAAGTCTCATCATCTCTAATTCTCTATCGATTGCCGATCTTCACTAGATGAACCGAAATTCGAAAATGATTTGATTATTGATAATTAATTACCTTTGGAAGATGTAGTATTTTTGGAATTTGTTTAATATATTTTTATTTTTTTATATTTTTTATTGTCGTATCTGTATCTTGGAATTTTGAGTTTTGACGTTCCTCGTTCGCGTATCGTCTCCGTACCCTTATCCCGTACCCGTTCCAGTGCTACTTAGCTCGGCAGCCTAGGGGGGACTTTTACAACCATGGTTGTGGGTAAAGATGATGACTGGCCGAATGAGTGGTCTGTGGATCAGATGGTGGTTGCCGGAGCATGGTATCATTTGGTACACAAATCCTACATGGTATCCAACAATTCTCAAGTCCGGTTCTAAAAATGTCGCTCAAATCAAACACCATGGGAGATCAAAGAAGGGGAAGAAGATTGATAGTTGAGGTTTGACATTCCAAGAAAATGTGTTAAGTGCTGGTGGAGAATAAGATGTAAAACTAGTATAATGTTGTTATCATTTAAACCCAATTTCGTTAACATACTGGTTAGATTGAACCCGCTGATGTTTGAAAACATGTAGAATAGTTTTGATGTAAGATTAAAAGTCCAATTCAAAACTTCTTTTTTTTTTGAAACGCTGCGATGGGAGTGTAATTTCGAAACTATGATACCAATCAAGATTCAATCTTTTTGTTAATAAGGGACAAAATACTAACTGTTTCATGCAAATTCCTAAATAGCAAAATATAGTTATAAATTCTGCAAATCAATTGATGATACTAAGAGTTACCTTGTTGAGATACAGAACTTTTAACAATTTGGGTTTGGCAACGGCAACGCCCTGCAGGTCAAGCGAAGCTCTGTAGAGGTGAAATCGGCGTATTGGTTCATAACTACCTTGTTAGAAAAACCGGAACTGTTGTGCTTTTTAACCCACCAGAAACAGTATCTAAAAACCAAAAACTTCTGCTGCTTCTCTCCAGCGGTTTTGTACAATGTTTTCAGGACCGGATCGGAGGTCGACCCGGTCGCCTTACGGGGTCAAAGGTCGGACCGGTCCGACCGGTTCAACCGGATTTTTTATATAAAATATATTGTATATAAAATATGTTGTCACCAAGCAACATCAATATGGTGTCACCAAGGCACAATGCGAATAACAACTCAAGAAAAATTAAATAAAACAAAATATTATCTTTTATGTTTTTAAAAGAATAAAATATTATACTTTTTGGGTTTATATGGCAGAAGTCCACACAAATACACAGTAAAACCTTACCTACCCTCTTCTCTTTTCCCCCGCAAGACCCCGAGTTGCAGGTTCGATGCACAATGCCTACCCTCCCTTTCACATATCTCAGCCACTGCGTTTAGATCTGCAACTGCACGTAACTCCATTCTCTCTTCTACCCCTTCTTTACCCGACTTTAAGTCTGCAACAACTCCGGCCAGAATCCCGACCAAAACCTCATGTTACTCTCAGATCTGACCAACCGCCGCTCTTTTCGGTGAATAGTCCGGTCTGACCCGTCACAGAACTTTCGGCCGAACCGCCGATCGCCGGCCGGACCCCCGGTCTGATGCAGAAACGGCCTGTAGTTGTGAACCGGCCCAAGGATGCTTCCGGCTCCCGGCCGGACCGGGTTTAAAAACATTGGTTTTGTAGACTTTGTCATAATCAATAGCCCATTCCTCGAAAAGAGCCTTTAAGTCACAATCGGATATGTGACAGCGACGAGGGTAATCTGCGAATTAGGATTACTGTTAACATAAGGGAATATTATAATGTTATCAAAACCATACCTCTTGACTGATTATTATTAATCCACAATAATCGTCGCAGGGGAACTACTAATTTCTTCAATACCAGAGCCATTGTCCGCCTCTGTCTGCATGCCACCAAAGCAAACCAAAGATAAGGAACGAATGGTAACCCTAATTCTTCTTTTATATTATAATTATCATATTAAATTAAATATTAAATATATAAATATAACATACCCCTTACTTTTTTTTTCTTCGAATAAAATGCCAATAAAAAATAATAACATACCCCTTACTTTTTTTTTGAGTAGAATGGCAAAATTGTCAATTAATTTATTTTTACCACTTTACTTCAATTTTCTTTTATATGTAAACTTTTCATTTTTAGTGTCATTTTGCTCCAAATGACAAACTCAGTTAAAATGTATTTTTAACTCTCATAGATGATTTTGGCAGTTCTCAAACATTTCCTATTTACTCTTCGGTTTTTTTAGTTTTATATATTTTATTTTTATCTTTTTATAAAAAATAAAAATAATTATAAATCTATTATCTGTTATATATAATAAATAAAAGTTTTTTGGCGTTTTCCCGCCCAAACTTATGTCCGCTTTTTTTTTCTTTTGTCTGATGATATGAGAAACCCTAAATCATTCTTCCTCACAATCAAGTCTTTCCTCTCATCTCGATGATTATTTTCCATTCATCGTATTAATTTCATCATCTGGATATTGACCCTTTTAATTTCACTGCTGGTGATATTCCCTTCATCATCATCGTGTGTTCTTGCACCTCTCAATTCAATTAGGTATTTAGTCAGATCGGTGGTGATGGTGTTGTGCTTTTGAAGCTAGAAACCATGGTAGAAGGCGGAGGTGGTTGAGGGTTTCACCGCAAATCTGCTCTGTTCTTCACCAATTCATCATTTATAATCAAAGGTATGTTGTAAAGTTGATTCCTTCTTTGATTTTTATTGTTAATGTAATCAATCTTTGTTAAGTTTTATTTGTTTTCGACATCGTTGAAGGGTGTGCGAACATAGACATAGGGTTAGATCTGGTGAAAGCTCTGGAGGATTTTGGATGTGGTTCTTGATTTTCTTGATTTTGTTCTGGTAATAAGACATTCAACCGCTTCTTTCGTTGATAATTTTCACTTTGTTTTTGTTTTTTAGGCCTTGCTGAATCAACAAACTTTTGATTATCCGAGTTTCAAGATTTTAATTGTTGGCGATGATGGTATTTTAATGCGTGATGTAACAAGGTATTATGAATATGTGAATATTGCATTATATTTTTGTATTTTGCATCTTTGGTTATGTGTTGTGGTTTGTATTTTTGACATGAAACTCATACCATTTTTTTGTAGGTTGAAAAATTTTATTTTGTTCCAGTTCTGTTTGGCCATGCTAGCGATGATCATTTTATACAACCACATCTCTCTGTTCGTATATATGAATCTAACATGGTAATTTACTAACTCTTAATCTGTGTAGTCAAAACACCATTAAGACATTTATTTCTTGCATAACTTCCAATTTTGATTACATTCGAAGTTTTATTTATTAGTGTTTTATCTTATGAGGGTGAAAAGATTACCATCAAATTTGAGGGAGGTCACAACTCTCAATTTAATCAAGAGGTAAGTTTTATACTTTTGTATTAGATTACTTTGTATTAGTTTATGATGGTAAATAGGGAAATTTAGGGTGTGCATGAGTCGATTTTTGGCTGAAGTCGAACGAAAAGTGATATTTTTTTTTTTTGGTTTTCCGTATAGGTTCGAATCTGTAAAGAGTCGGTCTTAGGAAACATTTGGGTCAGAAAAAATTTTGTTCAATATAAAAAATAATAAAATTTGGGAATAAAACTTTTGACAAAAAATAATGAATTTCAATGATAAACATTCAAACTTATTCAATTACTCAGTGAACCTCCGACTAGCGATTAATCGATGACTAATCGAATGTTGATCGGTTCTGTAATTCGGTTTGGTTACAGAGTTTGATTTGGTGAGTAAAACAAAAAGGAATATTCTGTTATTAGTTTGGTCGGTTATTTAGGCTCAGTTTTGTTAGTTATTTTGGTTGTTGGCTTTTTCAAACCCTTAATTGGGATGGATTGAAATTTTCAGGGCATTTCTTGGGAGTGTGATCAATCATTGTGCGCAAATCAACAAAAGTCTTGATCGTCAAGACGCTTAAGAACACTGCTGCAAAGTCCTCTTGATCTTGAGGTTGTTCAACTTAAAACATAAGTAAACAGTACCAATTCCACTAATCTATTCCTTGGATTGTTTTTCCAGAACGTTGGCACTGATCTTCTAGGCTTACAACTAGCACAGTGGTCGGCGGTTTGGGTACTGCTTGAGGTGCAACCAATTCTGCCATAGTGAGTTCCTCGACTTTAGCAACTGCCCCGACATTGAACTTTAGTTACCCGAATATGATTGTGTTGTGAAAGGGGTGGCCAGAGCCATTGCAAATTTATGTGGAAATTGTAAGCTTTAAGTCGGACGGGTCGGTAACCGATCAAATTGAGTCGAAATAGCTGATTGTCCATTTATGTTTCAGGTATATTCACACAAAAATGTTCTTTATGACACTATCTACACTTAAAAGCATGTTACCCTAATATCTTAAAACTGCTTTAGTTTTGTTTCCTTACACCTAACCATATAAGTGTATTGTTAAAAACAATGTTATTCGAACAAAAAGAAAATGATATTAATGTGTGTGGATTTTTTAACCTCTTCTAAGTGACGATCAGGCTAGAGGCTAGAGTCTCTGGAGTAATGACAAATGCAATAAAATTTACATATACACACATTTATACATTCACACTTATTTTTTTAATTTTTTTTTCCTTTAAATAAATAATAATAATAAATTAATGATGTTTAGTACGGCGGGGACGTGTGGTACTGATGTTTGGTACGACGTGTTAACGAGGGGAGAAGAGGTACGAGTGACGATATAGAGAGGGTGGGTGTGGCAGCAACAGTGGTGGTGGTGGTGATTGAGGTGGAGGTGAATAAGAGATAGTGATAGAAGAGAAAGAGTGTTTATAGTGTGTGTGTGTGTGTAATATGGCGGATCTTGAACGAAAACTCAGTGGGGGTTGGACTCTCAAAATCCAGATCGAAGGTGGCCAAACTCTTAAAAAATCTAATATTTTACACTACAAAAAAAATCAAAATTTTTGGGTAAGATTATCACTACGAGCGAAAAATCGGTGGGGTCAGGTTACCCTTGGCCCCAATAAAGCTTCGTCAATGGGTGTGTATATATAAAATTATAAATGTGTGTATATGTATATATTATGATTCATTTATTTTTTTTCTTTTAAAGGTAAAAAATAAGTGTGTGTATGTATATATATATTATATTTATAATTATTTTTTATTTAAAGATAAAATAGAAACTTAAAAAAATAAAAGATTAAATTGATAAATTGTCAAAATCATCTATGACTTAACAACACATTTGAACTGAGTTAGTGATTTGGATGGAAATGACAACAAAAATGAAACCTTAGGGACCCAGATACAAAAAAAAAATTTTTTGGACAGCAGTGACAAAAATGACCTAAACTTAGGCACCATTTTGGCATTTTACTCTTTGTCTTTTTGTGAACGGCGGAAGCCGCACAACTTCTATAAACCGTATAGAAACCGAGCCAGCAAGAAAACCGCAACCTGATAATTACAAAATTGCATCACGAATGTTAAACTCACACCATTTAGACCAGTTAACATTACAAAATTTCGATCTAGTCATAATACAAAGGTACGAGTTATTTTTTATTGTAACATTTTATTTCCCGATCGAATACTAACGTAACACGTGTCCTAAAAGCTCTCCACATAATTCACAATGATGAAAGGAAGGGTTATAATCATAAAAAAAGGGGGAAGTAAAGAGTTCGAGGGACTGAAAATGCATAAAAGGCAATTATCTTGGTCGCTGGCGGTCCCTTGCGGACTGTATAACAAACCCCTTGCGGTCCGCAAGGGTGTTTGAATTAAAAAGTGTGATGAGGTCCTTGAGGACCGTATGGAGAATTCCTCACGGTCCGCAAGGGGTGCGCTGACAGTAAGTTTTTGGTTGGCAGCAGCCTATGCTGCAAATATGCCACCTCTCTTCACTTATCGCCATATTAACCCCGGTTCTAAACCTAGCATGCCACTATTCTACTTCTCAACACTCTATGGGACACTTGTATCACTCTCATAACCCTTGGCACACTATAAGTACCCATCAAGACCACCACATTCTTCACACTATTCAAAATTCAAAACACAAAACCAAGTGTTAAGAGCTTTTCCTGCATTCTAGAGCTTCCTTTCTGGTGTTGAAGAGTTCCTCTGGTCTTAATAAGTGTTTTGTCACACCCTAACCGATGGCGGAATCATCGGAGTGACACGAAATAGATTGCTCATCACACATAATACTAATTGTGGCAATATTTAAATCTAACCGTTTTCATTGCATAACTCAAATTATCAATTACATTACATGAAATTCAAATTTCAACAACAAAGGACAATATAACGGGTTCATCATAACCTAATAAATTAAATCTAGTAATTTCTTGAGCGTGTTTCTAGCCATGCCTACTAGATTCATACGATCATCATCATCAATCATCAACCTGTAACATGTTTAAAATAAAGATCAATGCAAAAGTAAAGGCGAGTACACATGTTTTGTATAAGTATAGCATAAGTATAAAATCATTTTTTTTTCTCGAATCCACATGGCAATTTGTAAACAAGGTAACTAGCATGCATAACAATATGTCAAACCCAAGTGTCCACTAGTATTTAGCATCCATCGTCACAAAAGTGGCGAGACCGTTTTAGAATAAAGAGTTAACAAGACCCTGACGGGCGGTGTGCTACTCCTATAGCGCTATATAAGTTAAGTTGAGGGCTTAGCAAAGTTAATGACATAAGGCATGTATAATCTAGCATGAACCTAAGTAAACAAGTAGCATGTATATAGGATTGAGAGTATAAAGCATGTTTAAGTGTGTGATAGTGAAGTTTGTATATTAACATGTTACAACCAAAGGTGTTTTAAAAGTAAAACGGGTCAAGTGTACTCACAGTTTTGAAGCTTCCACTTGTTAATCAGCGAGGAGTGTGTTGGTCGTTGGAGGATGGAACACCAAGTCCTTCTAGACAAAGAAACGTAGGTGTATGAGTAATTGGACGATAACGATGGATTAGGAATTTGGAATGAAAGTATGACAAAGTAAATATACAAGACAATAATCACTTAGACCTAGCATGCGTTTTTGACACTATGAAAACCCGTAGGGGTTAGAATGATTTCATAGGTTTAATACCTATTAGAATCATAACGAGGAACTAAGCACTTAGGTGACTTAACTTGGTAACTTGACGAATATCCATTTGGTTACCATCAAGGGTTCGGTTTCTTACATGTATTATATGTATTTTATATAGTTCATATAGTATATCATAAGTCCAACAAGATTATCATAGAAGTCATGCATAAGATAGGAGGATTATCCATCCATTTAAGACCTCTTTCGTATTTTCACCAATGCAAAAGTTGTCAAAGACAACAAGGATGGTCATGAAATGGATTATTATGAAATGAAATATACTAACTAAGAGAAATCATCAAGTGAAGTGTGGATTGTAAGTAGGATAGCCCAAGCTTATCCAAGTAATCACACATACACAAGTTCAAGACTTGTTCATCACTTGTGGGTTAAAACCCTTTTAAAACAGAAAGTTTAGAGGATTAAAACCTCTGAATTTGTATGTTACAACCTTGTTTTTAAGCACACTTAATCATAGTCTTGATTAGTGGCATAAGGACATAGGAAGGTATGAAGAAAACAAAAGTTTAAAGAAGTTCTTAAAAAGATTTATTCAAAACAGAAAGTTCCTTGCACTTTGGACCTCAAATATGGTGATGTTCCTTCTTGGTTTTCCATGGAAAACCTATGGAAGCATTCATAGAGATGTTCCAAGTGCTAAGAACAAAGAAACAATGGGAAATATGAAGTAGAAGTGAGCTAGAACTCACTTGGAAAGCCTTGAGCTTTCTGATTAGTTTATGAGATTTAGCCACTGATTTGGAGGGTTATGAGTGAGGATTAGAGTGTTTGCAAAGTGGGAGAAGTGAGGAAATGAGGTGGGCTTTATACGAGTGGATTAGGTTAAGTTAGGTGAACATTTAATGTAAGAAACACACTAAACTAACACAAATTCGCCCAATTGCTAACATTTTTCTGCGGATTGAGCCCTCTCGCGGGCCGCGATCCACCCCATCTCGTGAACTTGTTTGATTTTTAACAAGTTTAGTCCTTGTAGTTTATGTTTGTCACGTTTTAAGGTATTTTAGGTATAAAATACATGTTACAAGGGTGTTTTAAGTGATATTAACTTAAGAACAAGTATAGATATGTATGATGTAAGTTAATGAATTGCAGATAAGTATAGTATAATACATGTATGTTACGTATTTGCAAGTTTATTACATGCCTTCAAGAATCATGAACTAAGCATTATTTAAATGTATGAACATGTATGGGTATGTAGGGCGTGGATTGTAAGAAATATAGAATTTTATTATGACCAGAGTCTAGAAAATACGATTACAAGAATACAAGATTTCCAAAAGTAGGAATACAAGCCAAGCCTTTTAATTAAGGAAAGTACGAAAAAGCAGGGTGTTACAGTCTCCCCTCCTTTAGGAAATTTTGTCCCGAAATTTAGGAAGATGCAACGAATAGGTGCGGGTACTTAGTCTTCATATCATTTTCGAGTTCCCAAGTAAACTCAGCGCCACGTTTTCCTTCCCATCGAACCTTGACGACAGGAATTCGACTGCGCCTCAATTGCTTGACCCATCGGTCCATGATTTCAACGGTTTCTCCACGAAGTGCAAAGTCTCGTTGATTTGAAGATCTTCGAGTGGAACTTGGAGTTCTTCTGCAGCTAGACATTTCTTCAAGTTTGAAACGTGGAAAACAGGATGAACGTTGTTGGGTTCTTCAGGTTGGTCCAGTCGATAGGCAACCTTGCCAATCCTTTCGAGAATTTTGAAAGGACCTACGTAGCGAGGTGCGAGATTGCCTTTCCTACCAAATTGAACTACACCCTTCCAAGGGGATACCTTGAGAAGTACAAAGTCACTTATTTCAAATTCCAAGGGTTTGTGGTGCTTGTCAGCGTAACTCTTTTGTCGGCTTCTGGCTTTCAGCAAGTACTATCATGACTAGAAGAAACGGTCGATGATGACCCAAATGAGACCAGAAGAAGTAGACATAAGTTTAGTGATGAAGTCCATGGCTATGCTTTCCCATTTCAAGACAGGAATTCTGGTTGTTCAAGTAAGCTAGAGGGATATTGATGTTCGGCTTTAACTTTGGAACAAGTAAGACATTTCGAAACGTAGAGGGCGATATCTTTCTTCATGCCAGGCCACCAATAAGATGCACGTAAGTCTTGGTACATCTTGTCAGTGCCAGGATGAATGGAATATCAAGATTTATGGGCTTCCTTTATCAGAAGTTAAAAGGTCGTCACGATTTAGAATCCAAGCATGATTGAGATATTGGATTCGGACGCGAGTATCTTTAGCACCACCCTTCATTTCATAGCAAAAGTTGTTTTAAGTAATGGAAGCATGCTGTGCTTCACGAATTTGGTCCTGAAGATTGCTAAGGATTTGGTAACAGTGGATACTCTTCGCATGAGTTTTACGACTAAGTGCATCGGCCACAACATTCGCTTTACCAGGGTGGTAGCGAATTTCACAGTCGTAATCCTTTAACAACTCTACCCAACGACGTTGACGCACGTTGAGTTCCTTTTGATCGAAGATGTGCTGAAGGCTCTTATGGTCGGTCAAGAGCACACACTTAGTACCATAAAGGTAGTGTCGCCATATCTTCAATGCAAAAACAACTGCACCGATTTCAAGGTCGTGGGTAGTGTAGTCTTTCTCATGGATTTTGAGTTGTCTTGACGTGTAAGTGATAACCTTGTCCCATTGCATAAGGACATAACCAAGGCCAAGGTTTGAAGCATCTCAATACACGACAAAGTCGTCGTTACCATCGGGAAGAGCAAGGATAGGAACATTGCAAAGCATGTCCTTGAGTGTTTGGAAAGACTCCTCTTGTTTAGGACCCCAAACAAAAGGTTTCTCTTTTTGAGTCAATGAGGTAAGGGGAACGACGATAATAACCAGATAGACTAAGAAACAAACTGTCACACCCCAACCGATGGCGGAATCATCGGGACGGATGTAATAGATTGCTTGAGACTTCACAACACTAATATTTGCGACAAGTATTTAAATAACGAAGTTCATTTCATTTCTAAAGAGTCAATTACATAGATTGCAATCAAATACAACAACTTGAAATAAAAGAATTACATTACGATAAGTATACAAAATTTAAAATGTGTTTCTAGGCATCCTACTAAGTTCCATGCATCATCATCACATCATCAACAGCCTGCAACATGTTTTAAAAAGCATAGCTCAATACAAATGTATTGGCGAGTACATTAATTTTAGACACATGTCATAAGTATAAAATGTATTTCTCAATCCGACATAGCAATTTGGTATACAAGGTCAAACTAGCATGCATAACTAAAAGTCAAACCCAAGTGTCCATGAGAGTTATATGTGTCCATCCCAAAAAAGTAATGAGACTATTTATGAATAATAAGCATCCCTCGATACCGAAGTAATCGAGACCGTAAAGAATATAACTTAACAAAACCCCGTCGGGTGGTGTGCTACTCCTATATCGCTATAATTGTTAAGGTGGGTTAACAAGTAGCATGAGTTCTAGCATGAACCTAAGCATAACAAATCATGTGTAACAGATTGAGTGAATAAAGCATATTTGTGTGAATCGGGCATTTTAACAAGTAAAACATGTTACACCCAAAATGTGTTAAAACGAAAAGGGTCAAGTGTACTCACTGTTTTGCGAAGCTTTCCGATTAACGTGAGTTGACGAGCTGTTGAGATTAGAGCACCAAAGTTACCTTAGAACACTTGAAAGTATTCTTCCTTGCTTGGAATTCTTGAGAGGATTAGAGAGTTTGGGAGTAGGTTAGTGTGTGGAATGTGTTTAGGAGGTGGTGGAGGCTTGTATTTATAAGTGGGGATTAGGGTTTGGGAGTTAATGAAGGTGAAAGGTGATTGGAGGAGAAAACAGGTGGAAAATGGTAAAATATGATTGGCTAGAAAATGGTGGAAGGTGATTGGAGGAGAAAGGAGGTGGAGAATATATGATTGGTTAAAAAAAGATGGAAGGTGATTGGAGGCGAAAAGAGGTGGAGAAGCTTTTGGTTTTACTCACTTTAAGCCCTTGCACTTTGTAGTAGGTTATTTTATGTCGTATTCTTGTATTTTAGCTTGTTTTTAGGTATCCAGAATGTATTTGAAGTCTTGGTTTTGCGTATAAACACGTATTTAAAGATTGATTGCGTATGCACACAAATATGAAAGGTACTACGTACATATATAAAAATGAATTTCCATTATGATTAATGCCTCGAATTGTGAGATTGAAATACGAATGTAAGGTTCTAAAAATAGAATGCGAATATGTTGATGCACTTTGTGTTCTTCACTTGTCGAATAGGCTAGATAGAGCGTGCGTTGAATATTGTATAGGTTATAATCGAACACACGACCAATGTATGAACGAGTATAGTAAAAAGGGCAAGTTCGCACGAAGTTAGCCATGTAAGGACAAGTTCAGACGAACTTGGTCAGTATATGACTAGTTCGGACGAACTTGGTAAGTATATCACAAGTTCGGACGAACTTGGTCAGTGTAGGACAAGTTCGGATGAACTTGTCCAAGGACCATTTGGTGCGAACTTGTATGCCTATAAATAGGTGGTGTGTGTTCATTTGTTGTTTAAGTTTTTGCAACCCCTACGGGGAGGTGCTGTTCTCTCCAGGAACTCCGACAACTGGACAAGATGTATACTCTTTCGGTATGAATGAAGATATGACTTCCGCTGCACTCCACTTCTATTCCTTTCTGCAATAACATTCTAAGAAATCGGTTACGTTTACGCACAAACTTCCGTATGGAACCGCCTGATCAGGACCTTCAATTGGTATGAGAGCTACAGTTATCACCTACGCTCATGAATTTGGACATTTATGGACATTAGGAGGGGGTTTGGACGTAAAACATGAAATAAACATACAATCCATGGGTAAAAAGTAAAATTGAACTATAGGATTGTTAGAAAACCATTTTCGATCAGATCTATGGTGGAATCATCTCGAAATTCGAAGAAATAAAGATTCTGGATCGAAAAATGTGAAAAAGGCTAGTTTTGGAAGGATAACTTTGCACGAAGTTGGTCCACTTTGGACAACTTCGCATGAAGTTGGTACATTTCATACAAGTTCGCCCGAACTTTACGTGGATCCTAAAAAAAGGCATTTTTTGATCGTATTGATGAGACGAGTCTCCAGAAAAAATTTGGTGATTGCAAATTTTTTCGAGATTTTAACGTTTATATCGGCACGTTCCGGGACGCCGTCTAGAGCTTCAGAGTACAGATTTGATGATACGGTCACTAATGTTGAAGATGATAGGAGAGTCATTGATACCGTGCAGAACGTTGATCTTTTGGTGTCGTGACTAGTAATGGGCCTATAAACGTTAAATCCGCATTTGTTAAATACTGAAAATTCTGGATTTGAGGGGAAATTTCAGTGAAAATTTTCAGTATGGTCAGAATTTGCAAAAATGAGGGGGAATAAAATTTTATGGTATATGAAGATTCCGACATTTTTGAAATTCGTGACTGCTGTAACAGTATCCGGGTGGTTACTGATTGCAGATTATTCGGGAAATGCAGAGAATCGATATTCATTGGTGATCTCAAGTTGATGTCTAGTTTGAAAGCGGGTGGTTACATAACTGAGTTTTGAAGGAGTTGTTTATCAGATTCTGAAGTTATGGTTATGGATTAACACCTGAGTCGTGCGTATGGTTCGGGAGCACATACGACTGGCTATCGTTAACTCTGCTTTGCACATGAACTATTGACTGGACTAACCGCCAGGAGATAAGGATGCTCTGTAGTTTCAGTTGCCCCGGGTTGTACGTGGTACCATGATTAAAGAAGATGATATAATGGTTTGTTTTTCAGACAAAGCTGTGTACCGGTTGCTGACGAAAGAGGCTATACATTTGGGATTCCGTGATCTGTGACAACTGTGAAAAATCCCGGTAAATTTTGATTGGTAGAAGTCCGTGGTAACCGGACGTGATATGTGTATCATGATATTTGTTGTGATTATGTGTGATAATACGAATGCTGGAACATGTCATACTGACCATAATTGGAGTATATGCCAAGTAATTACCAAAAACATTACATTGACGCTATGCGTCACCTACTTGGCAAGACAAAGCGTGAATGGATTGACGACTCAGGGAACATGTCATGGTTGACATGACACTATTAAGGACCAACGATGAGAGGTTGGTGTCCTTAGCCTTTAACAAAGTCTTAAACGGGGACTTGACGTTTAACAGCGCATTGAACAGTCGACCATGATTATTAGGCCAATGGTAGGGCCTTTTCAGATTCTGAGTTCACGAAACATCTTCGTTACGAGCCATAGACTATGACATAAGATTAGAAACAAATCGGAGCTCGGGCACGCAAAACGAGGCAGTCCCGGGTAGGGAAACGCCTTTGCGTTAAGAGCAATCAAAGACAAACCAAACATGCAAGGAACGCTCAATCAAGCCTAAATACACTTAAACTAACCCAATACGAGGATTTTATGATTAAAACGTAACCGTGCTCGGGTTTCAAGACGGTTATGCTCGATTTTTAAAACCGAGTAAGAACGCGAAAAACGGAGTCCGTTTCGAAAATCAGGTACGCGTTTGAGACCCGAAAACGAACCTAAACGCGCCACCGAAGATAAACATCATCTTTTAACACGAAAAGACGAAGCACGACAAAGCGTAGGTGGGGTAGGGGCACCCCACTTGTGCCGCCCCATTATATATATATATATATATATATATATATATATATATATATATATTATTTTTTGTTTCATTTTTTCTTCAAAAACCACCATTTTCACCCAAGAAAATCTGCAATAAACCTTCAATCTCAGCTGATCTTCATCAAGAACTTCACTAAACCAAGGTGATTTCACAAGTTCTAAGTAGTTTTGATTAGGGATGAGCAAAATGGACCCGGTACCGGTACCGAACCAGTACCGGTACCGAATTTACCGAACCGGGTACGTTTTCGGTACCGACTTTTGACATTTTCGGTACCGGTTCGGTATCGGTCCGGTACGGTACCGGTATTTACCGATCAACTTTACGAAGATCCCATTCTATTCCGGAAGCTCGTAGCATTGGTCCCGACAAACCCCAATTTATTGCTTCATCTCCACCAATAATGCCTACTCTTTCAACTCGTGCTCAAAAAATGGGATTCCGTGTAATAAGCTTTTGATATTCAGCAATTCCTGTTAAAAAATAATCTCAAAAATCCAAACATTTATCTATCCAGCCATGAGGTAAATCAGCAGCGACTCCACCAATACGAAAAAGAGGGGGATTCATTAGCTCGTTATTTAGTACGAATCAGCGAAATGACAGAATCCATAACAATTATTCAACAGGCCCTAGAAGGAATTCCGGGACGGCCCTGTGAAAATTTAGAAATCCGCCGCTTTGATAGAGTAAAAGATACTATATGGAATGAGCTTGACTATCGGTTCGTTAGTAAAAAACCTTCTCCGACTTTTGAATTGTCGAAGCAAGAACTTTATGCGAGAGTCGAAGCACCAAAGGGAGAATTGGGAATTTTTTTGATAGGAGATAAGGGTGTTTTTCCTTGGCGATATAAAATTAGGCCACCGGGATTTATTAATTTGCAAATTCTTCCTCAGTTAGTTAAAAGAATGAAATTGGCTGATATTATGACGATACTAGGTAGTATAGATATCATTATGGGAGATCGGTACCGAACCGGGTATATTCGGTACCAGTACCGGTACCCACTTTTGGGGATTTTCGGTACCGGTACTTTCGGTTCCGGTACCGGTCGGTACCGAGCTCATCCCTAGTTTTGATTGTTATTTCTTGATTAAACGCGATTTATAACCGAAAAACTCTTTTTAATCTTTTGGAAGGTTTAAACAAGTTCTTGGCTGAATAAGAACACCTTGTGAATTCCCTGGTGTTATATGGTATCCAAGAACATGAAACTTCAGGTTTTGATACGCTAATCGACTCCTATTCGACCAAAAACTAGTAATAAAGTTCTAAACGAAAAACTATGAAACAAGGCTTGATTGACATGGGTTATGGCATGGTTGGATTGTTCTTGGTATATAGGTACTGAATATGGCTCACACCCACTTCTGGACTCACGAAAAACACTTGGAATCGAAGGAATCGCTAGGTATATCACCCGAAACACGAATCTAGAGTAGGCATAATATTGTTTGGACCATAACTTGGTCCGTGGGTATTGGATTGAGCTGAAATTCGGTGTGGTGATGCAGGGTATTGACAGGAAGGTCCACGTAAAAGTCTAGAATATTTGGAATTTCCTAAGATTTTTGGTGAATTTTTGACTCTTTTACCAAACGAAATTCGGAAAAGATACCAAACAAAGTCAATAAATCACCAAAATTTTCATGAACACTAAGGAACATATGGGAAAGGTTCTGGGAAGTTTTGGAGCCTATTAATTTAGATTAAGAATCCAGGTTTTCATGAGTTTTCGGTAACCGGAAACGCACTGAAACGAAATTGAAAAAATACCGAATTTTTACAGAGAGTTCCTGGGTATATAAGGAAGTTCTAGGAATATTTTGGGAATTTTTGGACATCGGATGATAAGCAAAGTGAATTATTCGGTTAAATACTGTTTTACAAATGATTTATTTAAGAAGTTAAAATAGCTTTATAAATTCCCAAAATATATTTCCTTAAATCTATATATTTTTACAGACTTCTACAATAATTTCCAGAATTTTATGAACTATGTAGATTAAATGGGATTTTTCGGCTTTTAAAACGCTTATTTTAACTAAATTCGGTAGTTTACCGGACAACAAACCTGCCGAAACTGGGAACATACCAAAACCTACCTTGACTATAATTGGAACACCGGGAGTATTCAGGGAGGTTCCAGGGTAAGCGGGACACTCTGGGTGTGTTCTACCAACGTTCGGGAGGATTCCCGACAGCGAAAATAGAAACTCAAATTTAGGCAACTTAAACTCCCCAAACACTCAAACTCCTTAATGAAAAGTTAATCTTTCTTAAATCACAATACGTGGCCACTATTGGTATTCCCGTACCATTATCCGAACGTTTCAAACAACCGACTTTGACTGGCACGCGAACCGGTGCCTGGGAGCCAAATGTGAAACTAATCCTACCCTAACGTCCATCACCACACCAGGATACTATATGTACAATATGAACTGAAAATACCCACTTGGACCCAAGTTATAGGCGTTACCGACCTAGCGACTGATATTAGTAATTACTTGCATGATTGCTGTTAAAGCCGAACAAGCTTACATATACTCCTATTTCTACCTGTGATGCTACTATCCTGTGAGTTTCACTTCCCCGCTTTTGAGTTGTTTTACTGTTTTCTGGGGACTTGCATGTTACAAACTGTGTTAATTACACCAATTTGGGAGTGAGTTTCACTCCACCACTTTTAAACTGTGATACTGTTTTCTGGGTGACTTGCATGGTACAAAGCTGTGTTAATTGCACCAACTTGTGATGATGTGAATTTTATAACACACGGTCCGGCTAGCTGTAGGTGTCTATTGTGACACGGTCCGGCAAGCTGAAGGTGCCTATCGTGACACGGTCCGGTGAGCTGAAGGTGCTAGTTGTGACACGGTCTGGCGAGCTGAAGGTGTCTGTGTGATGAATCTGTGAATTGTAACCAGTGCAATTAAACTTGTTAACACATATTGTTCCACAACAACTAAATCAGTGGAACTCACCCGCAGCATTAGCTGACCCTTTTTAAAACTAACATGCATTTCAGGTAACGTGAGATTGATGTGATATGTGTATGTTGTTTAAGACGTGTTTGTAGACGAATCCTGATATAGACGCATGCAGCTTAGAAGACTTATGTGGTTCATGGGAACACGCAGTTGTAACATACATGTAGTATGTAATCAACATGTTGTAAGTAATAAAATGTGGTGTCTTTATAAAAATGTGCTTGTACCAGAGGTGTCTGTTGCATCCCGTATTTTTCTTCCGCTGCGAGTCGAGGTGTGACAGAAGATGGTATCAGAGCCATTGATTATAGAGAAGTAGGTGCCTTTAAGGAAACCTAGACTATAACTACAGGCCCGGACTTTAGTAGACATCATTGGAAAAATTAACTTCTACTCAAGGTCGTTGGTAAACATTGTAAAGTATCCTAATTGTGAGTACCAGGATGGCCTTGTGGGGAAAGTGGGTTATTATGGTCCGAAACATAATAACAGACTTGCTCATATGAGGTAGTGTTGTGAAAGCCGCGGTAATAAACACACTTAAATACGTGGAATGATACATACGTGTACCAAGGTGATAGTGTGTGAATGTTTGTGGGTGAATTGATACATGAATGGGGATTGGTGGATAATACGTTATTACATATGCCTTTGGGATAGGCAGAAAACTGGTATTACAGTCCATTCCACATTCCTACTGACCACATGTTTAATATACACTAGAGTTGGATTCCTATCACTCATGCAGTTGTTACTTATACGTTATGATGTGAGAACCCAAGTCCTTATTGTGATACGATCTCACCAACTCTATTCTTATAGCTACTATGATGACGATTATGTACCAGAATGAGACTTCAATAAGAACATAGATACCCAAAGAACGCGCATGCCGTTCTGATAGGCGGGGAGGATGTGTACGGATCCTTATTCCACTTCTCGTTGCTTCACATACGATTGTTATACAATCGCAGAGTTCAAACATTTTACGAAACTTTTCATCCTTGAATCCACGATTCATTTGATTGTCCGCTGGATTCCTCTTTTGCTTACAATATTGGCTTTAGCTTTCATGTCATGTGATACGATGATACTTAGTGGTATTCCTTAGCACATGTTTCAGTATATGTTATATCTGAATATGACGATCTCTGGGCTATGGAGATGGCATGGAATGCGTGAATAAGTTACCCTTCCCGTTGTCATTCGATTCCATGGGATATAAAGTTTGTGATGATACAAATTCCTTTGAAACGCTTTGCGTTGTGGAACATTGTTTCGTGTGACCATCGGTTACATTGTGTTCCTTACGATTAACGATTGTTTTGAATTTCAGTTGGTTATTTGCAAAAACTAATATGAGGCCCGAATATCGTGGTGAACGGAACATTGATCATGTATATGGGTGTGGTGGATATGTTGCGGTACTTCCTATATATAAACACCCGACTACATTATCAAGGTACCGTTACTCAGGGCAGACGGGCTTCATGTTGCGATCCGTTCGGTTATATTTTGGGCATTGTAGTGTCGAGACTTCGACCCTGGTTGATGCGATAAATGATGCCACAATTGTCGTAACCACGATAGCTATATACGTTGTGGTGATTTTAAATGAAAACTAGTTTGGGGTCAACATATAACGACCTTTAGGTTAATCCGGGGAAAGTCCCTTTTAGAATGCGTAGTACGACTTTTTAGGGGTACTACACCCTGATAGTACTCTGTATTGAACTATTTGGGTAGAGCCAGTGATAGCTTACCCACATCGATGACCTAATGATCGATTCACGATAAGTAACAACGTTCTGTCTTTGGTAAGACAATTCAGCATAATTTCTTTCTTTTGGCGGGACTTGCTCGAACGTATAGTCATATATTCGAAATCACTACGTTACGACGAACCAACTACTTATGTGCCGACCGTTGTCTATGAAGCTATTCGGTTAATGCATATATTTTCGTTACTAGCTGTTGTTCGCTAGTGATACAATCTCTAATTCTTAGTAAAGACGTGTAATTAGCATCGGTGTTGGTAACCCAAGGGGATTCAGAGGTAACACACAAATGGAGAAACTTACCGATGTAATCAAAGTTCGGCAAGGAGTTGTGTGGATACGGATCTGATTGTAATAAGACTTGTGGAGGTTAAAAGCATTTTTATCCATATTCCTCGTAACTGTTAATACTTCGTATTAATAGGACACTCATATGCATACGTTTATTTATAAATATACAACATTAACCGCGGTCCAATCCAAGTGTCAATTTGGTAAATTTCGGTTGAGGGTGACGTAACCCTGGTGCGAAGTAAGAAAACTATAACCAGTAAATAATGTGATTCGTTGCTTCAAATCAATTCAATTCTCCTTACTAACACCATTGGAAAGTGCTAAGGTCCGGTACATATAAATTACTAATTTGATACGCCCTATCGATTTGGTTCAAACTCATACAAGATAAATCCCCAGTAACTCGAAGAAGTAGTGAATGAACGGTACGAAGGACCGTAACGAAGCTACCTTTTAATGTATATTTGATAAACAAATGACACAAAGCGAATTTTTCGTCGAACAATTATTTTATCTATATATATACATATGTCTAATTCGAAGAACGATGTTTAAAAGGATCGTCTAAAATTTTTACATATTAAACGATCCCTTGTTTTCAGCCTCGCATAACTTAGTAAAAATATGTTCCAGTGAAAGACGAGATCGCCTTCGAGTAGTATTCGAATACAGTAATCTCATGACTAATCTATGTGACAACTCTTATCTAAACCTGCAGACTCTAGACCATCGGTTTTTTCGGTCCCTTTTTGATAATACTTTGTGACGACCATACTAATTATTCATCTCGATAATGGTCATAAGAGTAGTCGGTAGAGGACTATCATTCCTAAGAAGGATGATGAAACAACCATGAGAAGGAGTGGCACTGTAGAACCCGGGCAAAAGGGAATGACGCCCAAGCTCTATTTACACGGGGGCCCTGACCCTAATTCTTTCACTTACTGTACCCATGAGATACTAAGTCTTGAATCAATATCACCCGTATGCAATGTTGTAGAAGGCGCTAGGTGCTAGTCGGGCGGTGGGGTACCGCCTAGGGATTAATCGGGATTAATGGGGATTAATCAGGATTAATCGGATTGGGTTTTTTATGTATCTTTTTATAAATTTATATATAAAAAACATTAATTTTATACCTTCTATCTACAAAATTGAAAGTTTAGGGACCAAGTGTAAACTAGTAAAAATAGAGAGGGGTTAAATGTTAAAACATCCAAACATCATTAAACCTAATCCCACCATCATTCTTCATACGCCGTCTCCCCTGTCCATTGTTCATCAGACCCCCAAAATTCTCCTTAATTAATCACAGAGACATCATGAAACTCTTGGCTGATGTTGATTTCGCACAATGGATACTCGTTTTGACTCGAAATTGGTCCGTTTTGGTTCTAATTTTGGTAAGAACACCTTTCCCTTGAGCAATTTGGTCTAATCTTGACCTATTATGATCCAATTGCAACCGGTTTTGACCTAATTTAAAGGGTTATACACCTTTAAAAAATAGGTCGGGTCTGAAATTCGGGTTTAGTGAGTTAAAAACCTTGGTCCGATTAGTCCAATTTCTTCCGATTAACACCGACTTGGACCGATTTCTTCCGATTTTGACCAGGACCGATTTTATTGACCGATTTGCTTATTTTTAGGCGATGACCTTCCGATTACCGACTAGACGCCGATTAATCGGGCGCCTAGACTGCAACACCGCCCATATAAGGGTGGTGCATTCATTTTTAAGAATCACATAAGGGGATACATGGTTCTTTGATTCTTTTCGATTAAGGCTTTTCATGTCATGATACCTACTTCAGCCGTGCGAGTGGCCTTGAGCAGGGACTAACTCAGAAACTTGTATGCCTATAAGATATATTGACTCCCCGACGCTACGATAATAATACACAGAGAACACCATATGAAACATCCAAGGAGTCCAAATCTTTGTACGCAATGTTATCCACGATTCATAGGGGATGATCGAAATTCCCTTCGGGCCATTGTAAAGGTGTTATTTGGTAACGGTCTCCTACATGTGTAGGAGGATGATGCATGAGATGCACTGGCTTTCACCCGCCTATTGGATACCAAGTGAACGATACCCTACGTTGTGAGTAACCAAGAGTGATACGTTTAACGGTGTTGTTTGTCCTCATGAGTATACGAAGAGTAAATTATTAGATCAGGGGACTATTGTTGAAACACCCCTCGTCTTTCTTTGACTGGTTGGTTCCTTCAGTTGATTTTTATTTGATCGACTTAAATGAGCACTCGCGAAGTAGGATGTTACCGAAAAACCTGATTCTTCGTTATCTCGAGTCATGAAAATTCGTGTGCGACCTAAGGAAACAAGAACGGGAGAAGTCTTAAGTATAATACTGTATATATACATAAATACCTGTGTGTTCGTACCCCGAGTGAAATTCACGATCGTGGGGATGATTGTCGGAAGCTGTGCGCTATCAATTGCGCGAATTACATCTCGGTCATTTGTGGTGAGCGTTTCGGGGCCATTTTATTTTAAACCATATACATATACATGTATCAGTGTCACATAGTCAATCATCCCATATCACACAATTTCATCGCACACATGAGTCCACAACATGTATAACCAAACTCTCTTTGAAATGGAGTAGTCACGAGTCGCCCGAATATCGTAATTGGTATCTTTTGCACGCCAAACCCACCTGTGGAAAGCTATACCAGAAATCTAGTAGTCCCGATCATTCCAGATGAAGGGACTAGTGAATCTTCCGAATACGTTCCTCGGATATCATACCCATCCAGAGGGGGAAATTCCGTTGTTAATCACGTATTATATATTTAAAATAAGAATAAGACTTCGACGCTGCAACTAATTCTCTTCAAACTTGGAAAGTTATTTAAAATACGCTATGAATTGTAGATACCTCGATGTGCGATACCAAGCCAAACTAAATGACCAAAGTGTAAATCGGTGCTTGGATGCACCGATTGGCTGTGAAATGGCATTCATAACCTTTATTCGTATCCTAGCCGTCAAAGTGCTAGACTTACCTCGATTGATTACGATTTTCATTCAGCCTTTCTTAAAGTTACTTTTGTTATTTCAAGAGGTTGCCGAGCGATTGTGAATCTATGTTACTACATTTCCCAATAGCACGCATTCCTTCCGTGCCCTATTGGGAAATAGAACTGACCAATCCTATGACAAAGGGTCGAGAAACTCAACGACCCTAGTCTTGACCAACTCGGGGGGGCCGAGTCTTCATTTCTTGTTTACATTATTACAAATATGTGACTAGCGGAAAAAATCAGATTCAGTGGTCAACTGTCCTTATCGAACTAGGGTGACTATGGATTCGGGATGAAGCCCATGGTTTCATAAAACCACACGAATTTCCCAATCTAAACCAAGATGGTTTGGCATGAACGAACTTGACAAAACCCTTACATTTAATCGGTGATTCAAATGGCGGAGGTGCCAAGATGGGAAAGCATTATATCTTTCTATACTCATACACAGTTCAGATCATACCAAGTCTGAATTTGACTCGAAAAACCACGAGACCGAGACGGTCAAGTGGTGATCAACCATCTTGTGACTAGTATGAACAAGATTCGCCTATGCATTAGGTAATCTTTCGAGAACATGATGGGAAATGATTACTTCTCGTTTTTCCATTAACGATATCCTTATGAACGTTAAGTCGAGCGTGGCTATGTTCCTACCCTGCGAGGGGAACTCCATTGACGGAGAATCTTGATTCGATGACTCATTATTTAGTCATCTTTTACAAATCATCTGTACGTCTACGACCAATTAGGGTCCCCTATGTAGGGGCATCATGATGATACATGTGATCATTAGGCACTCATCACGCCTTAAATATTTCTTCATGATATAGTAGCATTCTGGGCGTGGTGTTACTTGAATTAAAAACCGCATTGGGTACGTACTCTACCATTCATGGTATATGGGAATTTCATAAGACTATCTTCCGGAGAATCACATCGATGTTATTGAAGCTATTAAGTTATTTCCTTTTGGAAAAGACATAAACAGTGTACAACAGCTGGATCCAAGCTCCCGACACTTAACGTAAACTGGACATATTATTGTGGAACTTTCATATCCTTGCGACGTAATCAGACTACTGGTGAGTAGTGCGGGCACACCATTGATGTAAGTGTACAAACTCGTTGTTACTCGTGTATATGCTCACTTTATGGTAGCCGCAGGCTCTTAAAAGCCTTTCTTTTTCTTACTCTCTACCATAGAGTAGAGACTCTCTTGGTCGGTTAGTATTAACCAAAGATACCCACATATACGAAAGCAAGGGAACGCTCACAACCCGAGGAAGCCAAGTTATTCCCTTGACACAAACATGCGGAACATGGTGCTCACTATTGCGACGTTCGCAACGAACCCTGGGAGGGTATCCATACTTCCCCTCTATAGGAGGTGTTAAAGAACTATTAAACGAAATCGTAAATGAAACTTATGGTGTATGAATGGTGAAGATAATGAATGCGAAGAAAACATAATAATTGCAGTTATCTGCAAGCTGTATACGAGACTCCTATTCTATTGTGAGTCCAACAACACTCTCACTTCCAGATTGGAAGTGATGAAACATTACCTTTGACAATACGTAGGAATTGTGGATGGACAAATTACACAGCTACTATGTAGCACAATTATTATCCCTGTACGATGATGATACTAAACGAAAACCTAAAACATACGTGTCTGTCGAATGACTGACTCAACTGTAAAGACTGAGCTTCCAACGAATTACTAAATGGAATTTCGAGGACGATATTCTTTTAACCGGGGGAGACTGTGACAACTGTGAAAAATCCTGGTAAACTTTGATTGGTACAAGTCCGTGGTAACCGGACATGATATGTGTATCATGATATTTTCGTGATTATGTGTGATAATACGAATGATGGAACATGTTATACCGACCATAATAGGAGTATATGCCAAGTAATTACCAAAAACATTACATTGACGCTATGCGTCACCTACTTGGCAA
Source organism: Scalesia atractyloides (assembly GCA_947069175.1). Taxonomy (NCBI): domain Eukaryota; kingdom Viridiplantae; phylum Streptophyta; class Magnoliopsida; order Asterales; family Asteraceae; genus Scalesia; species Scalesia atractyloides. The sequence goes on from CAMTDV010000004.1 coordinate 28,854,035, forward strand.
GACAAAGTCGTGAATGAATTGACGACTCTGGGAACATGTCATGGTTGACATGACACTATTAAGGACTAACGATGAGAGGTTGGTGTCCTTAGCCTTTAACAAAGTGTTAAACGGGGACTTGACGTTTAACAACGCATTGAACAGTCGACCATGATTATTAGGCCAATGGTAGGGCCCTTTAAGATTCCGAGTTCACGAAACATCTTAGTTACGAGCCATAGACTATGCCCTAAGATTAGAAACAAATCGGCGCTCGGGCACACAAAACGAGGCAGTCCCGGGTAGGGAAACGCCTTTGCATTAAGAGCAATGAAAGACAAACAAAACATGCAAGGAACGGTTAATCAAGCCTAAAGACACTTAAACTAACCCAATAAGAGGCTTTTATGATTAAAACGTAACCGTGCTCGGATTTCGAGACGGTTGTGATCGATTTTTAAAACCGAGTCTTTTGACACTAAGAACGCAAAAACGGAGTCCGTTTTGCAAATCGGGTACGCGTCTGAGACCCGAAAACGAACCTAAACGCGCCACCGATGTGACATCTATGCTTTCTGATCTTTGTACTTTATCCGAAAATATTATATTTAATGAAATTTTGTATTACATTTATGAGTTTTGTACATTTACTTATGACATTCGTATATTTTTTTTTAATCCTTGTTCAAGTTTGATGCATCCTTTTCTTGAAGTGTAATCGCAAAACGTAATCAGTTTATCGCAACGTATGTCCCGGAATAGTGACATAAGCTAAACATACCCCAAATATCCTTTACATAACGAAATAAGTTTTGAAGGGTTTGGTATGTCAAAAACAAGCTTATTCGATCATAAGGACTATTTACGACAAACTACGAAAGTCTGCCGATTCTCGTAGCGACGTACACTCCAGAACATTTACACAAGCTTAACATACCTTAAATAACCTGTACATAACTTAGAAATAAGTTTTGAGGGCTTCGGTATGGCAAAAACATACTTTTGTAACTCTAGGGGCTATTTTGCAAATTCTACGAAACTATTCGTTTTTGCGTATTTCGCTATCCGGAACATGTACGAACATCCAAAAATTTTGTAATCATTAAAATATTATATTTTAGTGATTTGAATGCAAAATATCATTCGTTACACATTTACGGTCATTTGCGCGTTCGTTACGCTTGTCGTCGTAATTAACCAAAAACCGAAACCGTACCACTAAACGAATCGACCTCTAGAATATTTTTGGACACATTTCAAGTTCCCTATACTTTATTATCCTTATGGAGCTTAAAAATCAGGTTAAGGGGTGTTAGAAGTGCCAAAACGCGATGAAACAAGTGCAGGGGCCTGTTCTGCCAATTTCTGAAACCTGGGACCAGCTGAGATGGATGAGGACCGCATCCACACACCCATGGGGTCCGCATGGGGTGCCCAGCTCACCAAAAAGGTGGCAGCAACTGGTTAACTTCTTATTTGACTCACCAAACGAACTTGCCACCCTATTACCTGCTTCTAACATGTGTTGTGACACTAATCCAACTTAGTGATGATTCATGGACACTTGTCATGCTTTTATAACATCAATTTAAGTATAAATACCATGATCTTCTTCATTTTGAACTTTTGAAACCATCTTTTTTGATCCATTCTCTTAGAGTCCGAGATTTTGCAACCATTTTGGAGCTTCCTCTGTGATTCCTTGATCATCCTTGGTATTTGTAAGTGTTACATTCAAGTATTGTTCAATTCTTGTAGCATATTTGAGCTAAAAATCAAACAGTTTGACTTTCTGTTTGACTTTTAGTTTTGATCATGAATTGGTCAAAACAAAATCCTATTGAATTTGTTAATATGGTCATAATCATGTTGGTCATAATCCTTAATGATCATACCTACTGATTTCCATCTTTTCAAGTCCTTGTGACGAGTCAAGTTTGGTCAAAAATGCGATAAATGCGCATTTCATGACGAAACTAATTTCGGGTGTCAAAACAGTTTGTTTTGATGCCAAAACACTTTTATAAACTTAGTTAGACATGTGTAACATGTCTAATTTGTCACTTTTGTTTTAGTGCTTGTTAGAGCCATAAGTGTAGCGGTTTTGACCACCGCTTTGACTTTTGAATCTGATCCGTTTGGTTGATTTTTATAACCAACCAAATACATATTTATGACCATAATTATAAAGGGAATAACCCTCTGAGGTTATACCTTATGGTCATGTCGTTTGGTAGTGTCATGGTAATTAGTTGATATAATCTTCAATATTGACCAAAATGTCCTTTTTGCGAATAAATTAACTATAAATATATGTAACATAAATTTTGACATATATTCTGATTAAATAACATTTTTAAACACATTTTGGTAATTTATACTTAACATAACACATATTTAACCATCCGAATGCGTAGTTACGTAAATGACGCGTTAAAATGGCTTAAACTACCTTAACGGGTCATAACAGGTCAAAAGCAATTAGAAAACTTTTCAATCAGAATGTTAACTTTATTAAAACATATCACATGAGTTCCAATACTCATTTGTTTTATAAAGTCTCATTCTATCAAAATCCTCCGATTTCAAGTTCTAATATTTACATAGTTAACCATTTTTTGGACACGCTTGATTTCACGGACTCTTGATCTTGGTTTATCTTCTTGAAAAAGGATACTTTTGCAACCACAAGTGAGTACATAGTCCCCTCTTTTATGTTTCTCAAATGTTTTGGGGTGAAACATATTGTGCCTATGATTACTTTCGTGTTTTCAAAACTTATACATGCTTTGATTACATAGTACATATACTACATGACGTTCATTGCATTTTGATTCACATGTTGATTTGCATAATTAACACATTGGTTTTTCAAAGACATTTCTGCTATGTATGTTGACCGAGCATACTAGTCCATGGTTTTCAAAATATTATCAAGACATTTTCAAGACATGCTCACATTGTTATTGACATTGGTGCGTTGAACTCGACAATGATACATTCATTAACATTGATCACGCCGACCGGTAGTATGTAATGGTACCATAGGATTGACAATCCCGTTCCCACTTCCTAGGTATATGTTTGGAAGCGACCTTAGAGAATGACAAAATTTGATGAATATTGATAAACCTTTATTTTTATAAGGGTTTATCCGACAGTCAACAATGTTTGAATGTGTTCGCCAACAATCCTTAATATATGTTTTAACAATAAAGGCAATGGGTTATAAAACATGACATTTGTTTACTCGACATTGGTTTATTTGACATTTATTTACATGACATTTGTTTACTCGACATTGGTTCACTCGACGTTGGTTTACTTAACATTTATCCACATGACATTGTTTCTTCGACATTGGTTTACTTGACATTTATTTACATGACATTAGTTTACTCGGCATTGGGCTACATTACTTTGGGTTAAACAAGACTTTTGATGATTGGTTTATGGTGAATGATTTAAATAGCGTGACGTATGTAATGTGATAAAAGCATGGTGGATACGCTGATGGTACTTCCTATATATAAGTGCTTTATCTTACATATTGTGGCGTTATCTAAATCATTTTAAACAAAATACAAGACATGACATATTTTATACAAAACATGACATTTTTATACGAGACAAAACTTACTTTTGGTTATCTATTTAACCATGCCTTATTTCTTTTATATCATATTGATTTTCATATGGTTTTTATAAAAGAAACTTTTATGGTTCATGGCGAATTTTGTACTACTTTAAACTTTTCTTACAATAATCAAAGCCATGAAGCATCAACGCAAAAACCTATGCACTCGCCGACATTTCTTTGCTAACTTTATTTTCACATATGTTTCAGGGGCGAATGTTTGATGATCGAGTTTCTACACTTAGGATGGACTTGGGCTGTAGTGACTTAAAATCAAGAAGAACATTTTAGTGTTTATTTCGTTTTCCGTTTTATTCCATACAATATAATTATATTAACTAAATAAAACTTAACTTGTTATGCCATGGTTATTGAAACAATAGTTCCGTTACGACACTCCCCGACATTTCCGCCGTGGTTTGTTGTTCTACGCAGTCGGGGTGTGACAGAAAGATTGGTATCAGAACCAATGGTTATAGGGAATTAGGTTATTAGTAATTCTTTGACCTAGACTATAACCTTTTTAGGACCCTAACACAAGTTATCTTGTGTTTAGATTCTTAAAACAATACCGTCACCTATCCTTAGGTGAACACCAAAATATAAACACAATTTCCAAAATGATTTTTGAAATCAATCATCCATTCTTGGATGATTTGTTTTTGGCGTTAAGCCTTTGATGTTTTCAAAATCTCGTCAAAGTTTGGGTTTTAATAATGTGAACACGTGCAATCAGGAAGGGTGGGTACCTGTACCCTGAGTTTTCTATCTAGGCTATAGTGTTCATACAAATCCACTTAATCGGACCAGTCACTCTTACCTAGGAACTCTTGGGGTGAGTGTCCACTTATAGGCTAAAGCATGTCTTCGCAATACATTATAAAGACCCATTTACTTTGATTAGTCAATGTGTGTCGTTCGTTTGTTTTGAGTAATGAATGAATGACCACCATCCTAACATTTGTTGATATTTAATCATCTCAATTTTGATTATCCAACAGTCATCTCACTCATTTCCTTCCATGTTTTCTCTCTTTTAGAATGCCTCCTCGTCGAGACGCGAACGCGAATCCGGAAGCCCCCATGGCAGATTGCTGCTGTACTACCTAATCTCGTAACTCAGATGAACCAAGCCAACAATAACAATACACCTGCTTCTTGCAACTTTAAAGAGTTCAATTCAGCTAAACCACTCAAGTTTAGTGGTTCTGTGGGAGCAACTGTGCTCCTACAGTGGTTTGAGAGTCTTGAGAATACTTTCATCATGTGCAATGTTCGAATGAGCGCAAGGTCGAGTTTGCATCGAGCGTGTTTGAAAAGAGAGCACTCACGTGGTGGAACGGGGTGATGAGAGATAGGGGTGCTGACGTTGCTATGGGTCAGACTTGGGAGGAACTCAGGGCTTTGATGATGAAAGAGTTCTGTCCCCGTCATGAAAAGAGGGCACTTGAGAATGAGTTTCATGACCTAAAGCAAGAAAGTGGTGAGCACCGTGCGTATACTGATAGGTATGAGGAGTTGAGCTTGTTGTGTCCTGAGATGGTGACGCCTTTGGATAAGGCAATCGAGAAATACATAGATGATCTTCCTGACCTGGTTCAGGATATTGTCACCGGAAGCAACCCCACTATTGTCAGGCAAGCCATTGAGCTATCTGGGACACTGACCGAATCGCAGATCAAGAAGGGTAAGCTCCACCAGAAGGGTGACAAGAAATCATCTGACAAGTCTGAGAAACAAAGGGGTAAGAAATCCGAAGGTTCGAAGAAGTCTAGGAAGCGCAAGGCTTCCAAGAATTTTGCTGTCACTGCACAACCCAATCCAGCCGCTCCTAACCAGCCTGCTCAGCCTCCCGCCAAGAGACAGTATGTCGGTACTGCACCTTTGTGCAACAGGTGCAATAGTCATCACCAGCCTCATCTTCCACGTCGTATCTGTACAAACTGTGGTAGATCTGGTCATCTGGCCAATGTTTGTCGTTCGCCTCCTAACCCGAATAATGTGGCTCGTAACCCTGTTTAGCAGCCAGTCAATCCTGCATGACCTCATTACCCACCAGGATCTTGCTACAACTGTGGGGATCTCACCTACTACCGTAACAATTGCTCGAGACTAGCAAATGCGAACCAGGCTCGTGGACGAGCTTTCAACATTAATGCGAATGAGGCACAGGCAGATAACAAGGTGGTGAATGGTACGTTCTTTGTTAACAATCATCCTGCTTTTGTACTATTTGATCCGGGTGCTGATAGAAGTTTTGTGTCATTAACTTTTGAACCTTTACTTTCAAAACCAAGAACCAAACTAGGAAAGCCCTTGATAGTAGAAATAGCCAGCGGTGAACCTCTTGTACTTGATTCTGTCATTCCTAGTTGTCAATTGAACCTTAATAACCATTTCTTTTCCATTAACCTCACACCAATGCAACTTGGGAGCTTTGACATTATAGCGGGAATGGATTGGTTAACCAAACATCATGCTGAGGTGGTTTGTTTCGATAAGATTGTTAGTGTACCTCTTCCGTCTGGTGAGATCTTGGAAGTTCGTGGAGAGAAACCCGTTAGTAGCCTTAAACTTATGACATGTACCCAAGCTCAGAAATACTTACGGAAGAATTATGTGGCTTTCTTAGCACATATTGTAGAGGAGAAAGGCAAGGGTAAAACTATTCGAGATATTCCGGTGGTTCGGGATTATCCAGAGGTGTTTCCTGAGGAGCTACCTGGTTTACCTCCTTCTCGTCAAGTTGAGTTTTGTATTGACCTTGTTCCTGGTGCCAACCCAATAGCCAAATCCCCTTACCATATTGCACCGTCTGAGATGCAAGAGTTATCGAAACAGCTTCAGGAACTTTCAGACAAAGGATTTATTCATCCGAGCTTTTCACCTTGGGGTGCTCCTGTGTTATTTGTTAAAAATAAAGACGGATCTTTCGCATGTGTATCGATTACCGTGAGCTTAAAAAACTCAAAATCAAGAATCGATATCCCCTACCTCGCATTGATGATCTTTTTGAACAGCTACAAGATGCTACTTGCTTTTTGAAGATGGATCTACGATTTGGGTATCACCACTCGAGGAAGATATTCCCAAGACAGCTTTCCGCACTCGATACGGTCACTATGAGTTCACTGTTAAGCCCTTTGGTTTTGTTGACGCACTTGGTGTTCGTCATTTGTCGAATAGGCTAGATTGAGGGTGTGTTGAATATTGTATAGGTTAGAATTGAACACACGACCAAAATACAGAGCAAATAGTGAATTTGGGAACAAGTTCACCCGAAATTGACATGTGAAGGTCAAGTTTGCACGAACTTGTCCTGTGAAGGACAAGTTCGCGCGAACTTGTCCATGCACACTCCGGGTGAACTTGTTACCCTATATATATGTGTGTTGTTCATTTGTTACTTAAGTTTTTGGCATGCTTACGGGGAGGTGCTGCCGGATTCTCTCCAGGAACTCCGACAGCTGGACTTAAAGATGTATACTCTTTCGGTATAAATGAAGACTTCCGTTGCATTCTGTTTCTACTCCATTCTTAATAACATTCTACCGAAACTGTTACATACGTTTATGCACTAACTTTCGTCTAGAACCGCCTGATCCCGGACCTTCAATTGTTATCAAAGCTACGGTTATCTCCTACGCTCATGAATTTGGACATTTATGGACATTAGGAGGGGTTTTAGACGTAAATCATCAAATAAACATACAATCCACGGATAAAAAGTAAAATTGAACGGATAGGATTAATAGAAAACCATTTTCGACCAGATCTATGGTGGAATCATCTCGAAATTCGAAGAAATCAAGATTCTGGATCGAAAATTATGGAAAAAGGGTTGGATTTTAGATCAAGTTCGCCCGAACTTGTATCAAAATGATCAAGTTCTCCCGAACTTGTATCATATTAACCTAGTTCTCCCGAACTTGGTGTTGGCCAACCAAGTTCGCCCGAACTTGGCACTTGGTGACATTATGGACAAGTTCGCACGAACATGTCCAGGAGCCTAAAAAAATAAAATTAAAAAAAAGCATGAAAAATTTTTGTTGATCGTATTGATGGGATGAGTGTCCAGAAAAAATTTGGCGATAGAAATTTTTTCGAGTTTTCGAAGACCGAACCGGGATGTTAGGGGACACCATCTAGAGCTTCAGAGTACAGATTTGGTGATACGATCACAAAATTTTGAAGATAACGGGAGATTCATTGATCATTTGGGTGTCGTGACTAGTAATGGGCCTAAACGTTAAATCTGCATTTGTTAAAAACTGAAAGTTCCGGATTTGAGGGGGAATTTCAGTGAAAATTTCAGTATGGTCAGAATTTGCAAAAATGAGGGGGAATAAAAATTTTACAATATATGAAGATTCTGACATTTTTGAAATTCATGACTGCTGCAACAGTATCCGGGTGGTTACCGATTGCAGATTATCAGGAAATGCAGAAGATTGAGATTCATTGGGTATTTCAAATTGATGTATAGTTTGAAAGCGGGTGGTTTCATAACTGAGTCTTGGAGAAGTTGTTTATCAGATTCTACGGTCATGGTTGTGGATTAACACCTGAGTCGCGCGCATGGTTTGGAAGCACATACGACTGCCTATCTTTAACTCTGCTTTGCACATGAATTATTGAGGGACTAACCGCCAGGAGATAAGGATGCTCTGTACCCCGGGTTGTACGCGGTACCATGATTAAAGAAGATGATTTATGGGATCGGATCTTCCAGACAAAGAATTATACCGGTTGCTGACAAAAGAGGCTATACATTTGGGATTCCGTGATCACAGGAAGTTCAGAGTTTTCTTTATGATACAAGTTGATGCTTAAGGGATGTAGGATTTAGGTCCTGATCTCCGATGTAGGGTTGGCGCATACACGACTGCTTATCATTAACTCTGCAAAGCAAATGAACTGTTTTGATCAGGTAAGCCGGAAATAGGGATGTTTTGTAGTTTCAAGGTGCCGGGTTCAGCGAAGATAACTATATATCTGTTATTGTGACTGAAGAGGAAGAATGTGATTTTGATTACGGACGTATGCGTCTCAAATTTGATGCTTTACCAGATTATCTGTTTCCGATGAAGATTTGCTGATTGAGCAGATTACCGATTTGCTGATCAAATCTTTCTGAAGGGTGCTTAACTGCGATCATGGAAATCGGGATTTCGGATTTTCGAGGGTATTTGTTGATTTGAAGTTTTCCGATGCGATGATTCGAAGTTTCTATTAATTGCCGGTTGAGTTTTTGATATTCTAGGAGTGTGCGGAATAAACTCTCGATGCTCAACGCATATTCAAAACTGAACTCGGATGCGGTTATCGTCAAAATGGAGAAGCTGCTGCATTGATTAGCTTCAGGTTGGTGATTATTCGAGAAAATTTGTCGGTCAAGTACACCAGAGGAGTCGGAAACCATGTAACCAAAGATCTGAACTGGAGATTTCAGCGGTATTGAAAGTTGATAATGCAAACCCGGATCATCAATTAAGGGGGAATCTGTTGACGCGTTTCAACGACATCGGCAGACACCTTAATTGAAGTTGCAGAATATTCAAACACGGCTCAAAGTTTTGAAGTTCAAGATCAAGCTTCGGCAGTAACGAACAAGGGGAAAACTGTTGATGCACTTGGTGTTCGTCACTTGTTGAATAGGCTAGATTGAGCGTGTGTTGAATATTGTATAGGTTAGAATTGAACACACGACCAAAATACGGAGCGAATAGTGAATTTGGGAACAAGTTCGCCCGAACTTGACCTGTGAAGGTCAAGTTCGCCCGAACTTGACATGTGATGGCCAAGTTCGCCCATACTTGTCCATGCATACTCCGGGCGGACTTGTTACCCTATTTATAGGTGTGTTGTTCATTTGTTACTTACGTTTTTGGCATCCCTACGGGGAGGTGCTGCCGGATTCTCTCCAGGAACTCCGGCAGCTGGACTTAAAGATGTATACTCTTTCGGTATGAATGAAGACTTCCGCTGCATTCTGTTTCCACTCCATTCTTAATAACATTCTACCGAAACTGTTATATACGTTATGCACTAACTTCCATCTAGAACCGCCTGATCTCGGACCTTCACTGAGTTGGGGCTGGTTGAAGGAGTTGAATGTCTATGCCATTAAACGTGAATTTGGAGTTCAATACTTCAAATATATGGCAGATTTCAAGACGTTGCCTTATTGGGACGTAGAGGAACTGGTGCAGACTAGAAATATCAGTTATCAAATGAAGTTTCAAGATTAGTTATTGTGGAAAATGATCAAATTTGAAGCTGAACAAGGTTTTAAGTATTGGAAGCCATTCATACCTAAGCGCCGAATCAAAACAAACAAGGAAACTGGTGAGCAAGATATCACGCTCGTGATGAAGCGCCCGAGGGTAATGAAGAATATGCCCTGATGCCTATCGAACATGATTTTTATACATTGTTTAAGTGGTGACAAGTAGATCCAGTGACGTGTGAAGCTGTTATTGTGTTAAGATATGAAGGACAGCGGGATATCACTAAAGAAGGAACAACTGAAGTTTTAGAAAGAAAAGGGATATGGGGAATTTGGAGAACGATTCGGATATTAGACCCGATGTGGCTAGTGAACTGTTCAAAAGAAGATATCAAATGCTTGTTCTTCAACAAGATATGTTTCGAGAAGAGAGTTAGGTGTAGCCAAACGATATCAAGGGGTCGTCAACGTACGTTATGCTCATGGAGTAAATTCAGGCAGAATGTGGGAATCACAATGGAGAGAGCTTGAACGCGATGAGTTTCTGAAGGAGGAACGACGTTTAGAACGTATACATGAAAGGGGTAGGGCGGCGAGACTACGACGTTTTCAGTTCATGACGAAAGTGTCACCTACTGACCAGACGCCGATTCCTAGGCAAGAAATAAGAAAAAAGCCGTACAAGAATTTCTTCGGCCGTTAATGTCAAAGGTTTTGAAGAAAGAGCGTTTGAAGACAGATCAAGACCAAGACGATATCAAAGGGGGAGTCTGTTAGTGCACATGTCTATAGTCTTAGTCTTGTATCGAGTCTGTTTAGATAGGGCTTAAACGTGTTAGATTTTCATGTATTTAAGTAGTCTATGCAGCAAGTTCGCCCGAACTTGTGCATGGGCTGGTCAAGTTCGGCCGAACTTGTCCAGGCCATGTCACATTTCAGCCGAACTTGTCTGTCTATATATATGTGTGCCTCTAGGTTCTCATTTGTAACTTTGCAAGCTTTGAGGCGAAGCTCTGTCGAACTTGGGACTTGAATGTAAAGACTTTGAATATCAAAAAACCGACACTTAACGAGTAATTCTTGTGTAATTGATTAACATGTCACGTATTTTCCGCATACTTGGACATTAGATACAAATTAGGTTCATGTGCATTAAATACATTGGTAATTGTTTTTGCATTTGAGACGGCGGAGCTCTGTCAGTCTGGATCTTTGATGTAAAGTTTGAACATTATTGAACTGACGTTGAAACAATATTTTACGTGTTATTGTCACTGATCCATTAACTAATTCCGCAAACTATGGACTAGATACAAATTAGGTACCTTTGCATAGAGGAGAACGGTCCTACAATGGCAGGGTGAGACGAGGACTAGGGTTCCGATGACTACCATATCTTGTTGAAGGTGCCGCTATACTCAACTGTTTCCTCTCTGTCGTCATCATCTTCAAGGTCAATATTGGTACTGTATATACTCTATCATACATTTTGATATTTTTAGTGTCATTGGTGCTTGTGTAGAGATGCATACATCTACATTGTTCCTACTCTGTTCCTTGCAATCAAATGATGGCATTTTATTCATAAATTTACTCTAAATAGTTTAGTATGAAATCCTTGGTTTAGATTTAGACTAAAAGTAGTTTCAATAACTGGTCCTCTCTTTTCTATTTCAAGGTCTAAATTTGTTTGGGTAAAAAATGTATAATTTTAGTTGCAGGTTGGATGAGATTGATAAAGAGTCTAAAAGGATAAGGGTAAAAATGTAAGATGTTAGTTGCAGATTGAGCTGGTGGGCAAAGAGACCAATACGATTCAGGTTAAAATGTTTAACTTTACTTCCAGTTCGGACAGGTTGGGTTAACCCAAACACATCATTTTAGTATAAATGGTGGTGTAAAGGACAATCAAGAGCGCTATGTGTTTCTGCATAGGTCATAATAGATAATTATTTTTGAATTTAAGAAGAAGATATTTGTCGTTATAGCAACAATATTTTTCTTAATAAAGTGCCTTAGAAAGGTTGTATGCGTAAAATATACAGATCCGACAATATCGACCCGTTTTAATAATTCTATCCATTTAGTCACAATTGTTTTGTCTAACAACCAACTGAAAGAATTAAATTTTGACACTCGCGGCCCTTAATACGTGTTATGATAATGAACTAATACATTTGATAGAACCAATAGATGAGAAAGGCTTGAACTGTTGTAACCCTTCAGTTGACACTTTTCATGTAATTACTTAATAGTGATGACATCGTATAATATTATTTTGACTATGTTTTATTCATGTAATTAGATATATTGTATTGAGGCATTCTGTTCTAATTTAATTAAATCCAATAAAGGTATTTTCATATCTTTTTTTCTTGTTAACTACACCCGTTTGACCCATTAAATGCAAAGATTTTATTAGCTTATCGTCTTGGTTTCTTTTGTTCTTTTTTTAATTTCATTTTTGGAAGGTAGGTTCACAATTATTGTTGATTGTTAGCCATGGCGGTCTTACACCATCTCGGTTCCGCATCGTCTAAGGTAGGGATGAGCACGGTAACTGTTCGGTACCGAACCGGTACTAGTACCGAAAGTACTGATACCAAAAACAATGGAAAAGTGATACCGGTACCGAATACACCGGTTCGGTATCTGTGTTTTATCAGTACCGGTATATCTATTCAAATATGGATAATAATCACACCTTTTCTAACCGGGTAGGGGTCGAACTTGTAAGATTTGAAAACACATGTAAAATATTTTTTGTAAAAGTCGATGTAAGAGTATTTTACATTCGATGTAAAAAATATCTTTTACATTCGATGTAAAAAAATTATGTAAAAGTCGATGTAAAAAAATTTCGGTAAAAGTCGATGTAAAATATTTTTACACTAGAAACACGATGTAAAGCGATTGTGTTTTTGTGTTCATGTGGGAAACAATGCCATAATTTTTTTTTTTGTAAAAGACACAGGTAAAATACATTTACATTGTTGCACTATTTAAGAAATTCTTTTTATACTTGTGTTCGTAGGTGTGGCGGTGTCTTTGGCGAACGATGACCATGAAGATCAAGATTGGCTTTGGCTTTATTTTTTTTTTTGTTGAAATTGGGGAAGCAATGCAAAAAGGTAAGACGTTGACAAGTTAAATTTGTATAAAGAAAATTTATAACCGGGTTGTAAAAATTTTTTACAACCGCGGCTTCAAAAAAGTTTACAACCGTGGTGTAAAAAAAGTTAATTTTTTTTAACAGGAGCGTAAAAAAAATTACAATTGGATGTAAAAAAGTTTATAACCGGGGATGTAAAAAAGGTTTAATTTTTTTTTAACACGTGCGTAAAAAATTTACGACCAGGGTGTAAAAAGTTTACATCCGTAAAAAGTTCACACGCGACACTGTGCGTAAATTTTTTTTATGGTTTTGACATCTGTAAAAACTATGTATTCAAAGTTAAAACAAGCCCGAAAAAACTCCACGTAAAACTTTTTATACTCAATTGCATGCATAAATTTGTTGCAAACTTTACGCGCCCCGTAAAAAATATACATTAAAACTTTTTTATACCCAACCGCATGCTTAAATTTGTTTGCAAACCTTACGCACCCCGTAATTTGTTCGCAAACCTTTTATGCACCCCGTAAAACCGAGATGTGTCGGCGGCATAAAAAACAATTATATTAAATGTTTTATAAACTCACGTTTGTAAATTTGTAGTCTTTACATACGTTTAAAAATATGTTTTTACATTCGTTGTCGAATGTAAAAAAATTGCGCACGGTTTCGAAAGTAAACGCTATATTTTAGAAAAATATTTTTTACGCCCCTAAATGCCCGCTCGAGCTCCTCTAAACGTCACTTTTGTGGAATGCAAACGCTATATTTTAGAGTAAATGATATTTAATTTGTTTGTAGAATGATAATTTGGGATTTTTACATGTTTTGTGTGGTGTCCGTGCAGATCTCAGACGATGACGATGGAGGTGTAAACTATCATTTACTGACGACGACTTTGCTTTATTAATTTTGTTTATTTTTTCATTTTCTAGTGATTTATTTGCAATGTAAACATTTACCTCAATTTTTTTAAATTTTTTATATAACAACAATCATATTAATTAAAGCATAAACATTAATGAGACCAAGCATTAATAGTTATAGTAAAAAAGACCAACTAGCCCTTATCTCACTAAAAACAAAAATCTCATTAATTAAAGCACAATCATTACTCTACTTTATTGTCTTTTAATCTCATCCGTCAAAACACATTTGATCAATGGTTAATATTGGTTTTTACGGTTCTCACACTCAAGGTGGTTCTCATTTTACCCAATCCATATATATAGGAGAAAGATCCTTTAAGAACCACCCTTTATTGCGAGAACCGCGAGAACTAATGTGAACACAACAAAAATTATCTAAAAAAATCTAAAAACCACCCCAAATTTTTTTAACGTTTTTTATAAAAAAATGTTTCATTTTTTTGGATTATTTTACATTTTTTAGGTTTTTTGGGGGTTTAGTTATTACCATTTAGCTTGGGGGGGGGGGGGGGGGGGGGGGGGGTTAGGGGTTTTTTTTAGGTTTTTGGGTGATGATATAGTGGGTTACTTTTGTGTTCACATTGCTTCTCGCGGTTCTCACAATAAAGGTGGTTATCGCATATATATATATATATATATATATATATATATATAGAATCATGAGAAAGCTACTTAAATGTGAGAAAACTAGAAAACTAACTAAAAAGCCAAAAAAACATACAATTTTTTTTATTAAAAATCGATACTTTTATATATAAAAAAACTTTTTCTTTTTCAAAAAAAAAAAAAAAAACTTGTACTGCGCATGTGCATTATATGTGTACTGCACATGTGGATTATATGTATAACATGAATGAGTTGCTATGTTTGACCTTTCATAAAATTTGTATAACCCTAGCTGTTACAACTGTTCACCGCCACCTACACCTTGAAGCTAACCACTAGTTGAAAGTAGTTATTGATTTTGGTGGCAGACCTCTAGATCTGAGCCCACACTGGATAATCCGGTCGAAATCTTAAAATATCACCATCGATTTTGCCTCACAACCACTGGATCTGAGCCCCATCATTGATAGATCTAAACATCGCTGGTACACCACCTCTTCCACTGCCGATCTCGCTTTTAACATCGCCTGAACATCGCTGGTACACCACCTCCGACGACGATTTAATCTGAATTAGTGGCCGACTTTATCTAAGAGAGCGGTAGAGAGAAAGAGTTGTAGAGATAGAGTGGTGGTGAAGAAGTGGTGGCGTATGGTTGTGGTGGTGGTGGTGCTGATGGGAGATGGTGTGAGAGAGAGAGAGAAATATACAGAGGGAGAGTGTGTGAATATCGTGTGTGTGTTTTGAGAGAGACTTTTTTTAATTTTATAAAGAGGTTATTAGTTTTTTAATATCGTAATCATATTGTATACAACTTTTAAATAACAAAAAAAAAAATCAAACTCATACTCTACTATCAACACCAGTTGTGCAGGTCCGTTTAGTAAAAGCCAACGCTGCATCCAAAAACAAAGTTATGTAATATGAAGCATCTGAAAAAACCCCGAGTTTAAACCCGAGTTTTTTATCAGGTTTTTTCTTCAGCAACTAAACGTCGAAAATGGGTAGTTTTTTCGGCCTTCGGTTCGGCAAAAAACTACAGGTTTTTTAAGCAAAAAACCCCAAAATCAAGCTGTTTATTTTACAAAAAAAGTGGAAAAAGTGCAGTTTTTTTGTCATCCGGTTTAGGAAAAAGCCACCTTTTTCAACAACTAAACATCGAACACGTGCAGTTTTTTTTTGCATCCGGTTAGGCAAAAAACTGCAAGTTTTTAAGCAAAAAAAGCCCAACAAACAACATGTTCATTGAGCAAAAAACGTCGAAAAATTGTATGTTTTTTTGCATTTGGTTCCGCAAAAAAATATAGTTTTCAGCCAGAAAATTGCACTTTTTATTTTCAGCGAAAAAACGAACGCAACCGATTAAATTGGGAAGTAGGAAACCATTAACGGTTGGTAAGGATCTTGAGGAACCCTACCCTTCCGGATACAGAGAACTGGCAAAAATTGGCCATCTGGAATTGAGTCCCTACGAACAAAGAAGAACCTATTCTTCCAACCTTTTTCATTATGCTTGGGTTTTAGCATAATAGGATATTGGCCAGGTTTGATTCTGAGGGTTAAGCGGCTGGATCCGTGGGTCCTTGATTCTAAAACGTTGGTGATTTCTGCCAGGGTAAGGTTGAGTTTGTCAATAGTGAATAAAGTCCTCCATAAGAAAGGCATGGCTTAGGAATAGGCCAACTTGGTTACCTTGAAGAACTCATTCACCAAAGGTGAGAAGGGGAAAGTAAAACCGATGAAAAATGGGTAAAATGGGAAATAGACCCATTTATCTGAACAATGATAGGCCTTAGTAGAAGGATCACAGGGGTGAATGACTGTTTGATCTGGAAAGATTTGGGAGGTGACCAAGTGACCGATACATTAGTCATCAAAGGTACAGAGTTCCTCTAAGGAAGATGGTGTAACGCCCTGCTTTTTCGCAACTTTTCGTTTTTAGAAAGAATGTATGGTAATGCTATTTTCGGAAACTCGTTTCTTTCTAATCATATCTCATCTTAAATCATTTTAAATCCGAGACTTCGATCGTAATGAAATTGATCTTTATGTGGAATATACATTACTTATACATGTCATACATCGATACATACACACGTTTATTAACATAGTTCGTATAATAAATTAACTCGTAAATAATTCTCGTGTAATCATAAGTCTTAAAGAATTTCATTCATACACTACAGTTGATCATTCGATCGCGAGATTTACACTTATTTGACACTTAGGATATAATAACCAAACATTAGGAATATCATGCCACACCTTATTACAAGTTCATAACTCATTAAAAAGTAACAAATTAACCAAATAATAACATATATTTAACAAAAAGAATAAAAAATAAAATGGGGGCCCACTTTTAAGAGTGTGTGATGCGGGCCCAAGTGTGGAAGAGCGGGTCTTGTTATATTTAGAGGCCTAAGATCGCGTAACAAATGGGGCCTCACTGAAATGGCTCTAACTTGGGCTACGGTGCTTCGTTTTTGGCCTGCGACTAGGCGAAACGACCATGAGAAAAAAGCCCATCTTGATGCAAACAGCCTAAGGCGGTTTGGGCCAACATTCGGGACCGAAAAAACGCTTACTTCTACTAGTTATTTATCATTTTGTGTTTTTTATAAGTTTCGTAGACTTTTGTTTTGTTATAGTGTTTGGCCCAAGTGTGTTTTAGGCCCGTTTTTGAATTTCTGTCTCTATTTAAGTGTTGCTAAGGCTAATGGAAAGTTAAGAATTGAATTTTGTGATAATCAGTTTTTTCACTTCAAATTCTTGCCCTTAGGGTTGAATTTTGGGGGTTTGGGAAAGATCAACATGGGTATTCGCAGAATCAACGTGTTCGTCTTTGTTATCTAATCTTCCGCTACATCAGTGTGTTTGGGCTTGTTTCAAGCCTTAATGACCCACTAACCTTGTCCAAAGCCCAACCCATTGAAACCCTAATCCATTCCCTATATAATGAACACTTCCCCCATCCTTTATCCCACTTTTTCAAGCCTCCAAACACTTCAAAAACCCCCGCAAAACTCAGCTGCGTTTTCAGCAAATTTTAGCTATTAAAAGTGAGTTTTAACTCACTTCTCCTTCTAATTTATTCTTTTTCTTTCTTCTACAACACTTGGATAACCTCTAGGAAGGTTTTAACAAGTTTGCTTGGGCAAACTAAGGTGAAACCTCACCAGTTTTAAAAAATCTCTTAAAAAGTCGATTTTTACCGTTTTTATCGCATAGTTTCGTACCGAACTTTACCGTAACCATCCCAACTCATCATGACTTGATATTTCAAAATAACACATATTATCTACTTTCAAGAATCCGATCAAACAAGATTTAATCTAAAATCAAAATAAAATATCTAACACACATATATATACACTCACGGCCATATATATACACATACATACATCCATTTTTATTTTATTTAAAAAAACCCATTTGTTTTAGTTTTCAAGTTAGGTGTTTAAATCCAAGAACAAGAGAAACTTTCACTACCATCGTCATCACCATGAATCATGAATTGGTTTGAAGAATAAAATGTTATACCTTCAAGATTCAAATAAGTTTTTGAATGAAAATGAGGATGTGAAGCTTGGTTCTTGCTTGAAACACCTCCAAATCACCTTAGGATCTTCAAAAATGCTTGGAATTAACTTGTATGAACATGAATCTTCAAGAACTCCAAGATTTGAATTTTTGAAGTGTGTGTATGTGTGTGTGCTGTGAGTTTAGAGAGAGAGTGAGGAGAAATTGAAATCATTTTGGTGTTGGGAAAATGATTTTATTGGAGATTTTCTTGATTTTTTAAAGATCTAATGCAAGATCCCCTCAACACTTGTCCTAATTTCACATATCAAGAAAGAGGTGGGCTGCCATGGAGCTGCCAACAAGTCCCTCTCTCTCATATATACACGCATACATACACATATATAAGTTTATACAGGTATTTAACGCGTTACCGGGTATTTTATCTAGCGTTTTAACTGTGTTTTAACGCGTTTAAAATTATTTTTAACGCTATATAAAAATAAAATAACCAAAATATTGTTGAACAATATTTTATTTGTCTGGACTGGCAGCGTTGTCGGTATTTGGTAGTATGCGCCCTGTGCTGCGCGGTACGCGCTTAAATTCGCAAAATAGTTTTTAAGCGTTTTAATTGATCTTTCCTCACGAACATGATTAAATATATTATTTTAATCATAAAGGACTATTTTTAGGATTTTAACATTAATCGGGCGGTCACCGACGTTCGTTTTGCATTTTAACCGTTACGCGACAAACGTTTGTCTTAAAATTGCCAACATAATTTTTTAATAAATTTTACATTTATTAACACATCAAATAACATAAAATACATCAAATTTAATATAATTTGTCTTTTTTATTTAATCATAACATGTGTCACAACAGTACAGGTTCAAAGTATCCGGGTGTCACTCCCATACTTTAGGAAATTTCGTCCCGAAATTTAATTAGAGGAAATTTGTGAGAAAAGGTGTGGATACTTCGACTTCATTTGATCCTGTTGTTCCCGAGTAAACTCTGGGCCACGTTTGGATTCCCATCGAACTTTGACTATCGGTATGCGCTTGCGCTTGAGTTTCTTGACTTCACGGTCCAATATTTCCACCGGCTTCTCAACAAAGTGCATCGTGTTATCAACACGAATTTCATCAAGAGGGATGTGGAGGTTTTCATTAGCCAAACACTTCTTCAAATTGGACATGTGGAAAATTGGATGAAAATTTCCAAGTTGTGGAGGTAGCTCAAGTATGTAGGCTACTTTTCCAATTCTTTCAACGATCTTAAATGGTCCAACATATCATGGTGCAAGTTTTCTTTTCTTTCCAAATCTAACCACACCTTTCCAAGGGGATACCTTGAGAAGGACATGATCACCGACTTGAAATTCCAAAGGCTTCCGTCGTCTATCCGCATAACTCTTTTGACGGCTTCTAGCTGTTAAGAGGTTGTCGTGAATTTTCTGAACTTTATCCATAGTCTCTAGAATGGGTTCAGGTCCGATGAGCTGAGCTTCACCAATCTTATTCCAGCAGACTGGTGCACGACATTTTTGACCGTATAAAGCTTTGAAAGGAGCCATGTTGATGCTGGAGTGATAATTATTGTTGTAGGAGAATTCGATCAGCGGTAGATGTGAATCCCAACTACCACCAAAATCGATCACACAAGCTCTAAGCATATCCTCCAGTGTCTGGATTGTTCTTTCAGATTGTCCATCCGTTTGAGGATGATAAGCTGTGCTCAATTTGAGTTGGGTTCCCATAGCAGATTGCATGGTTCTCCAAAAGTGAGATGAGAATCGAGCATCTCGGTCAGATATGATGTTCAAAGGAACACCATGTCGGGATACAATCTTATCTACATAGATCTTGGCAAGCTTGTTAGCAGATAAATCCTCACGGATTGGCAAGAAGTGTGCAGATTTTGTCAGACGATCAATGACTACCCACATGGCTCTAGGAGTGTGCGGTAATTTGGTAATGAGATCCAAGGCAATATTTTCCCATTTCCAAACCGGTATCTCTGGTTGTTCCAATAATCTAGAGGGATGTTGATGTTCCACCTTGACTTTGAGACAAGTAAGGCATTTCGATAAGTATAAGGCAATGTCTTTCTTCATTCCCGGCCACCAATACTGGGTCCGAAGATCCTTATACATTTTGTCTGCACCAGGAACGGAATATCCAGACTTATGAGCTTCATCCATCAATAAGGTGTGGAGATTGTCTTGACTTGGAACCCATAAACGGTTCATGAAATAGAGTACCCCTTCATCTTTCGTTTCGAGTTGAAGCTCAAGATTAAGTGGTAGTTCATTTTTCAACAAGCCTTGGGGTACACATGTACGTTGAGCTTGATATATGCGGGCTTGAATATTAGATTGAACTTGAACACAATGAATCTTAACGCGTTCTTTTCGACTTAGCGCATGGGCTACGACATTCGCCTTGCCAGGATGGTAGTGAATCTCGCAGTCGTAGTCGTTTAGAAGTTCAACCCAATGTCGTTGCCTCATGTTTAGTTCTTTCTGGTCGAAGATGTGTTGGAGACTTTTATGGTCAGTGAAAACCACACATTTTGTTCTGTAAAGGTAGTGTCTCTAAATCTTAAGAGCAAAAACCATAGCGCCCAACTCAAGATCATGAGTTGTGTAGTTCTTCTCGTGGATCTTCAATTGTCTTGACGCGTAGGCTATGACTTTGTTCCTTTGCATGAGATCACAACCAACGCCTAAGTTTGATGCATCATAATATATGAAAAAGTCGTCGTTTCCCTCAGGTAAAGATAACACAGGAGCATCACAGAGTTTTTGTTTCAAGGTCTGGAAAGCTTCTTCTTCTTTGGGTCCCCACTCAAAAGGTTTGTTCTTTTGAGTTAAGGCTGTGAGAGGAACCGCAATCTTGGAGAAGTTTGCAATAAAGCGGCGATAATAACCCACGAGACCCAGAAATGAACGAACCTCAGTAGGAGTAGTAGGTGTATCCATTCCTTAATAGCAGTGATTTTGGCGGGATCTACATGTATACCTTGTTCGTTGACAATGTGTCCCAAAAATTGAACTTCCTTAAGCCAAAATTCACACTTGGAGAATTTAGCGAAGAGTTGTTCCTTCTTTAGGAGCTCCATTGTTAGATGGAGATGTTGTTCGTGGTCAGCTTGTGTCTTTGAATAAATCAAGATGTCATCAATGAAAATGATGATGAACTTGTCCAAATAAGGCTTACAAACCCTATTCATCAAGTCCATGAAAACAGCAGGAGCATTTGTGAAACCA
Source organism: Scalesia atractyloides (assembly GCA_947069175.1). Classification (NCBI taxonomy): domain Eukaryota; kingdom Viridiplantae; phylum Streptophyta; class Magnoliopsida; order Asterales; family Asteraceae; genus Scalesia; species Scalesia atractyloides. The sequence continues at coordinate 28,875,329 of CAMTDV010000004.1, forward strand.
AAAGGCATAACAGTGAACTCTTAGTGACCGTATCGTGTGCGGAAAGCAGTCTTGGGAATATCTTCTTCGAGTACACGAAGCTGATGATACCCAGAATGTAGATCGATCTTCGAAAAGCAGGTAGCACCCTGAAGCTGATCAAAGAGATCATCTATGCAAGGTAGGGGATATCGATTTTTGATAGTGAGTTTGTTGAGCTCACGATAATCGATACACATTCGGAAAGATTCATCCTTCTTCTTTACGAATAGAACAGGCGCGCCCCAAGGTGAAAAGGTCGGACGAATAAATCCTTTGTCAGATAACTCGTGTAGCTGCTTCGATAACTCTTGCATCTCAGACGGTGCAAGACGGTATGGAGATTTGGCAATCGGGTTGGCACCAGGTACAAGGTCAATACGAAACTCAATTTGACGTGCTGGGGGTAAACTAGGTAACTCTTCAGGAAACACCTCAGGATAATCCCGAACAACGGGGATGTCTTGAATAGTCTTACCCTTGTCTTTCTCCTTTACAACACGTGCCAAGAAAGCCATGTAATTCTTTCGTAGGTATCTTTGTGCTTGGGTGCTTGTCATCAATTTAAGGCTACTAGTGGGCCTTTCTCCACGAACCTCTAAGGTTTCACCAGTCGAAAGCGGTACATGAACAATCTTGTCAAAACAAACCACCTCTGCATGGTATTTGGTCAACCAATCCATTCCTACTATAACGTCAAAACTCCTAAGTTGCATTGGCGTGAGATCAATGGGAAAAAGGTGATTATTGAGGTTCAACTGGCAATTTCGAATGATAGAATCGAGTACAAGGGGTTCACCATTAGCCATCTCTATTGTTAAAGGCTTTCCTAGCTTTGTTCTAGGCTTTGCAAGTAAAGGTTCAAAGGCTAGGGATACAAAACTCTTGTCGGCACCCGAATAAAAAAGAATAGAAGCAAGTTGGTTGCTAACATAGAACGTACCGTTAACCACTGCGTTGTCGGCACGCGCTTCGTTGGCATTGACATTGAATGCTTGTCCACGAGCCGGATTCACATTAGCCAACTTCGGGCAATTGTTCCTGTAGTGAGTCAGATCCCCACAATTGTAGCAAGACCCAGGCGGAAAGGGAGGTCGTGCAGGATTTGCTGGCTGCTGGGCAGGGTTCTGAACCACTTGATTCGGAGCAGGAGGAAAGCGACATGAGTTAGCCAAATGGCCAAATCTTCCGCAGTTGGTGCAAAGACGACACTGAAAATGTCGTTGATGATGACAGTTGCACTTGTTACATAAAGGTGCAGTACCAACATACTATTTCTTGGCGGGTGGCTGTGCTGGCTGGGTAGGAGCAGCTTGATTGGTCTGTGCAACAACGGCAAAGTTCTTGGAAGCATTGCGTTTCCTAGACTTCTTTGAGGTTTCAGCCTTCTTTCCCTTCTGTTTCTCAGTCTTGGCAGATGATTTCTTGTCACCCTTGCGGTGGAGTTTACCCTTCTTGATTTGAGACTCAGTCAAGGCCGCAGGTAGCTCAATGGCTTGTCTCACAGTGGTAGGGTTGCTGCCGGTGACAATATCCTGAACATGATCAGGAAGACCATCTATGTACTTCTCAATCGCCTTATCCAGAGGCGTGACCATGGTGGGACACAGCAGGCTCAGTTCTTCGTATCGGTTCGTGTAAGCACGGTGCTCTCCACTAACTTGCTTAAGATCATGGAATTCGTTTTCCAGTGCCCTTAGTTCATGACGAGGACAAAACTCCTTCATCATAAGAGCGCGGAGCTCTTCCCATGTTTGAGCCATTGCCACATCGGCACCCCTGTCCCTCATTATACCATTCCACCATGTAAGCGCCCTCTTCTGAAATACACTGGACGCAAACTCAACCTTTCGCTCATTCGGGCATTGAACGTGACGAAACATGCTTTCGAGACTCTCGAACCACTGTAGGAGCCCAGAAGCTCCTTCAGACCCAGAAAATTGGAGCGGTTTAGCCGAATTGAATGTCTTAAAGTTGCACGGAACTGGTGCATTGTTATTGTTGTTGTTGGCTTGGTTTAACTGGGTTACTAGGTTCGAAAGTACAACAACGAATTGCTGAGCGATCATGGCTGCCATAGCGGCATCTTGAGTTTGATCACGTCGAGGAGGCATTCTATAAGAAAAGGGAACACAAAGAAATGTGTGAGATTGGCGTTGGATAAATCAAAAGGAGTTTTGAAAATATCGACAAGACATAAGGAAGGTGGCCATTTGTTCGTTACTTAAAGCAAACAAACAACACACGATGACCAATCAAAGTAAATGGGTCATTATAGTGTATTGCGAAGACATGCTTTAGCCTATAAGTGGACGCTCACCCCAAGAGTTCCCAGGTAAGAGTGACTGGTCCGATAATGTGGATTTGTACGAACTCTAGCCTTAGACAGAAAACTCAGGGTACAGGCACCCACCCTACCAGATTGCACGTGTTCACATTATTAAGACCCACACTTTGACGAGATTTGAAAACTTTAAAGACATAAAGCCTAAAAACAAATCATCTAAGGATAGATGATTGATTTTCAAAACGGATCTAAAATTTGTGTACTTGTTTTGGTAATCACCTAAGGATAGGTGATGGTATTGCTTTAAGAATCTAAACACAAGATAACTTGTGTTAGGGTCCTAGAAAGGTTATAGTCTAGGTCAAAGAATTATTAATAACCTAATTCCCTATACCCATGAGCTCTGATACCAATCTTTCTGTCACACCCCGACCGCGTAAAGCAACCAACCGCGACGGAAACGCCGGGGAGTCGTGTGGCAGAATTATTGTTTCACAACACATGATACATAAAGTTTAGTTTTACAAATAAAAATTTATTACATTGTCTTGAATCAAACAGAAACATAACATAAGGATAATAAGTTTCTTGATTTTAGATTTTCTAAGGCCCAAGTCGCCTTAAGTGAAGCACGCTCAGATCAAACATTTGTTCCTGAAACATATGTGAAAGTAAATACGTCAGCATAAAAATGCCTGTGAGTAACATAGGTTTAGTGTTGAAGATTCATGACTTTGAAAGTTAGAAGAAATGTTTTCGAAAAGTAGTCATGAACCTTATAAAATATTTCCTTTTATGAAATCAAATGAAAATCAAATGATATAAAAGAATGTTGTATGGTTAAGTAAATAACCAAATGGAAATAATATGTATAAAGTATGCCATGTTTTGTCCTTGTTCATGTGGTTTGGATAACGCCATGATATGTAATATAATAATAGCACTTATTTATAGGAAGTACCAGCGGCGTATCCACCGTGCCTTTATTATATGATACACGTCTGGTTATTCAAATCACTTATCAATAACCATCAAATAATGTCTTGTTTAAATCAATGTCAAATGTCATGTGTAAACAATGTCTAAAGTCAAGTATAAACCATGTCTTGTATCGCAAGTAAATAGTATTTACTCAAACCAAATGCATAATGTTCTGTATATTTAATTGTGTTGTACAAAACAAGTTCTTTGAATAAACAAATGTTTAAGTCAAAAGTTATGTTTTGAATACCATTGCTTTTATCGATATGAACATTTATCAGATTTGTTTATCACATACATTCAAGCCTTGAGACTGTCTCATAAACCTTTATTAGGATCAAGGTTTATTGAAAAAAAATGTTATCGGATTCTGTCATTCCCTAACACTGCCCAACAAGCCTGGGGAGCGGGAACGGGATTTGTCAAGTCCTATGGTACCATTACATACTGCCGGTTGGCGCGATCACTGTTAGTGAATGTATTATTGTCCCGTTAAACATACCAAATGTCATTTTTAATGTAAGCATGTCATGAAAATGTTTGAAAACCATGTACAAGACATACTAAGTCAATATGTCAAGTAAAAATGTTTTTATTTTTGAAATAGTGTATTATATGTACTATGTAACAAAACATGTATAATGTCATGAAAACGGAAAGTAAAGTTATGCACATATGTTTCACCATAAAACATTTATAAAACGTAAAAGAGGGGACTATGTACTCACCTTTGGTTGCGTTTTTATGTGTTAACACAATCCCACAAATTGTTTATTCGTCCTAAATACATTAAGAACGATTTAATAATCAAAACTTACAAAATACCTAAGTTTCTCCGGTACTTAGAATTTTCACATAACTTTGAGATTTTCTCAAAAAGTTATATTTTGATTATGTTGGCGTATTTATATATATGTGTTCATATATATATTTTAAGATCTTTGCAACTTGATCGATTTATTGGTGACCCTCATTACGTTATATACGTTAATACTCCCGTTTAAGCAATATATCTACGATTTGCGCGTCGTAATATATATATACCTAAACGTAAAATTAATATCGTAATTCACGTATTATGTTATATCACAACATATATACCACACTTAAATATTTAATACATATCAAATAACTCATCAAGTCACTTTAAACACATTTCTCATGTAAACCACAAATTTTCACATATAATGCGATTTCCGATCCACTTTACCGTTTCTATCGCACAAACGTCTAAACATATCATCTTTTCATATCATCATGAAATTACTTAGTAAATCACATTACACATATTCATATTCATATATCACATCATAATACACAAAGTTCACTCTTGAACAATCCATGTTCGTGTACATTGAAATATGCGTATTTAGCGTTTTCGGTTTCGTTTTCGGGCGTCGGAAGTCACGTATGACCAACCGAACACCAAAGATGCTTAACATAAGTTAAAATACTTATTTTTATATAAAAAATATCAGTTTACTTACTGATCTAAAACAGTTTGATAAAAATCTCTTAAAAAGGCGATTTTTACCGTTTTTATCGCATAGTTTCGTACCGAACTTAACCGTAACCATCCCAACTCATCATGACTTGATATTTTAACATAACACATATTATCTACTGACCAAAAAAATAATTTTAATCATATATATGCAGGCCTCATAAATAGCACAAAAATCATGCAAATATCACCCGATTTACTACTTTTCATGCCTTAAGTACAACATGCAAAGCTACCAAGTTATCACATAATTTTTATAACTTTAATATGCATCAAAGAACTTTATTTTACATGTTTATTTACTGATTTGAATGAACATTTATCATATCATGTAATAATCATCAAACCCTTGCATTTTAACTATCATTCAAGCACATGCAACAACTTAAAAACTAGTAACCCAAAACCCACATGCATGTACCTTTCAAGAATCCGATCAAACAAGATTTAATCTAAAATCAAAATACAATATCTAACACACATATATATACACTCACGGCCATATATATACACATACATACATCCATTTTTATTTTATTTAAAAAACCCATTTGTTTTAGTTTTCAAGTTAGTGTTTAAATCCAAGAACAAGAGAAACTTTCACTAAAATCTTCATCACCATGAATCATGAATTTGTTTGAAGAATAAAATGTTATACCTTCAGGATTCAAATAAGTTTTTGAATGAAAATGAGGATGTGAAGCTTGGTTCTTGCTTGAAACACCTTCAAATCACCTTAGGATCTTCAAAATGCTTGGAATTAACTTGTATGAACATGAATCTTCAAGAACTCCAAGATTTGAATTTTTGAAGTGTGTGTATGTGTGTGTGCCGTGAGTTTAGAGAGAGAGTGAGGAGAGATTGAAATCTTTTTGGTGTTGGGAAAATGATTATATTGGAGATTTTCTTGATTTTTTAAAGATCTAATGCAAGATCCCCTCAACACTTGTCCTAATTTTACATATCAAGAAAGAGGTGGACTGCCATGGAGCTGCCAACAAGTCCCTCTCTCTCATATATACACGCATACATACACATATATAAGTTTATACAGGTATTTAATGCGTTATTGGGTATTTTATCTAGCGTTTTAACCGCGTTTTAACGTGTTTAAAATTATTTTTAATGCTCTATAAAAATAAACTCACCAAAATATTTTTGAACAATATTTTATTTGTCTGGACTGGCAGCGTTGTCGTTATTTGGCAGTATGCGCGCTGTGCTGCGTAGTACGCGCTTAAATTCGCAAAAATAGAGTTTTTAAGCGTTTTAAATTGATTTTTCTTCACGAACATGATTAAATATATTATTTTAATCATTACATACTAATTTTAGGATTTTAACATTAATCGGGCGGTCACCGATGTTCATTTCGCATTTTAACCGTTACGCGACAAGCATTTGTCTTTAATTGCCAACATAATTTTTTAATAAATTTTACATTTATTAACACATCAAATAACATCAAAATACACCAAATTTAATATAATTTGTCTTTTTTTTATTTAATCATAACACGTGTCACAACACTAGAGGTTCAAATAACCGGGTGTCACATTAAACACTCCAAACTTTCTGTTTTTAAAAGGGTTTTGACCCACAAGTGATGAACAAGTCTTGAACTTGGATATTTGTGACTATTTGGGTAGCTCGGGCTATCCTACTTACAAAGTCCACACATAACTTGATAATTTCATTGTTAACTAGTATTTATTTCATTTCCTTATTGTACCATTCATGACCATCCTTGTTGTCTATGACAACTTGTGCATTGGTGAACTTTCCATTCATGACCATCCTTGTTGTCTTTGACAACTTGTGCATTGGTGAACATTCCTGTCACACCCCGATCCGCAGCGGAGTGGTACGTGGCATGATGATTTCCCATAGCTTATGACACTATTATAAGTTTAAATACTTAAAGCATCAATATTAAATTGTCACACGTAACATAGAATTCAAATATTAATACCAAGTTACATAAACGTAACCAGGTTCGATTATCGTCCCGAAATTATGAGGAAACTGCTCGAGTAAGATTAAGTGTAGGTTCCATAAATGTAACCCATATAGGTTCGATTATCAGTAATAGTATTAGGAACTCGAATCTTAAGATTAGGTTGTTCTTTAGGGCATTCAGGAATCAAGTATTAAACACGAGTCATAACGTTGTTGATATTACACTCAAACTGAGATATATTATAAAGTAAAGGTTTAGATTAGACTGTGACGGTGGCATTCCTGTTAAGGGTTGCATACCCATTTATGGAATCGCTTTCAAATGCCAAGGATACAGAAAATGAAGAATGGTAATGATTATGTACAAGATAGCCGGTTATAGGCTCTATGATCATTACAATCACGAAGCCCAAGATTGGCGTATTAAGGGTTTATTGTAGTTAAGGAGAAAATCATGTCCCAAAGATGACTTGTAACAGAGAGAGAGATTTGCAACTGAGTGAAGTATACTCGTGATACCCAAACTGCAATCCGTGTCACGACTTGGGATGTTGAAATAAAATTCTCATAAAATGACACAATTTGAGTTGAATGATCGAAATCATAGAATTTGAAATCTCCACACACATAACCAAAATGAACTAAAACTCTCATGGTTCGTTTAACGTTGCTTTTGAAAATTTTGACAGAGACACTTATATATAGGAAGTACTAACGGCGTATCCACCATGCTCTATCAAACTTTCATCCACATCGTTATTCGAATCATGATGGACAACACATGACTCCTCATGACCAATCTAACAGTCTAACGAGGCTTTTGATATTTCGATAAGAACACATATATATAGGAAGTACCAACGGCGTATCTTACCATGTCGTTATCAAATTTCATTGGCTTTGTTATTCAGATCATGATTGACAACACAAACTCAACTTACATAGAACTTCTCTCAACCAATCTAACGAGGCTTTTGATAGTTTGATAGGAAAACTTATATATAGGAAGTACCAGTGTCGTATCCACCATGTTCTTATCAAATTTCATCAGCTTCGTTAGCGGTTTTGATTGGCTCTATGCGATGACTCCACTTACTAATTAAATAAACATATCCAAACCACACACAACTAATGCATGAGCCTCGAACCCAAAAAGGGCATGACTAAATGATGGTAGTACCTACATCCATAGTTATGAGGGAAGGGTCGGTCTATGGAAAAGTGAGACGATACCCACATCACATAACCTATGGGGAAAGGTAAACAATGATGAGTGATGATGTGAAACTGCAACAACATCAAATAACAATAAAACATAACATAAATACATAACAAAACAAACCAATAGTGGGAAATAGAGTAGCGATAGTATAAAACATCAGAATAAAAGACGAAAACGATGATACATTATAAAATAGTAACGTTGAAAGCATGACAACGACACAAGTCATCAACAGTACCGATTAAGAGTTAATAATTGTATCGCTTGACGTTAATGCGTACGTCAAGGATATGAAGTGGGAGTAGTAGGTGGAGTTGATAATGAGGGAAAATCGAACGTGAAGTCGAAAGGCAAAAGAAATGAAGTAGTAGTATGGATCTTAGCTTCCTTTAGTTAGGCGATTTACGATTCAGACAAATGTAGAGACGTCGCAAAATAAATTGAAGAAACCATAACTATGTTCACGTTTATTCCGTTTTGTTAACCACATTTACACTTTACCAGGTGTAAAACAATAGTATTTTAAACTTCTATTTATAAAAGCAAGTTGGTTTATTTTGAAAAATACTTTCGTAAAGTTTCAGAAAATATCTTTGATATAAAGTGGTAAATTTTACTAAAAAAGTATATATTATATTTTGATATTATTATTTTTATAAAATCAAATTTTGAGGTCGGAAAATTTTTATCATCACCACGCACCCTAGACTTGAATTTGTCGGACTATGGGCACATGTTCGAAAGTGATTAGGGTTGTGATGTTCAAGTCGTAATGGACGACTCGTTAAAATTTTAAACTTATTACCAAAAATCACATCATTACACTTGTGTTCAAAAATTCAAAACATTCTTTATTTGATTAAATTAGTTAAAAGAAAACTCAAGTTGTTTCATTCAAAGTAGACTCATCCAATAAAACATTGTCGTGCCGCTGTCTTGGAATTGGATGAGTGCTCATTCACGTGCCTTCTAGTTATCATGGTTCTCTAGACTGGCTTGAACGGCTCGATGGTATGGAACAAGTTGGGTGTCACACGGTACGGTCGATTGATCCATTGATGGAGTGTCTGGTTGGACATATAGTAGGATCATAAGGTGGGTGTTTGGTTGCTCAAATGGGGGGATCGAGTCACGGATTTGTGAAATCATGGGACTTAGGGAAAATCCCATGATTCAAGAATACAAATCACATGAAAATATTATGGAGTATCAAAGGGTGGTAAAAGTCGAACCCTTCGACAAAGTACAAAGGATAGGGTGATTTGTTTTAAAATTATTAGAATCTCATGGAATATTAAGGATTTATTCTGGTGGTTCAAATAGAAATGATAATATAACCACATGGAACATGATATAATAATAAAACTTATCATAAAATAATACTTCATCATAAAATATTGAAAATCATAGGTTTGGCACATCATAGGGTTTAGTATGACTTCCATGAGTCACTTTCGTAATTACTTGTGCACCCGCAATTACCGAGCTTTCGCATGGTCCTCATATGTCTACCCACAGACGTATAACTTAACCCGGAGAAAATCGTGAATAATTAAACGACTCGAGTTTTGGGGTGTTGTAAAACGATGTTTGGAATTGTATCCATGAATTAACACGGACATGTTTGACATATCAAAGTGTTGTTACTTCACGTGACGTTTGGTATGACATGCTTTGGCCTAATAGGTATCAGTACTCTCATCGATAGTCCCCAGGTAGGCAAACTGGTCCATTAATTGGATTTATACGAATGCCAACCTAGACGACTGTTTTGACACCCGAAATTAGTTATGTCATGAAATGCGCATTTATCGCATCATTGACCAAAACTTTGACTCATCACTAAGACTTCAAAAGATGGAAATCAGTAGGTATGATCACTAAGGACCATAACCATCATGATCCCCATCATATTGCAAAGTTAAATTGAACTTTGTCTTGACTAATTCATGATCAAAGCTGAAAGTCAAACATAAGTCAAACTGTTCGATTTTTTGCTCAAATATGCTAATAGAATTGAACAAATCATGAATGAAACACTTACAAACACTTAGAGTAGCCAAGGAATCTCAGAAGAAGTCCCAAAGATGGTTGCAACTTCAGAAAATGGCAGATGTGAGCAAGGAAGATTGTTGCAAAAGTTCAAAGATGAAGAAGAACATGGTATTTATAGTTGAATTGGATTAATATGGTCAAGACAAGTGTTAGGAGGTGTTTTAGGATGTTAACAAGTGTTATTGAGGTGTTAGAATCAGATTAAGTGTGGCAAATTTGGAGTTAGGTGTCAAAAATTGCGACTTGGTGCCAAGGAATGCAGCTGGAAGCTGCCAGCAAACTTTCTATCAAAACATGGGCATTGCCGTACGCGACAGGTACCCCTCCAGGGCGTCGCGTACCGCCAAGCCCCCCATCTGAAGTTTTAAAAATGGCAGAATAGGTCCCTGCACATGTTTTTGATGGTTTTTGACGTTTTTAACATTCGTTAACCCAATTTTTAAGCTCTATAGGGACGTTAAAGCATAGGGAACTTGAAATATGCTTAAAAATATCTCAGAGGTCAGTTCGTTTAGTCGTACGGTTGCGGTTTTCGGTTAATCATGACGAAAATCGTAACGAATGATATTTTTGCATTCCAATCACTTAAATATAATATTTTAATGATTACAAAAAGTTTTGGATGTCCGTACATGTTCCGGATAGCTAAATACGCGAAAAGGCATAGTTTCACAGAAATTACAAAATTGCCCCTGGACTGGTATAAGCATTTTTTTGCCACACCGTACCTTCCAAAACTTATTTCTAAGTTATGTTAAGGTTATTTAGGGTATGTTTAACTTATTCCCTTGTCCTGGAGCATACGTTGCGTTAAACTGATTATCTTTGCGTAACGGTTTGCGATTACACTTCTAGAAAATGTTTAAAAGATCGGATTTGAACAAAGATTAAAAATACGCAAATGTCATAAGTAAATATACAAAAATCATAAATGAAATACAAAATTTCATTAAATATAACATTGTCAGATAAAGTACAAAGATCGGAAAGCACAGATGTCATAGTCTCCCCTACTTGAGGAAATTTTGTCCCGAAATTTAACTAGAGGAAACTGTTGTGAATAGATGCGGATATTTCGCCTTCATTTAGTCCTCCCGTTCCCAAGTAAACTCTGGGCCACGTTTGGATTCCCAGCGAACATTGACTATCGGTATACGTCTGTGCTTAAGCTTCTTGACTTCATGATCCAATATTTCCACAGGTTTCTCAACAAAATGCATCGTGTCATCAACACGAATTTCATCAAGGGGTATGTGGAGGTTTTCATCAGCCAAACACTTCTTTAAATTGGATACATGGAAAGTTGGATGAACGTTTCCAAGTTGTGGAGGTAGCTCAAGTTTGTAGGCCACTTTTTCTGATTCTCTCAATGATCTTAAATGGTCCAACATATCGTGGCGCAAGTTTTCCTTTCTTCCCGAATATAATCACTCCTTTCCAAGGGGATACCTTGAGTAGGACGTGATCACCAACTTGGAATTCCAAAGGCTTGCGTCGTTTGTCCGCATAACTCTTTTGACGGCTTCTAGCTGTCAAAAGACTTTCACGAATTTTCTTGACTTTGTCCGTTGTGTCATGAATAAGTTCAGGTCCAGTGAATTGAGATTCATCAATCTCATTTCAACAGACAGGTGAATGACATTTTCGACCATAAAAAGCTTTGAAAGGAGCCATATCAATGCTGGAGTGATAACTATTGTTGTAGGAGAACTCGATTAATGGTAGATGCCAATACCAACTACCACCAAATTCGATCACACAGGCTCTAAGAATATCCTCCAATGTTTGGATTGTTTTTTCAGATTGTCCATCCGTTTGAGGATGATAAGCAGTACTCAAATTAAGCTTAGTTCCCATGGCAGTTTGCATGGTTCTACAAAAGTGAGATGAGAATCGAGCATCTCGGTCAGATATGATATCCAAAGGAAAACAATGACGAGATACTATTTCATCCACATAGATCTTAGCAAGTCTGTCAGTAGAGAAGTCCTCACGAATGGCTATAAAATCTGCTGACTTTGTTAGTCGATCAACGACTACCCAAATGGCATCATGTCCTTTAGGTGTACGCGGTAATTTGGTAATGAGATCCATGGCAATGTTTCCCATTTCCAAACCGGAATCTCTGGTTGTTTAAGTAAACCAGAAGGATACTGATGTTCTGCTTTTACCTTAAGACATGTAAGGCATTTAGATACGTAAAAGGCAAAGTCTTTCTTCATACCCGACCACCAATACTGAGTACGAAGATCCTTATACATCTTGTCTGCACCAGGATGAATTGAAAAACGAGACTTGTGAGCCTCGTCATAATCAAAGTGCAGAGATTGTCTCGGCTTGGAACCCACAAACGGTTCAGATAATAAAGTAACTCATTGTCTTTTGTTTCGAGTTGAAGCTCAAGATGATGTGGTAATTCCTTACCCAGCATGCCTTGCGTAACACAAGTACGTTGAGCTTTAAGAATGCGTGTCTGGATGTCAGATTGAACTTGAACACAATGTAGCTTAACACGTTCTTTACGACTTAATGCATCAGCTACAACATTCGCCTTACCAGGATGGTAGTGAATTTCGCAGTCGTAGTCATTCAGAAGTTCAACCCATCGTCGTTGTCTCATGTTAAGTTCTTTCTGGTTGAATATATGTTGGAGACTTTTGTGGTCCGTGAAAACCACACACTTCATACCGTATAGGTAATGTCTCCAAATCTTAAGAGCGAACACAACGGCTCCCAACTCAAGATCATGAGTGGTGTACTTCTTTTCGTGGATCTTTAGCTGTCTTGATGCATAGGCTATAACTTTGTCTCTTTGCATGAGAACACAACCGAGGCCTAAGTTAGACGCATCACAATATACAACAAAGTCATCGTTACCCTCGGGTAAAGATAGAATAGGAGTATTGCAGAGCTTCTGTTTCAAAGCCTGGAAAGTCTCTTCCTGTTTGGGTCCCCACTCAAAAGGTTATTCTTTTGAGTTAAAGCAGTGAGGGGAACCGCAATCTTGGAGAAGTTAGCAATGAAACGATGGTAATAACCTGCGAGACCTAAGAATGAACTAACTTCAGTAGGAGTAGTAGGTGTACTCCAATCTCTAATTGCACTTATCTTGGCGGGATCTACATGTATACCTTGTTCTTTGACAATGTGACCCAAAAACTGAACTTCCTTAAGCCAAAATTCACACTTGTAGAATTTGGCGTAAAGTTGCTCCTTCTTGAGAAGTTCCATCGTTAGAAGGAGATGTTGTTCATGATCGGCTCGTGTCTTGGAAGGAATCAAGATGTCATCAATAAAAACAATGATGAACTTGTCTAAATAAGGCTTACAAACCCTATTCATCAAGTCCATAAAAACAGCAGGAGCATTGGTTAAACCGAAGGGCATAACAGTAAACTCATAATGACCGTAACGAGTGAGGAAGGCTGTCTTGGGAATATCTTCCTCGAGTACACGAAGCTGATGATACCCGGTACGTAGATCAATCTTCGAAAAGCAAGTAGCACCTTGTAGTTGGTCAAATATATCATCAATGCGAGGTAGGGGATATCGATTCTTGATTGTGAGTTTGTTGAGCTCACGGTAATCGATACACATACGGAATGATCCGTCTTTCTTTTTCACAAATAGAACTGGAGCACCCCAAGGTGAAAAGCTCGGACAAATAAATCCTTTGTCTGAAAGTTCCTGAAGCTGTTTCGATAATTCTTGCATTTCAGACGATGCAAGACGGTAGGGGGATTTGGCTATTGGGTTGGCACCAGGTACAAGGTCTATACGAAACTCAACTTGACGAGCAGGAGGTAACCAGGTAGTTCATCAGGAAACACCTCAGGATAATCTCGAACAATGGGGATATCTTGAATAGTTTTGCCCTTGTCTTTCTCCTCTACAATATGTGCCAAGAAAGCCACATAGTTCTTTCGCAAGTATATCTGAGCTTGGGTACAAGTCATATGTTTAAGGCTACTAATGGGTTTTTCTCCATGAACTTCCAGAATTTCACCAGAAGGAAGAGGTATACGAACAATCTTATCAAAACAAACCACCTCCGCATGATGTTTTGTTAACCAATCCATTCCCACTATAATGTCAAAGCTCCCAAGTTGCATTGGTGTGAGGTTAATAGGAAAAAGATGGTTATTGAGGTTCAATAGGCAACCAGGAATGACAGAATCGAGTATAAGAGGTTCACCACTAGCTATTTCTACTGTCAAGGGTTTTCCTAGTTTGGTTGTTGGTTTCGCAAGTAAGGGCTCAAATGTTAAGGACACAAAACTTCTAGCAGCACCCGAATCAAATAGTATAGAAGCAGGATGGTTGTTAACAAAGAACGTACCATTCACCACCTCATTGTCTACACGTGCCTCGTTTGCATTGATATTAAAAGCTCGTCCACGAGCCTGGTTCACATTTGCCAACCTCGGACAACGGTTCCTATAATGGGTAAGATCCCCATAGTTGTAGCAAGATCCTGGTGGATATGAGGTCGTGCAGGATTGCCTGGCTGCTGAACTGGGTTTTGTACGGCTTGGTTCTGAGCAGGAGGACAACGATAAGTGTTGGCCAGATGGCTAGATCGCCCATAATTTGTACAAACATGACACGGTAGCTGGGGTTGGTGGTGACTGTTGCATCTATTGCACAAAGGTGCATTGCCAACATACTTTTTCTTAGTTGGTGGTTGAGCAGGCTGATTAGGAGCGGTTGGATTGGGTTGAGTAGTGACAGCAAAATTCTTGGAAGCCTTGCGCTTCCTAGACTTCTGGAACCTTCAGCTTTCTTACCTTTCTGTTTCTCAGATTTCTTAGATGATTTCTTGTCACCCTTTCAGTGGAGCTTACCCTTTTTGATCTATGATTCGGTCAGTGTTGCAGCGAGCTCGATGGCTTATCTAACAGTGGTAGGGTTGCTGCCAGTGACAATATCCTGAACCTGGTCAGGAAGACCATCTATGTATTTCTCGATTGCCTTATCCAAAGGCGTCACCATTCTCAGGACACAACAAGCTCAACTCCTCATACCTATCAGTATGCGCACGGTGCTCGCCACTGTCTTGATTTAGGTCATGAAACTCATTTTCGAGTGCCCACTTTTCGTGACGGGGGCATAACTCTTTCGTCATCAAAGTCCTGAGTTCTTCCCAAGTCTGACCCATAGCAACGTCAGCACCCCTATCTCTCATCACCCCGTTCCACCAGGTGAGCGCTCTCTTTTCAAACACGCTCGATGCAAATTCGAACTTGCTCTCATTCGGACATTGGACATGGAGAAAAGTATTCTCAAGACTCTCAAACCACTGTAGGAGCATAGTTGCTCCCGCAGAACCACTAAACTTGAGTGGTTTAGCTGAATTGAACTGTTTAAAGTTGCAAGAAGCAGGTGCATTATTGTTATTGTTGGCTTGGTTCATCTGAATTACGAGATTAGGTAGTACGACAACAATCTGCTGAGCTATCATAGCTGCCATCGCGGCGTTCGGATTTGCGTTTGCGTCTTGACGAGGAGGCATTCTAAAAGAGAGAAAACATGAAAGGAAATGAGTGAGATGAATGTTGGATAATTCAAAATGAGATGATAAAATATCGACAAATGTAAGGATGGTGATCATTCATTCGTTACTCGAAACAAACGAACGACACACAATGACTAATCAAAGTAAATGGGTCTTTATAATGTATCGCGAAGACATGCTTTAGCCTATAAGTGGAGACTCACCCCAAGAGTTCCCAGGTAAGAGTGACTGGTCTGATTAACTGGATTTGTACGAATACTCTAGCCTAGACAGAAAACTCAGGGTACAGGCACCCACCCTTCCAGATTGCACGTGTTCACATTATTAAAACCCAAAATTTGACGAGATTTTGAAAACATCGAAGGCTTAACACCAAAAACAAATCATCCAAGTATGGATGATTGATTTTTTTAAAATCATCTTTAAAATTGTGTTTATGTTTTGATGTTCACCTAAGGATAGGTGACGGTACTGTTTTAAGAATCTAAACACAAGATAACTTGTGTTAGGGTCCTAGAAAGGTTATAGTCTAGGTCAAAGCATTACTAATAACCTAATTCCCTATAACCATTGGCTCTGATACCAATCTTTCTGTCACACCCCGACCGCGTAAAACAACAAACCGCGGCGGAAACGTCAGGGAGTGTCATAACAGAACTATTGTTTCAATAACCATGGCACATGAAGTTAAGTATTATTTAATTATAGTGTTTACATGTCTTGGATTAAAAATGGAAATACAACAAAAATTAAATGTTCTTCTTGCTTCTATTGTCACTAAGGCCCAAAGTCTGCCCTATGTGTAGCATGATCAACCTCAAACATTCGCTCCTGAAACATATGTGAAAGTAAATACGTCAGCATAAAAATGCCTGTGAGTAACATAGGTTTTGTGATGATGTTTCATGGATTTGATTATTGTATGGAAATGTTTGAAATAATACAAAAGTAGCCATGAACCATAAAAAGGTTGCTTTTATAAACATCATATGAAAATCAATACGATATAAAAGATGCAATGCATGGTTAAATATATAACCAAAAGTAAGTCTTGTATTGTATAAAAATGTCATGTTTTGTATAAAATATGTCGTGTCTTGTATTTTGTTTGAGATGTTTTAGATAACACCACAATATGTAAGATAATAAAAGCACTTATATAGGAAGTACCATCGGCATATCCACCATGCTTTTATCGTATTACACACGTCACGATATTTAAATCACTCACCATAACCCAACCATCAAAAGTCTTGTTTAAACCAAAGTAATGTAAACCAAGTCATGTAAACCAATGTCATGTAAAACAAAGTCATGTATAAGCAAGTCTTGTGTAAACAAATGTCAAGTATGAACCAAATGTCTTGAATAAACAAAGTCTTGTGCAAACCAATGTCAAGTAATAATTAATTGTCTTTAATAGTCAAAATGTCTTGTATAAAACACGTCTTTGAATAATCAAAAGTTATGTTTTATAAACCATTGCTTTTATTGTTTTAACATATATTTAGATTGCTGGCAAGCACATTCAAACCTTGTTGACAGTCCAATAGACCCTTATTAGTCAAAGGTCTATCCATTTCATCGGATTTTGTCATTCCCTAAAGTCGCTTCCAAACAAACCCGGGAAGTGGGAACGGGGTTGTCAATCCTATGGTACCATTACATACTACCCCGGTCGACGTGATCAATGTTAATGAATGTATTAAGTCAATCTCTAACGCACCAAGATGTCATGAACAATGTAAGCAAAATGTCTTTGAAAACCATGTACTAGTACGCTCAGTCAACATACATAGCAAGAAATGTCTTTGAAAACCATGTACTAGTATGCTCAGTCAACATACATAGCAAGAAATGTCTTTGAAAACCATGTAGTAGTATGCTCAGTCAACATACATGGCAAGAAATTTCTTTGAAAATTAACGTGATAAATATGCTAAGTCAATATTTGAAACAAAATGCAATGGAAATCATGTAGTATATGTACTATGTAATCAAAGCATGTATAAAGTCATGAAAGCACGAAAGTAATTATAGGCACATATGCTTCACCCCAAAATATTTGAAAACATAAAAGAGGGGAACTATGTACTCACTTGATATTTCTAGTGTATCTTTGTTCAAAGATCAAATCAAACTCAAGTGTCCGAAGATTCATACGGGTCCTAAATATCGGAAAAAACTATGTTAGAAACAAGACTTGAAATCGGAGGATTTGGATAGAATGAGACCTTATAAACCAAATGAGTATTGGAACTCATATGAAATGGTTTAATAAAGTTTACATTCTGAGTTGGAAAGTTCCGAAGTGCTTTTGACCCGTTATGACTCGTTAAGGTAGTTTAAGCCACTTTAACGCGTCATTTGCGTAACTACGCATTCGGATGGTTTGATATGTGTTATGATAAGACCAAATTGCCAACATATGTTTAATATTGTTGTTACATCAGATTGTATATCAAAATTCATGTTACATATGCTTATAGTTGATTTATTTGCAAAAAGGGCATTTTGGTCATTACTGAAGATCATAACACCAATTTATTATAACACTAACCAAATTATATGACCATAAGGTATAACCTCGGAGAGTTATTCCCTTTATAATTATGGTCATAAATATGTATTTGGTTGGGTCTAAAGATCAACCAAATGGGTCGGATTCGAAAGTCAAAGCGGTGGTCAAAACCGTTCAACAAACAATCCTAGACAAGAAATATACTAAAAGTGAAGAGTTAGACATGTTTTAATATGTCTAACTAAGTTGTAAAAGAGTTTTGGCACCAAAACAAACTGTTTTGGCAAGTTCCGTCATGAAATGCACATTTATCGCATCATTGACCAAAACTTTGACTCGTCACTAAGACTTGAAAAGATGGAAATCAGTAGGTATGATCACTAAGGACCATAACCATCATGATCCCCATCATATTGCAAAGTTAAATTGAACTTTGTCTTGACTAATTCATGATCAAAGCTGTAAGTCAAACAGAGGTCAAACTGTTCGATTTTTAGCTCAAATATGCTAATAGAATTGAACAAAGCATGAATGAAACACTTACAAACACTTAGAGTAGCCAAGGAATCTTAGAAGAAGTCCCAAAGATGGTTGCAACTTCAGAAAATGGCAGATGGGAGCAAGGAAGATGGTTGCAAAAGTTTAAAGATGAAGAAGAACATGATATTTATAGTTGAATTGGATTAATATGGTCAAGACAAGTGTTAGGAGGTGTTCTAGGATGTTAACAAGTGTTATTGAGGTGTTAGAAGCAGATTCAGTGTGGCAAATTTCGAGTAGGTGTCAAAAATTGCGACTTGGTGGCCAAGGAATGCAGCCGGAAGCTGCCAGCAAACTTTTTGTCAAAACAAGGGCGTCGCCGTATGCGACGGGTACCCCTCCAGGGCGTCGCGTAGCGCCAAGCCCCCCATCTGAAGTTTTAAAAATGGCAGAACAGGTCCCTGCACATGTTTTTGATGTTTTTAACATCCGTTAACTGAATTTTTAAGCTGTATAGGGACGTTAAAGCAAAGGGAACTTGAAATATGCTCAAAAATATCTCAGACGTCGGTTCGTTTTGTCACACCCCAACCGATGGCGGAAACATCGGGATGAGACGAACAAATTGCTCAAAACGTAATAAAACTACTTTGCGATAATAATTTAAGTAAACTCTCATTGATTAACAATAATTGGAATACATTGTTCAGATATCAAATACAACAAGTTCAAATGTCAAACAACATAAACGAAAAATACGAGTTCAAAATTTGGGCATGTATCTAATCCACCCTAATTGTATTCTTCCATGCATCAACGTAGTTTCTTGCTACATGTATTAAAATAATATATATCAACAATAATGTTGGCGAGTATATAAGTTTGATACATAGCACAATAAATAATAATTTTGTCTAATATCCAACATGGAAACATTGTGTATAAACGATGGAAGCATACTAAACATGTGAAATTATATGTCAAACCAAAGTCTAACGCAATTGTGCTTACCCAAACATCGTCGACACGAAACGGGTGTAATATAGTTTACTCAACAATACCACTAGTTTACGGGCGGTGCGTTACCCTATAGCGCTATAATTGTTAAGGCAGGTTAGCTAAGTTAATGAGCATATAACACAAGTCTAACATAGCATACTAATAATCGAGCATACAAACAAGTTTCATGTTATGTGAGGATAGAGTATATTGTGTAAACAAGTTTAATGTGATAAGTGCTTTTTTACATATTGCGCCCAAAATGTGTAAAACGTAAAATGGGATCGAGTATACTCACGTTTTGCAAGTGTTCCGACTTGAATTCTGAGAGCGGTTGTTTGATTAGTTTGGAGCACCTCCTCCTTCTACACGAAGAAACAAAAGGTGTATGAGTATTGGAAGTTAACGGAAGATTATAGAATTCGGAATTTAAATAACGTGAAAAATAGTATTATTAAATAATCATCTCGTAGTCATAGCGCTTGTTCTTGACACTATAGAAAACCTCAAGGGTTTTGGTGTGTTTTCATGGATTCAAGACCCATTAGAATCGTGACAAGCGTATGGTCTTAAGTGATGTAACTAGTGTCTTAACAAGTAACTAATAAGCTATTATTAAGTTTGTTACTTATATTATACTTAGGTTATATATATAATACATATAATTCAAGCATGAGGTAGAAGATCAAGTCTCCATTTAGGTACCTCAAGTGTCATGGATTTTATGTAGGAGGTAGGAAGAACAAGCTCCCATTTAGGTACCTCGGACGTTCACCACTACACTTGTGTTATAAACACAAGGAGGCGCATGAACTTACAAGAAGAAAGAACTAATCTAATGGAAAACATCAAGTAGTGTGTGGATTTTAAGATGGGTAGCCAAAGCTAGACTAAACATCACACATGCATCAACTTAAACTTGGACACTATTTGTGAATGTAAACCCATGATGAAAACAGAAAGTTTGTGAGGTTTTCACCTCTAATTTGACATGTCTCAACCTTGTTTTAAGCCTAACCAACCACATATAGTGTTGTAAGTATTAGGACATAGGTTTGAGATGAGTTGAACTCAAGTTAAACAAGTTTTATAAAAGTTTGAAGAATATAAATCAAAAGAATCCACTTTGGAGCCTTTTTCGCGACATTCCAAGGCCTTATTTTCCATGGAAAACCATTGGAGACGTGCACATGGTCAAACCAAGCAAGTGGGAAAAAGAATGGAGTGTTTTCGTTGGGAAACGAGTGAGTTACACTCACTTTAGTGAAGAAGAGTAATTCTGCCCGAATTTGCAACTTTCAGCTTGATTATGGAGGATTTGAGAGTGATTTGGAGGATTATAAAGTGGAAATAATGTGGATTAGGAGTGGTATTTATAGGGAAGAGTTAGGAGGTAGTTAGGAAGGGTTTAATGGGGGTTTAAGGTGATTGGAGGTGGAGAAAAGGGTGGGATCCGTGCATAAATCGCGAGCCAAAAGACATTATGCCTTCCCAGATGGTCTTGCGGACCGTAAGGGTTTTTCTCTTACGGTCCGTAAGGACTTAATATATATATATATATATATATATATATATATATATATATATATATATATATTTGTTTATTTTTTTTTTGCAACACATGTAATTGTCATATGTTGCTAGTTTATGAATAAATAAGGGTTTTAAGGTACATTTATCACATGACATAAGCTTCATAAATTGCGTATAAATCGGGCAAGTCACATATTGCAATACATCAAACGTTTTCGTGTGTTGAGAATCACATAGCATATAAATAGAGTATAGTTGAGTTTAACATGGTAAAAATAGAATACGTTTTCATTACGAATCAAGTCTCAAACAAAGATTACAATAGAATGATAATTACAACGATAACAAAGGTTTCCAAAAATAGAATACGACAAGGGCTTTCTAAATAAAGAAAGTGTGAAAACGCCGGGCGTTATACGTTTGGTCGTACGGTTGCGGTTTCGGTTAATTACGATGAAAATCGTAACGAACGCCTAAATGACCATAAATGCGTAACGAATGATATTTTTTGCATTCCAATCACTAAAATATAATATTTTAATGATTACAAAATTTTTTAGTTGTTCGTACATGTTCCGTATAGCGAAATACGCGAAAAGGCATAGTTTTGCAGAAATTGCAAAATAGCCCCTGGAGTGGTATAAGCATGTTTTTGCCATACCGTACCGTCCAAAACTTATTTCTAAGTTATGTTAAGGTTATTTAGGGTATGTTTAACTTATTCCCTTGTCCCAGAGCGTACGTTATGTTAAACTGATTATGTTTGCGTAACGGTTTGCGATTACACTTCCAGAAAATGTTTAAAAGATCGGATTTGAACAAGGATTAAAAATACGCAAATGTCATAAATAAATATACAAAACTCATAAATGAAATACAAAATTTCATTAAATATAACATTGTCGGATAAAGTACAAAGATCGGAAAGCACAGATGTCACAATACCGAGCTCGACCCATGGCCGTGGGGAACCGGTCAGCCAGGTGGATCCACGCGAAACCTGTGACACAAAGCGAGTAACACATAGATGCACGTATAGACGAACAATAGAAATTAGCAACAAGTGATACATAGAAAAACATCGAATAGCATGTTATCAGTTTAAATAATAAATTTGAAATCAAGCACGAGATACACCCTAAAAAGAGTTAATGACAAAAAGGGGGAAATAGTTGAATCTACTCACTAGTTGCGAATAACGAATCCACGAGAATTACCGCACGAGTATCCGAGATATATCAAATGATCAAATCACCCTAGAATAAATGTAACCAAGATTTTAAATTAACGGAACGACAACAATGGGTCAGTGATTCGAGTTATTGATTTGGAGACTTTTGTATAATCTAGTTTATAAATCATAGTTCTAAAAATAAAGCTATATTAATAGTCGAAACTAAATAGTTACAATTACGACGAGATTCAAAATAATCAATTTATACAAAAAGTTACCCAAACTTGTATTTTATAATTAAAATGGCTATTCTTATTAGATAATCACCAAAATTTATATAACTTATATAAAAATTCCATTTAGAACACAAGGTCGTGCGACCTTTAATTATAAATTAAATTGCCCAATCAAAATTTAAATTCCCCAATTATGAACTGATCTAGCAATCTTTGCACACTTAAAAGAATTATTCCTTTGTAAATTTGAAGATTTGTAGTGTCCAAAATCTCCAGCAGCTTGGCAAAATAGTATATTCTTCTAGAATTACTAATTAATAAAAAACACAAATATAACCTTGCTTTAGTAAATTTAACGAAATATGGATATAGGACAATATATTGTGTTATGGAAATTTATTTAATTGACAAATCTAACCTTCACATATTTCTAAAGCTAAAGAAAAGGTGTCCCACAACTAATTCATGTTGTCATTATATATAAAAAAAATAGTCATCTTCTTCCTTATATAAAAACACAGTTTAAGATGATTTACCACCACTAATCCGATTGATTAATTCTAGCAAAGAATATACTAAGGACTAAAAAATTACCTTGGCATCAAGATCAGAGACCAAAGACAAGACGGTGTTTTCGTTTTACGCCGCGCCTCTCCGGGTGAGAACAAAGAGCGGAAAAGTGGATTGGTGCTCTGTGACACCGGTTCGATATTACAGGCGACGTTGGCGGTGATTGCTTGGTGGCGTGGCGTGAGATTTGTTAGCGAACACAGACAAAATTAACGAGAGAAAGGAATGAAGTAGCGATCCCAACGTTCATCACCCAAGTGTTTGAGGAATATTTTATCGGTATATCGAATCATAGACATGGAAGCTTTCATATTTGGCGCGGGTTTCATTTGTTGGGACTAGTAACCGTTTCTTCTCCACATTTACAATCCCACTTACGTTACTTAATTCACTACTAATTGATTAATATTTAATATCACCACTAATTGATAAACAAATTATACCACCACCACGTTATCCTCTTTTCATTCAATTTAAAATGATTTTAGTTCTTTCTAAACAACTTATAGTAATTTAATCTCTAATTATTAACTGTTATAAACACCAAGATCTCTATTTAATTGAGTTTGCTTTTTTTTTTTTTTTAAACTTCAACAATATATTGCAAATCGTTCTATATGTAACATTACAATTTAAGTTACTAATAGCTTAGTTAAATATCATTTAAATCATGATTCATAACGTATTTTTATATGTAGGTTATAAATTAAATGATACCATTGACTATCTTCATTGCTATTACTATAATGATTATTATTAGTATTATGTTCTTATAAAACACTTTACTAATATTTTATTAACAAGTAAGCATTCAGGATACATTTTAAAAATAATTGATATGATCAATTGGAAATTTGAAATTGGATAAGGAGCCGGGCGGGTTACGGAGATCCATTTTTGGTGGATGTTACAGTCTCCCCAACTTTTCGGAATTTCGTCCCGAAATTATGAGGAGACTGCTCGAGTAAGATTAAGTGTAGGTTCCATAAACGTAACCCACATAGGTTCGATTATCAGTAATAGCATTAGGAACTCGAATCTTACGATTAGGTTGTTCTTTAGGGTAGTAAGGAATCAAGTATTAAACACGAGTCGTAACGTTGTTGATACTACACTCAAACTGAGATATATTATAAAGTAAAGGTTTTGATTTGATTGTGGCGGTGGTGTTCCTGTTAAGGGTTCATACCCATTTATGGAATCGCTTTTAAATGTCAAGGATGCAGAAAATGAAGAATGCTAATTATTATGTACAAGATAGCCGGTTATAGGCTCTATGATCATTAAAATCACGAAGCCTAAGATTGGCGTATTAAGGGTTTATTGCCGTTAAGGAGAAAATCATGTCCCAAAGATGACTTGTAACACGAGAGAGTTTGCAACTGAGTGAAGTATACTCGTGATACCCAAACTGCAATCCGTGTCACGACTTGGTGTTGGTGCAGAATGTCTATGTCTTAGTCTTATATCGAGTCTGTATAGATTAGATGTGAATAGGCTAGCTAAACGAAGTATTTATGTAGTTTGGTAGCAAGTTCGTTTGAGATGGCTTGTGGATGTCAAGTTCGGCCGAACTTGACATAGTCAAGTTCGCCCGAACTCATACTCACTCCAGCGAACTTACTCACCTATAATAGCTAGCTTGATCTTGTCATTTGTAACTTTTGCGCTCTGAGAGGCGAAGCTCTGTCAAACTGGAGATTTGAAGTTTATCAATGAAATTGACGTTTAACTGATTAATTCTTGTTATTTGGTAATTGTGTCATAATATTTCCGCTATTATAGACAATAGATATCAAATCTAGGTTCCTATGCTACAAGGAGCGGTCCTCCAAGTGGTATCATAGCTAGAATAACTTGATTTGATTGATATCAAGACAAGAACATCTCTAATTTTACTCCATTCTTCTATTTTTCTTAACTTTTACACTAAGAAAGAAGAATTTATGGGAAAATTGTGTCCAAATTTGAATATGTCATGTTAAATACATCATAGACAAACCCCTGAGAGTTTGGAGATTAAAATCAAACGAATTGGTGTCAAATTGTTGCATAAACCATGTTTTCAAAACTCATCTTCATCGAACTTATAAGCCAAGTTCGACCGAACTTGACTTAGAAACTCACTTTTTAAGTGATTTTCTATCAAGTTCGCTCGAACTTGAAGGTTTTTGTGTGAAATTTTTGATAAGTCCGACCAAACTTGTGTCAATTTCATTGTTTTTCTTCAAGTTCGCTCGAACTTAAGGAAAATTATTGAAGTTCGTTTCAAGTTCGGCCGAACTTGCAAAGTTTTCTTCAAAAATTAATTGTAAGTTCGCTCGAAGACAATCAGGGATATTTTCAAATCAAAACACATAAGTTCGACCAAACTTGTGTGTAAAACTGAAATTATTCATTCATCATCTACAAGTTCGAACGAACTTGTAGAAAGTCTAATCATTTTCAAAGTTTGAACGTGTTTTCAGCGTACATGTGTCGACATTCACGATGGATGATCTTCAGAGAGCGTTTATGTCAGGAGTGAGTACGTCCAATGCTAATGTGATACAACAAGTCAACCTTGACAACGAAATGAGCACTTCCGTCAAACCTCCGAAGTTAATGAGTATGGACGAGTACGAGGGATGGAAGGAGAAGTTCAGTTATTGGGTTGAGGCCATGCATTTCCAAAGCTGGGTGGCTATTAAGAGGGGTTATGTCGTTCCGTTAGATGAAAATCAGCAAGTTTTGGAAAAGTACAAGTACTCCACAATACAAAAAGATGAGTACGTTGCTGAGAAAAAGATGATCAGTCTCATTATACAATCCGTTAAAGCGAGGGAACTATGGTTATCATTGCAAAAGAAATACCAAGGAAGCGTAGAGATGATCAAGAGTAAAAAAGCTCTTATCTTGAAGGAATTTGATATTTTTACCATGATGAAGGGCGAGACAATGAAACAGATGATTGAACGTTTTTGTCATCTGAAGGTCCAAATGAGGAGACACGGTCTTGAGAAGACAGAACTAGAGTACATCGACAAGCTTGCTGATGCGTTACCTGACGGAGAATGGACTACATATCTCATGGTATTGAAAGAAAGTCCGAATTGGGAATTCTTCAAGCTGTCTACATTCATCGATAAACTTGAAGGTCATGAAATGGAACTTCTAAAGATCGCAAAGTCGAAGAATTCTAACACTGTTCAAGATGTTGGTCTATATTACAAGAATGGAATGCAAGACAACATTTCAAGTCCAAAGATTCAAACAACATTCAGTGCAAACATGAATTCTTCGCCATAGGATCAAAATCAATCATATCCACAGTATGATCAAAGTCCACAAGGTTCTTCGTTTTCAAGCACACGATCAAATGCTTCATATCAGAGTCAAACTAATCAGAATCAACAAACGAATGCTGATCCGAATGTGTACAAATGTAACATTGCTATTAACTTAAACAATGTTGTTTCTGAGCAAGTTGCTAAGCAACACATGAATCTTCTCGCTACAGTTCTTGAATCGTATGAAAGTCTGGTTGCCGGAAAAATTGGCAATCCAGAGATGACCGCCGGAGATTATAATCAGGTGGACGAAGAAGAACTGGAACTGATGGATATAAAATGGTCTTTAGCTTCTATCATTCGAAGGGTGACAAAGTTTGTTGCGTTCACTGGCCGAGATATCGAAAATTCAAGCAACAAGCTAGGGTTTGATAAATCAAAAGTCACTTGTTTTAGATGCCGACATAAGGGGCATTTCAAGAGAGAGCAAGAATGCTGAGGCAAGCGGCAATCAGAGTCCGTTCGGAAGTGGAAGTGATTACTAGAAAAAGTCTCTTCAGCATAAACCATTTCCAAAGAAGACTCAAGTTGAGATTCAAGAAAAATCATCCAACAATACCGAGAAGGTGATGGTTGCTACCAACGAGCATGATGGTTTTGATTGGAACTCTTATATTCGGAAGAAAACCGAACTGGCTTTGATGGCTGAAATTGTCGAAGATACATATGCTGAGGAAGCAGCTCTGGAGAATGTCCTACTTGAACAATATCTGCAAGAACAAGAAGAAGAGGAAACTTATCTTCACATGAAGACACAAGGCATTTAATCTACTAACTCAACTTCTAGTTTTGCAGGTGATTTTGATGGAAGTTCTCATGAGCAAGTGGTTGAGAAGAATTCGTTTGATGAAGAAGTCATTGATGCTACTCAAGAAATGAATGCTGAAAACCTCACGGACATTGCCAATAAAGCTATGATGGCAAATCTAACAAAGGTAGGTCCAGAGGTAAAGATAGTCGAAAAGGAAGTTGTCAAAGTGCAAGTTGTGGAGGTTGAGAAACCTTGCACAAAATGTACCGAGCTATGTGCTAAATGTGCCGAAAAATCACAAATTATCACTGAACTCAATGTACAGAATGAACATTTCAAATATGATTATTGTACAATGAAGGAAGCGTATGACAAAATGAAAGATGATTATGGCAGGCTCGACAGAAATAATATTGAACCACATGACACTGTGAGGATGTTAAAAGGCACGGTGATGGATAAAAAAAAAGCAATAAATATTTACATTAACACCATTTTCGAAACTAAACAACAACTCCAGGACATGAAAATTGAAACAGAACGCGTTCAACAACTTTTAAGAAGTTATACACTAACGCATATGTCATCGATCATATTCTTCCCACGATTTCGTCGGAAGAAAATGATAAAAGGTCTAAAAAGAAAAATGGTAAAGAATACAACAATGTTCCTCCACCCCTATGCGAGAAATATTGTCGCAAAACTGCTGATGGGATGGATAAGGCACTCAACATTGAGTTGTTGTCTGAAAAGAAAAATGAGTTACCAAAGAACATTGATGTAATCTATACTACATCAGATGATGACAATAATGCGATGGTTAAAAATGTGGTTGAAAACGTTCTGAATGATTCTGATGATGGCAGCTTTGATAGCGCCACCTCGAGAGTGAACAGTTCTGACACAAAATCCGAAGATGACGATACATCATCAGAAGATGATCTATGTGATGATCCTAACGTTGTCATGTACAAGGTTAAGGAATCTGATAGATTATACTTTGATAACAGTTTTCCGATTCTGAATGTCAAAGAAGATCAATTGGATAAACTGTTCAAATTGGTTGAAGTTACATCAGAGGACCTGGAGAAATATGAAAAGAAACTCTATTCTAAACCCAAAAGAAATTACAATAACTACCGAAGAAATGGTGGGGATCATCCGGAAAATCGGAGAGTTGGGTTGGGAATAGATGTGGATGAAGAACCAGTAAAGAAAATGGCACCATTTCAAGAATACAAAGATAAAAACATGAAATTTTTTTATGGGACAAGTATGGTTCAGGAGGAAAGTTTGATTGGGAGGCAATCAAACGATGAGTTCAAAAAAGCAAAAGAACTTCGAGATAAGGCCAAAGCTGCAAGTGGGGTAAAATCCACTAGTGGTCATTCACATTATAATCGGACGTGCTTCAAGTGCAACGAAGTTGGTCATATTGCACGCAAGTGTTTGAAATCTAAGCCGGCCTATCTTCGAAGAAAAGAAAGTTCAGATGTTGTAAAACCAAAGCAACCAGAGTTTGTAAAACCTGTAACGATTTTGAAAAGAAATGAATCAAAACCTGAAGTTAAACCTAAAACTGAAAACAAATTTGAAAACTCAACTTTCAGAAAAGGTGAAACTTTCAGGGCAAACGAAAACAAGTATTACACCAAAAAGGCAAACATAAAATCACAAGCCTGGATTGCTAAGAAAAAGTCAACAACATCTGAGGTTATCAAGTCTGAGCTTGTTAAGACTGATAACAAGAAAGAATCAAAACCTGAGATCAAAACCGACACTGTCAAATCAACTAAAGATAAAAAGAAAGTGAACTTTGAAAATGTAACTGACAGTGGAGGCTTAGATGGAGATTATGAGGATGATTACCAAGATTTTTATCCCAAACCCAAGACCAAGAAGGCTTGGTTCGCGCTGTTTAACTAGATTTTAATATGTGCAGGGCTCCAAAGATACGTTCTTTCAAAGTGGATTTTGGATAGTGGAGCATCCAGACATATGACAGGGATGAAAGCTCTTTTGTTCGACATTAAAGCTATCAACGGCGGATATGTTGGATTTGCCAGTAATCAAGGTGGAAGGATTGTTGCGGAGGGAAAAATCTCCAATGGTGTAGTATCGTTTGATCGGGTAAACTTCATTGCTGAGCTTGAGAACAATCTTCTGAGCATTTCACAGATTTGTGACAAACAATTCACGGTGCATTTCAACGATAAAGAGTGTATGATCCTAAAGCCGGGTTTCAAAGTACCTGATGAGTGATTCTGATGCGAGCTCCGTGCGAGAACGATTTATATGTCTTAGATATGGGTGTCGCTACCACATCATCAAGATCAGCACAATGTTTTGTGACGAAAGCTACTGAGAAAGATTCTATTCTTTGGCATCGGAAAATGGGGCACATTCATTTACGTAAAATGAATTTTCTGGTACATAATGATCTGGTTGAGGGTGTTAATCTTTGGAGCTTCCATATGCCTGATTACTGCTTAGAATGCAAAAAGGGGAAGCAGATCAAAAAGTCACATCCAAGAAAATTTTGAATTCTATTAAGCTGCCACTTGAACGTCTCCACATGGATCTATTTGGTCCTGTAAATGTTCGACGTATTTTAGGAGACTTATACTGCTTAGTTGTGACGGATGACTATTCGCGTTATTCGTGGGTTTTCTTCCAAGAATCAAAAGACGAAACATTTGAAAATTTGGTGATTCTTTTCAAGAAGTTAGAAAATCTATATCATCTCCCTGTCCGACGAATCCGCAGTGACAACGGCACAAAATTCAAGAATAATAAGATGAAGTAATTTTGCAACGCCAAGGGAATTCTGCACGAATTCAGTGCACTCTATACTCCGCAGCAAAATGGTGTAGCTAAAAGGAAGAACAGAACTTTAATCGAAACAGCAAGAACCATGCTTGCAGATTTGAAACTTCCAGTAAAATTTTGGAGTGAGGCAGTTGTAGCGGCTTGCTACACACTAAACAGAGTCTTAACTGTCAAACCATCAAAAAAGACATGTTTTGAAATGATTAACCGACGGAAACCGAATTTGAAGTTTCTAGAGCCTTTTTGGTGCGCCATGTACTGTAATAGATCAAGATGGTAAATTCGGGGCCAAATCGCTTGAAGGTTTCTTTGTCGGGTATGCGAGTCCGTTACGAAGAGTGTATATTCCTTCGTTGAGAAAGGTAATCGAAGCACAACATGTTGATTTCTTCAACTATACGGATCCTATTCAAAGAAGAGGCGACGCATGGTTGTTTAACTGTCAAGATCTTTGGAAGTCATTCGACTTGCCGGAAGAACCATCTGAAGAAGAAATTTCAGCGTTATATTATCTTCAACAGTCGGCGAATCAGGAACAAATCATTAGACCAATTGTGGTTAATCAACCCACGTTGGACTCTTCGTCTTCCGGAGCAGGTCCTAGTAATAGCGGTGTTCAAGTTGAAAATGTTTCTGAAGCAGAAGTAACACCGTCTATAACTCCATCGAATGTTTCTTCCGAACCAGAAAATGCAAGAACAGTGCCAAGTCTGCCTCTAAATCAGAATTCTGACTCGGATGAAGCGCCGACATTTGATGCTGATGGTGAATCCTCATCGGATGAAGAAGTTGAGCAGATATCCAACATGTTTTATCAATCTGTAAACCCGAGCAATCAAAACGAAGCTTCATCTAGTGCTCCTAACGTTGAATCCACTATTGATCAGAACATCTCAAATCAGCAAAGCTCAGTTGATGTTCCTAGTGAAGAAATGCCAAGATCATATTCTTACCATCCTTCAACGAATATCATTTGTGAATTACAAACTATTGTGCGTACATGAAGCCAAATCAACAAAGCACTTAGTTGTTTCTACACCTGAGTTGCTCCTACTCAAGACTACTGCTACTATTCATGTTTCATTTCTCATAGAGCCAAAAACTGTAAATGAAGCTCTGGGTGACAAGAACTGGGTGATAGCAATGTAAGAGGAACTTGTTTGGAGGCTCGTAGATTTACCACCGAAGCAGAAAGCTATAGATACGGAGTGGGTCTTCAAGTGTAAAAGAGATGATCAGGGAGTAATTGTCAGAAACGAAGCTCAGTTGGTTGTCAAAGGTTTCCACCAGCAAGAGGGTATTGACTACACAGAAGTATATGCACTGGTTGCACGATTAGAGTCAATCCACATTTTCCTCGCGTTCGCAGCTTGGAAAGGTTTTAAGGTGTACCAGTTGGATGTAAAATCTGCATTTCTCTACGGTAATCTTCGTGAGCAAGTGTACGTCGGCCAACCACCGGGGTTTGTCGATCCGCTGAACAAGAACAAAGCTTATCTCCTAGACAAAGCCTTATACGGATTACACCAAGCCCCGGAGCTTCGTACGAGACGTTATCG
This sequence comes from Scalesia atractyloides, assembly GCA_947069175.1. Classification (NCBI taxonomy): domain Eukaryota; kingdom Viridiplantae; phylum Streptophyta; class Magnoliopsida; order Asterales; family Asteraceae; genus Scalesia; species Scalesia atractyloides. Next base: position 28,906,851 of record CAMTDV010000004.1, read on the forward strand.
CAACATCTCGTTGGAAACAGCTTTACAAGAGGCACAGTGGATAGTACATTGTTTACCAGAGAAGTCGGATCTCATCTAATCATTGTACAAATCTATGTGGATGATATCATCTTTGGTTCAACGGATGATAGTCTTTGCAAAGAGTTCGAAAAGATCATGAAGAAGAAATTCGAGATGTCTTCCATGGGTGAAATGAAATTCTTTCTCTGATTACAGGTCGATCAGTTACCAGACGGCATATTCATTCATCAGACAAAGTATGTTCACGACATTCTCAAGAAGTTTGAAATGGATAGCTCGATGCCACTTTCGACTCCGCTGGCACTGAACCATGGAATTTGCATTGACGAGACTGGAACCAAAGTTGATGACACACTCTACAGATCGATGATAGGATCTTTGATGCATCTGACGACATCGCGCCCAGATATCATGTATCCTACCTGCCTATGTGCGAGATACCAGTCAAGTCCTCGAGTTTCACACATGCAGATAGTCAAGCGAATCTTCCGATACTTGAAGGGATGTCCAAGCACCGGATTGTGGTATCCAAAGAACGACAATTTTGATCTTACGGGATACGCTGACTCAGACTTCGAGGTGGACAAATTGAATTCTAAATCTACGACCGCGGGTTTCCAGTTCTTCGGAACTCGTTTGGTAACATGGCAATGCAAGAAACAGACCACAGTCTCTCTCTCTACCTGTGAGGCAGAATACATTTCTGCTTCTAGCTGTTGTTCTCAAATCCTCTGGATTTAACAACAGATGAGGGATTATGGTCTGTAATTTCTTGATATGCCTTTGTTTGTAGATAATAAGGCAGCGATTGATATCACGAAAAATCATGTTCATCACTCACACACTAAACACATTGAAATTCGTTATCACTTCATTCGTGACTGCTACGAAAAGAAGTTGGTACGAATAGAAAAAAATCCACACCGATGAACAAAAGGCTGATTTTTATACCAAAGAATTTCCTATAACAAGATTTAAATATCTCATGAGGCTTAATGCTATTAAAAATTTGCTGACAGGTGCGGAAGCGGAGGTTGAATACGGATCGGACGACGAGTTCACGTGATCCACATTGGTTTGTCTATCTTTTAGCTTAGTATTTCTTAAAAACTAAAATACAAAAATATGTTTTTGATTTTAGGGGGAGAAAATTTTGAGAAAATACAAAAACATATGAAAAATCAAAAAGTACTAAAAACATTGAAAAAGACAAAAAGAATTCGGTGTTACAAAAAGAAATGATAGTGACTATCACAGTATGCTAAAGAAATGTAAAGTTTTAAAAGTGATAAACAAGTCTTACTGTGGATGTGTCGATAGACTTTACACATTCAGTAAATTGTTTCTGAGATATAAACTAAATTTAACAACTGCTTAAACATGTGGAATAACACATCTTGGATATATGGACTTAGTACTCCGAAATTTTGATTGAAGGGTTACCTGATTCTGAGATACGAGGTCTTTATAGATAGTTGATATCTAGGGTATTATACAAGTTCTTCTGATTTTGCGGAAGCAATAGCCTAGAACTTCTATAATGCTTTTGCTATAAACCCCTAAAAACTGCATACAAACTTGAAAAGAATCGAAAGATCTAATCATTTGTAGTGCTGAAAAGATTCCTTAAGTGGAACACACCTTTAAGTCGAGCCTTCATCTCTTTTCTGTATGGTAGTACTAACCTAAGCTCTCAAGGCCTCGCATTAACCCAGAGACAGATATCAATTACGCTATATTCACCTGTAAGATGAAATCTAGGGAATCTGGATTCGGGAGTGTATTCAAGAAGTGGGAAATACAGTTAAGTCAAGTTTCATAATTCATACCTAACATATCTTGGAACAATTGAGAAACGTGAAGAAGTTTAAATGGACAAACATATCAACAATCTAGGTAAACGAGTTTAAAACTTAAAGTCATCTAAAGGTCAACGGTACTGGTGAGATATCTCAATCAACTGATATGATCCTTAGACACGAATTCACAAAAATATGTCTGTAAATATGTTTGTACATAGTTTATATTGTCCTGTACATAGTTTATCTGCTTTACAGATTAAAACCAAAAATATTTTCAGTGTGTTTTAGCATAAACTTACAAAATTACAAAAAAAATTTGTTTCTACATTGTTTTCAGCAAACCAATGTTGGAGAACAGGTCTTCGAAGTCTAGTAAGGTGCTAAACTGGTGGGAATCTAATAGACAACGAGCTGGGAGCTAATCTGTAAAATCTGAAAAGCTAAAACGATGAAAGTTCATTAATTTGAAACTTTGATTTTTGAAAATTTTGAAAAAGTCAACAATTTGTTCATAACGGGTCAAACCGGGGTCATTAACTTGGACTCGGCAGACCAATCGGTTAACCAAGGTCATTAACTTGGACTTGGTGAACTAAGTGGATTTTCAGAACTGGTAAAATGTGAAAAGTTCAGGGTCTTAATTGCAAAAATCTTGAAAGTTTGAGATTTGTTTAGGCAAGTTCGGCCGAACTTGCTTAACAGATCAGAAGTTTTGCAATAAAACAAGTTCCACCGAACTTGTTTGGAAGTGTTGGTTTTTAAGTAAGTTTGCCCGAACTTATACGGGCTTCATAACACTGGGCTTATAAGTTCGCCCAAACTTGCAGTGGTATATATTGCAAGCAAGTTCGGCCGAACTTCATTAACTTTCTGTTGAGTATCTCTGAGCGAACTTAGCGATTGAGAGAGTTTTGATAAAATTGTTAATTAGGAGCCGTTATACTGCCCAAATTTTCATTGTTTGTGGTGATTTGCACACCATCTACAATGGCTGAGGTGAGAATTTGAGAGTTAAACCATGAATTGAACATAAATGGCTAACTTAGATTAGAAAGTGATAAAATTGGTAGATCTAGGAGATTGTTGGACAAATTGAACTTAAAATATTGATAATCAACAAAAACCGACCATGGATTTGCATTGGATTTGATTAGAATGAGCATATCAGTTGTTGCATGTTCTATTGGAGAAGATGACAAGTTCGCCCGAACTTGTTCATCAAGTCCGGCCGAACTTGCATCATAAGATATTATAATCCAGTTGCAATCAATAAGTTCGACTGAACTTAGATTAGAAATCTGAAAATTGAATGTTTTGAGAAGTTCGACCGAACTTAGGATAATATACTAGAAATGTTTTGATTATAGGTTTGCCTGAACTTGTGTTTGAATTGATGAACATGTGTTGTAACATGTTCGGGCGAACTTGACAAAATTTGGTTTGTAATTTCAAAATCAAGTTCGACCGAACTTGATGATAAATGATAAAAATTTTTAATTTTTTCTCGAAATGCGTGTTAAATGTTTTGCGTCTTTTTTCAGGTTGCAGTTCCAGCGCGGGTAATCACAATGGATTTTTCCAAATTTCACAACACCTGTATTACACTTGACAAGGCGTTGTGTCCATCGCTGAAGGAATATGAAACTATTTTGAAGTTTTCGAAAGATTGTCCGATTCATCGCGCTATCATGGAAAGAACGGTGTCTTATCGATCACACACTTATCATTTTTGGATGAACGCAAGTCTCAGCGAAGAAAAAAAGACTATCACTTCATTAGTACAAGTTGGGAATGAGAACAAAGAAATCACAGTCACTGAGGAGGATATTTGCAGGATCTTACAATTCAACGACGCCAAAGATGATCCTATTTTTCTAGATGAGAAGATGGTTCGTGGTTGTTTTTATAGAATGGGTTATAAAAGAAGCGTGAATAAGCCGATACTGAAGAAAGGGGAAGTTCCAAACCCCTACAAGCTTCTCATGCATGCAATCATTCATACATTCAGTCATAGAAAGGCAGGTCTCGATGATGTACAAGATTATATGGCCTGTATCGCTACGGCGTTGATTCTGAAGAAGCCGTTCAACTATTCAAAACTTGTATTTACTCACATGTCGAAGAATATGGAAGATACGAGATTGTGTTTGTATCCGAGGTTTGTGCAAATGCTCATTGACGAGAAGTTTATAGATATTGCACGTGTTCTGAATGATATTCTATACTTCAGTCATCTCGATGAAACCACTGTAAAGAAGTTGGTAAAGTTTCAGAAGCAGGAATCAGCACCAGTAGCAAAACCAATATTTGGAGCATTAATTAATGAAAATTATATTGCACCTGCTGGAAACAAATGGAGAAACGACGGTAGTGGTGATGAGAAGGAATTAAATGCTGAGAAAGAATGGTTCGCAACATTCAAACCGAAAGCTCGCAGTGAATGGTTCTTAAAAGCTGAGATCGAGAAGAAAAATAAGCGTGTGTCTAAGAAAGTTGATACTATGCTTATAGATGAAGACAAGCCTGTAAACGTGCAAACAGAGGCTGGATCGAGCGCAGCAGTTGTAACAGAAAGTCAAGAAGTTGAAAAGACTACGCAAGAAGATGATGTGATTTCTGCAACTTCTGAGAATGACGATGATAGTGATGATTCGCTCGAGAAAGCTACTAAGAAGTCAATAGCAGAAACATAAGCAGAAAAAGTCAAAGAAACTGATGCTGACTTGATCTTGAATTAGAAAAAGAGTCTGACGAAGAGAGACCAAAGAAAAGAGTAAAGCGTGTGAAGTCTGCAGTAGCTTCAACGACAAAGACTACAGGGTCACCAAAGACTAAGGGTAAAAAGACAAAGAAAGTTCAGAAACCTGCAAGTAAGAGATACGTCAGAAAGCCAAAGAGCACAGAAGTAACACAAGAACCTTCTGGTGCACAGGAGAAAGGAGTCACACAAGAACCTCCTACACAAGAACCTCCTGTTGTTATTTCTTCTGAAGCTGAACGTCCAGGAGTTACACAAGAACTTCCTGAGACTGTATCACTTGAAGTTCCGGTAATTCAATCTCCAGATCCTTAAGATGTTCATCATGAAAGCTCAACTCCAAAGACTGCTACTCCTAAATCAACACCAAAGACTGCTACTCCTAAATTAACACCAAAGTCAAATCTTTTTGGTGATATTCCAAATGTACTGGTGGATCTGCAGGATTTAGATGATTTCTTTCCTGAAACAGATGTTGATATTCTTGAAAAGTGCGTGAAGATTTTGGAAGATAAAGTAGCAAAGAATGAATCAGAAAAGACTGAGTTGGAAAAGCTGATGAAACAGAGTGAAGTAGAGAAAGAAATGTTATCTGACAAGGTGAAATTTCTTGAAGGAGACAGAGGTTATCTGAAAGCGCTAGTTGAAAGTCTGCAGGAAGCGAATGAAAGATTGGTCAAAGAGATTGCTGAGTTTCGTTCTGAAAAAGATATGAATGATAAGAGATTCGACAGACTTCAGAAGGTATTATCTAATAGTCTGGGGATTAATTTCAAAGTAGAATATGCTCGATTAGATCTTCAAGAAGCAAAAGAGAAAGCTGAAAGAGAGCTAGCTGAACAGGGTAAGGGAAGCATGTGATCGAAAGTATGCCTGAGATCACTGAACCTGTAAAAGAGATAGAGTCTGTGAAAGCTTCTTAGTCTGATATTTCTAAGGTTGATGAATTTGTCAAACCTTCTGATACTGCAAATGTTACTGAAGAAAAGGACGATGGTGAAGCTAAAGATGAAGAAAAAGATGATGAACCACCAACTAATAATCCTAAAGATGATTCTGATCATGATGGAGGTAATGATGATGATCCTAGTGGTACAGGGATAAAGGTGAAATTAACACCAAAGTCAAATCTTTTTGGTGATATTCCAAATGTACTGGTGGATCTGCAGGATTTAGATGATTTCTTTCCTGAAACAGATGTTGATATTCTTGAAAAGTGCGTGAAGATTTTGGAAGATAAAGTAGCAAAGATTGAATCAGAAAAGACTGAGTTGGAAAAGCTGATGAAACAGAGTGAAGTAGAGAAAGAAATGTTATCTGACAAGGTAAAATTTCTTGAAGGAGACAGAGGTTATCTGAAAGCGCTAGTTGAAAGTCTGCAGGAAGCGAATGAAAGATTGGTCAAAGAGATTGCTGAGTTTCGTTCTGAAAAAGATATGAATGATAAGAGATTCGACAGACTTCAGAAGGTATTATCTTACAGTCTGGGGATTAATTTCAAAGTAGAATATGCTCGATTAGATCTTCAAGAAGCAAAAGAGAAAGCTGAAAGAGAGCTAGCTGAACAGGGTAAGGGAAGCATGTGATCGAAAGTATGCCTGAGATCACTGAACCTGTAAAAGAAATAGAGTCTGTGAAAGCTTCTTAGTCTGATATTTCTAAGGTTGATGAATTTGTCAAACCTTCTGATACTGCAAATGTTACTGAAGAAAAGGACGATGGTGAAGCTAAAGATGAAGAAAAAGATGATGAACCACCAACTAATAATCCTAAAGATGATTCTGATCATGATGGAGGTAATGATGATGATCCTAGTGGTACAGGGATAAAGGTGGTTGATGCGACAGTGAATGAAAGCTTTGATTTCTCTAATCTACTGAATGATGAAGCGAATGTTATAGATGATCAGAATCAGGGGGAGTCAGGGCAAGCAGGGCCGTCAGATGAAGTTGATTTGTCTACCGCTATTACTACTGCACAGCCTGTTGCTGCAGTCCCAACAAAGCCTTTGATACTTATGCTCGAACACAATGTTGAAGAAGGTGAGTTCGTGCACAATTATTCAAAAGAAGATCTAGCAAAGTTGATCGACGTTGATACAAAATCACTTGACTTTGTTTTTGAAGAGCAAGTACTGAATGTGAATACATTTAAACCTAATGAGTATCATTATCGATGAAGATATGAGGAAGATGATTATAATAGAGTTATAGTGGAAGATTGGTCTTCTGATGACGAGAAAGACAAAGCTGTGAAGTACGTTGGTCAAAATACAGATAGTTTCCCAACTTTTGAGGAAATGTACAAGCAGCTGAATGAGGATATGCTGAAAGAAAAGATTGAAGAATCGATACGTGAAGGTAAAGTTCCTAAACCTATGACAAAGGAGGAAATCGCACAAGCAAAGAAGTCTTGGTTTAAAGAGATGCCTCGTGAAAGAAAGTTTCGACGACCGCTAGCATTCTTTACCAGAGACAAGGATGTGTCATTAGGTGATATTCTGAGTTGGGGGTGGTTTAAGGAGCTGAATGTGTAAGCCATCAAAAGAGAATTTGGAGTTCATACTTCAAATATCTGGCAGATTTCAAGACACTACCTTTCTGGGATGTTGAGGAACTTGTTCAGACGAGGAATGTAACGTACCAATGAAGTTTATTGATCAATTACTATGGAAAATGATCAAGTTTGAAGCAACAAAGGGTTTCAAACAATGGAAGCCTTTCATCCCTGGACGACGTATCAAAACAAACAAGAAGACTGGGGAGAAAGACATAATGTTGATCATGAAATGCCCAAGAGCAATGAGAAACATGCCTTTGATGCCAATCGAACAAGACTTTTACCCTTTGTTTAAATGGTGACAGATTGATCCGAATACTTGTGAGGCGGTGATCATATTATGGTTTGAAGATCATCTAGATATTACGAAGGAGAGAGTTGAAATGTTTGGAGTTCAAGGTATGAGAGGGCTTTGGAGAATGATAAGGATACTAGACCCAATGTGGCTAGTAAATTGCTGAAGAGAAGACATAAAGTTTTTGTTCTACAGCAAGATTGTGTCCGAAGAACGTGAGAAAGAACAAGCAATGCAATATCAGAGGGTCGTGAACATATGTTATGCACGAGAAGTTAACTTTGGTAGGATGTGGGAATCAAAATGGAGAGATCTTGAACGTGTAGAATTTTTAAAGGAAGAAAAGCGTCTCGAAGAGATACATCAAAGACGTAGGGCGGCAAGGCTCATAAGGTATCAATTTATGACTAAAGTGCCACCTACTGATCAGACGCTAGATCCAAAGCTTGAAAAACGAAAGAAGCCGTATAAGAACTTCTATGGGTGTTAATGTTAAAGATTAATTGAAGACAGAGTTTTGAAGACTCATAAAAGACGAAGACGATATCCAAGGGGGAGTCTGTTGGTGCAGAATGTCTATGTCTTAGTCTTATATCGAGTCTGTATAGATTAGATGTGAATAGGCTAGCTAAACAAAGTATTTATGTAATTTGGTAGCAAGTTCGCTTGAGATGGCTTGTGGATGTCAAGTTCGGCCGAACTTGACATAGTCAAGTTCGCCCAAACTCATACTCACTCTAGCGAACTTACTCACCTATAAATAGCTAGCTTGATCTTGTCATTTGTAACTTTTGCGCTCTGAGAGGCGAAACTCTGTGAAACTGGAGATTTGAAGTTTATCAATGAAATTGACGTTTAACTGATTAATTCTTGTTATTTGGTAATCGTGTAATAATATTTCTACTATTATGGATATTAGATATCAAATCTAGGTTCCTATGCTATAAGGATCAGTCCTACACTTTGGATCTTGAAATAAAATTCTCATAAAATGACACAATTTGAGTTGAATGATCGAAATCATAGAATTTGAAATCTCCACACACATAACCAAAACAAACTAAAACTCTCATGAGTCGTTTAACGTTGCTTTTGAAAATTTTGACAGAGACACTTATATATAGGAAGTACCAGCGGCGTATCCACCATGCCTCTATCAAACTTTCATCCACATCGTTATTCGAATCATGATGGACAACACATGACTCCTCATGACCAGTCTAACGAGGCTTTTGATATTTCGATAAGAACACTTATATATATGAAGTACTAGCGGCGTATCCACCATGTCGTTATCAAATTTCATTGGGTTCGTTATTCGATCATGATTGACAACACAAACTCAACTTACATAGAACTTCTCTCAACCAATCTAACGAGGCTTTTGATAGTTTGATAAGAACACTTATATAAAGGAAGTACCAGCGGCGTATTCACCATGTTCTTATCAAATTTCATTAGCTTCGTTAGCGGTTTTGATTGGCTCTATGCGACGACTCCACTTACTAATTAAATAAACATATCCAAACCACAAACAACTAATGCATGAGCCTCGAACCCAAAAAGGGTGTGACTAAATGATGGTTGTGCCTACATCCATAGTTATGAGGGAAGGGTCGGTCTATGGAAAAGTGAGACGATACCCACATCACATAACATGTGGGGAAAGTTAAACCGTGATGAGTGATGATGTGAAACTGCAACAACATAAAATAACAATAAAATAACATAAATGCATAACAAAACAAACCAATAGTGGCAAATAGAGTAGCGATAGTATAAAACATTAGAATAAAAGACGAAAACAATGATACATTATAAAATAGTAACGTTGAAAGCGTGACAACGGCACAAGCCATCAACGGTACATACTTCATGTTTTTGAAAAGATCATGTGTTACTTCAAACAAACCTTTGTTCCTATGCTCCTAAATCAAATCTATCACTAGTGAGCTTGAACAAGGTTGTTTCATACAAATTAGGAGTGGTTAAACACTCAAAATTTTCTGTTTTTACAAGGATTTTGACCCACAAGTGATGATCAAGCCTTGAGCTTGGATATGTGTGACTATTTGGGTAGCTTGGGCTATCCTACTTACAAAGTCCACATATCACTTGATGATTTATTTGTTAACTAGTATTTATTTCATTTCCTTATTGTACCATTCATGAACATCCTTGTTGTCTATGACAACTTGTGCATTGGTGAACTTTCCATTCACGACCATCCTTGTTGTTTTTGACAACTTTTGCATTGGTGAACATTCCATTCATGACCATCCTTGTTGTCTTTGACAACTTGTGCATTGGTGAAAATATTAAAGAGGTCCTAAATAGATGGTTAATCCGCCTACCTCATGCATGACTTCTATGTTATTGGACTAAACTTATAACTATGTATACTAAGTAAGACGTAATACATATAAGAAACCGAACCCTTGATGATAACCAAATGGATATTTATCAAGTTACTAAGTTAAATCACCTAAATGCTTAGTTCCTCATTACGATTCTAATAGGTATTAAACCTATAAAATCATTCTAGTGTCAAAAACGAGTGCTAGACCTAAGTGATTATTTTCTAGCATAAGCTACTTTGTTATACTTTCATTCCAAATTCCTAATCCACCGTTATCGTCCGAATCGCTCATACGCCTACGTTTCCTTGTGTAGAAGGACTTGGTGTTCCATCCTCCAACGACCAACTAACTCCTCGCTAATTAACAAGTGGAAGCTTGAAAAACTGTGAGTACACTTGACCCATTTTCATTTTGTCACTTTTGGGTGCAATATGTTAACCTTATCAAAAATCCCTATACTTTACTCTTTATTCAAATGCACGAAAACAATCCAAACATGAATACTATGTTGCTATACTTGTTGCATATACTTGGGTGATTCTTATGTGAAACAATAGTCATTAGCTTATACGAGCCTCCATTTAACATGTATAGCGCTATAGGATTAACGCACCACAAGTGAACGAGAGGTCATGTTAAATTTCATTTTTTATTGCGTACACAGAGGGTTGACTAGAAATATTGCATGCCATGTTATGTTGATCTTGAATAACCTAAGTTGCCATGTGGATTCGTTTTTAAACTTTTATACTTATACCTATGCTTATACTTAAACTTGTGTACTCGCCAATGCATTTTGTGTTGAACTATATTTTGTTAACATGTTGCAGGTTGATGAGGATTCATTATGACGAAATCTAGTAGGAACTACACTATAAACCCACTTGAAATTACTAGATTTGTTACTTTGTTATTTGAACTTCTTGTATTGTCTTTCTTGTTGTACTTTGTATTTCATGTTGTAATCGACAATTTTGCTATAATATCGTTATGTGTGATGAGCATTCTATTTTGTCTTGCTCTAATGTTTCCGCCATTGGTTGGGGTGTGACAGATTGGTATCTGAGCTATAACTATAGGGAATTAGATAGAATTGCCATGTTCGACCTAGTCTATAGTAGGTACCTCATTTTGACCATTCTTGTTTAATGCTTAAAATGTTATTCTTCCTACTTTGCTTCTTTCTCTTCTGTTTGGTCTTAATACTTACATAATGTCTTTCCTAAGACATTTTACACAATACACTTGAAGACACTTGTAATACAAATGAGACGAGTTTACCAAAATAGGCATGAAACCCACAATTTGGTAAACAACTATCATTCTGCTTATTCTTTATTTTGCACTAAATTACGCCATTAAGCTAGGAGTGGAATCCACATCTTAATGGTAAATTTCCATTTCATATTCTAGTGGATCTTACTAACGAGTCGGAATATGCTCCTTGTTTAGTAAGAAACAACCACACTTAGGGTACGATGGTGTCAAGTTAGGGGTGAAACCCGCACCTTGTCGACTAGTCCTATTCCTCGATTTTCGATCTTGCCAAAGTTTCGATTTTTCGATCGATTAGAGACGTATAGTAACTAGAAGGGTAAAATTCCGTTAATCGCTTCTCGACGAGAGCATTTTACCTATAGGCCAAAGCATGTTTCTCTAATTTGAAAGGATCTTCGATTCACTTTGGAATAGTCGACATTTCTCAACCCGAAACAATCCAATATTTTATGAGCCTCTCTTTCATGTTGATTCAATTTATATGTGATTTTATACTTGATACCTCTTTTATTTCAAAACCGTTGCACGATTCGCACGTCTCTTGCAATCAAAAACAATAATAATCCCCGAGAACGAACTAAATTTATACTCTTTTTAACATTCATACGTGTTAATGTTTGTTGAATACTTGTTAAATACATGAGATTTATGTGAATCATACGTGAATACATACATGCTTACACATGCTAAACTTATTTTACATTATGATCAAGTCTCATCCTTTCCTCTTCCTTCAAATCTCTAGATGTCTTCCCCAAACTCGTCCAAGAAGTCGCGATCCAACTCCAAACACGGATCCAACAACAATGAGGACTTGATATCGAAGCAAGACCTAGTGGAATTGGTCACCAAGCAAATGGTCGACCAAATGGCCAAAGTTATACCTGACATTGTGAGCCGAATCCAAACCGTCAATGAAACCCCCAAATCCTCCGTCGATTCCAAGTTGGAAACACCTAAGATGACGTTTATTTTAAAGTTCATGGCCTGCAAACCATTAGAGTTCACTGGCAAAGACGGTGCCACCGCCATGATGAACCGGTTCGATGCTATCGAACTCATTTTCCTCCAAAGCGGATTTCCTGATGACCTACAAACCCTGAACGCTATAGGGGTATTCCGTTCGAGGGCTCTCGAATGGTGGACCTCTGAGCGTAACAAGTGAGGAAATGACGTAGCCCATGCCTTGCCCTGGGATGAACTGAAGGAGTTAATGAAGGACGAGTTTTGTCCACCCCACGAGCTTCAAAAACTCGAAAACGAGTTTTGGCATTTGAAGCAAGTTGGTACAGAATGCAAAATGAAGGATGGATTGATAAGTGATGAATAGAACCATTCAGACACTGTTCTATTTATAGTACAAACGTAACCTCTGAGCATCTTATGATGATGTCACTATGAAACTAACATCTAACAACCTGAACAACCTATAACATCTGCTAGACAAAACATTGTTACAATAAAATACAATATAAAGTCTTCTGGTAACAACTGCTTGGACATCAATTGTTGGACTTCAGCAGAGCTTGGCCATATCAATGTTTGTCTCTAACAGACCTTTCCAACAGAGCTTTATCACAGCAGATCTTTGGTATCAGTCTTTAGTCTTCAACGGAGCTTTACCAGTAGATGATCTATTATTATTATGGATCAGAGGTTTGTAGAATGTCTTGGCTTTTCTATCATCTATTCTTTTATAGGGTTCAATTTCCAACAATCTCCCTCTAGAACAGATGATGCCAAAACTAATCTTTATTCCTGATCTTTATTCCTCATCAATGATTCCCTTTTTTTCCTTTGAATTGAAGTTCAAAGTTCAGGGTAACCATGTCTTCAATATCCCTTTCAAGTTCAAGATTTATCAGATCTTGGAGGTCAGCTGCATCTAGGCCATATGCATCCTCCATTCTTATCTTTTCAACTCTACCATCTGACCTGAGCAAAGTCAATTTATGGGTGTCTGTGGATGCCTTCCATTTTAGAATTTTTTAGTCAGATGGTTTTCTTGGGTGAAGAGTTATTTGAGATGAGTTTGGTGAAGTGGGTCTGCTGACAAGTTTTGAAAGTGTTTCTATGAGCTTATCTCTTGCAGCATCAATATGATGTAACATCCGTAAAAAACCGGGTTAACCAAACCCGCTTCGTTTATTAACCGAACAACCAGTTAAAAATTTCGTTGCGCATTTAATGCTCAAATTAATTTTAAACGATACATAATTAATAAGTATATTAGAATATAAAATTTATATTTGAAAATGTATTAAAAATAGTGAATTAAAAATAAAATGCTGAAGCCGGGTTTCGAACCCGGGTCAGCCGGTATTCACAAAGTCTTAACTTTCACTCGCCCAACCACTCCGCCACTTGTGTTGTTTGTTTGCATATTGAAACAATTATTACATAAAATCAATATGGAAATCAAACCCAGTTACACAGCGCGCCCAAATCCGCTGACGCCGGAAAATCCGACGATTTCTTTAATCATCGTCGGTTACCTTTGACTTAACGTAAGAATTAACAACGACATCGGTTATAACCGATGTCCAGTCCGCGACTTTAGTCATAACCGCCGGAGAATTTTTGACCAACGAATCAAGACGGTAATCAGACCCAATTCGTCGATGTTCTTCCCTATAAATACACCCTCTAGCCTCTGATAACCTTTTCCCTCACAATCACACCAATTCTCGACGCAATTTCACTCGCCGGAAAATCTCTGCAAGTCACCGGAAAACCGAGACTTCATCTACACGGTAAATATCTCGACTTTTTCTGTTTTAACCCATTGTTAGACTATTGCTAACATCAATCCCGCACCCAGAATCTATTCCAGACGATGTTGCCGGATTTTCTATTTTCGCCGGAAAACTTCTGGAATTTTCGGAAACTCGCTGTTAACCGGTATGATCATTCAAACCTACTGATAATCGTTACTCAGTAGTTCAGTTTCACATCTAATCCCTCCAAACTGTTAATTGATCCTAACAGCCGAAGGTCACCAAAACAGAGCCGACGAATCGTTGCCGGATTTCTGAAGAAGACAATCTGTTCGGTACTTTCTTTCCCCAAACCCTTCTGTTCAATACTTTTCAATTGTTCATATTATTTGTTAACCGAATTAATCAAGTAACAGCATGGTTAACCGTTTTCTGTGTTTTGAACGAAGAAGATGAAGTCTGGTGTGATTATAAGATTAATTAAAATCGCTATTTTAAACGGGTTAGACACACAGTCCAGCGGTGGACTGTGTGCAAACAATATGCAAACGTCCCGAGTTCGATCCTTGACACACGCACCTTCGCTGTAATAAAATGTCTTTTTTTTACTGAACCGGATCCACAACAGTAAGATGTTAAGTATATTAAAAACCAGAATATTTACCAAGTCAGACACACAGTCCAACGGTGGACTGTGTACCAAACTAAACCACAGGTCCCGGGTTCGAGACCTGTGGAGAGCACCGAGTCGATACATTAAATCCTTTTTAAAATAAATGATTTTCGGATTAACTTAATTAGTGTATAAATATAATTAAAAACAGAAATATTTCGGGTTAGACACGTAGCTCAGTTGGTAGAGCTGCGTGCACGCGTACGGGAGGTCACGAGTTCGAACCTCACTCAGTGCAACTATATAACCGACTGAACCGGTCAACGGTCAACAGTAACGGTCAACGGTCAACGGTCAAGTCAAAAAGTCAACATTTTTTTATTATTTTATTTATTTATTTAAATTAAAAATCAATTAAAAATACTTAAAAATAACATTTTTAAAGTTAGAAAATAGCCTTAAACTCACAAAATATATCCAAAAATCCTATTAAAATTGTTAATAAAATCCATTTATTTACCTTACTTTTTCGTTATTAATTAGGTTAGTTTTTCCTCGTCGATCAATTCTCTAAACTCGTGCGCATTCAACATCATCAACCGAACGCACCCAATGTGAGTGAATCTTACAACTCCCCTTTTTATTACACGTTTTGGGGTGTATCATGTGTCACTTAAACAAATTCGTTTATTCAAGCTCGTGCCATACCATATTATGATATAAACTTAGAATGTAAATACTGTTTGTAGTTATGTATTACATATTATCAAGTTGTATGCAAATTAGTTGTTAGGCCCATCAGTTCCTCGTGGGAGACGAGTTGAACAACGCGTGCCTTAAAACTCATTTATTAGGCCCATCAGTTCGTAGAACAACGCGTGCCTCAAAACTCATTCATTAGGCCCATCAGTTCCTCCTGGGAGACGAGTTGAACAACGCGTGCCTCAAAACAAGCTATTATTGTATGTGTGTGCATTATTTAATATTAAGTGTTTTGTGAATAAGATTACATCTATATTTACTCATATGTGGTTATGCACTTTATTTTATAATCAATTCAATAAACTTGTTCAAATGCTTTTCATAGGATTCACTCGCCAACTTTTTTGTTGATCCAAAAACCATTTTTACACATGATACAGGTGAATAAGATGAAGCAAGGAAAACATAGGAAATGCCTTAGAAGAAAATAATGAAGTCTAGAAAGATATGTAGAACATGTTGTAATTATGATTGTATGATTCCCTTTAAATTGTAATAATAAATATGAAACGTTATAATAAATGTCATGAGCTTTGATGAAAACCCAATCATGCCCCGATCACCTTTTCCGCTGCTGGTTGGGGTGTGACAAATTGGTATCAGAGCTTTTGACTATAGGGATATAGGATAGGTTATTAGACCCTTAGAGCCTATACTATAGTTGATTAGATTTTAAATGTTTATGTGGTTATATGCAAACTCATGATGTTTTTTTCTTTCATATTTATTACATACACAAATGCATGCAAACACTTCCGATACTACATTTTGTGATACATAGTGGATTATACTTACAGTCAAACATACATACTTACATACATATTCATCATACATATTTCAATGTTCACATATTCGAATCATCTTCATACTTCCGTTATTCAAGTTTTTGTCGCATTTTTCATTTTTCAAATCTCATCAAAGTGAGTTCTGCGACGGGCATGTAGTAACTGTAAGGGTACAAGTACCGGTAGTCGGAACGTCCTGTCTAGGTTGGCATTCGTATAAATCCAATATAACGGACCAGTTTGCCTACCTGGGGACTAACGATGAGAGTACGAAGGACCTATTAGGCCAAAGCATGCCACACCAAACGTCGTTCGAACTAACCCCACTTTGAGGTGTCACCGTGTCCACACCTGGATACATTCCGAATATCATACGTTACATACATATTTCTCGATTTTCTTCGGGTTTTAGTGTATGTAACCAGGCTAACACATGCGAACCATATGAAAAACCCGGTAGTCATGGGGGCCCACATGATTACGAAGGTGAAGTATGGCGGCATGCAAGGCCCAATTACGAGCAAAGCCCAAGACATCCTATGGATGTAGTAGATTTATTATTTTATATTTATTTTATGAGTGTTCATTCCTAAATACGACACATGATCCCAAAAACATCCAACTCATACTCTTGATATGTATTCCTTGTAGATGTCTTCTAGTCTCGCTCGTAGGAAGATGAGATCAGGAAAAGCCCGCGAGCGCATGGCTGCCCAAATCGCTCAACAAATGGCTGCCGTAATACCCAACATTGTAGTTCAAGTCCAACAAGCCCTTACCGCTAATCCCGTCAATCAAGAAGATCAAAACATTGTCAATCCTCCCCCAATTACCACCAAATGCACCTACAAGCATTTCAAATCCTGCGACCCTCCAAAATACGAAGGGACTGAAGGTGTCACCGCTCTCCTCCATTGGTTTGAAGAAATGGAAAACACATTTCTAAATTGCGATTGCCCCGATGATCGCAAAGTGCGATATGCTACTGGTCGTTTACTTGGAATAGCACTTACTTGGTGGAATACAGAGAAGGCCAAACGAGGCGTTGAAGATGCTATTACTTTGACTTGGGATGAGTTGAAGGAAATCATGACAAAACGGTTTTGCCCAAGGATAGAAATCAACAAATTAGAGGATGAGTTCTATTCGTTGAAACAAAAGGAAGGCGACCACACCACATACAACAAGAGATTCCTCGAGTTAAATCAAATGTTTCCCAACTTGTTCACTCCCCTCTACCGTTTGATCGAGCACTACATTCGAGGTCTTCCTTAAAAAATTCAAGACTCTGTAATAAGTACCACACCTGCAACTTTGGAAGCAGCTATGGAGTTAGCTACAGAACTCACCGAGAACCGCATAAGAAATAAGGACTTCAAGGAGGAGAAGAAGAAGGATAAAGCATCAACTGAAACCTCGAACTCCACCCAAACCGAATCCCCTTCACGATCCATTTCTAAGAGAAAACGAGATGGGCAACTTTTCGCTGTCACCCAACGCAACCAACAAATTTCACAAGCCATACCCCTCCAAGCTATCCCAATCACTCAAGTAGCACCCAACTCAACTTACCCAAATAAGAAACCTTACCTTGGACCTCACCCTCAATGTAACACCTGTTTTTATCACCATCCATCTACCTTACCTTGTCGACTATGTGCGAATTGTGGACGCTATGGTCATTTGAGCAAGGCTTGCCGCACCTCTCAAAACCAAATCTCTCCCCTACTCAAAACATTATCCAAACATATCAACAACCCCAATACCCCATGTTACCTTATGTTCGAGCTTGCTTTAATTGTGGCGACCCTACCCACTTTAAAAACACGTGCCCTCGATTGGTTAACATCATAAACGCCCAAGCTCAAGCAAACCCAGTTAACCAAGCAAATCAAGGAAACCCAACCACTAGGCCACCAGCAAGAGGAAGAGTTTTCAACATCAACGCCAATCCAATTGAAGATAATGACGGCCCAAACGAACCACCCAACTAGTCTCCTTCACCAAAAATCAAGATTCAACTCCAACCGCTTCGTTTTTATGTTTTTCTTTATGTTATCTCAATTTTCACATATCTCAATTATAAATTGGAAATTTATCCAAGGATCTTAATGCGAATTGCTATTTCAGTTTTGTTTTATACTCGTTGATTTAGCATTCACATCATCATACATCTTAACGTATTTCAATCTCATTATTTAAAGAAATTGGATTGTGTTCCATTTCTACATAGACTAACCTCTCCATCATAACAAACGAGAGAGGTACTGTCATCATTCAAACATGTATGCTATCAGAATTAAGACTCAAGCTTTGGTTGATTGTGTTTGTTTATGTTTTAGAGTCACATAGAACTAATCATAACTTATGGATAAAGCCTATGAAAATTTGACGAGAATATGGTGGATACGCCGCTGGTACTTCCTATATATAAGTATTCATGTCAAAGGATCAGAGGCATTGTCAGGCGGTTATGAGAAGTTCCATGTAGGATTTAGTAATGTCTTGGTTGAAATTTGTTTTACACTCACTAATTTAGCATTCATATCATCTCATCATTTAAAGATATTGGATTGTGTTCCATTTCTACATAGACTAACCTCTCCATCATAACAAACGAGAGAGGTACTGTCATCATTCAAACATGTATACTATCAAAATTAAGACTCAAGCTTTGGTTGATTGTGTTTGTTTATGTTTTAGAGTCACATAGAACTAATCATAACTTATGGATAAAGCCAATGAAAATTTGACGAGAATATGGTGGATACGCCGCTGGTACTTCCTATATATAAGTATTCTTGTCAAAGGATCAGAGGCATTGTCAGGCGGTTATGAGAAGTTCCATGTAGGATTTAGTAATGTCTTGGTTGAAATTTGTTTTACACTCACTGATTTAGCATTCATATCATCTCATCATTTAAAGAAATTGGATTGTGTCACCATTCAAACATGTATACTATCAGAATTAGGACTCAGACATTGGTTGTTGTGTTTATTTATGTTCTAGAGTCACATCATAGAACCAATCATAACTTACTGATAAAACCAATGAAAATTTGACAAGAATATGGTGGATACGCCGCTGGTACTTCCTATATATAAGTATTCTTGCCAAAGGATCAGAGGCAATGTCAGGCGGTTATGAGAAGTTCCATGTAGGTTTTAGTGTTAGAAGTTTCGTTTTAGGATATAACCTTATCTTTCCAAACATATCAAAACTCTTGCGCATGAAATCATAGTTAGTCAAACAACTCTGTTTATCAATATTCATTATCTTAGGCATCAAAAAGCGATTCCTGTAGCAGGGTACTCAACCCTTACAAGGAACGTTACCGCCTCAAACAAAATTTAAACTCTTACTCTTTTCTAAGTATGTAACTGTCAAATTAAAACACCATCCTTTTGAGTCAAACATGCCACTACTTAAATTTCGGGACGAAATTTCTAAAAGTAGGGGATACTGTAACATCCGTCAAAAACCGGGTTAACCAAACCCGCTTCGTTTATTAACCGAACAACCAGTTAATATTTCGTTGCGTATTTAATGCTCAAATTAATTTTAAACGATACATAATTAATAAGTATATTAGAATATAAAATTTATATTTGAAAATGTATTAAAAATAGTGAATTAAAAATAAAATGCTGAAGCCGGGTTTCGAACCCGGGTCAGCCGGTATTCACAAAGTCTTAACTTTCACTCGCCCAACCACTCCGCCACTTGTGTTGTTTGTTTGCATATTGAAACAATTATTACATAAAATCAATCTGGAAATCAAACCCAGTTACACAGCGCGCCCAAATCCGCTGACGCCGGAAAATCCGACGATTTCGTCAATCATCGTCGGTTACCTTTGACTTAACGTAAGAATTAACAACGACATCGGTTATAACCGATGTCCAGTCCGCGAATTTAGTCATAACCGCCGGAGAATTTTTGACCAACGAATCAAGACGGTAATCAGACCCAATTCGTCGATGTTCTTCCCTATAAATACACCCTCTAGCCTCTGATAACCTTTTAGCTCACAATCACACCAATTCTCGACGCAATTTCACTCGCCGGAAAATCTCTGCAAGTCGCCGGAAAACCGAGACTTCATCTACACGGTAAATATCTCGACTTTTTCTGTTTTAACCCATTGTTAGACTATTGCTAACATCAATCCCGCACCCAGAATCTATTCCAGACGACGTTGCCGGATTTTCTATTTTCGTCGGAAAACTTCTAGAATTTTCGGAAACTCGCTGTTAACCGGTATGATCATTCAAACCTACTGATAATCGTTACTCAGTAGTTCAATTTCACATCTAATCCCTCCAAACTGTTAATTGATCCTAACAGCCGAAGGTCACCAAAACAGAGCCAACGAATCATTGCCGGATTTCTGAAGAAGACAATCTGTTCGGTACTTTCTTTCCCCAAACCCTTCTGTTCAATACTTTTCAATTGTTCATATTATTCGTTAACCGAATTAATCAAGTAACAGCATGGTTAACCGTTTTCTGTGTTTTTGAACGAAGAAGATGAAGTCTGGTGTGATTATAAGATTAATTAAAATCGGTATTTTAAACGGGTTAGACACACAGTCCAGCGGTGGACTGTGTGCAAACAATATGCAAACGTCCCGAGTTCGATCCTTGACACACGCACCTTCGCTGTAATAAAATGTCTTTTTTTTACTGAACCGGATCCACAACAGTAAGATGTTAAGTATATTAAAAACCAGAATATTTACCAAGTCAGACACACAGTCCAGCGATGGACTGTGTGCCAAACTAAACCACAGGTCCCGGGTTCGAGACCTGTGGAGAGCAGCGAGTCGATACATTAAATCCTTTTTAAAATAAATGATTTTCGGATTAACTTAATTAGTGTATAAATATAATTAAAAACAGAAATATTTCGGGTTAGACACGTAGCTCAGTTGGTAGAGCTGCATGCACGCGTACGGGAGGTCACAAGTTCGAACCTCACTCAGTGCAACTATATAACCGACCGAACCGGTCAACGGTCAACAGTAACGGTCAACGGTCAACGGTCAAGTCAAAAAGTCAACATTTTTTATTATTTTATTTATTTATTTAAATTAAAAATCAATTAAAAATACTTAAAAATAACATTTTTAAACTTAGAAAATAGCCTTAAACTCACAAAAATATATCCAAAAATCCTATTAAAATTGTTAATAAAATCCATTTATTTACCTTACTTTTTCGTTATTAATTAGGTTAGTTTTTCCTCGTCGATCAATTCTCTAAACTCGCATTCAACATCATCAACCGAACGCACCCAATGTGAGTGAATCTTACAACTCCCCTTTTTATTACACGTTTTGGGGTGTATCATGTGTCACTTAAACAAATTCGTTTATTGAAACTTATGCCATATCATATTATGATATAAACTTAGAATTTTAAATACTGTTTGTAGTTATGTATTACATATTGTCAAGTTGTATGCAAATTAGTTGTTAGGCCCATCAGTTCCTCGTGGGAGACGAGTTGAACAACGCGTGCCTTAAAACTCATTTATTAGGCCCATCAGTTCGTAGAACAACGCCTGCCTCAAAACTCATTCATTAGGCCCATCAGTTCCTCGTGGGAGACGAGTTGAACAACGCGTGCCTCAAAACAAGCTATTACTGTATGTGTGTGCATTATTTAACATTAAGTGTTTTGTGAATAAGATTACATCTATATTTACTCATATGTGGTTATGCACTTTATTTTATAATCAATTCAATAAACTTGTTCAAATGCTTTTCATAGGATTCACTCGCCAACTTTTTTGTTGATCTAAAAACCATTTTTACACATGATACAGGTGAACAGGATGAAGCAAGGAAAACATAGGAAATGCCTTAGAAGAAAATAATGAAGTCTAGAAAGATGTGTAGAACATGTTGTAATTATGATTGTATGATTCCCTTTAAATTGTTATAATAAATATGAAACGTTATAATAAAAGTCATGAGCTTTGATGAAAACCCAATCATGCCCCGATCACCTTTTCCGCTGCAGGTTGGGGTGTGACAGATTGGTATCAGAGCTTTTGACTATAGGGATATAGGATAGGTTATTAGACCCTTAGAGCCTATACTATAGTTGATTAGATTTTAAATGTTTATGTGGTTATATGCAAACTCATGATGTTTTTTTCTTTCATATTTATTACATACACAAATGCATGCAAACACTTCCGATACTACATTTTGTGATACATAGTGGATTATACTTACAGTCAAACATACATACTTACATACATATTCATCATACATATTTCAATGTTCACATATTCGAATCATCTTCATACTTCCGTTATTCAAGATTTTGTCGCATTTTTCATTTTTCAAATCTCATCAAAGTGAGTTCTGCGACGGGCATGTAGTAACTGTAAGGGTACAAGTACCGGTAGTCGGAACGTCCTGTCTAGGTTGGCATTCGTATAAATCCAATATAACGGACCAGTTTGCCTACCTGGGGACTAACGATGAGAGTACGAAGGACCTATTAGGCCAAAGCATGCCACACCAAACGTCGTTAGAACTAACCCCACTTTGAGGTGTCACCGTGTCCACACCTGGATACATTCCGAATATCATACGTTACATACATATTTCTCGATTTTCTCCGGGTTTTAGTGTATGTAACCAGGCTAACACATGCGAACCATATGAAAAACCCGGTAGTCATGGGGGCCCACATGATTACGAAGGTGAAGTATGGCGGCATGCAAGGCCCAATTACGAGCAAAGCCCAAGACATCCTATGGATGTAGTAGATTTATTATTTTATATTTATTTTATGAATGTTCATTCCTAAATATGACACATGATCCCAAAAACATCCAACTCATACTCTTGATATGTATTCCTTGTAGATGTCTTCTAGTCTCGCTCGTAGGAAGATGAGATCAGGAAAAGTCCGCGAGCGCATGGCTGCCCAAATCGCTCAACAAATGGCTGCCGTAATACCCAACATTGTAGTTCAAGTCCAACAAGCCCTTACCGCTAATCCCGTCAATCAAGAAGATCAAAACATTGTCAATCCTCCCCCAATTACCACCAAATGCACCTACAAGCATTTCAAATCCTACGACCCTCCAAAATACGAAGGGACTGAAGGTGTCACCGCTCTCCTCCATTGGTTTGAAGAAATGGAAAACACATTTCTAAATTGCGATTGCCCTGATGATCGCAAAGTGCGATATGCTACCGGTCGTTTACTTGGAATAGCACTTACTTGGTGGAATACAGAGAAGGCCAAACGAGGCGTTGAAGATGCTATTACTTTGACTTGGGATGAGTTGAAGGAAATCATGACAAAACGGTTTTGCCCAAGGAGCGAAATCAACAAATTAGAGGATGAGTTCTATTCGTTGAAACAAAAGGAAGGCGACCACACCACATACAACAAGAGATTCCTCGAGTTAAATCAAATGGTTCCCAACTTGTTCACTCCCCTCTACCGTTTGATCGAGCACTACATTCGAGGTCTTCCTTCAAAAATTCAAGACTCTGTAATAAGTACCACACCTGCAACTTTGGAAGCAGCTATGGAGTTAGCTACAGAACTCACCGAGAACCGCATAAGAAATAAGGACTTCAAGGAGGAGAAGAAGAAGGATAAAGCATCAACTGAAACCTCGAACTCCACCCAAACCGAATCCCCTTCACGATCCATTTCTAAGAGAAAACGAGATGGGCAACTTTTCGCTGTCACCCAACGCAACCAACAAATTTCACAAGCCATACCCCTCCAAGCTATCCCAATCACTCAAGTAGCACCCAACTCAACTTACCCAAATAAGAAACCTTACCTTGGACCTCACCCTCAATGTAACACCTGTTTTTATCACCATCCATCTACCTTACCTTGTCGACTATGTGCGAATTGTGGACGCTATGGTCATTTGAGCAAGGTTTGCCGCACCTCTCAAAACCAAATCTCTCCCCCTACTCAAAACATGATCCAAACATATCAACAACCCCAATACCCCATGTTACCTTATGTTCGAGCTTGCTTTAATTGTGGCGACCCTACACACTTTAAAAACACGTGCCCTCGATTGGTTAACATCATAAACGCCCAAGCTCAAGCAAACCCAGTTAACCAAGCAAATCAAGGAAACCCAACCACTAGGCCACCAGCAAGAGGAAGAGTTTTCAACATCAACGCCAATCCAATTGAAGATAATGACGGCCCAAACGAACCACCCAACTAGTCTCCTTCACCAAAAATCAAGATTCAACTCCAACCGCTTCGTTTTTATGTTTTTCTTTATGTTATCTCAATTTTCACGTATCTCAATTATAAATTGGAAATTTATCCAAGGATCTTAATGCAAATTACTATTTCAGTTTTGTTTTATACTCGTTGATTTAACATTCACATCATCATACATTTCAACGTATTTCAATCTCATTATTTAAAGAAATCGTATTGTGTTCCATTTCTACATAGACTAACCTCTCCATCATAACAAACGAGAGAGGTACTGTCATCATTCAAACATGTATACTATCAGAATTAAGACTCAAGCTTTGGTTGATTCTGTTTGTTTATGTTTTAGAGTCACATAGAACTAATCATAACTTATGGATAAAGCCTATGAAAATTTGACGAGAATATGGTGGATACGCCGCTGGTACTTCCTATATATAAGTATTCATGTCAAAGGATCAGAGGCATTGTCAGGCGGTTATGAGAAGTTCCATGTAGGATTTAGTAATCCCTGGTTGAAATTTGTTTTACACTCACTAATTTAGCATTCATATCATCTCATCATTTAAAGAAATTGGATTGTGTTCCATTTCTACATAGACTAACCTCTCCATCATAACAAACGAGAGAAGTACTGTCATCATTCAAACATGTATACTATCAGAATTAAGACTCAAGCTTTGGTGGATTGTGTTTGTTTATGTTTTAGAGTCACATAGAACTAATCATAACTTATGGATAAAGCCAATGAAAATTTGACGAGAATATGGTGGATACGCCGCTGGTACTTCCTCTATATCAGTATTCTTGTTAAAGGATCAAAGGCATTGTCAGGCGGTTATGAGAAGTTCCATGTAGGATTTAGTAATGTCTTGGTTGAAATTTGTTTTACACTCACTGATTTAGCATTCATATCATCTCATCATTTAAAGAAATTGGATTGTGTCACCATTCAAACATGTATACTATCAGAATTAGGACTCAGACGTTGGTTATTGTGTTTATTTATGTTCTAGAGTCACATCATAGAACCAATCATAACTTACTGATATAACCAATGAAAATTTGACAAGAATATGGTGGATACGCCGCTGGTACTTCCTATATGTAAGTATTCTTGCCAAAGGATCAGAGGCAATGTCAGGCGGTTATGAGAAGTTCCATGTAGGTTTTAGTATTAGAAGTTTCGTTTTAGGATATAACCTTATCTTTCCAAACATATCAAAACTCTTGCGCATGAAATCATATTTAGTCAAACAACTCTGTTTATCAATATTCATTATCTTAGGCATCAAAAAGCGATTCCTGTAGCAGGGTACTCAACCTTTACAAGGAACGCTACGGCCTCAAACAAAATTTAAACTCTTACTCCTTTCTAAGTATGTAACTGTCAAATTAAAACACCATCCTTTTGAGTCAAACATGCCACTACTTAAATTTCGGGACGAAATTTCTAAAAGTAGGGGATACTGTAACATCCGTAAAAAACCGGGTTAACCAAACCCGCTTCGTTTATTAACCAAACAACCAGTTAAAAATTTCGTTGCGTATTTAATGCTCAAATTAATTTTAAACGATACATAATAAATAAGTATATTAGAATATAAATTTATATTTGGAAATGTATTAAAAATAGTGAATTAAAAATAAAATGCTGAAGCCGGGTTTCGAACCCGGGTCAGCCGGTATTCACAAAGTCTTAACTTTCACTCGCCCAACCACTCCGCCACTTGTGTTGTTTGTTTGCATATTGAAACAATTAATACAAAAAATCAATCTGGAAATCAAACCCAGTTACACAGCGCGCCCAAATCCGCTGACGCCGGAAAATCCGACGATTTCGTCAATCATCGTCGGTTACCTTTGACTTAACGTAAGAATTAACAACGACATCTGTTATAACCGATGTCCAGTCCGCGACTTTAGTCATAACCGCCAGAGAATTTTTGTCCAACGAATCAAGACGGTAATCAGACCCAATTCGTCGATGTTCTTCCCTATAAATACACCCTCTAGCCTCTGATAACCTTTTAGCTCACAATCACACCAATTCTCGACGCAATTTCACTCGCCGGAAAATCTCTGCAAGTCGCCGGAAAACCGAGACTTCATCTACACGGTAAATATCTCGACTTTTTCTGTTTTAACCCATTGTTAGACTATTGCTAACATCAATCCCGCACCCAGAATCTATTCCAGACGACGTTGCCGGATTTTCTATTTTCGCCGGAAAACTTCTGGAATTTTCAGAAACTCGTTGTTAACCGGTATGATCATTCAAACCTACTGATAATCGTTACTCAGTAGTTCAATTTCACATCTAATCCCTCCAAACTGTTAATTGATCCTAACAGCCGAAGGTCACCAAACAGAGCCGACGAATCGTTGCCGGATTTCTGAAGAAGACAATCTGTTCGGTACTTTCTTTCCCCAATCCCTTCTGTTCAATACTTTTCAATTGTTCATATTATTTGTTAACCGAATTAATCAAGTAACAGCATGGTTAACCGTTGTCTGTGTTTTCAACGAAGAAGATGAAGTCTGGTGTGATTATAAGATTAATTAAAATCGGCATTTTAAACGGGTTAGACACACAGTCCAGCGGTGGACTGTGTGCAAACAATATGCAAACGTCCCGAGTTCGATCCTTGACACACGCACCTTTGCTGTAATAAAATGTCTTTTTTTTACTTAACCGGATCCACAACAGTAAGATGTTAAGTATATTAAAAAACCAGAATATTTACCAAGTCAGACACACAGTCCAGCAGTGGACTGTGTGCCAAACTAAACCACAGGTCCCGGGTTCGAGACCTGTGGAGAGCACCGAGTCGATACATTAAATCCTTTTTAAAATAAATGATTTTCGGATTAACTTAATTAGTGTATAAATATAATTAAAAACAGAAATATTTCGGGTTAGACACGTAGCTCAGTTGCTAGAGCTGCGTGCACGCGTACGGGAGGTCACGAGTTCGAACCTCACTCAGTGCAACTATATAACCGACCGAACCGGTCAACGGTCAACAGTAACGGTCAACGGTCAATGGTCAAGTCAAAAAGTCAATATTTTTTTATTATTTTATTTATTTATTTAAATTAAAAATCAATTAAAAATACTTAAAAATAACATTTTTAAAGTTAGAAAATAGCCTTAAACTCACAAAAATATATCCAAAAATCCTATTAAAATTATTAATAAAATCCATTTATTTACCTTACTTTTTCGTTATTAATTAGGTTAGTTTTTCCTCGTCGATCAATTCTCTAAACTCGTGCGCATTCAACATCATCAACCGAACGCACCCAATGTGAGTGAATCTTACAACTCCCCTTTTTGTTACACGTTTTGGGGTGTATCATG
This sequence comes from Scalesia atractyloides, assembly GCA_947069175.1. Classification (NCBI taxonomy): domain Eukaryota; kingdom Viridiplantae; phylum Streptophyta; class Magnoliopsida; order Asterales; family Asteraceae; genus Scalesia; species Scalesia atractyloides. The sequence continues at coordinate 28,934,394 of CAMTDV010000004.1, forward strand.
TGTCACTTAAACAAATTCGTTTATTCACACTCGTGCCATACCATATTATGATATAAACTTAGAATGTAAATACAGTTTGTAGTTATGTATTACATATTGTCAAGTTGTATGCAAATTAGTTGTTAGGCCCATCAGTTCCTCGTGGGAGACGAGTTGAACAACGCGTGCCTTAAAACTCATATATTAGGCCCATCAGTTCGTAGAACAACGCGTGCCTCAAAACTCATTCATTAGGCCCATCAGTTCCTCGTGGGAGACGAGTTGAACAACGTGTGCCTTAAAACAAGCTATTATTGTATGTGTGTGCATTATTTATTATTAAGTGTTTTGTGAATAAGATTACATCTATATTTACTCATATGTGGTTATGCACTTTATTTTATAATCAATTCAATAAACTTGTTCAAATGCTTTTCATAGGATTCACTCGCCAACTTTTTTGTTGATCCAAAAACCATTTTTACACATGATACAGGTGAACAGGATGAAGCAAGGAAAACATAGGAAATGCCTTAGAAGAAAATAATGAAGTCTAGAAAGATGTGTAGAACATGTTGTAATTATGATTGTATGATTCCCTTTAAATTGTAATAATAAATATGAAACGTTATAATAAATGTCATGAGCTTTGATGAAAACCCAATCATGCCCGATCACCTTTTCCGCTGCTGGTTGGGGTGTGACAAATTGGAATCAGAGCTTTTGACTATAGGGATATAGGATAGGTTATTAGACCCTTAGAGCCTATACTATAGTTGATTAGATTTTAAATGTTTATGAGGTTATATGCAAACTCATGATGTTTATTTCTTTCATATTTATTACATACACAAATGCATGCAAACACTTCCGATACTACATTTTGTGATACATAGTGGATTATACTTACGGTCAAACATACATACTTACATACATATTCATCATACATATTTCAATGTTCACATATTCGAATCATCTTCATACTTCCGTTATTCAAGATTTTGTCGCATTTTTCATTTTTCAAATCTCATCAAAGTGAGTTCTGCGACGGGCATGTAGTAACTGTAAGGGTACAAGTACCGGTAGTTGGAACGTCCTGTCTAGGTTGGCATTCGTATAAATCCAATATAACGGACCAGTTTGCCTACCTGGGGACTAACGATGAGAGTACGAAGGACCTATTAGGCCAAAGCATGCCACACCAAACGTCGTTCGATCTAACCCCACTTTGAGGTGTATGATGTGTCACTTAAACAAATTCGTTTATTAAAACTCGTGCCATACCATATTATGATATAAACTTAGAATGTAAATACTGTTTGTAGTTATGTATTACATATTGTCAAGTTGTATGCAAATTAGTTGTTAGGCCCATCAGTTCCTCGTGGGAGACAAGTTGAACAACGCGTGCCTTAAAACTCATTTATTAGGCCCATCAGTTCGTAGAACAACGCGTGCCTCAAAACTCATTCATTAGGCCCATCAGTTCCTCGTGGGAGACGAGTTGAACAACGCGTGCCTCAAAACAAGCTATTATTGTATGTGTGTGCATTATTTAATATTAAGTGTTTTGTGAATAAGATTACATATATTTTACTCATATGTGGTTATGCACTTTAGTTTATAATCAATTCAATAACCTTGTTCAAATGCTTTTCATAGGATTCACTCGCCAACAAAATTGTTGATCCAAAAACCATTTTTACACATGATACAGGTGAACAGGATGAAGCAAGGAAACCATAGGAAATGCCTTAGAAGAAAATAATGAAGTCTAGAAAGATGTGTAGAACATGTTGTAATTATGATTGTATGATTCCCTTTAAATTGTAATAATAAATATGAAACGTTATAATAAATGTCATGAGCTTTGATGAAAACCCAATCATGCCCCGATCACCTTTTCCGCTGCTGGTTGGGGTGTGACATATGATACAGTATCTGATTCTTGATTCCCTCTTTCCTATGTTCTTCATACTTCTGTTGATCTTCTTCTTCCATCTACTTTTAGCTTTTTGCTTGGTTTAAGGCAATTGTGGGTAAGACAGTGGTTGAAAATGGTCTTTTAGAGGTACGGGTCTGTTGAGGGGCAGTGGTTGTAGTTGTATAATCTGGCTTCTTAGGAACTGAAGGATCTTTTTTCTAAGATCTTCCAGTTTCTTGTAGGTATCTACAACTCTGGACTCAAACCATCTTGCAACAAACCTTGCAGAGCCATAGTTAGCAACAACTGGTTCTTCCTTCATTCTCTTCAATTTCAAAGCTCTGTATTGATCCACCTGTTTATACTTTTTCTAGTCAGGTGGTGTAGCTTTTAATGAAGAATCCTTGGCCAATGCTTGAATTCTTTCAATCTCTTCTTTCAGATCATTTGTTGACCGGTCTTTAAACTGTGCTCTGGATGCTTTATAAGGTTTGTGTTGCATTATATGATCAAGATAATCCATTTTTGGTTCTTCATTAAGCTCATCATTAACAGGTCTTTCTGACATAGACTTACTCATTTCTCTGGAATAATCTTCAATTTTTCTCACTTTGCTCTGTTCATAAGAGAGAATGCCTTGAGTAGTCATGTGGTCTTTCCCTTTGCTCTTTTCTTTGGCAATATTCTCAGCCTGTCTGGCTTTCAGTTTTAGATATTCATCTAAATTTTTTGGCATTCTATATCCAAATAGAGATGGGAATCTAGCTTTGAAGTATCCTTGGTTGTGAAAAATGACTCAATTTCCTTTCAAACAGCAAGGAGTTCTAGAGGATACTGAGTGGCAAAAGGCATGATTGATGGTGGCTTATAAGTGGGTGGAAGTGAAGTGGATTGAGATGGAGGTGATGAGAGTGATGTGGACATTGGCTGTGATGACAAGGGGATTGGTGTTGGAATCTCTTTATCATCATCTTCAACAATAGAAGTTTTTCTTTTTCGTTGAAATTTCTTTATAGTTGAAGGTGGTTGTACAGGAATTCTTGGTGGTGTGGATAATGGTTAGGTTAAAGTTGGAAAAGTGATTAGGGCAGTGGATTGGGTAACATATGTTATAGCATATGTTGTTGCAACATCTGCTGTCACAACATTTGCACTAACATCCGTTGGGTTGGTTTATGGTGTTGATTTCTTTGGTGGTGATTTGGGTTTGGTTTGAGTAGAGGATACATTAAGATTAGGACCAGCAGTGGTTTTAGAAGAGATGGAATTTGGTTTTCTGGCTTTTATAGCAAGATTTCTTTTTCTTGAAGAACCAACATCTTCTTTTTCCATTTGCATAGCTTGTTCTTGTTCAATCATCTTTAAAGCTTTAGCTTCTAATGTATCATGTCTTTTCTGCTTTTCTTCAGCAATCTTTTCTGCCTCTTTATTTAGGGTCTCATCAATCTCTTTTTCAAAATTTGCATCCGATTCTGCAGCAGTGGTTTGTTGTGGCTGTTGTTGCATCTTTGGTTTTGCAGCTGAACCGGGCTGCAACTTTCTTAGTGAATCTTTCTCCACCTTTTTGGCATCATCTTCAATTTCGTCTTGAAGGATAGTAGCCGGGGCAGAGCCAGTTGTCTTTAATAAATGGTCTTTGATGGCTTTGATGTCTGCTTGTCTATCTTTGTATCTAGCCTCAACCATATTTCTAAAGAGCTTCATGTGTGTTTCATGTGGATGTCAGCCAAATTCCTCTGAGCTAAAATAATAGGTTGCAATGATTTTTGTCACACCCCGACTCGCAGCGGAAGACAAATGCAGGGTGCGGCAGATACATGATAATTTCCCCATAATTTAAAAACATGATATCACATAAAGAGGGAGCTTCGGTTACAACATATTATTAGTATCATATTACAAACCATAGTTCAAGTACGGTACTACGAGCTACTACAGCTCTTATTCTGCTACAGTTTACTACCCAAGCCATCCACAGGCACATTCCTTACTCTGGCTTTGCTTTACCTGAAATGCATGTTAGTTTTGAAAAGGGTCAGATAAACGCTGCTGGTGAGTTCCACTGGTTTAGTTGCTGTGGAACCATATGTATTAACAAGTTTAATTACACTAGTCACAGTCACAGATGGAATTACACGAGGACACAAGTGAAACCTTGACTGTTTTACCCTGGGCCGTGTCATTCCAGACACTCCCGGCCACCGGACCGTGTCACAAAGACACTCCCGGCCCACCAACTGCGTCATGTGCAGTTCAACGCCCCTATGTAGTTATGCCTAAAAACATAACCAAGTTTAGGACGCGTGCAGACCTTGTTGCCGACCTCTTGTCTGGCGCGACCTGGGTTTGTCAGACCAATTGTACTATCCACGGCTTACGCTAATCACTTGTAGTGGGGAGGGTGTTCGTGTGTTAGATAATTCACATCATCACTAGTTGGTGCAATTACCACAGTTTTGTAACATGCAAATTACCCCAGAAAACAGTAAGCCTGTTTAAAAGTGGGGGTGTGAAACTCACTCCCAAGTTGGTGTAATTAACACAGTTTGTAACATGCAATTCCCCAGAAAATAGGAAAACAATTTAAAAGCGGGGAAGTGAAACTCACAGTGCGAGTAGTAGTTTCAATACAAGAGTTATCAAGCAACCGGATCAACTTTAATAATACATATGCAAGTATGGCCTCAAATCAGTATCTAAGTAGGTAATGGTTATAACTTGGATCTGGTCAGGAGTTTTCACCCTGGATTGAGCCTGTAGGACACTGGTATGGTGATGGATGTCAGGGTAGTATTAGTTTTTAGTTTGGCTTCCGGGTACCGTTTCGCGTGCCAGCCAAAGTCAGCAGTTAACGTGATCGGATAATGGTACGGGAATACCAGTAGTGCCAACACATTTTTATTTAAGAATGGTTAACTTTTCATTAAGGGAGTTGGGTGTTTGGGGAGTCTAGGTTGCCCAAATTTGAGTTTCCATTTTCACCGTCGGGGATTCTGCCGAACTGGCCTAGGACACACCCCTAGTGTCCAATCCGCCCTAAAATCTCCCGGCATACTCCCGGTGTTCCAGTTGTAGTATTAGTCGGGTTGGGTCAGTTCCCGGTTCCGGCAGGTTCGTTATACAGTAAACTGCCGAAATTGATTTCAAATAACCTATTTTTAATTCTCCAAATTCCCATTTAATCTAGAATTCGAATAAAATTTATAAATTTTTATATAACTCTGTAAAAATCTTTAGATTATGGGAAATATTTCTGGGAATTTATTTAGTCAATTTAACTATTTAAATAAATTATTTGGAAAACAATATTTAATCGAATAATTAGCATTACTTATTATCATTGGTTCAAATTTTTCCAAAAAAATCCAGAACATCCCTTATATGTCCAATAACTTCTCATAAAAAAATGGGATTTTTTTTGATATGTTTCGGTGCGTTTCTGGCTACCGAAACTCCCGAAAACACGGATTTTTAACCCAAATCAAAGCTCAACCAATGGACTCTGAAATTTTCCAGAACTTGTATTACATGTTTCTTAGTGTTCATGAAAAAGTTGGTGATTTATTGACTCTGTTTGTTATTTTTTCTGGATTTATTTTGATAAAACAGTCAAAAACTTCACCAAAAATTTTAGAATATTCTAAAAATTATAATATCTTTGGTGGATACTCCTGTCAATACCTTACATCACCACACCAAATTTCAGCTCAATCCAAGTATCACGGACCAAGTTATAGGCAAAACAAATTATGCCTATCCTAGTTTCGGTTTTCGGATGATATACCTAGCGCAAGCTTTGTTTCCAATCGTTTCTTGTGAGTCCAGAAGTGTGTGGGTGCTATATTCAGTACCTACACATCAAGTACAATCCAAATATGCTAGAACTTAGATCAATCAAGCCTTATTTCATTGTTTTTCGGTTAATCGAATAGTTATGCGATTTTTTGTCGAATAGTGTTGATTAGGGTATCAAAACCCAAAGATTTGTGATCATGGCTGCCATATAACACCAGGTAATTCTCTAGGTGTTCTTATTCAGCCCATAAATTTGTTTTAGCCTTCCAAAATAACGGATTAAAATGAGTTTTTTCGGTTATAAATCGCGTTTAATCGAGAAATAATGATCAAAACCTTATGAAACATCGATTATACCTTCGATTTTGGTATGTTGGAGGATGATCAGCTGAAGACGATGATGAAATGGCAGATTTCTTGGAGTTTTTGAAGAAGTTTTGAAAGGAATTAAAAGAAAAAAAAACAATATATATATATATATATATAAAAGAGGGGGTGTGGCGGTTTGGGGTGGGCCCCATGTGGGCCACCTCGTGCTTCGTATTGCGCGCTAAAAGATGAAGTTTATCTTCCGTGTTGCGTTTAGATTCGTTTTCGGGTCCCAGACGCGTCTCCGATTTGCGAAACGGGCTCCGTTTCTCACGTTTTTAGTGTCAAAAGACTCGGTTTTAAAAACTGAGCATAACCGTCTTGATATCCGAGCATGGTTATGTTTTAATCATAAAAGTCTCATGTGACGTTAGTTTAAGTGTTTTTAAGCTTGATTGATCGTTCCTTACATGTTTGGTTTGCCTTTCGTTGCTCTTAAAACAAAACGTTTCCCTAACCGGGAACCGTCTCGTTTTGTGTGCCCAAGCTCTGATTTGTTTCTAATCTTATGTCATAGTCTATGGCACGTAATCAAAATGTTTCGTGCTTTCAGAATAAAAAAGGGCCCTATCGTTGGCCTAATAATCACAGTCGAAGGTGTAATGCGCTGTTAAACGTCAAGTCTCCGTTTAACACGTTGTTCAAGGCTAAGGACGCCGACCTTGCATCGTTGGTCCTTAATAGTGTCATGTTAACCATGACGTGCTCTCGAATTCCTCTGAGACATAACAACGATTGTTCAGTATAGCACACAAGTCATGCAAGTTTACAACTTTATGCGCAATTATTGTTTTAATCATGCTTTAAGTTTAGGACCAATGGAGGTGTACCTGGTTTCGTCATGGGTATCACAGTCTCCCTTGGTTAAGAAATTTCGTCCCCGAAATTTACTTTGTCAAGTTAGGGAAGAGGTGAGGGTATTTTCTACGGAATTCATCCTTCCGTTCCCAGGTATATTCAGGTCTTTGTTTCGAGTTCCACCGGACTTTCCACGGCGATACTTTTAACAACACTCATTTATCAACCTTGAACGATAATGGTTTCCTGCGTATATCAGCCCAACTCTTTTGCCTACTCTGGGAAGCTTTCAATCGGTTCTAAATCTGATGGACCTTATCAGTTGTCTCTTGCACTAGTTCAGATCATGTCAATTGAGTGTCACCTACTTCGGCCCAACAAAGTGGTGATCGGCACTTTCGACCATAAAGTGCCTCGTACGGGGCTGCTTGGATACTACTGTGGTAACTATTGTTGTACGAGAATTCCACTAGTGGAAGATGCTTGTCCCAACTTCCTCCGAAGTCCAGGACACAAGCACGAATCAAGTCATCTAGTGTGTGGATCGTGCGTTCCGATTGACCGTCAGTTTGGGGATGGTAGGCAGCACTCAGATCGATCCGCATTCCCAAAGCTTCTTGTAGCTTCTGCCAATACCGCGAAGTAAAATGGTGTCTCGGTCGGAAATAATAGCAATCGGGACACCATGTCTAGCTACTATCTCATTAGTGTAGATTTCGGCTAACTTGTCGGTTTTGTAAGTGGTATGGATCGGAATAAAATGAGCGGATTTGGTCAATCTATCCACGATTACCCAAATCACGTCATGACCACGAGACGTTTTTGGAAGATGGGTTACGAAATCCATCGTGATTTGTTCCCATTTCCATTGAGGTATCTCGGGTTTTTGTAACATTCCTGAGGGTTTCTGATACTCGGCCTTGACTCGAGCACAGGTCAAGCATTGGCCTACATATTTAGCCACATCCTTTTTCATCCCCAGCCACCAGTAAAATTCTTTAAGGTCATGGCACATCTTCTTTGTACCAGGGTGAATCGAATATTTTTATTTATGAGCCTCGTCCATTATTAATCGCCTTAGCTCCAAATTTGCCGGGATCCACACTCGATCCTTAAAATACAACACCTCGTCCGTTTTCTTCACAAAACTTTTCTCATTTTCATGCAATCCTTCGCTGGGTAACTGGCTTTCCTCCAAGGCTTGCATCTGCGCGTTCCGGATTTGCTCTATCAGGCTCGTCTGCACAATCATTCCCAAGGCTCTCACTCGGAGGGGTTTAATGTGATCTTTCCTACTTAGCGCATCCGCTACCACATTAGCTTTCCTTGGGTGGTACTTTATCTCACAGTCATAATCATTTAACAATTCCACCAATCTGAGCTGCCTCATGTTCAATTCCTTTTGATCGAAGATATGTTGGAGGATTTTGTGATCCGTATATATAGTACACTTGGTACCATGTAAATAATATCTCCAGATCTTTAGTGCGAATATAACTGCGCCAAGTTCCAGATCATGCGTCGTGTGATTCTTTTCGTGCACCTTCAGTTGTCTAGAAGCGTACGCAATCACTTTATCTTTTTGCATAAGGACACATCCAAGCCCTTGTCGCGATGCGTCATAATATACGACAAAGTAGTCATTGCCTTCGGGTAACGTCAGGATTGGGGCCTCACATAGCTTTCATTTCAATAACTGGAACGCTGCTTCCTGATCTTTACCCCATTCATACTTCCTGTCCTTCTGCGTCAAAGCGGTTAGCGGTTGGGCGATATTTGAGAAATTCTCGATGAAAAGACGGTGATACCCTGCCAGTGCCAAGAATTGGCGTATTTCTTTTGGAGATTTCGGCTCCGGTTAATTCTTGATTGCTTCGATCTTGCTTGGGTCCACGTGGATTCCGTATTGATCCACCACATGTCCTAGAAATTGCACGGCTTGCAACCAAAAGTTGCACTTAGACAACTTAGCATACAGTTGTTTTGTCCGTAGTATCTCCGAGATGGCACGTAAATGATGCTTGTGCTTGTCCTTGCTCTTGGAGTAGATTAGGATATCGTCGATGAACACGATGACAAATTTGTCAAGGTATGGTTTACATACCCGGTTCATGAGGTCCATGAACATCGCGAGTGCGTCTGTTAGCCCAAAAGGCATAACCAGGAATTCGTAGTGGCCATAACGAGTTCGAAACGCTGTCTTAGGAATATCATCCTCTTGGACCTTCATTGTATGGTAACGTGACCGAAGATCTATCTTAGAAAAGTATCGGGCTCCTTGTAGCTGATCAAAAAGATCATCGATCCTTGGAAGAGGGTAACGATTCTTCATAGTGATCTTGTTCAACTCTTTGTAGTCGATGCACATTCGGAAACTACCGTCCTTTTTTTCACAAGTAAGACTGGGGCTCCCCAGGGAGAATAGCTAGGACGGATGAAACCACGATCAAGTAACTCCTGCAGCTACATTGATAGCTCTTGCATCTCGAACGGTGCAAGACGATATGGGGCTTTGGTAATGGGTGCTGTTCCTGGCATTAAGTTGATGCGAAACTTGACTTGCCGATTGGGCGGCAATCCGGGTAATTCCTCCGGGAACACATCAGGGTATTCACATACTACTGGGATGTCTTCAGTACATTTCTCGTCTAGTTCCTCGGTCGTGATGCTGGCCAAAAACACATCACATCCTTGTCGTATACACTTCAATGCCTTGAGGTGAGATATGAGGTTCAGCGTGGCACCTAACTTCTCTCCTTTTACCATAATTGCATCCGTCGGGGATAAAGGAATCTTCACAACCTTCTGTTCACACAACACTTCTGCACGATGGTTGGACAACCAGTCCATTCCTATGACGATGTCGAAACTACTCAATTCTACGGGAAAGGTTGATAGTAAATTGGTAACATTAAGGGTTATAGGGTAACAATAAGTTGGTGACCGGTGATGTTTTCCATTGGCAAGTTCAACGGAATAGGGTTGTTTAAGTCAATAGCGGGCATATTCAATAGTGGCAAAAATGCAATTAAAACATAACTCCTATCGGCTCCCGTATCAAATAACACCGAAGCAGATTGATCGGAAACGAGGAACGTACCTGAAACCATGTTGGGATCCTGGCGTGCATCACCAGGTCCCATGACAAAGGCACAACCTCGGGCTGCTTTCGAGGTAGATGCTTGGCCCTGCATATTCCTTCCCGCCGCCTGCTGAGTAAACTTCGGACAATTATTACGAAAATGCTCTGTGCTGCCACATCCAAAGCACCACGGGGGTAAGTAACCTGTTGTGTGGGTTGTTGGGGTCGCTGCTGAAGGGGTTGAGGCCTAGGAGGTTGGAAACGGATTGGTTTGGGATTTGGTTCCATGGGCATCCTACAGTTTTGGGCATAATGCCCATTCCTATGACGCCTCGATCATATCATTGCTCGGCACCCACCAAAGTCGTGGAAAGCGCACTTGTTACACTTTGGGGCCTTTCCATTAAGCTATCAATGTTACCCATCGGGGTAGTCATGGCATAGCTCCGGCTGATAGTTCTCCCCCTCTTCGGTGTTGCTGCCCTTGCGCGACTACTCTCAGGGGCTTCTCGCTTGTTCCCGGCCTGCTCTCCGGACATCATTAAATCTTACGCCTAACCACGTCGTACGTAATAGTACCTGACTTGGCTACCACCTCGTGCAAGGTCCGGTATTCCGAGTTAATGATACTCCTTACTTCTGGGGCCAGTCCCCAGATGTACCTTTCAATCCTCTTGGGCTCCGATCGGACCATGTTTGGCAATATGCGTGCCAGTTCATTGAAGCGATTTGTTTAACATGCATGGTCGGCACCTTGCATCTGCAAGTTCCAAAACTCATGTTCAAGCTTCTAAATTTCATGGGTTGGACAGAACCTTTCCCTCATCAGTACCTTAAGATCATCCCAAGTCATAGCATTAATCACGTCCTGTTCGCGAGATTGAACAATAGTGTTCCACCAGTTTAAGGCATGGTCGGTAAAGGTACAAGTTGTATACTTAACCGCACAGTCACCCAGACAATTACTTATATTGAGTACCAACTCCGCCTTCTCGATCCATTTCACTAACCCATTTGGTCCTTCAGTCCCGCGAAATTCCATAGGTTTGCATTCCATGAAGTGCTTGTACATGCAAACTGGTCTAACATTGTTCTGCGCGTTGTTTGGATTATCGTTTTGACCTACGGGTCCTGGTTTCGGGTTCGGTCGTGGGTTAGCATTGAGACCGGCGCTAACCTGCGCCACAATAGTGGGGATAATTGCCTGAAGCTGTTGCCCAATCATTTGCACGATTTCTGCCTCAGTCATTTGTGGTGCGCGTTTCAGGGCCATTCTATTATAAACAATAGATAGGTATGTATTAATGTCACATAGTCAATCATCACACATCACACAATTTCATCGCACGCACGAATTCACAACATGCATAGCCAAAACCATCATCGTGTATATAATAATACCAGTCATCATACAACTTTCAAACTTTGCACATAGACTTAACCCATAAGGGCCAGTGCTTAGATGTGCTCTCAAAACATGCAACCAAAGTGACGTACATATGCCATACTACGGAAACACAAACCATGAAAACAAAGAACACTACGACTACATCACCACCTTGACATAGGCATAACCCAGTGCTTGGTAGGATGGGCAAAAGCTACATCATATCTGTCTATCCTAAAGAAAACCATACTAAGATCGCCACAACCAACACGTCAACCCTACAAAACCTGCCACCAGGCCTATGATAGTACCGATGCATCCGTACAGCATCACCCGAAAACGATCCTGGTGATAATGAATGTAACCCATACCCTGATGTAATGTAATGATCGCCTGCTGTAAGACGATCAAGTAATCTCCCATCGCTCTCCTATGCTGCTCATCCTCGTCACGCGCCATCCGCAGCAATGAGATCTGCTCAAACAAATACCCCATCAAACTGCTCTCAGTGATGGGAGCATGTACCTCCTGAGGAGGAGCTGGTATGCCCCAGACAGGTGGGGAAGACTCTCTCATCGGGCGAGAAAGGCCACCTCGGTCATAAGTGTGGAAAGGTGAAGGGTCCTCTCTAGGTAGTGTAAGGAAACGAGCAGCAAAGTGCGGTCATGTCCCTACAAGTATTGGTATCGAACGGATAGGAGAAATGGGTGGTGTAAAAGCTGGTACAGGTGCAAGTACCCTCCGACGCGCTATCTGTCAGAGGCCAAAGGTAGGTATCTCAGGGGAGCTAGGTGAAGATGGTAAATAAGAACTCGGGGTAGAAGGGGTATAAGGATCAGGAGGTGTCTCTGGTGACAGTAAGCGAGGTGCTACCGGCTCCCACTCCCAGTGCTCCGTAGCAGGAGTAGGGCTCCTAGGGATCGGTCCTAGCTGGATAGCAATGTCTGGGGTGCGACTATGCTCCGATGAGCTAGTCGGATGGTGTGATGGCGAACGGGAGGCGCTCGAGACCTCTCTCTCGCGCCTAGTACGAGGTCTGGGTGGGTACGGAACACAACAATAACCAGAAGGATCCGGCGAGTTGCTCGATGTTAGGAGGGGTGTCAGCGGATCCTCCTTAGGATCGGTCTCTGTATGAGAAGTAGTCTGGGGACTCGAGTGATGCGACATGATACCTATAGAAGGAAAACCACATACAACGCTGATTTGACTGACTGAAATAACCAAAACTCAACATTCCACAGATGTACACATAAGCACGTATTGCACAAACTTTGATTTTAAAATTTTAGAAATTATAAATGGTCTGGTGATGTTAGTTTTCGCATCCCCTTCCTATCTCAATTATGTTCCTAGAACTCCCAAGTATGAGCAGATAAATTATGCGTTCCGGACCACAATACTTTATTTGCCCCACCAGGGCTTCCTGGTAATAGCCATACTACTCAGTCTCTAAAGGTTTTTGGTGTATGGAGACTAACTTAGGATTATAGTCTAGGTTCTTTTAGAGATACCTAATTTGCTATAACCGAAGTCTCTAATACCATCTTCTATCACACCATGACTTCCGGAGTGAGCCTATAGGACACTGGTATGGTGATGGATAATTCACATCATCACTTGTAGTGGGGAGGGTGTTCGTGTGTTAGATAATTCACATCATCACAAGTTGGTGCAATTACCACAGTTTTGTAACATGCAAATTACCCAAGAAAACAGTAAACCAGTTTAAAAGTGGGGCAGTGAAACTCACTCCCAAGTTGGTGTAATTACCACAGTTTGTAACATGCAAGTCCCAGAAAACAGGAAAACAATTTAAAAGCGGGGAAGTGAAACTCACAGTGCGAGTAGTAGTTTCAATACAAGAGTGATCAAGCAACCGGATCAACTTTAATAATACACATGTAAGTACGGACTCAAATCAGTATCTAAGTTGGTAAGGGTTATAACTTGGATCGGGTCAGGAGTTTTCACCCTGGAGTGAGCCTATAGGACACTGGTATGGTGATGGATGTCAGGGTAGTATTAGTTTTTAGTTTGGCTTCCGGGCACCGTTTCGCGTGCCAGCCAAAGTCAGCAATTTAACGTGTTCAGATAATGGTACGGGTATACCAGTAGTGCCAACACATTGTTATTTAAGAATGATTAACTTTTCATTAAGGGAGTTTGGGTGTTTGGGGAGTCTAGGTTGCCCAAATTTGAGTTTCCATTTTCACCGTCGGGGATTCTCCCGAACTGGCCTAGGACACACCCCTAGTGTCCAATCCGCCCTGAAATCTCCCGGCATACTCCCGGTGTTCCAATTATAGTATTGGTCGGGTTGGGTCAGTTCCCGGTTCTGGTAGGTTCGTTATACGGTAAACTAGGGGTGAGCAAAAGCCAAACCCGACCCGACAATTACCCGACCTGACCCGAGAACCGATTAAACATAAAATACATAACCGATTCAATACCCTTAATATCTGGTCGATTCTGGTTTTTATGTAATCGGGTTTGTCGGGTACTAAGTATAAGAACTGACCCGACATATTTCATTTTTCAACATGTTTTGTTATAAACAATAAGTTTAGTATCCATATATATGTCGAATTTACCTTCTCTAATATCATCATAATCGGTTATTCTTATGATACTTATCGCTAATCAAGGGTATAAAAATAAATATTATATGCTTTATTGTTTTCGCTTTGACTCCGGAAAGTCAAACTTCATCGATTATTCGCCTTATACCTTATCGTATTCGCTTTTAGTGTTATACCTTCTTGCATTCGCTTTGACTCCGAAAACAATAATAAAACGACACCGAATAAAAAAATAGTGATACATATTAGATAACGTACCTCGTCAATGAATCACAATAGCAGCTAAGTCGACTGCAAATTCAACGCAGATGGTTTCTTTCTCTATACGAATGTATTTGTGGGAACATCATGCATTCATTGTATATTATAAATATTTTAGGGATTAAAGCCCCAATCGCTACTCGGCTATGACCAAGTCTTTTTTTTAAGTAGCACTTTAGTTCGGTCCATAGGTCCAAGCCGGGTTTCACCATGAAAAGAACCGAGAACCGACCCGACCCGATTTTATATGGAAAACTTGAACCGATCTAAATACCTAGGTGCTTAGGTTCGGGTCGGGTTGGGTATCTTTTCGGTTCGGTTCTCGGTTATTTTCGGTCCGGACCTAAACTTGCTCACCCTACGGTAAATTGCCGAAATTGATTTAAAATAACTCATTTTTAATTCCACAAATTCCCATTTAATCTAGAATTTGAAAAAAAATCTGTAAATTTTTATATAACTCAGTAAAAATCTGTAGATTATGGGAAATTTTTTTGGGAATTTAGTCATTTTAACTATTTAAATAAATTATTTGTAAAACAATATTTAATCGAATAATTAGCAATTATTATTAGTGGTTCAAAAATTCTCAAAACATTCCAGAACATCCCTTATATATCCAGGAACTTCTCATAAAAATTTGGGATTTTTCTGATTTCGTTTCGGTGCGTTTCCGGCTATCGAAAACTCCTTAAAACACGGATTTTAACCTGATACAAAACTCAACAAATGGACTCCGAAATTTCCCAGAACTTTTATTACATGTTTCTTAGTGTTCATGAAAAATTTGGTGATTTATTGACCCTGGTTGGTATAAAATTCACCAAAAATCATAGAAAATTCCCAAAATTATAATATATTAGGTGGGTACTCCTGTCAATACCCTACATCACCACACCAAAGCTCAATCCAAGTATCACGGACCAAGTTATAGGCAAAACAAATTCTGCCTATCCTAGTTTCGGTTTTCGGATGATATACCTAGCGCAAGCTTGTTTCCAAGCGTTTCTTGTGAGTCCAGAAGTGTGTGGGTGCAATATTCAGTACCTACACATCAAGTACAATCCAAATATACTAGAACTTAGATCAATCAAGCCTTATTTCATTGTTTTTCTGTTAATCGAATAGTTATGCGATTTTTTGTCGAATAGGTGTTATTAGGGTATCAAAACCCATAGATTTGTGATCATGGCTGCCATATAACACCAGGGAATTCCCAAGGTGTTCTTATTCAGCCCATAAACTTGTTTAAACCTTCCAAATCACGGATTAAAATGAGTTTTTCGGTTATAAATCGTGTTAAATCAAGAAATAATGATCAAAACCTTATGAAACATCGAATATACCTTCGATTTTGGTATGTTGGGAGCATGATCAGCTGAAGAAGATGATGAAATCGTTCTTGGAGTTTTTGAAGAAGTTTTGAAAGGAACTAAAAGAAAAAAAAACAATATATATATAAAAAGGGGGGTGGCGGTTTCGGGTGGGCCCCATGTGGGCCACCTCGTGCTTCGTATTGAGCGCTAACAGATGATGTTTATCTTTCATGTTGCGTTTAGGTTCGTTTTCGGGTCTCGGACGCGTCTCCGATTTGCAAAATGGGCTCCTTTTTTCGCGTTTTTAGTGTTAAAAGACTCGGTTTTAAAAACTGAGCTTAACCGTTTTAATCATAAAAGTCTTATATGACGTTAGTTTAAGTTTTTTAATCTTGATTAACCGTTCCTTACATGTTTGGTTTGCCTTTCGTTGCTCTTAAAACAAAACGTTTCCCTAACCGGGAACCGTCTCGTTTTGCGTGCCCGAGCTCCGATTTGTTTCTAATCTTATTCATAGTCTATGGCACGTAATCGAAATGTTTTGTGCCTTCAGAATAAAAAAGGGCCCTATCATTGGCCTAATAATCACAGTCGAAGGTGTTAATGCGCTGTTAAACGTCAAGTCTGCATTTAACACGTTGTTCAAGTCTAAGGACGCCAACCTCGCATCGTTGGTCCTTAATAGTGTCATGTTAACGATGATGTGCTCTCGGATTTCTCCGAGACATAACAACGATTGTTCAGTATAGCACACAAGTCATGCAAGTTTACAACTTTTACACGCGATTATTGTTTTAATCATGCTTTAAGTTTAGGACCAATTAAGGTGTACCTGGTTTCGTCATGGGTATCACAATTTCCATAGCTTAGTGGTAATTTGCTGAGTAGATGGTTGACTTTCAGAGTTTTGTAACATCTTCTTTATCTCATCAATTGATGATTCCATAAAAGTTACTCTTTCTTGTCAGTTCTTGATATCTTAATTCATCACCTAATTTAATAGGATCATCTGAATTCCTACCAGAGGTAGTTGTAAATGGATCATCAACAGGAGTAAACACCATAGTATCAGATCCAAATGGCCCATTTTCTTGGTTCTAGGACTTCCAACTGGAACAGAGGTTACAGTTGTAGCCTCAATAGTTGTTGCCTTCAAGGAAGTCTTATTGATGTAACCATTGTCCAATTGAGAAGCAGTTGTTTCTTCAATTGTAATGGTTGCTTCACTTGAACTACCACCAAGAGTTACTTGTAACTCATGGGGTGTAGCCTCCTCAATTGTTTCTAGGTTAGCTAATTGAGTTTGCTCAGACTTAGTCATTTGTGGAAGTGGACTCTCTTTAATGGGTGAGTGAGAGTGACTGATATGTGTCTAAGTTTTGTCAATAGCATGAAACAGAGGTATGAGAGTGGATGGTATTGGAGATGTAGGTTGTGGTGTAGAAAGAGATTTTGCCCTGGGAGAGGGATTAAAGACTAGATTTTCAAGTGAATCATCTGCCTCATAGTGTGGTGTCTCTGTGCTTACAACTTGATCCTTTTGTGAGGATTCAAGAGGAGGTAGGTTAGGCTGAGATCTTTCCATCTGCTGTGAGGAAGTAGCAGCAGTGGTTTCAAGTGACATTTCTGTTGTCACTAGGTTAACCTCTGGGATCTCTCTTCTAGAGGTAACGCTTTATTTTGTTTAGGTTTGGTGGGTTTTTTGGATTTTGTAGGTCTCTTTTTGGATTTTTCGAGTGTGAGTTTCACAACACCGGTTGTGGTGTTATGACCACCTGGAGCTGTGGGCTCAACAACAGAGGATGGAGCAGTGGATGTGTTTAAAGTAGGCTCAACCTCCTTTGCTCGTGTTTTCAAAACCTTTGGCTTTTGATTTAAAATTCTAGTAAAAGTACCATGTGTAAGGTGTAACACCCATAAATTTTCATCCAATTGTGAGGCAACACGTGTCCTGAATTTCCAACTAAGAAATGGGACTTTATCGTTCAACTATGAAACGGTACATATTCGAACCTCCAATTAATTCCTAACTATGTGGAAGGAGGAAAGAATTATATTCTATGTTCATTGAAACGTGTTTCATATCTCCGACTAATCCCAATTCTGGGAAGGAGAGAAACTTTTATCATACGTTAACTAAAACGCGTCCCGGACCTCCGACTAACCTCAACTACGAGAAAGGAGAGGGGATAAAAGTGCCAAATGGCGAAAGATGTAAAGTCCAAGGACTAAAATATAAAAATCTCAAAATTATTATTCCTGGAGGTTCCTTACTGACCACAAGGCTTAGCCCTTACGGTCTGCAAGGGTGTTCAAATTAGTGTGTGCGCCTAAGGCATCACTCTTACGGTCCGTAAGGGAATGCTAGTGACAGCAAAATGGCAGTTGGCTGCGTCGGCTGCCAAGAATGACACTTTCATGGTAAATCCCACACTTAACTTCCTTTTTACAAGTGTCCTGCCACTAATCTTGTTCCTAAGACACATGGGGACACTTGGCACAACTCTAAACTCTTGATAACTGGCCTCTAACTCTTGATCAACCCCTTAATTAATAATACTAACAACCAAGTCCTATAATCATGCAAGACCACGTCCATTCCCATGACCATTGGTGGAATTAGCATATGTGGGCATCTTGGACGAATATTCCTGAGATTCCAGCTTAGAATTAGTCCACTATATCCATTACCTGCGTATAAGCATTAAAAACATGGATAATTGTTAGAAATCATAAGTAACGTTAAGGATCCTTGATCCTCTGAGTCCCTGCACCATCAGCTAAGGATACGTTATACAGGCAACGCCTCAGGATACAGGATTCATAGTTATAAAAGTCTATGCCTAACAATTGCCCCCAATATGGCAGTTGCGATAAGGATTCACAGCTGTCATATTTTCGTTAGAAGCGAACTAGTTGTTGCTTCATGTAACTAGCCATTATACTGCTTGACGTCACTTATAAGACCTGCTATAATCATCATTGAAATATGTAGGGTTAAAGATAACTCCCTTTTAAAGATTAGAAAATCCTTTTGTTTGTGGAGGATGAAGCCCTTGTTGTCCCCTGCCTTTATTTTCTTGCACTTTATGAACTTTTAGTATGGACACCCTTTGCCAACCCAAGTGGACGGGCCACGTTTTGCTGGTAGAAGCTTGGGTAGGCAATTTTGACAACCTTTTAAAGGGTTTTAAATAAATAAAACTTTAACTTTTAACTATCTTTGGTGTTGTTTCCTTTTTGGTTTGAATATATTTATACTTGTATTTATTAGTAAACTTCAGGTTTAAGGATCCATAAGTTCTTAAAAAGAATAATAAGTATATGTTAAAACAAGTTTTAGTTTAAAAGGTTAAAAAAATATGTGATCAAGGATCATACAGGTTCTTGTCAAAGATTGAGGGTAACGTTCGAAGAGAAGAAAAAGACTGAGTATAGGATCATACCAGTGAATCCAAGTTAGGATTTTCTATCCTCAAAACTTACAATCTTAGTAACTAAGCATACAAATTAGCAGAACTCCAGGATCCAGGATCCTTATTTGTTAAGTTGTAACAACCTGCGATAACATGCAATTTGGGACTAAGCCAAGCATCAATTGAATAACTCATTAGAAACTAGGGACAAACCCATATAACTGGGGACAAGCCCAAATAACTGTTTAACTTCAGCTAACGTGAAAACGTTAGAAACCTTAGAATTCTGGTGTATGGCCCATTCTGGCATCTAACCATTCTTAAGTGACATGAAAATGTCAAAACCTTAGCCAATGTGAAAACGTTAGAAACCTTAGGAACGGATGTATGGTACGTCTACCATTATACTTAGGATCCTACATATAGCCAACAACAATGAAATTGTCTGCCCCTAAAGCGGGTACTAGTCCCACTGCCTCGAACTATACTTGGATGACGTGCGCTACTGGCGGGGTGTTGAAACCCAATTCGTATGAAAGGTGAAAACCTTTAAACCTTAGAAGGTATTGCATACCTTAAGTTGGGGACATGCCCAAAGTCTTGGAGAGGTGGCCAACCTCTTGATCCTTCGTAACTATTCTGCAACACTTAAAGCTTGATAAGGTTGAATGTTGAGAATTCAACATCCTTACTTTATAATGAAAAGTATAACAAGAATGAAAGCATTAATAAAATGTTACCAAAGTAAGAATCATATATCCTTTGAGGATCCTCCAATCTGAGCTGATCATTCGAATGCCTAAGGATCCTTGATTCTTATATAAAGTACTTCTTTAGGTGGATAGCATTCCAAGCTCTTGGCAAGAGATCACCATCCATGTTTAGTAAACAATATGCCCTTTTTCTAGCATCAACTTCAATAAGATTAGGGCCTTCCCACTTTGGTGCTAATTTACCATCGGCAGGATTCGTAGTATTCTGGAATGCTTTCCTCAATACCATATCACCAACTTGAAACTTCCTCATTTTGACATTCTTGTTATATGCACCAGCCATTCTCTGTTGATAGCTAGCCATTCTTATTCTTGCCATATTTCGTAACTCTTCCGCGGTATCCAAATCTTGGATGCGAGTCTCAACATTTGCCTCAGGATCACGGATGCTTGTTCTGGCTGTTACAACTACCATTTCTGTAGGGATCATCGCTTCAGCTCCAAAGACTAAAGAGAAGGGAGTCTGACCCGTAGTATTCTTAGGAGTTGTCCTATCAGCCCATAAAACATAAGGTAATTTCTCAGCCCATTTGCCCTTCTTGGATCTAAGCTTCTTCTTCAAATTGTTGATAATGATCTTGTTGGATGATTCTGCTTGGCCATTAACTTGTGGGTGGATTGGTGTTGATGTTATCATCCTAATCCCCCAGCTGTCACAAAAGTTAGTAGTACAACTCCCTATAAATTGGGATCCATTATCACAAACAATTTCAGAAGGGATTCCAAATCTAGTAATAATATTTCTTTTAATAAAGGATATAACTTCCTTTTCTCTGACTTGGACAAAGGCTTCATCTTCTATCCACTTAGAAAAGTAGTCTGTCATAGCTAGCATGAACACTTTTCCTCCTAGTGCCTTGGGAAGCTTGCCTACTATATCCATTCCCCATCTCATAAATGGCCAAGAAGAGGATATAGGATGCAGAGGTTCAGCTGGCTGGTGTAGAATATTGCTATGTCTCTGGCAAGCATCACATCTCTTCGCATATTCCACAACATCTTTCTTCATTGTAGGCCAGTAATATCCTGTTCGAAGGATCCTAGAAAACAGTGCTCTGCCCCAGTGTGATTCCCGCAGTCTCCTTCATGAAAATCCTTAAGGACTTCTTGAACCTCTGGATCCTCAATACACCTCAGGTATGGACTTGAAGAGACTTTTTATATAACATGTTATTTATAATGGTAAACTAAGATATCCTAATCTTGAATACTCTTGGATCTTCCTTAGTAGGAATTTCTCCATTCTGAATGTATCTCAGAATTGGAAGGATCCAAGATCCTTAATTTGACTGCACATCATTACTAGGTACAATTGCAGCATCCTCCACTATCTCCATTGCTTCATTTTCGTCAATTGCATGAGACAAAACATGGATGATAGGTATCTTGACATCTTCTGGCATCTTTAGGGATGATCTAAGGTTAGCTAAAGCGTCTGCTTCTGCATTCTCTTCTTTAGGTACATATGTCAAACTGAAAAAAGCAATAGATTGGGGACAAGCCCAAACAGACTGGGGACAAGCCCAAATAAACTGGGGACAAGCCCAAATAGACTGGGGACAAGCCCAAAAGAACCAACTAGTTTCTTGACTATCTCTAAATATTTAATTAGCTTTTCTCCTTTGACAATATATGAACCATTATAATAATTAGTAATTAATTAGGAATCCACAAATACTCGGAGGTACCTGATCCTCATATTTTTAGCTAATTGCAAACCTGCTATCAAGGCTTCATATTCAGCCTCATTATTAGTAGTCTGAAATTCACATGCAATACATTGGGGTATAATGTCCCCCTGTGGCGATTTTAGTAGTAGGCCTAGTCCAGTTACTTTGATATTCGAGGCTCCATCTGTGAAGAGTGTCCAAGGATCCTTGGTCTCCTCAAGTTGTTGCACTTCAGTTCAGCTTCCCTTTGTAGATCACTACTGAAATCAGCCACAAAGTCAGCCAAAACTTGGGATTTGATAGCAGTTCTAGGCTCATACTTAATGTCATATGCACTAAGTTTAACAGCCTATTTTGCCATTCTTCCCGACATCTCTGGTTTCTTGAGAACATTCTTAATATGAATGTTAGTTTGCACAATAATAGTGTGAGTTTCGAAATAACGTCTAAGTTTAGTAGAGGCCATAATTAAAGCAAGAATTAATTTCTCTAAATAAGAATAAACTTAGAGGCCATAATTAAAGCAAGAATTAATTTCTCTAAATGAGAATACCTGGCCTCATCATCAAGTAGACTTTTACTTACATAATATACTGGATGTTGTTGGCCTTCATGATCCTTGACTAGGACCGCACTTACTGCTTTACCTGAAACAGCTAAGTATAAGAATATTGGTTCATCATCTTCTGGTTTCATCAAGGCTGGTGCTAAGGATAGATAATCCTTGAGAGCCTTTAGTGCAGCTTTATGCTTCCAAGTGAAGGTAGACTTTCTTCTCTTTAAAAAGGATACTAGATCCTACTCTATGTTATCCAGGATCCTGGATCCTATAAAAACTTTGGATTCAGGATCCTCGGGGTCCAACAGAATATCCCTGATGTGTTGCTCCTTTGCCTCCATGACATCCCTTGGAGGATACTTCAAGTGATATGATGCCCTTTGCTTTGAAGTTGGCTTCATTGAAGAAATGCAGCAGTTCTTCGCTTCCTGCTGATTACTCTCTATCTTCACCACTCCCTATAGGGTTGGAAGCTTTACACATTGATGGTATGTCGAGGGAACTGCCTTCATATCATGTATTTAAAGCCTGCTAAAAATAAAGTTGCAACAGGATACACAGTCAATAACACAAAAAATTTTAATAGAGTTTACTCCCATAATGTAGATTGGAAGTTTGATGTCCCCCAATGTATTTTTGGTTTCTCCACTAAATCCCACCAGCACCGATGATCTCGGAACAATCTCGGATTCGGGAATGTTCATTCTATTGAAGGCATCCAGTTGGATAATGTTCACCGAGCTCCCTCTGTTGATAAGGATCATGCGAACAAAATGGTTAGAAATAAATAAAGTAATGACTAAACTGTCGTGATGAGGATCCTCAATGTTAATGTGATCATCCTCATCAAAGGATATCACTTTTTGCTGAGTTAGAGTGAGGGTTCGAACAGGTCTATCTCCATTCTCCATCTTTGTCTCCTTTGCGTGCCTCTAAACTACAGAAAATGAGGTTCCACAAATATCAGAACCTCAAGAGACGAAGTTAATGATCTGAGCATCTGCAGATGGTAGAGAAGCCTTTTCAGGAACTTTTTTAGGATTCTGGATCCTTGGCTTCTTCCTTCTGAGCAGCTCCTTTAGGTAACCCTTGCTGAGAAGATAACTTATTTCCTTCCTCAATGCAATACACTCATCAGTGAGGTGATAGAAATCCTCATGATAAGCATACCATTTCGATTTATCCTTGCTAGACGTTGACTTGTCATTTTTTCTCGGTCACCTTTCCTTGTCATCTAAATTCTACAAAGTAGGATGAGTTTACAATTATTAGCAGAAAAACAATATTAAGAAATATGAAGATAGTCCTCATCGTCTTCCTCTTGTTCAACCGAATGAACATTTTGATTGTCATGTTTGGAGTATTGTCTGGATCAGTTATTCTTAAAGAAGGATCCTTGCTTCTCCTGCTTTGAGGATCTTGACAACCTTTCCTGGAATCTTTTATCATCCTCTAAACGGATGAATCTCAAGGCCCTATTCCTGACTTCATCTAGATTCCTGCATGGTTCATAACAAGGTCATCATAGAAAGGGACTCCTTAAGCAATCCCATTTTGAATGCCTCCACAGCGGTGGCCCTACCTAAGTAAGAGATTTCTAAGGATTCTCTACTAAATTTAGTGATGTAATCTCTTAATGATTTATCACGTCCCTGAGTTATCTTATACAAGTCACTAGTTAATCGTTCAAAGGTTCTACTACATGAAAATTGGTTATTGAACAAATTAACTAGATGAGAAAATGAAGTAATTGAATAGGGAGGAAGACTTAGCAGCCACTTTAAAGCTGATCCAGTTAGTTTGGATCCGAAACCTTTGAAAAGACAGGCTTCCTTTAACTTTTCTTGAATGGGGTTGATCTCCATTCTCTCCCTGTATTGAGCCACATGCTCCTCCGGATCGGTTGTAACATCATAGAGCTTTATGTTGGGGGTTTGAAAGCGTTTCGGTATCTCAGCATTGCATATTGGAGGTGCAAAACGAGACACCTTGTGACTTCCATTCTTAAGCTTTTGAAGCTCCCTGGCCATAGCCTGATTGATACCTGCATCATGCATGAAACCATATTTAGTACCAAAAGATGTCTTGACATTGTTACCTCCTGATTGATTTGGAAGCGGCATCCAAAGTGTATCCGAGATAAGACATGTCTGGTGCAAGGGTAGGACCAGATGAAGCTATAATCTCCATGGGAATGAAATCCCCTTTGTTAACTTCAGAATCCCTGAACACTTGACTCCCTAAGGATCCTTTGTAATATCAAAAAAAAATCTAAAATAGTAAGACGTTAGGTATTGAAAACAATCTAAAATAGTAAGATGCAAGGTATTGAAAACAAAGACGTGATAATAACTTTAAATAGAGACAAATACTTGAACTTAATAGCAAATTGTAATCCATAATTTATTTTAGAAGTTAATAAATCTAAATTGCATGAATCCATATATCTATGATCCATGATTAACATGTCAAAAGAAATAAAATAACAAATTACAAAAGTTTTCCATGTTTTTGAAAAGCCTACGATTAACTAAAAAAAGAAAAGAAAAGAAAATTATACCAATATTTATAGATATAGCTTTGTAAAACCTTTCAAAAAAAAAAGCATCATGTTCCTTTTATCACGTTCACCTAATATTCCTAAAGAATCGGCACGTAGCTGCTCAAGATTGGTTATTTTAACCACCTCACTCTCATTCAAACTTCACAGAGAGCACCATCGCACAACCCTCAACTCATAGTTCTTGATCGAGCCTTCATCAACGTCGTGGCAGCCGGTGAATCGTCATCGTTGCATTGGGAGTCTACGACGCCTTCAAGTCACTCGGTCTGCCGATCGCTTTGAATTGTCTCGGTACGTTTGATCGCTTGGAAGCTCAAAACTGTTGGTTTTGGCTCAGATTTGTTTAGCCATTAAGGTATCAATTCGAAACCTTGAATATTGTTTTTTTTTTCTAGTTCAGTTTGTCGTTTCTCATTCCGACGACATTGGCAGCGATCACACACCATCCGCTTCGTTAAACCGCGGCCGCTACCATAGTTTCTTTTTCTTCTTAGTGTGACCAGGTACAATTATTCCTTTCTCCCAGTGAATCATGCTCCTTTGAAATTGAATTATATGGTCTCTAATGATATATACAGCCGCAAACCATTGCTCTAGTGTCATCAAGACGCAGCCGTATATCATTTTTCTATCGTCGTCAATCCGCAGCCGCACATCATTGATTTCCCATTGGTATCGCTTAGCTATTGAGGTAGCAATTCGACCCTCACCACTCGACAGATTATTTTAGTCACAAGCGTAGAAGATTTAATTCTATTAAGTTGTTCTCAGTCTCCATTGTTGTTAATGGTGACCTGTTGTAGGAGATGAACTGGTTGTTGTAATGGGTTCTTATTATTATTATTTTATTAGTATAAATAAAATAAGGTTGCACTTCAAAGTCGATACAAATATTAAATGATATGTATGATGTAGTAGTGTGGGGTAAATCATCTTATTTTTGTCCATAACCAAAACATGAAACTGTGCAACTTCAACTATTTAAATAATTTAGTCAATGTATTAATTATTTAAATTAACTGATAATTGGGTTATTTATTTAATGAATTAAAACATACTTTCCACAAGATTGTCAACTTAATAATATTATCTCATCATTTTAATCCATTATATAAAGTTACAAAAGTTTATACTTTGATATATCGCTTTTACTATAATTGTAAGTATGGGGATTGAAATGAATTTAGATATATATTTATAAATTGTTACTGTACGTTTAAGAAAATTAATTCACCAACATTATATATGTATATGAATTCAACTTTGGCATAAGCAATGCAAATGATTATGGTATTACTGTTGTTGTTGAATGTAAAATTTTACTAGAATTATTCTGGTAAAACATATTATATAAAAGTGTTTCTTAAAAGACTTTTTTTTTATGATTTATAGTTAACAAATTGCTATTTGAAACGAAAATAATCTGAACTTACTAAAAAGATAACCTTAACCTCAATATATTTGTTTTTAGGTTACAGTACTATTTAAGAGAGGCGTTAAAGTTACATACACTAATTGAAATCTACAGTTATTACTATTCATCAATTAAGGTACGGTTTTGTGGTCTTTTCTCTTAGCGTTTTATATCATTATTGTACTCGTGGTGTATAGTTCATCGAACCATTGCCGTTGCCTCCTATTAATTATAGTGTTTAGTTTTGAATTGAGTTGTTTCTATTGATTCACATGCGATAGATTAATTCCTTAAGCTTATTATCGCATGTTCCCAAATCATTGATTATTGCCATAGAACTACATTATTGTACTAGTTGCATTGACTTTAGTGTACTGTTTTATTGACCTCAATACCCGAGCACATCCACCTATGGGGACATAGGACGTCATCATCGGCACCGATGATGTGCACCATCCGTGACGGTGCGATTAGTTCACGGCGTCTCTATATTAGAATTTCTTGTTTATTGATTATTGAGAGGCGTATGGATCGATCCTAGGATATTATTGTTATTGCATTGGTATTGGGATAGGTGTGTGTGCCCACATCCCCTTTACATATTGGTGCATTAGTCTGCAACTAATGTACGTATTATTGTTTATTGTCATTGGCTTATATGGGTATTTCTACATAGATTGTTATCATATTGATTGAACATCGTATAGTATTAACCATATCACTACTTTGTTATCGACATAATATTGTTCACTGTTGAAATAATACGTATTGGCCGTTCTCATCGAAATTACCGTTATTGCTATCGTTTTTCCGTTACTGGGCAATTTTTGGCTCAGCCATGTTTCTTTTTGTTGTTTTCTCTTATTCTTGAACAGGTACTCAGGGGAACACGGGGAAAAGTGCGAAGAGAGAAATCTAAATGGCTAGAGTTGGAAATAAAGAGTTTAAGTAAACTGTTATTTAAATAATTTAGACACTTTTGTTTCCGTTAAGACTGTTGTTTGGTTTTAGATTTTTTTTTGAACTTTGGAGTTAATTTTTTTCTTAAAATGTCTCTGATTACTGTATTGAGTGACATGTCAGCCCGAATCGAGCTGGGGTGTTACAATCCTTGATCCTGAAAGATGTTGGGTCCAGGATACATTGGTGCTAAAGGCCTTGGGGGATTATTCATGGATCCTTCAACCTGAGATAAGGATCCTTGATGCTGGAAGTAGGATCCCTGAGCTAGTAGCGTCTCCATGTATCCTCCCGAACAAAGGAAGGATCCTTGAGGCTGAGTTGTCTCCAATGATCCTTGACGAAGGATAGAGGATCCTTGAGTTTGGAAGCAAGATCCTTGAGGCTGGATCATTCCTAGTGATCCTTGCTGGAGCTTCGAGGATCCTTGAATATGGACATTGGATCTTCTGGAATTCTGGATTATTGATGACGGGGTAGCAAAATCCAACGACTTGGGCACCAGTGGGGACTGATCCTTTGTCGGTCTATTTTGCTTCTTGATTTCATTGATTTCTTGAAAGATCCTCTGGTTGATTCTGTCTTGCTGCTCCATATATCCTTTCATCTGCAAAATCAAAGCAGAAACATCACTATTAGTAGTTGTAGAGGAAAAAACAGCAGGAACTTTTGATCCTGAGAAAACGGATGGAGTCTTCTGAGAATTCTCAGCATTCTTCTTGAATGATGGAGGAATGGGAGGCAATGATGCACTGATTTGGGATGAGGTAACTGCCGGCATGGCACTTGAAGTGGATTTTCCCGGAGAAGCCATTTGGTTGATGGGAATGAACAAAAATGAACGAAATGAACGAGAATTTTAGGATTAAAGCATCGATTGCCCCACGGTGGGCGCCAAACTGTTTTGGTCAAAAATCACACTAAGGATAATGTAACCAAACTTTTATTGTGAGGTTGAGTGCTTGTGTCTTAAATGATTGTATGAACGAATATGAAATGTAAACAACCATACGAGGAAAAAGCCCTTGATCAATGAATGATCTCCGGCATAAAAAACCTCGGGTGATGGAAACTACCGATCACCAACTATATTGAACAAGAATGATTACAACTTCGGATGTTGATCAAGTGTGTACAATCGAATTCTAAGTGAGAGCTCTGCAACGAATGTGATGTGTTTCTCTGGTTCGTAATGTGTGTGAACGAAAGTAACAACTGGTCTCTAACACTTGATCAACTCCTTAATTAATAATACTAACAACCAAGTCCTATAATCATGCAAGACCACGTCCATTACCATGACCGTTGGTGGAATTAGCACATGTGGGCATCTTGGACGAATATTCCCGAGATTCCAGCTGAGAATTAGTCCACTATGTCCATTACCTACGTATAAGCATTAAAGACGTGGATAATTGTTAGAAATCATAAGTAACGTTAAGGATCCTTGATCCTCTGAGTCCCTACACCATCCGCTAAGGATACGTTATCCAGGCAACACCTCAGGATACAGGATCCATAGTTATAAAAATCTATGCCCTAACAGTTATATGAACATAATATTGTAGGGAATAACCCTTTGGTTTTATACCTTCTGGTCATGTCGTTTGATGGGTTTATTGATTAGCCGATAGTATATACTTTATAAATGTAAAAAATGCCCTTATGGCGTAAAAATGGTTTTAAACCAATGAGGCATATAATTTGACCTCAAGGCTTTATATAACATTCTTAAAATATTTTGGCATAACAAACTCGTCATAAACCTATTCGACTACCCTATACCGCCTATGCGCATATGACTAGTTTAAGTAATATAAAATATGTAAACTAGTCGAAACGGGTTAAATGATTTCAAAACCATTCCAAATCAGAATGCTTGGTTAATTAACCTTAATCCAATGAGTCTATTCGATTTACGCTTAATCTAGCGAACCTGTTCTTAAGTAATGGGTCATATCTAAAGGGACTAACCTTTGACCCGTATACATTCTAACATATAATAAATATGTTCATTCCAGATTATAGTACCCCCCAGATAATCGGAATTGGGTCAATAATACTTAGACTTGCGGCTTTATGCTAAATTATAATCTTATTGATTGAAAGCTAGCAAAAAGGTAAATACTCTTAACTTATTTTAGTTTTTAAAATTTGGATGGCTATTATGCCACTTGGAGCAGGTATTACAAAAATGGGCCGTCTATGTTACGCATAAATGTAAGAATCCGGTTTATTTCGTTTTACTTGATAACTGAAATGATTGGGGGTTAATGGTACCGTGTCCGGACGTCCTGACTCATATACTTATATGTCCATACGGAACTCATATACTTATATGTCCATACGGAATAGCGTCTGGGGTAGGCCTACCGACTGTAAGACACGTTTTATTCAACTTTGGTGAGTACCTTGATCATAATTAAATGACTGGCTCTGATCTCTGTTTCCTGATTGTAAGGCATGTATGTAAATCTGGTAACAAGAATAAATCCCAAGAAATATTTAAAAAATCACCTACGGGTTTTCTCTATGTATAAAACTCTTTTCGAAAAACTGTTTTTCCAAAGAGTCAGTTAATTGTATCTACTAGCTTTAGCTAATGTAATTTCAAAAGATTGAACCGAAGGTACCGAACCTTATTATAGGTTGGGAATACGGGTCAATTAGAATGAAGACTAAGGAATTTGCAACTCCTGATGCTTAAGGCTATGATGTCTAAAGCTCTGTTTATTAGATCCCGCCTGTGGGCTTGTACTGAACGCTTGTGTTACTTTTGTATAAACTCAAGCTTTAATGAATTTAATATTTTACTCCAATACTTCTGCTGCATATTAATATATTGTGATAACAGTTATCCAACCGTCACGATTATGCCCATCCATTCCCACCGAGAAACAGGATGTGACATAGGGCTGCCTCTTTCAAAGACAACACCTTGTTGAAAATCCTTTTCGAAAACTTGTTTTTGAAGATAATAACTCAAAAGCCTAGGATACATAACTTTATTTTTTGAATTTTTATTATAAAATCAATTCTAAAAACAACACCTGGGATAGATTAAAATCTGATTTTTTTATAATAGCATATCCCAGATAGATACTGAATGTTTTGTGGTACTTCATTAAAAGCAGTTGACTATTTTTTGAAATTTTATTATAATTTGCAACCAATTCTAAAAACAACACCTGGGATAGATTAAAATCTGATTTTTTTATAATAGCATATCCCAGATAGATACTGAATGTTTTGTGGTACTTCATTAAAAGCAGTTGACTTGGCTGAAAGACACAGGAGCAGGGTATGGAAAAAGAATTTCATACCTGCAGGAAATTTAGGTTTGTAGATTGTAATACCTGTTAGTTGACCTTCATACCCGCGCTCAATAAACTCATCATGGAGCTATTTCTTGGGAAAAGAAGTTTTATGATTTAGGTCATTCAGACCAAATGTGATGGAAATGGTAGAAGGGGAAATTTGAACAACTGAATCACCAATCTTTGAAGTGATAGCAAAGGGCTATTTATTTTGCATTTTAACTTAGCAGTTGCCCAAAATTGGCATAGAGTATCCACATAGATTAGTGCTTTTGCAAGTAAGATATCTTTGTAAGTGGATGATGAGAGAACATCAATTATTGAATGGAAGGTAGTATTGTTTTCAGTTTTCTCAAGAATAGGAAGGTAGTTATGAGGGGATTTGATGACAAGATCTGTGATCGGAGAGTGAGTGGTGAGAATTAGTGAAGAAGATGAGAGTAATGGAAACCGCTTTTTGGAATGTTGAACTCGAGAGGCAAGTGAAAACTCTGTTTGGATAAAACAGGGTTTTATAAAGGGAAAAGTGAATGCTGACGTGGTAACGGTTTCAAAAGATCTGATGGCTAACATCTGTCCACGTGGCAACCTCTGTTGGATAATGGAAGACAGTTGGTTGGAAACCTCTGCTCGGAATCAGCAGTGGTTGGGAACAGTGATCATGAATAGTGGTGATTTTAGTCTATCAGAAGATAGACATCAGAGGTTAGAAAACACAGTGGTTTGCCTATATTGGAAAATGGGAAACAGATGATGCCTTTAACAGTGGATAGAGAGAACCAAACATATGTTATTTTGAAAAAAGTGGTTATGGACAGACTTTTAGGATTTTGAAAATTTCCAATTTATACTATTTTTAAGGATGAATTTTTAATTTTCTGAAAACGTTTTAATGCTTTTTATTCATGAAAAAACAAAAATTTTGCTTTTTAATCCATATTAAGCATGCTAATTCTAGAGATCAAGCTTTCAAAGGTAGATGTGTCTAATGCTTTTGCCATCACATCTGCCAGCTGATCCTTAGTTGGAACATGATACAGAGAAATCATACATTTTTCATAGCAATCTCTCACAAAGTGATGTCTAATGTCAATGTGCTTTGTGGTTGAATGAGAGACTGGATTTTTAATGATGTTTTCAACTGCTTGACTATCTAACATGAGAGGAGTCTTTAAAGTAGTTACACCAAAATCCAGCAGTTGATTTTGAGGCCAAAGGAGTTGAGCAGTGCAACTTGCAGCAGCAATATACTCAGTCTCTGTTGTTGATATTGATACTGCATCTTGCTTTTTGCTTTGCCAATAAACTAAGCAAGTGCCTAGAAACTGACATCCTCCTGAAGTTGACTTCCTTGTTGCATGACAACTAGCAAAATCACTATCTAAGTAACCCGAAAGCTCAATATTACCATTAGCATGACACCAGATACCAAGTGTGGGAGCAACTTTTATGTATCTAAATATCCTTTTCACAGCAATAAGATTTGACTTCCTAGGTGCTGACTTGGATCTGGCACAAACACATGTAGCAAACATGATGTCTGGCTTAGAAGCAGTTAGGTACAATAAAGACCCAACCATGCTTCTATAGAGAGTTTGATCAACCAAGTCATCTTTGTCATCAATAGTGACCAGTTTGGATGTTGCCATGGGTGTACTACATGGTTTACAATCATTCATATAAATTTTGTAAGTAGTTCTTTGACATACTTACTTTGATGAATGAAGGTACCATTGTACAACTGCTTAACTCAGAGACCAAGAAATCATTGGAGTTCACCCATAGCAATCATTTAAAACTTTGATGTCATGAGTTCTCTGAACTCTTCACACATTGAATCACAAGTAGATCCAATAATAATGTCATCCATATAAATTTGGACAATCATTAATTCATTTCCTTTCCATTTTAAAAACAGTGTTTTTTCAATTTTACCTATTGTAATATCTATGGATAAGAGAAATGTAGAGAGAGTTTCTAACCAGGCTCTAGGTGCTTGTTTCAAGCCATATAATGCTTTGTTTAGCTTGTAAACATGATCTGGATAAAATGCATCTTTAAAACATGGAGGTTGGCACACATATACCTCTTCTTGGATCTTACCATAAAGAAAAGCACATTTAATATCCATTTCATACACCTTGATGTTGTGGTTGACTACAAAAGCTAAGAACAATCTGATGGCCTCTAGTCTTGCTACAGGAGCAAATGTTTCTTCATAGTCAATGCCTTCTTCTTGTCTATAGCCTTGAACCACAAGCCTAGCTTTATTTTTGACAACAATGCCCCATTAATCTGTTTTGTTCTTAAAGACCCACTTTGTGCCAATGGGTTATACATCCTTTGGCATTGGTACAAGTTCCCATACTTGTTATCATTTAAACAGTAGGAGCTCTTCTTGCATGGCCTCTACCCAATTGTTGTCTTTCAGTGCCTCTTGGTACTTGACAGGTTGTATGAGTGATAGAAAACCAGCAAAAAAACATATGTTTTGGGATTGACTTCTAGTGAGCACCCCTTCATTGATGTTGTCAATGATTTGATCAGATGGACGGTTATTAAGGTAGATTAAATCTCCCTTATATGGAACAATGGCGTTTTGAGGTGAAGGCTGCAAGTGGGAATCATCTGAGCTAATATCTATTGGCAATTTTGAAGAACCAACAGAGGTTTGAAATGGAGGTGGAGGCATGGGTGGTAATTGTGAAAAGATGGGTTGACTTTCATCCACAGTAGGTGGACTTTTAGGGCTAGCAAGCATTACAAGAGAACTGGTAGGAAGTTCCCATCGTTGCATGGGGGGCTAAAAGTTGGGTGGGATAAGTCTAAGATTAAATGTTATAATTGTAATAGGCTAGGCCACTTTGCTGGAGAATATAGGCCTCACTCAACTGGACCAATTATCACACATCCTAGTCCTAGACCTCAAGTTGGTGCAAAATATCCATCTCTTCCAAATTCGTAGGGTCAAAATGTTGAAGATCATTTAACTCAAAAGATAAATTATCAGAAGCATGGCTTTCCCCATTAGCAGTAAAGCATAACTGGGTGAGTAAGAATCAAAGTTAAAACTACCACTAGAAGTTATGTCAATAAAATGATCATAACTCTGATCCTTACAACTGTCAGAGGCCTCTTCCTGACCAAAAAGTGTTGCACTACCGAATGCATAGTCATTAGCCACCTTTCCAAACTCTTGTACCTTCTTTTTCTACAGCTCTCTCTCATAGGTGAGGAGCCTACCATGAAGCTGAGTTAGACTCATCTCTTTGAACCCAACAAAATTTCTAGTTACAAAAGCTATAGTGTCCCATTTGTCTGGTAATGATCTAAGAAAACGACTATTTAAAGTCGAATTTTCAAACTCAACATTAACCAGTTTTAGCTCACTAATGAGACAACTAAATCTTTCAAACTATTGGGTTAATGACTTTCCTTTAACATGACAAAACGTTTCATATTGTTGATTTAAAACCTCTCTGTTATTTTCAGTTACTTCCTCAGTCCCACCGAATTACTCTTTCAAAGCATCTCATAACTCTTTGCATTGTTGCAATGCAACATGCCAGCATAGATATCATTTGGCAATGAAGAGGCCACGATACTAAATGCCTTTACATCTAGCTCGATTTTTTGGAAATCTTGCTCGGAGTAATTTTTAGGACTCTTTGGTACTTGGACTTTTGGGTCCTAAGTACTTGGTATCATTGGAACATGAGGTCCATAGATAACCGACTTACAACAGCAACTGGTATTTTGTTGAGCAAGGATATGACCCATCCGTCGTTGCCAGATGTTATACTATGATCTGACAAGAATTGGTGGTTTAAACATGGTGCCAGTGTTGTGAGGATCTTGTGAGTTTTGTGACATTCTGATTGTTTACAAACGGGTTTTGTTTAAAAACTTTGAAATGAAAATAAACTTTGTTTTTCAATACAAACGAACAAACGAATTAGTAGTGAGAGCTGATCTATTCAAATCAAATTAATTATTAAATCAAATTTGATAGACCAAGCTCTGATACCAATTGTTGTAAAAGTTTAAAGATGAAAACAATGAATGATGATAAATCAAGAGTAAATGCAGGGGAAATCTAAACTTTGATTCACAACAATGGGTAGATTGTTTTCATTAACATGCTTTTGCAATAAATCACGTATGCATGTAAATTCACAATCTCCCCCCTCAGCCTGAGATCACTCTCTTTGTTCGTACAGAATGCAAAATGAAGGATAGATTAATAAGTGATGAATAGACCAGTACATGAACTGTTCTATTCATAGTACAAACGTAACCTCTAAGCATCTTATGATAACGTCACTATGAAAATGACATCTAACAACCTATAACAACTGCTAGACAAAACACTTTTACAATAAAATACAATATAAAATCTGGTGGTAACAACTGCTAGGATATAAACTGTTGGACTTCAGCAGAGCTTTGCCATATCAGTGCTTGGATTCTTCATCAATGTTTGTCTCTAACATACCTTTCCAACAGAGCTTTATCACAGCAGATCTTTGATATCAGTCTTTAGTCTTCAACAGAGCTTTACCAGCAAATGATCTATTATTATTATTATTATGGATCAGAGGTTTGTAGAATGTTTTGGCTTTTCTATCATATGTTCTTTTATAGGGTTCAATTTCCAACACCTGAGCACCTTGGAATTCTGAAGGTTTTAATGATAAATGAGTGAATGCAGGTTGGTTATAAAAATATTGCTAGCCATCAAATAAAATGGGTAAAAAAGTCCAGGATTCCTATCATAAACCCCAGCCATGCGATGGGTATCAAAATTCTTATGTTTAAATCTTATCGACACGATAACAATTGAAATTCTACAGCTGTTACACACCTATAAAATTGGGATAGATTTTTTATAGTCAAGATCCTGACGTCTGCGAGTCTGCAGTGAGATCCTAATATGGTTAAGACATGCTAGGTGTCACACCCCAACCGATGGCGGAAACATCA
This sequence comes from Scalesia atractyloides, assembly GCA_947069175.1. Lineage (NCBI taxonomy): Eukaryota > Viridiplantae > Streptophyta > Magnoliopsida > Asterales > Asteraceae > Scalesia > Scalesia atractyloides. The sequence goes on from CAMTDV010000004.1 coordinate 28,969,542, forward strand.
GGGTTAGTGGCACTAGGCGACCAGATTGTCTCACGAGAAATTCCATAACAATTATCCAACAACATTACTTAACGTTTAACATCCCATACTATTAAACATAATATTTCAAACAACCATTACAGAAATTCTGATTTTCTCATAAAAACAACATGGTTCGATATCCCCTAGATTTTTATTACAACCGTTCTAAACAAGATAAACAAAATACTAAATAAAACTACTCCAAAGCAATCCAAGCTAAATCCTCAACCTGTTACATATGTTAAAATACCAGTCAATACAATTAAGTAAAGGTGAGCATACGGGTTTGAATAATACTAGCATAGTCGAGAAAGCGTTTGCGGAACAATCTAATTACATATCATGATACACCGAAACACTTAACATAACATAGGCTCATTTCTCATGCTAACTACCGTGAAAAGGCTTGCGCGACCATCCTAACTAGACCCCGTCGGGTGTTAGCCAAACTATAGTACCATACTAGCTAAGGAGGCAAGTTAACGAAAATAAGTCCTAGTCACATGTTTCTAGTATCACGTATCGAGCATATACAATCAGATTATTCGCGTGTGATAAACAGTTTTGATTTGTGAAGTGATTTTGATATAGGAACGTATGTAACACCCAAAACGTGCATTAAAGTGAAAATGGGTCAAGTATACTCACTGTGGGTGCGTTTTGGTAAGACTTAAGATTCTGAGGAGAGTTGCGGAGTGCGCCGGATCAGCCTGTAAATGAATAGAAGTGCATCAGCCTTCCGAAAAGCCGAAACGGTGAAGTTCGAGCGAACTTGCTATGTTTTACTGAGTTGGGAGTCAAGTTTGGGCGAACTTGCAAGTTTCTCAAGAAAACTTGGCAAGTTCGAGCGAACTTGTGGGTAATATTGAAAGGTGAGGCAAGTTCGGCCGAAATTGTGAAGTTTCCTAAGAAACTTGACAAGTTCGAGCGAACTTGAGAGGTTCTGAAGAAAGTTTGCACATTTCCACTCAAGTTCGGCCGAACTTGACCCTTAGAGGGCAAGTTCGAGCGAACTTGGCTTGTGTGCTATCAAAAGTCAGTGAAATCTCGAGCGAACTTGATGTTTCCGGGTCCAAAATCTTTCATTTTCGCGTCGTTTGTTGAGGAAATCGAGTGTTCATCCCTCCAACCCTGTGCTACTGCGCAAACTTAGGTCGGAGAGGTCTTTTAGAGCAGTTTTAGCCGTCTAACAAAAGCGTGTGCTAATCTGGGCGAACTCGGGGTTCTTTCGGGTTAGTCCGGCTTGTGTAAACCAACATAAACATCCTTGTGCTTCCAGATCTGGGATCTTGAATGACAAATGCTTCATTTCATATCAGAAATGAAAAAAACATCATCAAAAGTCTGTAATTTTGTGTAGAAATCGAGTCTTTAAAAGGTTTTATTTAGATCTAAGCATAGATCTGAGTGAAAAACAAAAGTTTTATGGAAAAAGATGAAGATTTTTGTAAATAGAAGAGTTTTGATGAAAACGAAGGCTATGCCTTGTGCCAAAATCGTTGCAAACTTTTGTAAAACGTTGATAAACATTGTCGTAGTTGAAATCGGGTCGATTTTTACTTAGGAACAGAGGGTTTTGGGTTTCGGGAGCTCTGGGCGAAGTTGCAGCAAGTTTAAATGAGAGAATGGGGCTGAGTATTTATAGGTGAAGGCATGATTTGAGCTGCTGGGAGTCAAGTTCGGCCGAACTTGCATGGAATCATACAAGTTCGCGCGAACTTGTAAGAATCTTAGGGAATGATGAGCTAAGTTCGACTGAACTTGACCGCCTTGAGGTTAAGTTCGAGCGAACTTGAGGCTTGGAAGAACAAAGTTGGGCCAGTCAAGTTCGGCCGAACTTGGTATCACCAAGTTCGGGCGAACTTGACCCAAAAGTCGGTTTTTCTTCGTTTATTTCGTGTTAAGTGTTCGTTTGGCGATTCGGTTCGTATTAAATAGTTAAGTTAAGAGTTGAATTAAAGCGTTAAGCGTTATACTTGATATAATAGTGCGATTTAGCGATTCGAGAGTGCGAGAGCGATGCGATAGCGAGCTTAAATATAATCACAAACACACACAACACATAAATAACATAAAACCACATGATTAACTGCGATTTGCGATGCAATGAGGTAAATGATGCGATTTTAATAAGCGTTTAGATGCGATACAACATATATAAACTTAATTTAGTTAACATAAACTTTTCTTATAATTTGAATCTCGGAATAAATGAAAAATACAAGGATAAAGATAACAACGAGAAAAATCGGAGTTGTTACAGTCTCCCCTACTTTAGGGAATTTCGTCCCGAAATTAGGCAGTGGCCATAACAAAGAGATGCGGATATTTCATTTTCATATCACTTTTGAGTTCCCAGGTGAACTCGGCGCCGCGTTTGCCTTCCCATCGGACCTTCACGATACGTATGCGAGGGCGTCGGAGTTTCTTGGTTTCCTGATCCATGATTTCAACGGGTTTTTTCCACGAAATGGAGAGTCTCGTTGATTTGCAGATCTTTGAGAGGGACATGCAGATTTTCTTCGGCTAGGCATTTTTTGAGATTAGACACGTGGAAAGTCGGATGTACATTATTAAGTTCCTTCGGTAGTTCGAGTCGGTAAGCCACTTTGCCGATCCTTTCAAGAATCTTAAAGGGTCCTACGTTCGTGGCGCTACTTTCCTTTCTTCCTGAAGCGGACCACTCCCTTCCAAGGTGCAACCTTTAGGAGAACGTGATCTCCCACTTCGAATTGCAGGGGCTTGCATTGTTTGTCGGCGTAACTCTTTTGGCGACTCCGAGCTTTCAAGAGATCGTCTCTGATATGGAGGATTTTGTCTGTCGTTTCTTGAATTAGCTCGGGACCGATGATTTGTGCTTCTCCGATCTCGTGCCATGCAATGGGCGATCGACATTTTCTTCCATACGATGCCTCAAAAGGAGCCATTTGAATGCTGGTATGATAACTATTATTGTACGAGAATTCGATTAAAGGTAAATGCATATCCCAGTTACCACCAAAATCTATGATGCACGCACGAAGCATGTCTTCAAGGGTGCGGATCGTGCGCTCAGTCTGACCGTCGGTTTGAGGGTGAAAAGCGGTACTGAGATTGAGAGTAGTACCGAGAGCGGATTGAAATGTCTCCCAGAGATGCAAGGTAAAGCGACCATCACGGTAAGAAATGATGTCACGAGGTGTCCAGTGTCGACATATAACTTCGTCGGTATAGATTCGGGCTAACCATTCGACCTTAAAGTCTTCTCGTATAACAATGAAGTGCGCAGATTTGGTAAGTCGATCAACGATAACCCAAATGCTATCGTGACCTGAAGAAGTACGACGGAGTTTCGTAATAAAGTCCATGGCTATACTCTCCCACTTCCACATCGGAATTCGGGTTGTTCGAGTAAACCAGAGGGCATTTGATGTTCGGCTTTAACTTTCGAACAAGTTAAGCATTTTGAGACGTACACGGCGATATCCTTTTTCATGCCCGGCCACCAATACTTAGGACGAAGGTCCTGGTACATCTTTGCCGGGATGGTAGTGTATCTCGCAATCGTAATCGTTGAGAAGTTCAACCCATCGACGTTGTCGCATGTTTATTTCTTTTTGATTAAAGATATGTTGTAAGCTCTTATGGTCGGTGAAGACTGTACACTTTGTATCGTAAAGGTAGTGTCGCCATATCTTCAATGCGAAAACAACTGCACCGAGTTCGAGATCGTTGGTTGTGTAATTCTTCTCGTGGATCTTGAGTTGGCGAGACGCATACGCGATGACCTTGTCTCGTTGCATAAGCACACAACCAAGACCAACGTTAGAGGCATCACAATAAACAACGAAATCGTCGTTTCCGTCGGGTAACGCGAGAATGGGAGTGTTGCATAGCATACGCTTGAGAGTTTGAAAAGCTTCCTCTTGCTTGGTTTCCCAAATGAAAGGTTTATCTTTATGAGTTAAAGCAGTAAGCGGAACGGAGATTTTCGAGAAGTCGGCGATGAATCGACGGTAGTAACCTGCCAATCCAAGAAATGAACGGATTTCGGAAGCATTCTTTGATGTAATCCAACTTTTTCAATCTTCGCAGGGTCGACGTGAATTCCTTGACTATTAACAATGTGGCCGAGAAATTAGACTTCTTCGAGCTAGAATTCACATTTTGAAAACTTAGCATAAAGACGATTTCCTTGAAGAAGTCGAGGACTAAACGGAGAAGACGCGCGTGTTCGTCTCTCGACTTTGAATAGATAAGGATATCATCGATGAAAACAATGACGAAACGATCTAAGAAAGCTTTACACACACGGTTCATCAAATCCAAGAAGACTGCGGGTGCATTTGTAAGACCAAAAGGCATGACCACGAATTCGAAATGGCCATAACGGGTACGAAAGGCGGTTTTCAGAATATCTTCTTCCAACAAGCGTAACTGATGATAGCCGACACGAAGATATATCTTAGAAAAACATGTAGCACCTTGAAGCTGATCAAATAAGTCGTCGATACGAGGAAGAGGATAGCGGTTCTTTATCGTAAGTTTGTTAAGTTCATGATAATCGATGCACATTCGGAACGATCCATCCTTCTTTTTCACGAAAAGGACGGGTGCGCCCATGGCAAAGTGCTTGGGCATATGAAACCTTTATCAAGAAGCTCTTGAAGTTGGCTTGATAGCTCGTGCATTTCGAATGGTGCGAGGCGGTAAGGAGCTTTAGCAACGGGAGTAGCACCTGGAATTAAATCGATACGGAATTCAACATCTCGAGTAGGGGGTACACTGGGTAGATCGTCGGGAAAGACTTTAGGAAATTCACAAACAACGGGAGCACCTTTATAAATCTTCTTTTCTTTCTCCGGGTTCACAATATGGGCGAGGAAAGCAAAATCGCTTTTGCAAGCATTTGTGTGCTCTAGTACATGACAAAAGCATCAACTTCTTTGAGGGAGTTTCACCGCATGAAGTTGATCACCGTTAGGGAGAGGGAAGCGAATCATTTTATCGAAGCATACAACTTCAGCATGGTTCTCACGAAGAAAATCCATACCTACTATGATATCGAAGCTACCTAACTGCATAGGTATGAGATTGATCGAGAAGGCATGGTTGTTGATATCGAGAGAACAAGCACGTATGACAGAATTGACGCTAACGGTTCTTCTGGTGGCGACTTCCACATCGAAAGTCTTTGGGAGTTTAGCGCGCTTACAATTTAAAACCTTTTCGAATTCTAACGATACAAAACAGTTACCGACACCAGTATCAAATAAACATGAAGCATAAATACCATTTACGAGAAACGTACCATTGAAAACATTGTTGTCATTCTGGGCCTGGCGGTGATTGAGATTGAAGGCTCTGCCACGCGTAGCTTGTGGTTGCTGCTGTTGCTGCTGCGGCGGCTGAGGCTGCTGCTGAGGCTGCGGTGCTGGTTGCTCTTGCTTGACAGGACGATTCGGACAGAAATTGGCGAAATGATTCGGATCACAACACACATAGCACACACGTACTTTTGGAGCATCCTGCTGATTGGCTTGAGGAGGAGCGGGTAAAGCTGGAGCTGCTGGAGCCTGAGGAGCTGGCTGACGAGGACCTGAGCGGCAACTCACAGTAAAATGGCCGTAGATATTGCAGTTTGTGCAAAAACGGCAGTTGCCACCAACGGCATGATGATAAGTGCACTTAGGGCACAGAGGGTGAGGTCCGGTATACGCACGCTTAGCTGGAGGTGCGTTTGGGGCGGCTGACTGAAGCGGCTGAGGGTTTGCTGGAGCAGCGAGGGCAAAGTTCTTACTCGGGTTTCCTCTTTTGCGTCCCTGACGCTTTCCGTTTGGTTCACTAGATGGTTCAGTAACAACAGTTGGTTCAGTGATAGCTTGATTGGCGACTTTCGCATGATTCTTGAAGTAACCATCTTGAACTCGCTGATCGTTGATCTCAGCGGCAAGCATGTAGGTTTCCTCGATGGTTGTAGTACGAGCAACTTTCATGAAACTTGCAACACACTCGGGTAAACTACGGATGTACTTGTTGATAGCTTTCTCAGTAGTATCAACTTGGCTGGGACAGATGATGCTCAAAATCTTAAACCGAGCAGTAAAACCAGCATTGTCGGGACCATCCTGCTTAATACCCCAAAACTCATTCTCGAGGTTTTGCATTTCATGCGGAGGACAGAACTCCTTCATCATTACTTCCTTGAGTTCCTCCCAAGATAGATTGTAGGCTTCATCATTTCCACGCTTGTTTCTTTCAGCTGTCCATCAGTCGAGAGCATGGGACTAGAAGACTCCAGTAGCGTTCACGGTGTGGAGGTCATCGGGGCATCCACTTTGCCTAAAAGTGACCTCAATAAATTCGAACCAGTGAAACATAGAAGTCGGTCCATCATTGCCCGTGAAGGCGAGAGTTGCACAAGCCTTGAAGTTCTTGAAGCTGAATCGCGGCTTGGGATTCTCAGTTTTCGAGTCGACCGATGAGTTACTTCTCACGGCATGAATTTCCGAGACGATTTGCGGGATGACTTTAGCCATTTCCTTGGCTACCATTGTAGCGATACGCTTATCGGCGTTGCTGCGCTGGAGGTTCCTTCGAGTGTGCGATCCCATTGAAGACATCTACACGAAGGATTTAGATTAGATGAGATTCGATTATAATAGAGTTATGTTTAAATATATTTATTATTATTATTAACACATAAGCACATATTCACGTAAGCACATAAACATGTAGGCACATAAGCACGTAAACATGTAGGCACATAAGCACGTAAGCACCACATATTTTGCACATTTTCACCTTCCATCATAACCATGCGTAGCGCGATATGAGATGCGAGATATAAGCGATATATAAGCGAGATAAGCGAGATAATACCACGTATGAAACACGTATGGCTCATACGTATAAGAAAGATGAGCGTTTTAGTTTGGTTGGTGTATTAATTAGCGTTTTAGATTATGAGAGCTGTGCGAGCAGTGCATGCGTTTATGGAGCGTAAAGCGATAAAGCGAGATATCGATAATGCGAGAAATAAATAAAGCGAGAAATCGAATAAGGAGAAATTTCTTAAAATTTAAACACATAATTAATAATAAACTCGATGATGCATAAATCGACGATATAGGGTTAAATCAATTGGGAATATCCTGGGTTTTGAGACGTTTTACACGCCAAAGTGATTCGATTACCCTTTGCATTTGGACCCACGCTTTGGCCTAATAGATAAGCGTTCTCACCGCAAGCAGCTAACGATGTTTACCCTTCCAGTTAATACGTGTTCCAAACCATTGGCATAACCGAGACTTTGGTGAGATTGAAAATCGAAGCACGGAATTTGTTATTAAGATGCGGGTTTCACCCCTAACTTAACAACATCATTCCTAGTTGTGGCCACGCTCACCGATCACATCGGGCGTTCCACTAGATAGAAAGGGAGATGTTCGTCGAGGGTTGGATGTCACTCCTAACTCAACGAAGATATCTCGTGATGATTAATACACGGAATGAGCGATCTTATTGAGAGTTCTTGGTTATCACACCTAATCTCAACTTGATCCTCGTTTGTGGGATATGAGCGTTTCATAATCGTGTATATTTGATTAACCTTAGGAAATGCATATTCAAGCATTTATGGCAAGTAGATTAGCATTTAATTCAAAGATTGGTCAATCGGGTACTTAAACATGCTACTAGGTCGAACATGGCAATTCTACCTATTATCCTAAGGAATTAGCTCTGATACCAATCTGTCACACCCCAACCAATGGCAGAAACATCGAGGTTAGTGGCACTAGGCGACCAGACTGTCTCACGAGAAATTCCGTAACAATTATCCAACAACATTACTTAACGTTTAACATCCCATACTATTAAACATAATATTTCAAACAACCATTACAGAAATTCTGATTTTCTCATAAAAACAACATGGTTCGATATCCCCTAGATTTTTTTACAACCGTTCTAAACAAGATAAAAAAATACTAAATAAAACTACTCCAAAGCAATCCAAGCTAAATCCTCAACCTGTTACATACGTTAAAATACCAGTCAATAAAATTAAGTAAAGGTGAGCATACGAGCTTGAATAATACTATCATAGTCGAGAAAGCGTTTGCGGAACAATCTAATTACATATCATGATACACCAAAACACTTAACATAACATAGGCTCATTTCTCATGCTAACTACCGTGAAAAGGCTTGCGCGACCATCCTAACTAGACCCCGTCGGGTGTTAGCCAAACTATAGTACCATACTAGCTAAGGAGGCAAGTTAACTAAAATAAGTCCTAGTCACAAGTTTCTAGTATTACGAATCGAGCATATACAATCAGATTATTCGCGTGTGATAAAAAGTTTTGATTTGTGAAGTGATTTTGATATAGGAACGTATGTAACACCTAAAAAGTGCATTAAAGTGAAAATGGGTCAAGTATACTCACTGTGGGTGCGTTTTGGTAAGACTTAAGATTCTGAGGAGAGTTGCGGAGTGCGCCGGATCAGCCTGTAAACTAATAGTAGTGCATCAGTCTTTTGAAAAGCCGAAACGGTGAAGTTTGAGTTGGGCAGTAGCCAAGTTCGAGCGAACTTGCTATGTTTTACTGAGTTGGGAGTCAAGTTCGGGCGAACTTGCAAGTTTCTCAAGAAAACTTGGCAAAGTTCGAGCGAACTTGTGGGTAATATTGAAAGGTGAGGCAAGTTCGGCCGAAATTGTGAAGTTTCCTGAGAAACTTGACAAGTTCGAGCGAACTTGAGAGGTTCTGAAGAAAGTTTGCACATTTCCACTCAAGTTCGGCCGAACTTGACCCTTAGAGGGCAAGTTCGAGCGAACTTGGCTTGTGTGCTGTCAAAACTCAGTGAAATCTCGAGCGAACTTGATGTTTCTGGGTCCAACATCTTGCATTTTCGCGTCGTTTGTTGAGGAAATCGAGTGTTCATCCCTCCAACCCTGTGCTACTGAGCAAACTTAGGTCGGAGAGGTCTTTTAGAGCAGTTTTAGTCGTTTTACAAAAGCGTGTGCTAATCTGGGCGAACTCGGGGTTCGTTTGGGTTAGTCCGGCTTGTGTAAACCAACATAAACATCCTTGGGCTTCCAGATCTGCGATTTTGAATGACAAATGCTTCGTTTCATATCAGAAATGAACAAAACATCGTCAAAAGTCTGTAATTTTGTGTAGAAATCGAGTCTTTAAAAGGTTTTACTCAGATCTAAGCATAGATCTGAGTGAAAAACAGAAGTTTTATGTAAAAAGACGAAGACTTTTGTAAATAGAAGAGTTTTGATGAAAACGAAGGCTATGCCTTGTGCCAAAATTGTTGTAAACTTTTGTAAAACGTTGATAAACATTGTCGTAGTTGAAATCGGGTTGATTCTTACTTAGGAACAGAGGGTTTTGGGTTTCGGGAACTCTAGGCGAAGTTGTAGCAAGTTTAAATGAGAGAATGGAGCTGAGTATTTATATTTGAAGGCAAGATTTGAGCTGCTGGGAGTCAAGTTCAGCCGAACTTGCATGGAATCATGCAAGTTCGCGTGAACTAGTAAGAATCTGAGGGAATGATGAGCTAAGTTCGACCGAACTTGACCTCCTTGAGGTTAAGTTCAAGCGATTAAGTTCGAGCGAACTTGAGGCTTGGAAGAACAAAGTTGGGCCAAGTTCGGCCGAACTTGGTATCACCAAGTTCGAGCGAACTTGACCCAAAAGTTGAGTTTTCTTCGTTTATTTCGTGTTAAGTGTTCGTTTGGCGATTCGGTTCGTATTAAATAGTTAGGTTAAGCGTTATACTTGATATAATAGTGTGATTTAGCGATTCAAGAGTGCGAGAGCAATGCGATAGCGAGCGTAAACATAATCACAAACACACACAACACATAAATAACATAAAACCACATGATTAACTGCGATTTGCGATGCGATGAGGTAAACGATGTGATTTTAATAAGCGTTTAGATGCGATACAACATACATAAACTTAGTTTAATTAACATAAACTTTTCTTATAATTCGAATCTCGGAATAAATGAAAAATACAAGGATAAAGATAACAACGAGAAAATCAGAGTTGTTACACTAGGATCCTGGTGGGACTTAGGATCCTGAATATATCTGTTACTAATAGGCTGCTTCTATCTTGAAAGGATATTCTGCAGGAATATTCTTTGCTAACAGCTATTAGGGAGCTTGCACCTGAAATATCGTGGAGTTAGCTCAAGAAAACGTGTAGAAATGACGTTAGAAGCTGCCAATGGTCGAAGACTAATTCTTTCAGGATCCTGGATATCTCAGAGTTGTAGTTAGGATTTGGTTTTTACTTGTAATATTAATTGGCTTGATTGGATCACCTTAGGGGCATGAAACATTCACTGCAAACACTTAACACTCGAACACAAACAACATCATCTGCTGTAACACGTAGTTTGATCGATCAAGCCACACATTTGTACTCATTTTCATATTAATATTAATATTAGTGGAGCTGTGTAGTTTCCAACTCCCAGGGTTTTTTGTGCCGGAGATCAACTTCAAAAAAGAGGATCAAGGGCTTATTCCCCGTCATAAATCCTTTGTGTTCATCGCATTCCTTCTACTTTTATAGTATTTTCAATATATAATCAGTTTTTTAAAACCAGGATCCTGACTGAGGACTAAGGATCTTGAATATCAAATTTGTTATACTCACAAGCACCTCACCTCATTTTCTAAATTTAGTTACAAAATTCATCGTGATAATTTTTGCCAAAATAGTAACAACTAACAATTAAGACTTAAAACACTAATAGCAGCAATAAGAAAAAAGAAGAATGGTAGAAATAAGAAGAAAGGTACTTATATCGGGAAAATTGGTGATATATTGGTCAATATCGCTGATATTATTGGTACCGATATTCTGATCGATATTCTACACGGTTATCTAATTAGGGGACCAATAATCGATATCTCACATAAGTGACATATCGGCATATTGACTAAATAGCTAAGGAATGTAAATAACAATAATGAATGTTAAAAGCATAAAAATACTCAAATACAAAATAGACAAATAAAAAGAGGAAGAGTCTAGCCACTATAGCTAGACGTGACATTAGCTACACTGGAAAAGCTTTTCAAAATTATTATTTATTCAATATGATTTTTTTTCTTTTCTCTTTTTCCTTAAATTAACCACGTTTTTTAATATAAATTATAGGTGTTGCAATTCTTTTATTACTCAACAAAAATAATTTTGAAATGTCGGCGTAAAGAGTAAAGTTATTTATTTATTAACCTATTTTATATGTTAAATTAGTTTTTTTAATTTTGTTAGAGCATTCACATTGGAGCTTCTGTACTAATACATTGTATATAATATAAAGAGTAAATTACAAATTTTGTCCTTTATTTTTATATCAAATTTCAGACGGTATCATTTGTCTTTAAAATTGATTAGTTATGTACTTAGTGTTTTTAAATCCTACATGTTATGTCCTTTGTCCCTAACCTAGTTAATTTTCTTTGTTAAATCAGATTCCACAAGGGCATTTTAATCTTTTTACCTATTTATTTAATAATATATATATTTTACAACAAAAAAATTAAATTTAAACATCTATATTATAATGTCTCTCTCTACTCCCTCTATATATATATATACATATATAGATATACATGTTAGCCATCGCCACCGCATGTCTCATCACCACGACGGCCTCACCACCGCATGTCTCATCACCACGACGGCCTCACCACCACCACCACGATGGCCTCACCACCACCACGACGATTGCCACCACCACAGCAACACCCCATCGTACCTTCAAACCTTTTGGTTAGCGCAACAACATTCTCATGAACCTGCATAATAACCCCCAAATCAGCCTAATAAACTGCTAAACAACAATTCAAATTCACACCAAAATCCACACCAGCCTAATCTATTTCCAATTTCAAAAATCACAGAAACAACATGAGTTTTTAAAAAAAAAATACATATAAATAACCTTAAAGACTTTAAGTTAAAGTGAATTCTAGTAATTTATTACTAATGAAAAAAGAAAACAAAGTAGAAAAAGAAAATGAAAGCGTGGGACTTTTAAGATTCCACATGCCTAATTTAGAGGGTGTTTGAGATTGAGTTTGGATATGACTTATTGGCTTATTCGATTTTTCAAAAAACCAATAAGTCAATAAGTCATTTGGAAAAGCTACTTATTGGCTCAATAAGTTAATAAACCATTTCTAAACTCAATCCTAAACACCCTCTTACGATATTCAAAGTTAATCCCTTTTGTTTCACACCCTGCAAATGCCCACTCACCTCCTCCATTTAATGTTGTATGAAATGAAACGATATTGAGCAAAGAGATGCAATGAACAGCAACAAGTCTCCAACTGATCTCTTCTACGCCCGGCGGTACGATTTCGACACAGCTATTCCCGTTTAGATCTGTCATCATGGTCTTCTTGTCGTCATCATTGTGGTGTAAATCTACGGATTCGAAGACGGTTGTAGTTTCCCGAGGTAGACTATTTGTTTTATGTTTAGATTAGGTGACCAAAGGCTTGATTTCTAGCAATAACAAGGGTGTTGATGGTGGTAATTTCAGGCGGTGGTGGTAGTGGTCACAGAGAGATATGATGGTGGTGTTTGGAAGTTTTTAGTGTGAGAGGGAGTGTGTGTGTTTAGAGAGAAAGGAGGATTGTGCATTTCTAAATTAATTAGATTGTCAGAATTAACTTGGATATTATAAATGTGGGAAATGAAAATAATAGGGAAAAGACTAAATTGTACTTATGTGCTTTACACATGACCAAATTTAAGTTAAAAAATAAAATGGGTTAGAGCTAAAGGACAAACTGTAATGATATCGATACCGACTATCGAAAAATTAACATGGACCATTTCTGACACCCTCGGCAAATCCCACATCGGTTGTGGCAAGGAGAGATCCTCGGTTCATAAGGAATGCCCAACCTCTTAATACTAGTGGATGAGAGAAGAACTCGACAGTTAAGCATGCTCAGGTGGGAGTAGTACCAGGATGGGTGACCTCCTGGGAAGTCTCCACTAAAGGCAACCAAAAACAAAGCCGTGAGTTCCTGGATGGGCAACCCATCGGGGGCAAAGCGGACAATATTGGTGGTGAGAAGGGCTGGATGTTACAAATGGTATCAGAGCCACTCCTGAGCCTTTTAGGATGGTGGGGCAAACCTCATCGAGGATGATGAGTCACTAAGGGGGTGATTGTAATGATACCGATACTGACTACCGAAAGATTAACATGGACCATTTCTGACACCCTAGGCAAATCCCACATCGGCTAGTGGCCATGAGAGATCCTCGATTCATAAGTAATGCTCTGCCTTTTAAGTTAACAACGCGTTTTAGGCTTAATGCTAATGGATGAGAGGAGAACTCCACAGTTAAGCATGCTCAGGTGGGAGTAGTACTAGGATGGGCGACCTCCTGGGAAGTCTCCACTGAAGGCAACCAAAAACAAAGCTATGAGTTCCTGGATGGGCAATCCATCAGGGACAAAGCGGACAATATTGGTGAGAGGGGTCGGATGTTACATTTCTGTTATAACTTTTAGTATACAATTTTTTTAAATTCTGAATAAACTGTTGTTGCGTGTTTATTTTTGTTTACATTATAAAATTATATGATATGATGGGTTTCAAACTATGCAGTTCTTCCAAATCTTAAATTACTTCGGACAGATGCGAGAGATTTATATCAGCTGAGATAATGAATCGATGATAACAATCAATGCGGTTGCTACACAGTGTCCAAATTCAATCAATGTGGCTGCTACATAGTGTCCAAATTCAGTAGCGGTAATACTTCCGCTTGGATATTAGCCTACAAAATGTGTTGTTATTTGCTACTTGTAAGTGGGTGTCAAAATTATAGCAACATTCTTGAGTTGATGGTCAGTAGTGAAGTAGTAAACCACCTACGTAGGAATCCTATTATCAAACTCTACTATCTTTGAGAATTACTAACATATGACGCCCTATCTAAGTAAAATATGACTGATCGAAACCACTAAACTCTGCTAAGCCTCCTACAGGGCTTATAAACACAACAAAGTGATCCTAAAAGTTGTGTGAAGCTCACCGGAAAACGTGTTGGTTCAACACACTAAACCGGAAATACTAATGTACCCTAATGACCTCGGTCTAAACGCTCACAGTACACGTAAGACTGTCCACGACAACCTTAGATGTTAATGGCTAAACCGATCTTTGTTCACAAACACCCGCAAATTCACATTTAAAGACAAAAAGTATCCAAATCATATGAAGTTACATCAAAAACCCGTCTAAGATATGGTAAGATTACTATATTTTTGTTGTCATTTAGGTTCATTTTACGCATTAATCAAGTTTTAAATTTATAAAACACGATATTCTACAAACACTAAACACACACTTGGGCAAGTGCACCCAATTGATGTAATTTTATATGTTGCATTTTGCACACATCAAATATCCCACACTTGAATCTTTGCTTGCCCTCAAGCAAAACTCTTTAAATGTGGCTTACACACCCAAATGGAATAGGTAGAGAAGAAGTTTTTTGGTTTGTCTTTGAGTGTCGGGAATCCAAGATCTTTAAATTTTGTTTTTACTTTATTTACAATCCTTTTCGTCATGTTTTATTTAGAACATTTTTAAGAAAAAATATTTATTTAGGCATAACATGCCTCTTTTAAAATTCTATTTATTTATATACAAGTTCACGTACCTCACAAGAGATCACTCAACACTCGGCCGAAGATGTATTTTTGTGATATCGCTCGAGTCCGATTTGGAACTTACTTCTACCATATGCTTGCTAAGCGATCAAACCTCCTCCTTTTTAACTATAAACCTTTGTAAATATCAAAAGGACTTTGAAAAGGGTTAGACTTGGGCTAGGGGTAGGAATTTTTGGGTTAGTGGTTAGTGAAATGGCGAAAAGCATAAAAAGCGTCGGTTATCGTAAAACATTTTTTTTTGTGACATTTATTTGAACCAAGCGTTTTCAAACAAGATTTTTTGAAGGAACTTTTTTGGTTATTGAAAGAGCTATGGTTATAAACTTTTTTTACATATTTTTTTAAGTCACAAGATAACCGAGCTTTTTACTAAAATAAATGGGTTTGAAAGGAAAATGGTTAGTAAGTGGTTGTCTTGCGGGTTTTTGAAACGAAAAGGGGTTTAGGCTCAAAGGGGTTAACTAGGGGGATTTTGGTAATGGGTGAAAAGAAACGAAAATAATGGTTTTGAATGAAAAATGGGTTAGTCTTAATGCCTCTATCATTTACTTACTTGGGTTTTAAGTTGGTAAGGACTGGGAATGCATCGTCTTGGCAAGTTCTAGAGTCGTAAGAACCAAGCGGCTATTCACACAAGAAACGAAAATTAGCGTTAGTTTAAAGGTGTATGCATGTATGCTCAATAAAGGCTCAAAACTCACTTAATGTGGGAATGGGTTTATAGTGTGAAAAAGTATATATAATCAAATTTTTAAAAAAAATTGTTACGCCCCTTTTTATAATTTTCTTATTCGGTTCTTTTTATTACGACGCTATCGGTTGTAAATTCGTAAAAACATAACTTTTTTTTAGAACTTGTTATTCCCAAATTAAACCAAGACAAGTAAAAAAAATGAAAATTTAAGAAAAGATTTGGGGTGATTAGCGGTTCCAATAGAGTTTTGTGTAAGGCTTGTTATTAGGACTTGCTAAATTCAAAGTGTTAGTTACCCCCCCCCCCACACACACTTCAATTACACATTGTCCTTAGTGTGTCCAAAATAAATTTTTCAGTTGATTCGAAGGCGTAAAAGCGTGTTTAAAAACAAATTTTTATGTTACTGGGCATCTGGGCACGAGCCCGTGTGGTCCGGGCATGGCCCCGTGTCCAGAGTGCCAGTATCAAAAACTTACAGAAGCTTGACCATGGGGCGTGGCCAGTCAACACGGTCCGTGGTCAATAACTTGTTTCTGAAATTTTTCTTGAAGAACCTGGGCACGGGGCGTGTTGGACTGAGCACGGCCCCGTGCTGCACATGCTGGAAAGATGCGGAAGCTGTCGGAAGGCACTGTTTTTATGCATGGGGTGTGGTTTCGACGTCCCTTAAGCATTTTTCATCTTTTCTCGTGTGTTAAGCCATTTATTTAAGATCCAAATACCAGATAATAACTTAACCATCATATATTAGAGTGCGAGATACAAAAGGCCCTAAAGATTAATCCTAAAAATTACAAAGTTCCTAAATTTAGATAGATGCAAGAGATTTTAAGCCATAAATGAAGTTCCACCCTAGATGGTTACATATTTTAAGAGCGACAAAAACCCGAAATCGATTTTTGGGTAGATAGGGGCTTCTAGGAACTTCAACTCGGAGGGTGTACCCCTCAAAAGTCATGGAGCATTTCCTCAATCTCCCGAGGGAGGAAGAGGAAAGGTTCTTTTTCTATATTTTCATACGGGGGAGGAGCGGAGGTGCGACCGTCATGGAACCTCATACAATGCGTCTAGAGAAGGTTCTGGAGGGTGGTCATCCCATCCGGTTGGGTCAACGATCTCTTGAGCGAGGTTCCAATCTTCTTGGAGGAAGATTGGTTCCATGGGAGGTAGCCCAAGAATGTTCAACCTTTGGTGCAAAAGGTTGATTTCGTGCAAGCAATTCTCCAATCCCACCGCCAAATAGTTAACCCGATCGACAAGAGCCTCTTCCACCGATGTAATTTCGTCGATGGCTTCCCTTAAAGCATACATGCCACGAACTAGGGTAGCCTCAATTGATGGCCTTCTTCTTCCTTGGTTGTTTCTTGAAGTTGTTGACGACGTTCCACTGTTCTGGGACGACATACTAAGAAAACAAGGGTGAATTTTAAAGAAACGACTGTTTAAAAGCTCACCACGGCCCCGTGTCCAATGGACACGGGCCCATGTTCGTCCTCCTTCATATTTTTTTAACCCAGAAATTTCATTGTTTTAACTTATTTTTCTCAGGTTTTAAACATTTGTGAACAGAAGTAACTTAAAGAAATGTGATGAACATGTTGTTTATTAAGACTCTTTGGGTTAAAACATATATTTTTCAAAAATAAAGCTTGAAGCTATGGACCTTCAAGCTTTAATGAAGGATTTGAGTTCAAAGAAGAAGAAGGAAAATGACAAAAGTGGCAAAGACAAGATGGATAGATGAAACTTCTTTAAGAACATACCTTTTAAGGTATATGTGAGAAATCTCAGGAGATCTTTGTCTTTGGAATGAGGCCAAACATGCAGCAACAATGCTGACTTTATAGAAAGTGACAGCACATTGACCACGGCCCCGTGGTCAGATAATGTTTTGACACATTTGTCTGTATTAGGAACACGGGGCATGTTGGCCTGGACACGACCCCGTGGTGAATTTTCGGTGGGCACGTGGCTTGTTGGATTGGGCACGGCCCCGTGGCTGGAGTTTTTATGAAGTGTTGTCTTGTTTTATTTTAAGGATTTCTAAAAATCGGGAGGTTCTTTACTGGAGGGAACAACACCGAAGTGTCTAAGGTACCGGAGTTGCTCTTGGGTTATGCATGAACGCAAGAGGTTATCGGAAAGGGTAAAAACTAATCTAATTACCGGTGGGTGAAACCAACCTTTATTCCCCTTATCCAGGCTCCTCGTTAAAGAAGGTGTATGTCGAATCGCTCAGGGCTATGAGCGCATCGGTGGGGGCTTAGTAGTGAAGTAGTAAACCACCAAGGTAGGAATCCTATTATCAAACTCTACTATCTTTGAGAATTACTAAAATATGACGCCCGATCTAAGTAAAATATGACTGATTAAAACCACTAAACCCTGCTAAGCCTCCTACAGGGCTTATAGACACAACAAAGTGATCCTAAAAGTTGTGTGAAGCTCACTGGAGAACGTGTTGGTTCAACACACTAAGCCGGAAATACTAATGTACCCTAGTGACCTCGGTCTAAACACTCATAATACACGTAAGACTGTCCATGACAACCTTAGATGAAAATGGCTAAACCGATCTTTGTTCACAACCACCAGCAAATTCGCATTTAGAGACAAAAAGTATCCAAATCATATGAAGTTACATAAAAAACCCGTCTAAGATATGGTAAGATTAGCTATAAAAACCTTGTGTGTTTTGTAACACATCTATTTGTGATGTGTGGTGTGCGTTAAGCATACTATATTTTTGTTGTCATTTTAGGTTCATTTTACGAATTAGTCAAGTTTTAAATTTATAAAACACGATATTCTACTAACACTAACCATACATTTGGGAAAGTGCACCCAACGTGGGCGTAGTATAACATTGGTAAGATACCGAGATCGTCCAAGGACACAATAGCTTTTAATATCGGTTCATCGTCAACGCCTAATCAATCTATATTTTTTATAAATATTTTTAAAAACTTAAAGATAAATAAAAGGATAAATAAAATAAAATACAAATAGACAAGATAGAATCACTTGGATCCAACTTCTATTTTATGTATCCTTTGATAGTTTTTTCACTTTCGGACTTTCTAAGAGATTATCATAGTTATAATAGTAGGCCCCTCTTTTAAAGGTGACGTTACCCTCAACCCAGTGGTTTGAGTCAGCAAGGATACAATCCCAAAAGGTTGGAATATTGGAAGACAATTGAGTAAATTATTAATGCGAAAAGTGGTAGGACCCTCTTTTGAAGGTGACGTTACCCTTGGGCTAAGTGGTTTGAGTCAGCAGGGATACAATCCCAAGTAGCCAGTTTAAAGTATTAATAGTAGTTTAAATATGAGGGGTTCAAGCCATTCGCGCCCTGGCATCCAATACCCATAGAGTATTGAAGGAAGCCCTAGTAAGCTTGAACCAAGTCCTCGCAGGATCTATACATTGAATGAGAAAAGAACTTTACCAAACCACCCTTCTAACCCCTTCCAAGTAGTTAACGCGCTTTATATAGACCGTAAAGACTCGAATGAGCAAATCAATGACATCATGAAGAAATGGTTAGGAAAATTCACTTTCAACATAAGAAACTAGTTATTAAAGTCATTAATACATACCCAAATAAAAAGCGTCGAAAGATTAAAAACAAAAAGTAATACATAAAAGATTAGTCTTCACCAAGTGATGTAAGGAATTTAGCCAAGCATGGCCTTTGTTTGACAAGAACCCTTACAATCTATCTTGGATCCCAAGACTACTATACACTCTAAAGATGATTGATGGATGATGGTGGTGGGTGTTGGTGTTGTAGTGGTGGTGGAGTGGTGGCAAAGTGAGAGAGAAGTGGTTTGCCAAAGGATGACTTTGAAGGAAACCAAGCACCCCAATTTATAGTCAAAACAGTGGCCCGGCCACGGCCCCGTGTCCGGTGGGCACGGCCCGTGGCCATCATTCTTCTCTTTCTTTATTAACCGCATCTGTCAGCAGAGGGCTCCACACGACCCCGTGTCTTCTGGGCACGGCCCGTGGTCAATCTGTTCACTGTACTATCTGGATTCTGCAAATCTTACAGTTGACCACGCCCCATGTTGGCCAGGGCACGGCCCCGTGATGGGCGTAGAAGCTTCTGCAGGTTTTGCTTTGAAGTGTGAGGTCTGACCACGCCCCGTGTTGGATGGACACGGCCCGTGGTCGTCTTCTGTAACTTTGTTTTTTGTCTTTTTGGGCTGTTGCTGAGGGGTCAGGCATGGTTCTTTATTCCTTCTTTTCGTATTTATGTTGGTTTGGCTGTTTATTTGCTTCTTTCGTTCTTTTATGCTCTTTAAATCCTGAAAATACAAAAGGAACAAAGAAACGTGTTTTTTCCAACATTAGTACTAAAAAGGGGTTAGTTTTATGCGTCAATTGATGTAATTTATATGTTGCATTTTGCACACATCAATGTGAAGAGGCAACATAGAGATTCATAGTCATCTATGGCGTGTCGCCACCACGCACTCCATGGTTTTCATTTCCTTTAGAATTTCTTGAGCTAGCACTTTGCCATTCGGTTCCACGTCTTCCAACAATTCGCCAAAGAACGGTATGGTTTTGGCTAAGCATATCAAAATATTCTTGATACAGTTTCGCGTGCAATCAAATGGCTCAAGAACAATTAGTTAATCAAAGACGATAAAGGAACCAAAAGGTTCAAGAACATAGTTATTTCTATTCAATAATAAACCAAAACTGTCGAAATAATAAATTCTAGATCCCTTCATGTAAGTGAGGAAAATAAATAATTCAAAATCTTTAACATTAGGAAACTAAATATATTCAAATAACAAAAGATAAGTTTTGATTCCAAAGAAGTCGTCATCCACATGTTGCCCATGGGTTTGAGTCCAGTTCAAGTTATTGGGCCGGATTCTCCTGCATCATAATTCATACTCCCCGACTTAAAAAAAGTCGTCCTTGAGTTTTGCCTTCGGACCAAAGCCACCTGGATCAAAAGGAAAATCAACCCGATTCCTCCTCTTTGTTATTATCAACACGACCCACATACACAACCCAACTTTACGAGTATGCTCTTTCAACTTTAGATATGAACCACCTGGGTTGAATGGAGCATTGAACGACATACCGTGCACTAATAACTTGACCCGCTCAAATAATAGCTCCACCTAAATAACAATAGAGTTGTAGTCTTGTAGATGATAGACTTCGTCGTATTCTTTCATAAAATGGCAACCAAATTTAACAACTTTTTCTCCATTTTGAACGATATGAGGAGAATGATATAATAAGCGAGTTACTCCATCTTCCACATTTTGTCCGTCTGCAAACCTATTGAACATTTGCTTGTTCCACATTTTTACGCCCATGTTGTAATATATTTCAGTTACTCGTTCCCCAAAAATAAAAGTTAATTGTCACAACTTTTAATATGTTTTGGACTCATACCATTGGACCTTGTCACATGCATAGGATTCTGTTCACTAACACCATATGGTACTCTTCCAAATCGTATGATTTGGCCTCATGTTGTAAAAGTTTGTTGCACTCCAATATCCATCCGATTTTCTTTTAAATACACGTGTAATCCCAAAACTTGTTTCTATTGGGCTTGACATGCGACCCAAGATCTTTATTCACAAAACCATGTAGGGCATCGCTACTTTGATAAATCTCATTAATCAACGAGCCCCCACAAACCTTTGATCCATAATAAGTATCTAAAGATTTATTTTCATTCAAGCCTACAAAAGAAGGCTTGATAGTCGCACAAGTTTCCACCACCGATTTAGTTAATGCATTATCAATATTAGGATTATTAGTTGTCAAGTTTTTATGATGCATTCCATTTAAATCATCTTTATCATCACATGCACCTCCTTTAATTATGTAATCCACAATATTATCACCAATTAATATTTCCACCTTCGTAGGAGATAACTTCATGCAACCGACATTATTCAAAGTTACAAAGCTAACCTGCGAGATTTGTGAGCCAGCCCAAGAAATCACATGACCACCCTTAGCCACCGTATCACCAGAGACAACGCATCACCACTTAGCAACGCTTTTTTCATCTTCTTCTCAAATAAGAACTCCATTAACAGCTTGTTGCACCCAATAATATTCCTTTTCATCGAAGTGCATCCCATCCTCATCAAATCTTGGTTCGTCTTCAGACATTCGATAGATTGGTTCAAAGAACCGGTGTGAATGACGGCCCAACGCATTCTCCTCCTCCTCGTTCACATCGTCGTCCCAGACGATGGTTCCCGATTTGGTTTCCTTAACATGCATCTCCGGTCGTAACTCAAGATCTTGGACTCTTTGGCGGAGCCGTTTGATCTCTTCAAGATCCCGGACTCGTTGTCTGAGCCGTTTGATCTCTTTAAGATCTTGGACTCGTTGTCGGAGTCTTTGAATCTTAATCATATCCCGTGGATCACGGTTTCCGATCTCGTTTCCTCGGTCGGCGGATCTACGGTCATAGTTTAATCGATCTCCACAAACACGTGAATCACCAATGTTCTTGTCGACGCTTCGGTTCGTGACTCTTCGAACAACACATGGAGCCATTTGATAAACCATAGCTCTGGTACCAACTGATTCATTTTCGCGTGCAATCAAATGGCTTAAGAACAATTAGTTAATAAAAAATGATAAAGGAACCAAAAGGTTCAAGAACATAGTTCACCAAAAACTATTGAAATAATAAATTCTAGATCCCCTAGGAAACTAAAAAATTCAAAACCTTAATAGTAGGAAACTAAACAAAATTCAAATAACAAAAGATAAGTTTTGATTCTTTTCAAAGAAATCGTCATCCACGGGTTGCCCACGGGTTGAGTCCAGTTCAAGTTATTGGGCCGATGCTCCTACATCAATTCTGCTCTCAGATTCTTTTCCTTTAACCATAGCACTCGGGTCCGCACCTCCTCACTTTGGGTTTGCACTAAAACCTGTACAAATATTTGGATTTTTTATTAAAAAAGGTTCAAAAAAATTGTGATATTACAGGGTTTTTTAACAGGCAAATTGAGATCTTTATTCAAAATTCCAAACCAAAGTTTAGCTGTTGATCAGTTTTGTTTAAACATAATGGAAAACATGTAAATAATACCTGATACATCAGACAGGCCAGCAGAGAATCCAAATACAGATGCAGTCATCGAGTTCGACATAGTTGTCAGCTTGATTTGGTTCCCCTTTAGGATGTATCTTCTTGATGGTAGTACCGAGTTCTTTAGGGTTGAAGAACTCGTAGTAATGGAGAGAGAGGAGGTTGAATTTGTGAGTGATGTTATGAGTGTCTAACCGTAATCCCTCTCTAGTAATCTCCTTATATACACCAAGGGGAAACCCAATTAGTTAATTAGGGTAAACCCCCCCCTCAATAATTACCAACTAATTATATTATAGGTTTTAATATATTTTGATCTATATTATATAAATAATAATGGTGGCTATATGATTAAATAAATATAAATAAATATTTAATCTTACATTCTCCCATTTAGCCGAATAATCATTTATTATGAGTATTAGATCAGTCTGATTAGAAGTTAACACTCACTTTAGGTTTAAACCAAGAACCGCAGCAGAGAAATACAACTGTTGAGTCATTATGCAACTCAGGACCCAATTAATCATACTACAGCCTCAATTTAAAACCTAACAATTATGATCAAAATACACAAATAAGCCCTTTAGCATTTGATTTGTATTTATATTTGGCTATATGTCATTATACTGGTAGAACAAATGTTAGAGACATACAATATCAAACTGATGAGGAAAATTAATAGTTAATCATTCATAATACGATATGCAGTTGTACATAGTCGTCAATAAACCCGTCATTGTTATAAGCGCTTACATAATAGTTATGGGTGATAGACTTTTAGTTATAGGATCCTTAAGCATATCATGAATGTATTCGATACAAAATTTAGTTTCCTCAATTCGTTCATAAAAGAATAATTAATTTCGTATCAAAATTTAATGCAACACCTCTCAAACTGTTACTGTTCAAGGAGACATGGTAGCTGACTTTATCACAATAAGTCTTTAATATATAATTTATATGGAGTTAATAAAGTTATTAGTCCACTGATAAATTTTTCAACAACAATTAGTGACTACTGCTTTGTGATCAGAAATGTATTATGTAATTGTAACTTAGGTTGTTGATACAAGTCTATTATGACTCCTTCATGAGATCGGGTTTTCTCTGCTGACATAAGGATATACTCGAAATTACATTTTATCATCTTTGAATATTACAAAGTTAGAGTAATCAACCGGTTTGAATTATCACTTCTTCTTTAAAATTATAGCCTCTTGTTTCCTTTATAGATATTTTAATACTCCATAAGATGCTTCACATTAATCTAGACACATCTAGTGTGTTGCACTCTGAGTAATATCTAAACAAGTATAGACTTAAAATACATAAGGCTTCTAACTAATGAAGCAATTAAGTAAATAATTTCATTTATCCTATTATCCTCTAAAGGAGAATAATATTGTTTGTTACATATGTAAGGACCCATTTAAGGTTAAACTTATGGAACGAAATTAATGTCCCTTTGGGTCTATCTCGGTATGTTATGACATCTATCACATAAGAGATATCTCCGAAATCTTTTATATCAAAGTTTATGTTAACAATGCTTTGACTTATGTAACATATACTTGTCAAAAGATTGTCATGTATATAAGGACAAGTTTATTTTAGTTGCTCTCACTCATCTTGAGGTAGGTTCTTGATGAAAATAAGTGCGTTAAGATTTCATCGCATTATGATGTTTGCATTAACCCATAGATGGATTTTATTGGCTCATAGACAATGTTCTTTAACCTTAAGTTTAGAACTTTCAGTTTGTTTTATAAACATGTAAATATGTCAGCCAGATGTTAGGGAAAGTTGTTTTAATGTTCATCTAATGTAGCTCTAAATTGTTATAAGCTACTTGAACAATGATGACCCTCAAAGAAATCTTTTATAAGACAGGTAAGAAATTTTTTTGATAATTTTGTCTCTTCCTGATTATAACCTTTGGTAATCAATCATGTTTCTTTGTGTCTTAACGTTTATATTAGGATTTGGTTTAGTTATGAAAACTCTTAGGTAATTCAATCAAATCTCAAACGTTATACGAACACATAAAATCAGTTTTACTATAAAACAGTTTTATTTCATTTAGAAGATTGATTGACGCTAATGGCCTAATTAGAGGAGATAGGATCAGTAAACTTTTCCAAAATCCATTTAAACTTTAGTTAGGAAAGTTATGTAATCATCAAAGTTAGTAGGCTTTTAAACTTAGATGACCTCCTGAGTTGATTATTGTGTTTATTAGAAGTTTCAGTTTTATGGATTAGCTCTTGGTTAGGTTGCTATCTTTTTTTAGGATTCTAAGTTTGTAAGAGTTGGAACAGTGTGGTGTACAAGAGGTGTGAAGGGTCTGGGAGGCCAAAAACAAGCATATTCGGCCTAATGATGACATAAGCTAAACATACCTTAAATACCCTTTACATAACTTAGAAATGAATTTCGAGGGCTTCGCTATGGCAAAATCACACTTTTGCAACTTCAGGGGCTATTTTGCAAACTTTGCGAAACTATGCCTTTTTGCGTAAACTACTATCCGGAACATGTACCGACATCCAAAATATTTTTCTAATCATCAATATATCATATTTTAATGACTGGAATGCAAAAATGTCATTCATTGCGCATTTACAGTCACACACGCGTTCATTTCGATTTTTGTCGTAATTAACCGAAACTGCGACTGTACGACTAAAAAACTGACCTCTGGAACATTTTCTAACATATTTCAAGTTCCTTATACATTGTTGTCCTTATGGAGCTTTGAAATCAGGTAAACAAGTGTTAGAAGTGCCTGAAACGCGACGAAACGATGCAGGGGCCTGTTCTGCCATTTTATGAAACTTTGCGCAGGTCACAGGCTTACGGACCGTAAGCCATAACACCATACGGTCCGTAAGGACCTGCCCAGCTCACCAGAACCAGCTGTCAATAGCCTGTTGTTTTGGGGACACTCAGCTCACGAATTTGGCCACTTCTCTTCTGCATTTGACACCTATTTAGACACTAATCAAGCCCTTAACACCTGACATAACACTTGTCATGATATGGTGATCTTTGGATCATTATAAATATCAAGTTCATGCTATTTTTGAACTCTTTAATCACCTACTTGCAACAACCCGCCTTTAATCCGAATTTGCAACCTCCTTGAAGCTTTTCTCTGGTGTTCTTGATCATTCCTTGTATTTGTAAGTATTCCACTCTTGCTATTTTCAATTATTATATGGCTGAAAATCAAACAGTTTGACTTCTGTTTGACTTCTGTTTGACTTTCAATTTTGATTATGAATTGATCAAGATAAAGCTCAATTGAAACTTGCAATATGATGGTAATCAAGATGGTTATGATCCCTAAAATCATGCCTACTGATTTCCACATTTTCTAGTCATTTTGACAAGTCAAAGTTTCGGTCAAAACGCGATTTTTGTGCATCTTGCAACGAATCTGTTTTCGAGTGTTAAAACAGGTTGTTTTGATGCTAAAATACTTTTATAAACTTATTAAGACATGGCAAAACATGTCAAATTCATCACTTTTGTTAAAATGCTTATTTGGAGTCAAAAGTCTAGCGGTTTGACCACTGCTTTGACTTTCAGATCTGACCCGTTTGGTTGATCTCTAGATCCGACCATATACATACTTGTGACCATAAATATATAGAGAATAACCCTCTGAGGTTATACCTTATGGTCATGTTGTTTGGATTGTGTTATGATAATTAGTTGTAGTAATCTTCAAAAATAACCAAAATGCCCTTTTTACAAATGAATCAACTATAAACATATGAGACATAAGTTTTGACATATAATCTGATTGAATAACACTATTAAATATATTTTGGTAATTTAGACTTATCATAACACATATCTAACCATCCGAATGCGTAGTTACGCAAATGACGTGTTAAAGTGGCTTAAACTACCTTAACGGGTCAAAACGGGTCAAAAGCACTTGAAAATCTTTCCAACTCAGAATGTTAACTTATTAAACTATATTATATGAGTTCCAAAACTCACTTGGTTTATAAGGTCTCATTCTATCCAAATCTTCCGAATTCAAGTTCCGATATTTACATAGTTATCCGATTATAGGACACACTTGAATTCTCGAACTCTTGAGCTTTGGTTTATCTTATTGAACAAGGACTTTCTTGCAACCTCAAGTGCGTACATAGTCCCCTCTTTTATGTTTTATAAATGTTTTGGGATGAAACATATTGTGCCTATAATTACTTTCGCGATTTTCATGACATTATACATGCTTTGATTACATAGTACATATAGTACATGATTTCCATTGCATTTTGTAGCATATGTTGACTTAGCATATGAGCACATTGACTTACATCGTTTCTTACTATGTATGTTGACTGAGCATACTAGTACATTGGTTTTCAAAGACATTTACTTGCTATGTATGTTGACTGAGCATACTAGTACATTGGTTTTCAAAGGCATTTACTTGCTATGTATGTTGGCTGAGCATACTAGTACATTGGTTTTCAAAGACATTTCCTGCTATATATGTTGACTGAACATACTAGTACATTGGTTTTCAAAAACATTTTTGCTACATTGTTCATGACATTTTGATGCGTTGGAGATTGACTTAATACATTCATTAACATTGATCACGCCGACCGGTAGTAAGTTATGGTACCATAGGACTTGACAAATCCCGTTCCCGCTTCCTAGGTTTGTTTGGAAGTTTGTTTAGGGAATGACAGAATCCGATGAAATGGATAGACCTTTGACTGATAGGGGTCTATTTGACTGTTACAAGGCTTGAATGTGTTTGCCAACAATCGAATACATGTTTAACAATAAAGGCAATGGTTTATAACATATATCTTTTGATTATTTCAAAGACGTGTTTTATTACAAGACCTTTGGTTTATACTTGACTTTTGGTTACACAAGACTTGTTTATATATGACTTTGGTTTACATGACTTGGGTTTGCATCACTTTAGTTTAAACAAGACTTTCGATGATGGTTGGTTTATGACGAGTGATTTAAATGATGTGACGTGTATGTAATATGATAAAAGCATGGTGGACACGCCGATGGTACTTTGTTAGGATCTGAGTTTGAATTACTTGTAGTTTTCATTTCAAAAATGGAAAATGATTGAATTAAAAGAGATTTGCAGCGGAATAAGATGGAAAACTTTTACTACAAGCAACGGTCGTTTGTTTTCATCATCATCATGCTTTCAAGTTGATTAACTTGCATGTGATTCACAAACTCCCCCTCAGCCTTTGCAATTACAGTTTGGTAATAAGAAAATGCACAGAAGATGATATGCGAAAGTTGATCTTTTAATAGACAAGTTTAAACTGTTACAGAAGTTACCTATTTATACTAACTATCTAACCTCTGAGCATCTTTGATGACGTCAGGGTTGATAGTGATAGGAAACTAATTGTAACTAACTCAAAATACTGCTAATACTAAACTATCAGTGCTTGTCACTGTTACATTGATTAACTAAGCTAATGACTAAACTGTGATCACTATCCTCTGATCCTTTTAACTCTGGCAGACCTTTGAAGCTTTGTGAAGGCAGATGATAGGATGAGCAGTCTTTAGGGAAAGTAGTGTATGTACATCAGAGGTTGTAACCTCTGATAGTGTAACCAAAGCTCGGATAGTGTTATTTGGCTTTGTATCATTTGTTTCTTTCTTAGGGTTCAATCCCAACATACTTCCTATATATAAGTGCTTTTATTGTCTTACATATTGTGGTATTATCTAAATCATTTCAAACAAAATACAAGACTTGACATATCATATACAAAACATGACATTTTATACAAATACGAGATTTACTTTTAGTTATCTATTCGACCATGCATTACTTCTTGGTATCGTATCGATTTTCTTATGATCTTTATAAGCGAAACTTTTTATGGTTCATGGCTACTTTTGTATTAATTCAAACATTTCCTTACAATAATCAAAGCCATGAAACAACATTACAAAACCTATGTTACTCACATGCATTGTTATGCTGACGTACTTTATTTTCACATATGTTTTAGGAGCAAATGTTTAAGGTTGATCATGCGTCACATAGGACGGACCTTGGGCTTTAGTAGCTTAAAACTTGAAGGCAATTTAACTTATGTTATGTTTTATGTTTAAATTTCCAGACAATGTAAACAATATCTATTAAATAAAACTTAACTTGTTATGCCATGGTTATTGAAACAATAGTTCTGTTACGACACTCCCCGATGATTCCGTCGCGGTTTGTTGTTTTACGCGGTTGGGGTGTGACCAAAAGATTGGTATCAGAGCCACTGGTTATAGGGAATTAGGTTATTAGTAATGCTTTTACCTAGACTATAACCTTTCTAGGACCCTAACACAAGTTATCTTGTGTTTAGATTCTTAAAACAATACCGTCACCTATCCTTAGGTGAATACCAAAACATAAACACAATTTCCAAAATGATTTTTGAAATCAATCATCTATTCTTGGGTGATTTGTTTTTGCCGTTAAGCCTTGTATGTTTTCAAAATCTCGTCAGAGTTTGGGTCTTATTAATGTGAACACGTGCAATCTTGAAGGGTGGGTGCCTGTTCCCTGAGTTTTCTGTCTAAGGCTAGAGTGTTCGTACAAATCCTCTTAATCGGACCAGTCACTCTTACCTGGGAACTCTTGGGGTGAGTGTCCACTTATAGGCTAAAGCATGTCTTCGCGATACATTATAAAGACCTATTTACTTTGATTAGTCACTGTGTGTCGTTTGTTTGTTTTGAGTAACGAATGAATGACCACCATCATTACATTTGTCGATATTTATTCATCTCATTTTGATCCATCTCACTTGTTTTCTCTTATGTTTTTCTCTCATATAGAATGCCTCCTCGATGATACGTAAATACGGACGCTGACATCGCGGCTTTAATCACTCAGCAGTTTGCTGCTGTGCTTCCAAATCTCATAACTCAGATAAACCAAGCTAACAATAACAACAATGCACCAGCTGTGTGCAACTTTAAACAGTTCAATTTGGCTAAACCGCTCAAGTTTAGTGGTTCTGAGGGAGCAACTGGGCTCCTACAGTGGTTTGAGAGTCTTGAGAATACATTTCGCCATGTTCAATGTCCAAATGAGCGGAAAGTTGAGTTTGCTTCTAGTGTGTCTGAAAAGAGAGCGCTTACGTGGTGGAACGGAGTGATGAGAGATAGGGGTGCTGATGTTGCGATGGGTCAAACTTGGGAGGAACTCAGGGCTTTGATGATGAAAGAGTTCTGCCCCCGTCATGAAAAGAGGGCACTCGAAAATGAGTTTCATGATCTGAGGCAAGACAGTGGTGAGCACCGTGCGTATACTGACAAGTATGAGGAGTTAAGTTTGTTATGTCCTGAGATGGTGACGCCTTTGGATCAGGCAATCGAGAAATACATAGATGGTCTTCCTGACCCAGTTCAGGATATTGTCACCTGTAGCAACCCTTCTACTGTCAGGCAAGCCATTGAGCTATCTGCGACACTGACTGAATCGCAGATCAAGAAGGGCAAGCTCCATCGTAAGGGTGACAAGAAATCATCTGACAAGTCTGAGAAGCAAAAGGGTAGGAAATCCGAAGGGTCGAAGAAGTCTAGGAAGCGTAAGGCTTCTAAGAACTTTGTTGTCACTACTAAGCCCAATCAAACCGCTCCTAATCAGCCTGCTCCACCTCCTGTGAAGAAACAGTATGTCGGCACTGCACCTTTGTGCAACAGATGCAACGGTCACCACCAACCTCAGTTACCATGTCGTGTTTGTACAAATTGTGGGCGATCTAGCCATCTGGCCAACACTTGTCGATGTCCTCTTGCTCCGAACCAAGTCACACAAAACCCTGTTCAGCAGCCAGCCAATCCTGTGCGACCACATTGCCCACCAGGATCTTGCTACAACTATGGGGATCTCACCCACTACCGTAACAATTGCCCGAGATTGGCAAATGCGAACCAGGCTCATGGACGAGCTTTCAATATTAATGCCAACGAGGCACGGGCTGATAACGAGGTGGTGAACGGTACGTTCCTTGTTAACAACCATCCTGCTTCTATACTATTTGATTCGGGTGCTGATAGAAGTTTTGTGTCCTTAACATTTGAGCCTTTACTTGCGAAACCAAGAACTAAACTAGGAAAGCCTTTGACGGTAGAAATAGCCAGTGGTGAACCTCTTGTAATTGATTCTATCATTCCTGGTTGTCTATTGAACCTTAATAACCATCTTTTTTCCTATTAACCTCACACCAATGCAACTCGGGAGTTTTGATATTATAATGGGAATGGATTGGTTAACCAAATATCATGCTGAGGTGGTTTGTTTTGATAAAATTGTTCGTATTCCTCTTTCGTCTGGTGAAATTTTAGAGATTCATGGAGAAAAACCGGTTAGTAGCCTCAAACTCATGACTTGTACCCAAGCCCATAAATACCTACGAAAGAATTATGTTGCATTCTTGGCCCGTATCGTAGAAGAGAAAGGCAAAGGTAAAACAATTCAGGACATCCCCGTTGTTCGGGATTATCCAGAGGTATTTCCTGAGGAGCTACCTGGTTTACCCCCAGTACGTCAGGTTGAGTTTCGCATAGATCTTGTACCTGGTGCCAACCCAATAGCCAAATCCCCCTACCGTCTTGCACCGTCTGAGATGCAAGAATTATCGAAACAGCTTCAGGAACTTTCAGACAAAGGATTTATTCGTCCAAGCTTTGCACCGTGGGGTGCTCCTGTGTTATTTGTGAAAAAGAAAGATGGATCTTTTCTTATGTGTATCGATTACCGTGAGCTCAACAAGCTCACAATCAAGAATCAATATTCTCTACCTCACATTGATGATCTTTTTGACCAACTGTAGGGTGCTACTTGTTTTTCAAAGATTGATTTACGTTCTGGGTATCATCAGCTTCGTGTACTCGAGGAAGATATTCCCAAAACAGCTTTCCCTACTCGATATGGTCATTACGAGTTCACTGTTATGCCCTTCGGCTTAACCAATGCTCCTGCCGTCTTCATGGACTTGATGAATAGGGTCTGTAAGCCTTATTTGGACAAGTTCGTCATTGTTTTTATTGATGACATCTTGATTTATTCCAAGACACGAGCCGATCACGAACAACATCTTCGTTTAACAATGGAACTCCTAAAGAAAGAACAACTTTACGCCAAATTCTCCAAGTGTGAATTTTGGCTTAGGGAAGTTCAATTTTTGGGTCACATTGTTAACGAACAAGGTGTACACGTAGATCCCGCCAAGATCAGTGCCATCAGGGATTGGAGTACACCTACAACTCCTACTGAAGTTCGTTCATTCTTGGGTCTCGCGGGTTATTACCGCCGTTTCATTGCTAATTTTTCCAAGATTGCGGTTCCCCTCACTGCTTTAACTTAAAAGAATAAACCTTTTGAGTGGGGACCCAAACATGAAGAAGCTTTTCAGACTCTGAAGCAGAAGCTTTGTGACGCTCCTGTTCTATCTTTACCTGAGGGTAACGATGATTTTGTCGTATACAGTGATGCATCAAACTTAGGTCTCGGTTGTGTTCTCATGCAAAGAGACAAGGTTATAGCCTATGCATCAAGACAGTTGAAGGTTCACGAAAAGAACTACACCACTCAGGATCTTGAGTTGGGTGCAGTCGTGTTCGCTCTTAAGATTTGGAGACATTACCTTTACGGTACCTAATGTGTGATTTTCACGGACCATAAGAGTCTTCAGCACATTTTCAATCAGAAAGAACTTAACATGAGACAACGACGTTGGGTCGAGCTTCTGAACGACTATGACTGCGAAATTCGTTACCATCCTGGTAAGGCGAATGTCGTAGCCGATGCATTAAGTCGTAACGAACGTGTTAAGCTGCATTGTATACAGGTTCGATCTGATATCCAGACACGTATGCTTGAGGCTCAACGCACTTGTGTCGCGCAAGACAAATTAGGTGATGAATTGCCACATCATCTCGAGCTTCAGCTGGAAACAAAAGACAATGGGTTATCAAATTATCTGAACCGTTTGTGGGTTCCAAGTCTAGACAATCTTCGCACCTTAATAATGGATGATGCTCACAAGTCTCGTTATTCAATTCATCCAGGTGCAGACAAAATGTACAAGGATCTTCGTACCCAGTATTGGTGGTCCGGTATGAAGAAAGACATAGCTTTGTACGTTTCTAGATGCCTTACTTGTCTTAAGGTAAAAGCAGAACATCAGTGTCCTTCTGGTTTGCTCGAACAACCAGAGATTCCGGTTTGGAAATGGGAAAGCATTGCCATGGATCTCATTACCAAATTACCGCGCATTTCTAGAGGTCACGATGCCATTTGGGTAGTCGTTGATCGTCTAACAAAGTCAGCACATTTTCTAGCCATTCGTAAGGACTTTCCTACTGACAAACTTGCTAAAATCTATGTGGATGAAATAGTATCTCGTCATGGTGTCCCTTTGGATATCATATCTGATCGTGATGCTCGATTCACATCTCATTCTTGGAGAACCATGCAGTCTGCCATGGGATCCAAGCTTAATCTGAGTACTTCTTATCATCCTCAAACGGATGGACAATCGGAAAGGACGATCCAAACATTGGAGGATATGCTAAGAGCCTGTGTGATTAACTTTGGTGGTAGTTGATCGAGTTCTCCTACAATAACAGTTATCACTCCAGCATTGATATGGCACCTTTCGAAGCTCTTTATGGTCGAAAATGTCGTTCACCTGTCTGTTGGAATGAGATCGGTGAATCTCAATTCACTGGACCTGAACTTATTCAAGACACAGCGAACAAAGTCAAGTTAATTCGCGAAAACCTTCTGACAGCTAGAAGCCGTCAAAAGAGTTACGCGGATAAACGACGCAAGCCTTTGGAATTCCAAGTCGGTAATCTCGTCCTACTCAAGGTATCCCCTTGGAAGGGAGTGATTAGATTTGGGAAGAAAGGAAAACTTGCACCACGTTATGTTGGACCATTTAAGATCATTGAGAGAATTGGTAAAGTTGCGTACAAACTTGAGCTACCTCCTGAGCTTGGAAATGTTCATCCAACATTCCACGTGTCCAATTTAAAGAAGTGTTTGGCTGATGAAAACCTCCACATTCCTCTTGATGAAATTCGTGTTGATGACACGTTACACTTTATTGAGAAGCCTGTGGAAATTTGGGATCGTGAAGTCAAGAAGCTAAAGCGCAGACGTATACAATAGTCAAAGTTTACTGGGAATCCAAACATGGCCCAGAGTTTACTTGGGAACACGAGGATCAAATGAAGGCGAAATATCCGCATCTTTTCTCACCAGTTTCCTCGAGTTAAATTTCGGGACGAAATTTCCTGAAGTAGGGGAGACTATGACATCTATGCTTTCTAATCGTTGTACTGTTATCCGACAATATTAAAATAATTAAAATTTTGTATTACATTTATGATTTGGTATATTTATTTTATGACTTTTGCGTAATTACAATCCTTGTTCAAATCGGATTTTTTAAACACTTTCTGGAAGCGTAATCGTGAAACGAAATCCGTTAAATGCAACGTATGTCCTGGGATGATGACATAAGCTAAACATACCCTAAATATCTTTTACATAACTTAGAAATAAGTTTTGAAGGGTCTGGGAGGCCAAAAACAAGCTTATTCGATCACAGGGACTAAATATGACAAACTGTGAAAGTCTGCCAATTCTCGTAGCGACGTTCATTCCACAACATTCACACAAGCTTAACATACCTTAAGTACCCTTGACATAACTTAGAAATGATTTTCGACGGCTTCGGTATGGCAAAATCACACTTTTGCAACTTCAGGGGCTATTTTGCAAACTTTGTGAAACTATGCCTTTTTGCGTAAACTGTCACACCCCGACCCGCAGCGGAAAAGGTGATCGGGGCATGATTGGGTTATCATCAAAGCTCATGACATTTATTATAACGTTTCATATTCATTAATACAATTTAATGGGAAATTTACAATCATAATTACATCATGTCCTAAACATCAATCTAGGCTTCATTGTTTTCTTCTAAGGCATTTCCTATGTTTTCCTTGCTTCATCCTGTTCACCTGTATCATGTGTAAAAATGGTTTTTGGATCAACAAAAAGTTGGCGAGTGAATCCTATGAAAAACATTTGAACAAGTTTATTTAATTGATTATAAAATAAAGTGCACAACCACACATGAGTAAAAATAGATGTAAACTACTTCACCAATCAATTAATATTAAATAATGCACACATGAACAATAATGGATCGTTTTGAGGCACGCGTTGCTCAACTCGTCTCTCACGAGGAACTGATGGGCCTAATGAATGATTTGCATTAACTTGACAATATGAAATACATAACTACAAATAATATAAACTAAGGAATACACACAAGAACAATAATGGATTTGTTTTGAGGCACGCGTTGCTCAACTTGTCTCCCAGGAGGAACTGATGGGCGTAATGAATGAATTGCATATAACTTGACAATATGAAATACATAACTACAAACAATATATATACAATCTAAGTTTAGATCACAATATGGTATGGCACTAGTTTAAATAAACGAGTTAATTTTGTGACACATGACACACCCCAAAACGTGTAATTAAAAGGGGAGTTGTAAGATTCACTCACATTGGGTGCGTTCGGTTGATAATGTTGAATGCACGTGAAGTTGGATTTAACCTAGATGGTTCGGTAAATAAACGGATTTTATTAATCCATTTTAGTAGGATTGTTGGGTGTATTTTTGTGAGTTTAAGGCTATTTTCTAACCTTAAAAATGTTATTTTTAAGTATTTTTAATTGATTTTTAAATAAAATAAATAAATAAAAATAATAAAAAAATGTTGACTTTTTGACCGTTGACCAATGACTTTGACTGTTGACTGTTGACCGGTTCGTATGTGTGTATGTATGCGCTGGGTGAGGCTCGAACCCGAGACCTCCCGTACGCGTGCACGCAGCTCTACCAACTGAGCTACGTGTCTAACCTGAAATATTTCTGTTTTTAATTATATTTATATACTAATTGATTAAACAGAAAATCATTTATTTTTTAAAAACGATTTTAATGCATCGAACCGGTGTTCTCCACAGGTCTCGAACCCGGGACCTGTGGTTTGGGTTAACACACAGTCCACCGCTGGACTGTGTGTCTAACTTGTTAAATAATCTGATTTTTATTATACTTATATACAAACTAAATATTTTCATTTCTGTCTTAAATAAAAAAGTTAGATAATTGTCCGGACCGGTGCGGCAGTCCGGACTCGAACTCATGACGTGTGATTAAACATTCACACAGTCCACCACTGGACTGTGTGTCTATGTTGGTTATTATTCCGGTTTTTATTAAACTTAACATCTATGTGAAATGAATCCGGTTCAGTAAAAAAAGGACATTTTTATTAAGGCAAGCATGCGTGGGACAAGTATCGAACTCGGGACGTAAGCGTGGTTTTGTGCACACAGTCCACCGCTGGACTGTGTGTCTAACCCGAGTTATATCTTGATTTTAATTATACATATAGACAACTGAAACTTCGTCTTCTTCGTTGGACTTAACCAGAACTAAAGTCCGACTGGTTCGTCGATTAAATCATGTTCTTTTGTGTGTTGCGGTTAATTACAGGTGAGATAAATAAAAAGAATGAAAGATTAAGCGTGAGGTATACCGAACAGTGGCTCCTCTGTTTCGCCGGCGAGACTCCGGTGACAGCATATTATTCCGGCGACGTGTGTCTTGCGGCAGAGAGTCTTCAACGAGCTTGAGATGAATGTGGGTGGCTTCGGTATGAGCTCTAGGGGTTCAGTAAGGCTCAAAGGTGAAAGGCTCGGTTTTCCGGCGAGGTGCAGAACTTTTCCGGCGAGTGGAATTACGTCGGGTAAAGGTGTGATTGTGAGCGAAAAAGCTAGCAGAGGTTTGAGGGGGTATTTATAGGGCAGAACATCGATGTATTTAGTCCGTTTTCCGTCTTGATTCGTCGGTCATTACGTTTTCCGGTGGTTATGACTTGCGTCGCGGGTTCAGACGTCGGTTATAACCGATGTCATAGTTAAGGCTTCGGTTAAAACTGAAGTAACCGTCCAATCTCGGCGAAATCGTCGGGATTTCCGACGACTGCGATTGGGCGCGTCGATTTTGAATTCGATATTCATGTTATGAATTAATTGTCTTCAATATTGAACAAGAAATACAAGTGGCGCAGTGGTTGGATGGAAGGGTGTTAAGGCTTTGTTTGAATCCGCTGCTGACCCGGGTTCGAAACCCGGCAGCAGCCTTTTATTTTTATTTTCTTATTTTCATTACTTTTTCAAATATAAATTATATATTCCAATATACTTATTAATTATGTATCGTTTAAAATTAATTTAGGCATTAAATACGCAACGAAATTTTTAACTGATGGTTCGGTTAATAAACGGAGCGGGTTTGGTAAATCCGGTTTTTGACGGATGTTACAGTATCCCCTGCTTTTTTAGAAATTTCGTC
Organism: Scalesia atractyloides; assembly: GCA_947069175.1. Classification (NCBI taxonomy): domain Eukaryota; kingdom Viridiplantae; phylum Streptophyta; class Magnoliopsida; order Asterales; family Asteraceae; genus Scalesia; species Scalesia atractyloides. Next base: position 29,006,579 of record CAMTDV010000004.1, read on the forward strand.
CCGAAATTTATGTAGTGACATATTTGTCTAAAAAGGATGGTGTTTAGTTTGACAGTTACATACTTAGAAAAAGAGTAAGAGTTTAAATTTTGTTTGAGGCGGTAACGTCCCTTGTAAGGGTTAAGTACCCTGTTACAGGAATCGCTTTTTGTTGCCTACGGTAAAATATTGATAAGCAGAGTTGATTCGCTAAATATGATATCATGCGTAAGAGTTTTGATATGTTTGGAAGGATATGGTTATATCCTAAAGCAAAACTTCTAATACTACAACCTACATGGAACTTCTCATAACCGTCTAACAATGCCTCTGATCCTTTGACAAGAATACTTATATATAGGAAGTACCAGCGGCGTATCCACCATATTCTTGTCAAATTTTCATTGGTTTTATTAGTAAGTTATGATTGGTTCTATGATGTGACTCTAGAACATAAATAAACGCCACAACCAATGTATGAAATTACTAAATCCTACATAGAACTTCTCATAACCGCCTGACAATGCCTCTGATCCTTTGACAAGAATACTTATATATAGGAAGTACCAGCGGCGTATCCACCATATTCTTGTCAAATTTTCATTGGTTTTATCAGTAAGTTATGATTGATTCTATGATGTAACTCCAGAACATAAATAAACACAACAACCAATATCTGAGTCCAAATTCTGATAGCATACATGTTTGAATGGTGACAGTTCCTCTCTCGTTTGTTATGATGGAGAGGTTAGTTTATGTAGAAATAGAACACAATCCAATTTCTTTAAATGGCGAGATGATATGAATGTAACACAAATTTCAACCAAGACAATACTAAATCCTACATGGAACTTCTCATAACCGCCTGATAATGCCTCTGATCCTTTGGCGAGAATACTTATATATAGGAAGTACCAGCGGCGTATCCACCATATTCTCGTCAAATTTTCATTGACTTTATCCGCAAGTTATGATTAGTTCTATGTGACTCTACAACAAACACAACAACCAATACTTGAGTCCAAATTCTGATAATATCCATGTCTGAATGATGACAATACCTCTCTCGTTTGTTGTGATGGAGAGGTTAGTCATTGTGGAAGTGAGACATAGCTCAACTTCTTTGAATGATGAAATTGTAATACACTGAAATGTATGATGAACAAACTTTGACCAAAACATACTAAATCCTACATGGAACCTCTCATAACCGCCTGATAATGCCTCCGATCCTTTGACAAGAATACTTATATATAGGAAGTACCAGCGGCGTATCCACCATATTCTTGTCAAATTTTCATTGACTTTATCCACAAGTTATGATTAGTTCTATGTGACTCTACAACAAACACAACAACCAAAAGATCGTATTGCATGTACTGAAAATGAAAAATGTCTGTGCGATCAAGGCTCAATCAAACGGAGCCGATCGTATTGCATGTACTGAAAATGAAAAATGTCTGTGCGATCAAGGCTCAATCAAACGGAGCCGATCGTATTGCATGTACTGAAAATAATAAACTTAATCTAAACAATAATCACACAAACAGTTTATACATGGAACCTCTCATAACCGCCTGATAATGCCTCCGATCCTTTGACAAGAATACTTATATATAGGAAGTACCAGTGGCGTATCCACCATATTCTTGTCAAATTTTCATTGACTTTATCCACAAGTTATGATTAGTTCTATGTGACTCTACAACAAACACAACAACCACAAGATCGTATTGCATGTACTGAAAATGAAAAATGTCTGTGCGATCAAGGCTCAATCAAACAGAGCCGATCGTATTGCATGTGCTAAAAATGAAAAATGTCTGTGCGATCAAGGCTCAATCAAACGGAGTCGATCGTATTGCATGTACTAAAAATAATAAATTTAATCTAAACAATAATCACGCAAACAATTTATACATGGAACCTCTCATAACCGCCTGATAATGCCTCCGATCCTTTGACAAGAATACTTATATATAGGAAGTACCATCGGCGTATCCACCATATTCTTGTCAAATTCTCATTGGCTTTATCCTTAAGTTATGATTGGTTCTATGTGATTCTAAAACATAAAGAAAAATATAAAACTAAACGATTGGAGTTGAATCTTGATTTTCGGTGAAGAGGACTAGTTGGGTGGTTTCGTTTGGGCCGTCATTATCTTCGACAGGATTGGCGTTGATGTTGAAAGCTCTTCCTCTTGCTGGTGGCCTAGTGATTGGGTTTTCTTGATTTACTTGGTTAACTGGGTTTGATTGAGCTTGAGCGTTTATGATGTTAACCAATCGAGGGCACGTGTTTCTATAGTGGGTAGGGTCGCCACAATTGAAACAAACTCGAACATAAGATAACATGGGGTATTGAGGTTGTTGATATGTTTGGATCATATTTTGAGTAGGGGGTGTGGTTTGGTTTTGAGGGGTGCGGCAAACCTTGCTCAAATGACCATAGCGTCCACAATTCGCACATAGTCGACAAGGTAAGGTAGATGGATGGTGATAAAAACAGGTGTTACATCGAGGGTGAGGTCCAAGGTATGGTTTCTTATTTGGGTAAGTTGAGTTGGGTGCTACTTGAGTGATTGGGATAGCTTGGATGGGTATGGCGTGTGAAATTGGTGGATTACGTTGGATAGTAGCGAAAAGTTGCCCGTCTCTTTTTCCCTTAGAAATGGGTTGAGAAGGGGATTCGGTTTGGGTGGAGTTTGAAGTTTCAGTCGATGCTTTATCCTTCTTCTTCTCCTCCTTGAAGTCTTTGTTCCGGATTCGGTTCTCGGTGAGCTCTGTTGCTAGCTCCATTGCTGCTTCCAAAGTTGCAGGCGTGGTACTTATTACAGAGTCTTGAATCTTTGACGGAAGACCTCGAATGTAGTGCTCGATCAAACGGTAGAGGGGAGTGAACAAGTTGGGAACCATTTGATGTAACTCGAGGAATCTTTTGTTGTATGTGGTGTGGTCTCCTTCCTTTTGCTTCAACGAATAAAACTCATCTTCTAATTTCTTGATTTCGCTCCTTGGGCAAAATCGTCTGGTCATGATTTCCTTCAATTCATCCCAAGTTAAAGTCATAGCATCTTCAACACCTCGTTTGGCCTTCTCTGTATTCCACCAAGTAAGTGCTATTCCATATAAACGACCGGTAGCATATCGCACTTTGCGATCATCGGGGCAATCCCAATTTAGAAAAGTGTTCTCCATTTTTTCAAACCAATGGAGGAGAGCGGTGACACCTTCAGTCCCTTCGTATTTTGGAGGGTCGCATGATTTGAAATGCTTGTAGGTGCATTTAGTGGTATTTGGGGGAGGGTTGATAACGTGTTGATCTTCTTGATTGACAGGATTAGCGGTAAGTGCTTGTTGGACTTGGATTACAATGTTGGGTATTACGGCAGCCATTTGTTGAGCGATTAGGGCAGCCATGCGCTCGCGGGCTTTTCCTGCTCTCATCTTCCTACGGGCGAGGCTAGAAGACATCTACAAGGAATACGCATCATGAGTATGAGTTGGACGTTTTTTGGGATCATGGGTCGTATTTAGGAATGAACATTCATAAAATAAATAGAGAAAAATAAATCTACTACATCCATAGGATGTCTTGGGCTTTGCTCGTCATTAGGCCCTGCATGCCGCCATACTTCACCTTCGTAATCATGTGGGCCCCCATGAATACCGGGTTTTTCATATGGTTCGCATGTGTTAGCCTGGTTACGTACACTAAAACCCGGAGAAAATCGAGAAATATGTATATAACGTATGATATTCGGAATGTGTCCAGGTGTAGACATGGTGACACCTCAAAGTAGGGTTAGTTCGAACGACGTTTGGTGTGGCATGCTTTAGCCTAATAGGTCCTTCGTACTCTCGTCGTTAGTCCCCAGGTAGGCAAACTGGTCCGTTATATTGGATTTATACGAATGCCAACCTAGACAGGACGTTCCAACTACCGGTACTTGTACCCTTCCAGTTACTACATGCCCGTCGCAGAACTTACTTTGATGAGATTTGAAAATTGCAACAAAATCTTTGAATAACTAAAGTATGAAGATGAATTGAATATATGAACATTGAAATATGTATGATGAATGTGTATGTAAGTATGTATGTTTGACTGTAAGTATAAACAAATATGAAACAAATAAACATCATAAGTTTGTATGTAACCACCTAAACAATTAAAATTTAGGCAAACTATAGTATAGGCTCTAAGGGTCTAATAACCTATCCTATATCCATATAGTCATGGCTCTGATACCAATCTGTCACACCCCGACCCGCAGCGGAAAAGGTGATCGGGGCATGATTGGGTTATCATCAAAGCTCATAACATTTATTATAACGTTTCATATTCATTAATACAATTTAATGGGAAATTTACAATCATAATTACATCATGTCCTAAACATCAATCTAGGCTTCATTGTTTTCTTCTAAGGCATTTCCTATGTTTTCCTTGCTTCATCCTGTTCACCTGTATCATGTGTAAAAATGGTTTTTGGATCAACAAAAAGTTGGCGAGTGAATCCTATGAAAAACATTTGAACAAGTTTATTTAATTGATTATAAAATAAAGTGCACAACCACACATGAGTAAAAATAGATGTAAACTTATTCACCAATCAATCAGTATTAAATAATGCACACATGAACAATAATGGATCGTTTTGAGGCACGCGTTGCTCAACTCGTCTCTCACGAGGAACTGATGGGCCTAATGAATGATTTGCATAAACTTGACAATATGAAATACATAACTACAAACAATATAAACTAAGTAATACACACACGAACAATAATGGATTTGTTTTGAGGCACGCGTTGCTCAACTCGTCTCCCAAGAGGAACTGATGGGCCTAATGAATGAATTGCATATAACTTGACAATATGAGATACATAACTACAAACAACATATATACAATCTAAGTTTAGATCACAATATGGTATGGCACTAGTTTAAATAAACGAGTTAATTTTGTGACACATGACACACCCCAAAACGTGTAATTAAAAGGGGAGTTGTAAGATTCACTCACATTGGGTGCGTTCGGTTGATAATGTTGAATGCACGCGAAGTTGGATTTAACCACGAGTGAAACTAACCTAGATAATGGCATAATGGTTCGGTAAGTAAACAGATTTTATTAATCCATTTTAGTAGGATTGTTGGGTGTATTTTTGTGAGTTTAAGGCTATTTTCTAACCTTAAAAATGTTATTTTTAAGTATTTTTAATTGATTTTTAACTAAAATAAATAAATAAAAATAATAAAAAATGTTGACTTTTTGACCGTTGACCATTGACTGTTGACCGGTTCGTATGTGTGTATGTATGCGCTGGGTGAGGCTCGAACCCGAGACCTCCCGTACGCGTGCACGCAGCTCTACCAACTGAGCTACGTGTCTAACCTGAAATATTTCTGTTTTTAATTATATTTATATACTAATTGAATTAAACAGAAAATCATTTATTTTTTAAAAACGATTTTAATGCATCGAACCGGTGTTCTCCATAGGTCTCGAACCCGGGACCTGTGGTTTGGGTTAACACACAGTCCACCGCTGGACTGTGTGTCTAACTTGTTAAATAATCTGATTTTTATTATACTTATATACAAACTAAATATTTTCATTTCTGTCTTAAATAAAAAAGTTAGATAATTGTCCGGACCGGTGCGGCAGTCCGGACTCGAACTCATGACGTGTGATTAAACATTCACACAGTCCACCACTGGACTGTGTGTCTATGTTGGTTATTATTCCGGTTTTTATTAAACTTAACATCTATGTGAAATGAATCCGGTTCAGTAAAAAAAGGACATTTTTATTAAGGCAAGCATGCGTGGGACAAGTATCGAACTCGGGACGTAAGCGTGGTTTATGTGCACACAGTCCACCGCTGGACTGTGTGTCTAACCCGAGTTATATCTTGATTTTAATTATACATATAGACAACTGAAACTTCGTCTTCTTCGTTGGACTTAACCAGAACTAAAGTCCGACTGGTTCGTCGATTAAATCATGTTCTTTTAGTGTGTTGCGGTTAATTACAGGTGAGATAAATAAAAAGAATGAAAGATTAAGCGTGAGGTATACCGAACAGTGGCTCCTCTGTTTCGCCGGCGAAACTCCGGTGACAGCAGATTATTCCGGCGACGTGTGTCTTGCGGCAGAGAGTCTTCAACGAGCTTGAGATGAATGTGGGTGGCTTCGGTATGAGCTCTGGGGGTTCAGTAAGGCTCAAAGTGAAAGGCTCGGTTTTCCGGCGAGGTGCAGAACTTTTCCGGCGAGTGGAATTACGTCGGGTAAATGTGTGATTGTGAGCGAAAAAGCTAGCAGAGGTTTGAGGGGGTATTTATAGGGCAGAACATCGATGTATTTAGTCCGTTTTCCATCTTGATTCGTCGGTCATTACGTTTTCCGGCGGTTATGACTTGCGTCGCGGGTTCAGACGTCGGTTATAACCGATGTCATAGTTAAGGCTTCGGTTAAAACTGAAGTAACCGTCCAATCTCGGCGAAATCGTCGAGATTTCCGACTACTGCGATTGGGCGCGTCGATTTTGAATTCGATATTCATGTTATGAGTTAATTGTCTTCAATATTGAACAAGAAATACAAGTGGCGCAGTGGTTGGATGGAAGGGTGTTAAGGCTTTGTTTGAATCCGCTGCTGACCCGGGTTCGAAACCCGGCAGCAGCCTTTTATTTTTATTTTCTTATTTTCAATACTTTGTCAAATATAAATTATATATTCCAATATACTTATTAATTATGTATCGTTTAAAATTAATTTGGGCATTAAATACGCAACGAAATTTTTAACTGATGGTTCGGTTAATAAACGGAGCGGGTTTGGTAAATCCGGTTTTTTACGGATGTTACATAAACCACTATCCAGAACATGTACCGACATCCAAAATATTCTTCTAATCATCTATATATCATATTTTAATGACTGGAATGCAAAAATGTCATTCGTTGCGCATTTACTGTCACACACACGTTCATTTCGATTTTTGTCGTAATTAATCGAAAACTGCGACCGTACGACTAAACGAACTGACCTCTGTAACATTTTCCAACATATTTCAAGTTCCCTATACTTTGTTGTCCTTATGGAGCTTTGAAATCAGGTAAACGAGTGTTAGAAGTGCCCGAAACGCGACGAAACGATGTAGGGGCCTGTTCTGCCATTTTATGAAACTTTGCCCAGGTCACAGGCTTACGGACCGTAAGCCGTAACACCATATGGTCCGTAAGGACCTGCCCAGCTCACCAGAACCAGCTGTCAACAGTCTGTTGTTTTGGGGGCACTCAGCTCGCGAATTTGGCCATTTCTCTTCTAAATTTGACACCTATTTGGACACTAATCAAGCCCTTAACGCTTGGCATAACACTTGTCATGATATGGTGATCTTTGGATCATTATAAATATCAAGTTCATGCCATTTTTGAACTCTTTAATCACCTACTTGTAACAACCTGCCTTTAATCCGAATTTGCAACCTCCTTGAAGCTTTTCTCTGGTGTTCTTGATCATTCCTTGTGTTTGTAAGTATTCCACTCTTGCTATGTTCAATTATTATAGCTTAATTTGGCTAAAAATAAACAGTTTGACTTCTGTTTGACTTTTAGTTTTGATCATGAATTGATCAAGATAAAGCTCAATTGAAACTTGCAATATGATGGTAATCAAGGTGGTTATGATCCCTAAAAATCATGCCTACTGATTTCCACATGTCTAGTCATTTTGACAAGTCAAAGTTTCGGTCAAAATGCGATTTTTGCGCATCTTGCAACGAATTTGTTTTCGAGTGTCAAAACAGGTTGTTTTGATGCTAAAATACTTTTATAAACTTATTAAGACATGGCAAAACATGTCAAATTCATCACTTTTGTTAAAATGCTTATTTGGAGTCAAAAGTCTAGCGGTTTGACCACTGCTTTGACTTTCAAATCTGACCCGTTTGGTTGATCTCTAGATCCGACGAAATACATACTTGTGACCATAAATATATAGGGAATAACCCTCTGAGGTTATACCTTATGGTCATGTTGTTTGGATTGCGTTATGATAATTAGTTGTAGTAATCTTCAAAAATGACCAAAATGCCCTTTTTACAAATGAATCAACTATAAACATATGAGACATAAGTTTTGACATATAATCTGATTGAATAACATTATTAAACATATTTTGGTAATTTAGACTTATCATAACACATATCTAACCATCCGAATGCGTAGTTACGCAAATAACATGTTAAAGTGGCTTAAACTACCTTAACGGGTCAAAACGGGTCAAAAGCACTTGAAAATCTTTCCACCTCAGAATGTTAACTTATTAAACCATGTGTTCCAAAACTCACTTGGTTTATAAGGTCTCATTCTATCCAAATCTTCGGAATTCAAGTTCCAATATTTACATAGTTATCCGATTATAGGACACGCTTGAATTCTCGAACTCTTGAGCTTTGGTTTATCTTATTGAACAAGGACTTTCTTGCAACCTCAAGTGCGTACATAGTCCCCTCTTTTATGTTTTATAAATGTTTTGGGATGAAACATATTGTGCCTATAATTACTTTCGCGATTTTCATGACATTATACATGCTCTGATTACATAGTACGTATAGTACATGATTTCCATTGCATTTGGGGCATATGTTGACTTAGCATATGAGCACATTGACTTACATCGTTTCTTACTATGTATGTTGACTGAGCATACTAGTACATTGGTTTTCAAAGACATTTACTTGCTATGTATGTTGACTGAGCATACTAGTACATTGGTTTTCAAAGGCATTTACTTGCTATGTATGTTGGCTGAGCATACTAGTACATTGGTTTTCAAAGACATTTCCTGCTATATATGTTGACTGAGCATACTAGTACATTGGTTTTCAAAAACATTTTTGCTACATTGTTCATGACATTTTGATGCGTTGGAGATTGACGTAATATATTCATTAACATTGATCACGCCGACCGGTAGTAAGTTATGGTACCATAGGACTTGACAAATCCCGTTCCCGCTTCCTAGGTTTGTTTGGAAGTTTGTTTAGGGAATGACAGAATCCGATGAAATGGATAGACCTTTGACTGATAGGGGTCTATTTGACTGTTACAAGGCTTGAATGTGTTTGCCAATAATCTGAATACATGTTTAACAATAAAGGCAATGGTTTATAACATATATCTTTTGATTATTTCAAAGACCTGTTTTTATTACAAGACCTTTGGTTTATACTTGACTTTTGGTTACACAAGACTTGTTTATATATGACTTTGGTTTACATGACTTGGGTTTGCATCACTTTGGTTTTAAACAAGACTTTCGATGATGGTTGGTTTATGGCGAGTGATTTAAATGATGTGACGTGTATGTAATATGATAAAAGCATGGTGGATACGCCGATGGTACTTTGTTAGGATCTGAGTTTGAATTACTTGTAGTTTTCGTTTCAAAAATGGAAAATGATTGAATTAAAAGAGATTTGCAGCGGAATAAGATGGAAAACTTTTACTACAAGCAACGGTCATTTGTTTTCATCATCATCATGCTTTCAAGTTGATTAACTTGCATGTGATTCACAAACTCCCCCTCAGCCTTTGTAATTACTGTTTGGTAATAAGAAAATGCAGAGAAGATGATATGCGAAAGTTGATCTTTTAATAGACAAGTTTAAACTGTTACAGAAGTTACCTATTTATACTAACTATCTAACCTCTGAGCATCTTTGATGACGTCCGGGTTGACAGTGACAGGAAGCTACTTGTAACTAACTCAAAACACTGCTAATACTAAACTATCAGTGCTTGGAACTGTTACATTGATTAACTAAGCTAATGACTAAACTTTGATCACTATCCCCTGATCCTTTTAACCTTGGCAGACCTTTGAAGCTTTGTGAAGGCAGATGATAGGATGAGCAGTCTTTAGGGAAAGCAGTGTATGTACATCAGAGGTTGTAACCTCTGATAGTGTAACCAAAGCTCGGATAGTGTTATTTCGCTTTGTATCATCTGTTTCTTTCATAGGGTTCAATCCCAACATACTTCCTATATATAAGTGCTTTTATTATCTTACATATTGTGGCATTATCTAAATCATTTCAAACAAAATACAAGACTTGACATATCATATACAAAACATGACATTTTATACAAATACAAGATTTACTTTTAGTTATCTATTCGACCATGCATTACTTCTTGGTATCGTATCGATTTTCTTATGATCTTTATAAGCGAAACTTTTTATGGTTCATGGCTACTTTTGTATTAATTCAAACATTTCCTTACAATAATCAAAGCCGTGAAACAACATTAAAAAACCTATGTTACTCACAGGCATATTTATGCTGACGTACTTTATTTTCACATATGTTTCAGGAGCAAATGCTTATGGTTGATCATGCGTCACATAGGACGGACTTTGGGCTTTAGTAGCTTAAAACTTGAAGACAATTTAACTTATGTTATGTTTTATGTTTAAATTTCCAGACAATGTAAACAATATCTATTAAATAAAACTTAACTTGTTATGCCATGGTTATTGAAACAATAGTTATGTTACGACACTCCCGACGATTCCGCCGCGGTTTGTTGTTTTACGCGGTCGGGGTGTGACATTTAAGACGATGGGCCATATGAGACAAATTCAGATACAAGTAGATAGTTTGTAATTGATTAATGAATTATGTCTGAATATTATATTTTGAATAAGTTCCACGAATGTCAATAAATAGCTTATGGTGGACCCATACTTATTCCTTAATCCAAAATATTTTAAGGCTTTTAACATCATGATTCAAAATCACTTAGAATGAGATTAGATGAAAATATCATCCTCATTAACCATGTCATGATTTTCGCTTACAATAGATGAAATTTATAGGTCTCATTTTCCTTTTGTCAAATTCTCATTTGCATGTTAACAAAAGTTGTGAAAGTGTAAGGTATCATCTAGGCTCATCGTATTAATGTTTCTATCCAGATATTGGGAACAAATAATTTGAGAGTTTAAGATAAGTGTGACTTTATGTTGGTTATGCAAAACTCACAACTGTCATAATATAGCTTTAGTATTGATACCAAATTCTGAATAATTTCCAGAATATGTATCACAAAGCATAATTAGAAGACAACTTTTTTTTATGGTTTTATAGCCTTAACATTTAATTTTGTCACTAACTCTCATGTTAGCTATTTTTTGAATTCTGGTAAGGAAACGTGTAGAACTAGAGTCAACTTATCATGTGTTAATTGGAATATCTGGATTATCAGACTTAAAGATCATTAATAGGCGACTACCTATTTTAGCCAACTATTCTTTTGAATTATGGATAGGTTGCATATGCCTAGTCTAATGACATAATAATGCAATGAGATTTTCCCTTTATGAACCTTAGAGTTAGAATTAGTGCTTGTATTTTGTCTATGAACCTTAGAAGTATCCTCTTTTAGGTTTTAGTGGTAGTGAGGTGAATGACATCTTATTTTCCAATTTTCCGCATTTTTTTTTCTGTACATATGTTGTTGATCAATACACTCATTTTCCTTTGGGACCTTTAAGTGTTATAGTTGATTTATTAGGCATCAAAGTGTACTTGTGGAGAATTAGTATGTAATGCACTGGAAAATGCACGTATTTCCATGTGTAAGCCCTTAATTTTATGGGTCATGGTGTTGTACATTATGATGTATTGGATGTCACTTAACCTTATAGTTTAGAATTTGAAATAAGACACGCATCTTAAGAGTTCTTTTGATTATTCCATAAAATAGATTAGTCTAAGGAAAAACTTAATCTGGAATAACCTTGGTGATAGCATTTATGTTAAATGAGTCTTGATTATCATAAGAGACATCATGTCGACTTATCCTATTCATAAGCTTTACTTTTCTTCTGTAGAACTTTTATCAAAAGTGAGTAATAGGATTATCATGTCTTTAGAAATAATCAAGGATTTGATTTAAGAGCTAATCTTATAGAAACTTTAAGTAAAGCAAAACATATTAGGTTTAGAAATTAGTGTGGATGAGATACTAATTTATAGAAGAAAATTATAATGAGTAAACTTATGGGGTACTAAAGAAAGACGGAAAGAATATGATTATAAGATTAATGAACGATCATTAATGTGAGGATCATTATTTGAAGAAGTTGTGATATGTCTATTACGAACATCAAAATAATAGACTTAGTTTAAAAAAATTCTACGTAATGAAGACAAATCAGCTTTGGCCAGAAGTGTAATCATATAGGTATGTGTGCAAATTAATCGTGACAAATCAGCTTTGGCTAGAAATGAGACAATCACTTTAGTTATGCACTTGTTGATAATGCTAGACATGAATGAATTAGATCAACTTTGGCTAGAAATAAGACATTCACGTTTGTAATGCATAATTAACATAGCTTTTGTAATACTTGAACAATGAATAGATGCATCAGATCAACTTTGGCCAGAAATGATACATCAGAAGCTCATTCAAGTTAAGCTATTTGGGGTTTGTGAAAAATTATCTGATTCTGATTAAGTAATTTAGTATTTACAAAACAAAGTATTTAATAGCAATCCACCTAACAGCTTAATAAATAATGACGTTTCGAGTGAGATTTTGAGTTAACCTTAGATTTCGAGTGAGATCTCAACTCAGTTATGAGATCTCACTCAGTTATGAGATTGTGAGATCTCGAGTAAGCTTTCGACTAACTAAAGTTTCGAGTGATGAAGATTAATGCCTTTAATGAGATTTCGACTTCATTATGAGGTTTCAAGTCGCAACCACCTGATTGTGAGTCGAAATCTCAGTTGTCCTCGTATTTTAGTGAGATTTCGAGTCAGTATCTCAGTCGGAACCTTAGTCGAATCCACTTAGTATCGAAACTTATACTCCAAGTCTCGAAACCTACTCATCAACAGCTATTAGTGAAGATAAAACTGAAAATTCGAATTTTTAGGGATTTCGAGATATGGTTTCTGTTTTAGTGATGATCTAATTTTATCAAAAATATTTCAAAATTCTTTATCTGATTATCTATTAACAGATTTCGAAAATCTTTAGAAGGCAAAATAGATCAAAACAGGAAAAACACTCAGTGATCCAAATTATATTCCAAACATAAAGGAATTTTGAATTTTCCTAAGAACACATGATGAACTCTAAAAAAAATATAATAATTATGGAACCCGAAATATGTAATTTTAAGTTTGTTATAATGATTTCGGAATAGTGATGATTTTGGATGCGAGTAAACATCCATTAAAACATGAAATCAATGAAATTTTAAAGGTTTTATTCGAATTCCAAGTTTTGAATTCTTTCATGTTTTTATAAATTCTGTTCTCCATATTTTAATCCCAGAATAATGGATACAATCAGAACTGATTTATCAACATATGCTCTGATACCACATATGGATCAGTTCTATTTAATCATAATGGAAAACATGTAAATAATACCTGATACAGCAGACAGGCCAGTAGAGAATCCAAATACTGATGCAGTCATGGAGTTCGACATAGTTGTCTGCTGGATCTGGTTCCCCTTTAGGATGTATCTTCTTGATGGTAGAACCGAGTTCTTTAGGGTTGAAAAACTCGTAGTAATGGAGAGAGAGGAGGTCCAATTTGTGAGTGATGTTATGAATGTCTAACCCTAATCTCTCTCTAGTAATCTCCTTATATACACCCAAGGGGAAACCCAATTAGTTATTAGGGTAATTCGGTCATCAACAATTACCAACTAATTATATTATAGGTTTTAATATATTTTGATATATGTTATATAAATGATAATGATGGCTATATGATTAAATAAATATGAATAAATATTTAATCTTACATTAGCCAGAAGCTAAGCCAGAAACTAAGCACTACAACAGACCTGAAATAACAAAATGAAAACACTGCACCTGACAACGACAAAAACAAAACAATCCGACACCCAACAGGGCCCCCTACAAACACAACACCAGCCAAAATTTATCCCTGTCAGGATCTAAGTTTGAAATTGATTGTTGTTTTTGTTTCAAGTATGGAAAATGATTTAAATAGAAAGTAAATGCAGCGGATTAATGGAAAACTTTTACAACAATCAACCGGTCGTTTGTTTTTATAACAACTATGCATGTGATTCACAAACTCCCCCTTAGCCAATTACAATCGTTTGATAGTAAGAAATGAAGAAGATATGCGAAATGATCTTTTTAAGAAGACAACTAAAATTGATTATAGTGATCGAGTATTTATACTAAACTATCTAACCGCTGATCGCCTTTTGATGACATCATGGTTGATAGTGACATCTAACAAATATGTAACTAACTAAAACTCTGATTAACTAAACTATCAGTGCGTAGCATTGTTATATTGATTAACCTAATATTAATCTAAACACTGATGGCAATCCTCGATCTTGTATTCCTCTATCAGTGCTTGTGAGTTTCTTTTATCAGCGGATTGGGATCAGTGGATTATTGAAAGCAGTAGATAAGGATCAGATGTTTGTATCCTTTGATCGTTGAACCAAAGCTCTGATAGGTTATTTGGCTTTGTATCATCTGTTCCTTTCATAGGGTTCAATCCCAACAATCTCCCCTGGAACAGATGATGCCAAAAACACTTTATTCTTGGTTTTTATTCCTCAGAAAGAATTCTCTTAGTTGACTCTTGAATTGCAGTTCAAAATTCAGAGATTCTATATCGTCAGCATCCTTTTCAAGCTCTAAGCATAGGAGTTCTTGGGAGTCTTCTACTTTAAGCCCATATCCATGGATAGATTAGTAGCTTTGCCATCAGACTTGAGCAGAGTCAATTTGTGGGTGTCTTTGTTGACCTTCCACTTTAGAATTTTTGGGTCTGATGACTTTCTAGATGGTGCTTTTATTGCTGAGGTAAGGAAAAGAGCTATTCTTTTCAAGTCTTTTGCTATCTTAGCACTTGTATCATCTGTTGGATAGTCTATCATGTTCTTGATACCTTCTTTGATGAATTCTTCTTCAAACTCTCTTTTATCCTTCTCTGACATCTCCCCTTGCCTTTGTCGATGTTGCAAGGCAAGTGTGGATGGGGCAGATGTTGAGCTAGGCTTTTTAGAAAGTTGGGCTTTGAGAGCAGCATCCTCTTTTGTGTAGTCAGGTTTTGGAGGCATAGATGGATCCCTTTTCCTCCTAGCTTCAATCTTTTTGTATGTGTCCACAACCGTTAACTCCCCCCATCTCATTACCTTGTTCTTTGACCCATAATTGTTCTGAATCAACTCTTCTTTCATTCTTCTGAGCTTTAGGGTCTTTTCTGGCACATTCTTCTTGTATTTATTCCAATCAGGACATGTTGGCTTGTTGTAAGGATCCTTTAATTGTTCTTGCATTCTTGCAATCTCTTCTTGAAGCTCACTCACAGACCAATCTTTGAAATGTGCCTTTGTTGCCTCGTATTTCTTATTCTCCATGATGTGAGAGATGTAATTTTCTTTAAGAACCTTATCCTCCATTTCAGATAGCTTGTTTGACAAATTCTTAGAGAATCTTTCTAGTGATTGAACTTTGCTTAGCTGAAATTGAAGTTGATTCTGCACTTCTCTATCATTTTTGCCTTCAGAAATCTTCCTGGCGATATCTTCTGCCTGCTTTTCTTTGAGCTCCAGATACTTATCAACGTTTTCAGGTTTTGGATAACCTTGAAGAGATGGGAAATGTCTCTTGTCTGGATCATCTTCATAATAAAAAGACTTTATTTCTTCCCTAACTGCAGGCAAATCAAGAGGAAACTTTATAGCTGCAGAAATCACTTTTTGAGATGAAGCAGATGTTGTAGTTGGGAGAGCAGAGGTTGGAGTGGTCAATGGTAAAAATGCAAGAGGCATTGGAGTAAGAATCTCTTCTTCATTGATGACCTTTGTAACCTTTCTTCTCTTGAAACTGATGATGGTGATGAAGGATAGATTTGGAATTCTTGGTGGGGTTGGCAGTGTTTGTGTGGAAGTGGGAAATGTGATAATAGCAGTGGATGAGGGAACATCTGCTACAACCTCTGCTGTGTCAACAGATGTTGGCACAACAGGTGTTGTAACATCTGCTATGGTGGAGATGGGTAGTAATTTGGAAGTATGTTTATTGATTTTTGTATGGCAGAGGTTTTGATGTTTGGATTGGTGACAGACAGAGTTTTGAGAGGTGTGGATTCGGGTTGTCTTACTTTTCTAGCAGATCTACTCTTTGTTGAGGTACCAGTCTCTCCCTTTTCTAGCTGTTGATCAATCTTTTGCTCAACCAGCACCTTGCCATCATCAAACACATTCCTCTTGTGCTTCTCTTTCTCTTTTGCTTAAGATGTCATCTGTTAAGTCCTTTTTCTTTGACCCATCTGGTCTAGGAATAACCACTATTGGCCTAGCATGTTGATCGTTTAGTTTAATAACTTCCTTTTTCAAAGGTTTCTCCCCCTTTTTGGCTTCATCTGTTGTAACATCGACAACTGTAGGAGGAGAGGTGCCAGTGGTGGTGAATAAATGGGCCTTGATTGCCTTGATATCTGCAGCAGTGTCATTAAATCTTGCATCAACCATGTTTCTAATATTTTGCATCTGATGTTTATGTTTAAGCTCTAAAGCATGCTTTTGTTGATCAAGGAGTGGATTAGCTGCAGATCTTATCTCATCAGTGGTTGGAACTGTGGGTTTGCTCTGAATAGCTATCAACTGCTTCAATAGATCTTTAATCTCATCAACAATGTTTTCAACATTTGTAACCCTCTCCGTCAATTCTTGGTATTTTAGCTCATCACCTAACTTAATTGGATCATCTGAACTCCTACCAGAAGTGGTGGTTTTATCTAAGATATCATGAGCATGTGTTTTAACACATGCTTTAACCTTAGATGCCCCTTGTTTTTTGTTCTAGGGACTTCCCACTGGAGCAGAGAATACCGTAGTAGCTTCAACAAGGACTTAGATATGCAACCACTGTCCAATTGAGAACTTGGAAGTTCAGCAATTGTAGTGGCTGCCTTTGGTGAACTATCACCAAAGGTAACATGTAACCTAAGGGATGTAGCCTCTTCATGTGTTGATGGGCTAGCAAAGAAAAAAGAATCAGACACAGCATCTTGTTGGAGTATATTCTCATTGATAGGTAAGTGAGAAGTGCTGGATAATGTTTGTTCCAATTCAATTGCATTCAGCATGGGTAGAATTGTTGGTGGGAGTGATGTAATTGGTGAGAGTGGCTGTGTAGAAAGCGACATTGCCCTAGGAGAGGGGCTGTGGAAGATAGAACCAAGTGGTCCTAGAGCTTCATAATTTGGTGTCCCTGTGCCTACAACCTGATCCTTTTGTGAGGATGGAGGAGGAGTTTCATAGCCTGGTTGAGATCTTTCTACCATCTGCTGTGAAGAAGTAGCAACAGTGGTTTGTGACTTTGGTGCTGTCACAGGGGTAACCTCTGGGATCTCATCTTCCAGAGGACCCTTTTTGGGTTTGGTGGGTTTTCTAGATGTTTTTGTTGGTTTCTTTTTGGTAATTTTAGGTGTGGGTTTCAGAGCAGCGGTTGTGTTGCCCTAATCACCTAGAGCAGTGGGCTTAGCAGCAGAAGGTTGAGCTTGAACATTTTGTTCTTGTAAAATTGTCTCAGCCTCCTCTACTTCTGTTTTGGAAGTTTGATCTTGATTTGTTATGTGTGTAAAGGTTTCATGAGTTAAACAGCCAGGTGTGGTCACCGCGCCTTGTTTACTTGCTTTTGATTAAATTTGATCTTGCAAGTAAACACTCAAGAATCTCAGATATATCAAGAAAGCTTTTCTTTTTGAAATATTATTAAAATTATTTACAAGATCATTGAACAATACCTGGGAGATGTTAAAATCAGAATCAGTTAAAATTGCACCCCAGATATTGCATATGGTATTTCATTAAAAGCAGTTGTTTTTGCAGAGACACATGTAAGTAATGTGTGGAAAAAGAATTTCATCTCTGCAGGAAAATGAGGTTTGAAGATTGTCATACCTTTCAATTGGCCAGTGTAACCTCTTTCCACAAACTCTGCTTGCATCTCCCGTAATGAAAATGACACAGGATGTGCCATATCGTTTAATTTGAATAATTGAGAGATCGATTGTGGAGTGATTCGCATTGAAGAACCCCCAACTTTCGAGATTATTGCATAAGGAACACCATCAGTGGACGTTTTGACCTTAGCATTTTTCCAGAAATCTCGAAGTGAATCGATGTAAATTTGGGCTTTAACTTGTAGCATATGCTTAAATTTTGATTTGCTTAGAATCCGAATCATGGTGTGGTATCGTGTGTTGACTTCGGTCTCTTCTAAGATTGTCGTGTAGTTGTGCGGCGTTTTGAGAATCAGGACGTATGGTGGTAAATCTTGCTTTGATTTCGCCTTTGATTTTGTTTTGGGAGCCATGATTTGAGTAAAAACTGTTTTGAGATTTTTGAAATCGACACAGTTTGGTGAATCCTCTGTTCTGGATAAAACAAGGGTTTTATAGGGTTTTTGAAAAAGTGGTGATGACGTGGCATCTGATGCAACGACTGTCAAATAACATCTGTCCACGTGTAACCTCTGTTTGACAATGGAAGACAGTTGTTTGAGTAACCTCTGTTAGAATAATTATCAGTGGATACGACCAACGTTTAACACTATCAGAGGATCTAGAACGGTGGATAGATTTTTATTAACAACAGTGTTTCTATGCTATCAGTGCTTTGAACAGACTTTGAGGATTTATAGGAAAATTCAATTTTAAACTATTTTTAAGGATGGATTTTTGATTTTCTAAAAACATTTTATTGCTATTTACATATGGATTACAAGAAAACATGTTTTTAATCCATGTTTAGCATTCCAAGCCTAGATATCAAACTGTCAAAAGTTTTAGCATCAAGTGCTTTGGTCAACACATCCGCCAGTTAATCTTTGGTGTGGACATGTTGTAAAGAAACCAAACCTTTTTCATAGGAATCCCTCACAAAGTGATGTCTGATGTCAATGTGCTTGGTTGTGGAATGAGAGACGGGATTTTTAATGATATTTTCTGCTGCTTGACTATCAATTTTGAGAGGAGTCTTTAAAGCAGTGATACCAAAATCCAGCAATTGATTTTGAAGCCACAGGAGTTGAGCAGTACAACTTGCAGCAGCTATATACTCTGCCTCAGCAGTGGATGTGGATACTGCAACTTGCTTTTTGCTTTGCCAAGACACTAGGCAATCTCCTAGGAATTGGGCTCCTCCAGATGTGGACTTCCTTGTTGTTTTACATCCAGCAAAGTCACTATCAGAATATCCTGCAAGGTCAATGTTACCATTAGCTGGATACCAGATACCAACTGTGGGAGCACCTTTTATGTATCTGAATATCTTTTTTACAGCAATAAGATCTGATTTTCTTGGCATTAACTGTGATCTAGCACAAACACATGTTGCAAACATAATGTCTGGCCTTGATGCAGTTAGGTACAATAAAGACCCAATCATGCTTCTATATAATGTTTGATCAACAAGGTCATCTTGGCCATCAAATGTGACTAGCTTGGATGTCGCCATGGGTGAGCTGCATGGTTTACAATCATCCATATCAAATTTCTTAAGTAGTTCTTTGACATACTTATTTTGATGGATGAAGGTACCATTTTGCATTTGTTTGACTTGTAAACCAAGAAAACATTGCAACTCACCCAATGCACTCATCTCAAACTCTGCTGCCATGAGTTTTCTGAACTCTTCACACATGGGAGTGCATGTGGATCCAAAAATGCTGTCATCCAGATAAATTTGGACAAGCATCAAATCTTTTCCTTTCCATTTAGAAATAGGGTATTATCAATCCTACCTCTGGTGAAGCCAATGGATAAGAGAAAAGTGGATAGAGTTTCATACCAGGCTCTGGGTGCTTGTTTTAGACCATACAGTGCTTGGTTGAGCTTGTACACATAATCAGGATTAAATGCATCTTCAAAACCAGGAGGTTGACAAACATACACTTCTTCCTTGATCTTTCCATACAAGAATGCACTTTTGATGTCCATTTGATACACCTTGATGTTGTGGTTGGCAACAAAAGCTAAGAACAGGCGAATGGTTTCTAACCTTGCTACAGGAGCAAAAGCTTCATCATAGTCCATTTCTTCTTCCTGTCTGTAGCCTTGAACCACGAGCCTTGCTTTGTTTTTTATAGCAATACCCCTTTCATCTGTTTTGTTCTTAAAGACCCACTTTATGCCAATTTGACTTACATCTTTTGGCAGTGCTACAAGTTCCCATACTTGTTGTCTTTTGAACTGTAGGAGCTCTTCTTGCATGGCTTCTACCCAACTGTTGTCTTTCAGTGCATATTGGTACTTGACAGGTTGTGTGAGTGATAGAAAACCAGCAAAAGACAAATGTTTTGGGCTTGGCTTCTTGTAAGCACACCCTCATTGATGTTGCCAATAACTTGATCCAATGGATGACTTTTGAGGAAGATCAAATCACCTTGATATGGGACAATAGCATTCTGAGGTGAAGCTTGCAAATGTGTATCATCTGAGCTAACCTCTGCTAGTGAATTTGATGGTCCAGCCTCTGATTGGAATGGTGGTGGAGGAATTGGTGGAATGGTAGTGAAAGTGGGTTGACTTTTATCCATTTGTTGTGGACTTTTATCAACAGATGTTTGGTTTGGAGAGCTGGCAGAGGTTTGAGTATTAACCATTGTTAGACTGACAGAGCTTCACCATTGCTACTAACATCTGCTTCTCTGCCTGTAGGATTGATTTTGAAACTTGGAAGTATGCAATCATATCCTTGCTCTTGACTTGATGATTGTGGAGTACCTGCGTGGTTAGTCTTGACAGACACATCTTCAAATGTAAATTTGGATAAGTCAAACAATTCAGCAGGATTTGCTGGGATTTTCAAAGATGAGAGTTCATTGAACTTCACATTCAGAGTTTCTTCGACACACTTGGTCCTAGAGTTAAAAACTTTGTAGGCTTTGGCAGTGGTTGAGTATCCCAGAAAATAACCACAATCAACTTTGGCTGCAAAAAATGAATCCTTTAAGTTTAAAATGAAGCATGGACAGTCAAAGACTTTAAAATAAGAGATCAGAGGTTTGATTTTGTAAAGCAATTCATTGCAGTCTTTTGATGCCTAGGGTTTATCAAAACTCTGTTCTGAACATAGAAAGCAGTGTTAACAGCCTCTGCCCAAAAAGACAAGGGTAAACCTGAGTCTACAAGCATAGTTCTTGCTGATTCAATCAAAGTTCTGTTTTTCCTTTCAACAACCCCATTTTGTTCTGGAGTTCTAGGGATGTTGTATTGCCTAACAATCCCTTTTGACACACAGAAGACATCCAACTCCTTGTTCCTAAACTCTGTCCCATTATCACTCCTAAATATTTTTACAGGAATATCAAATTGCTTTTCAACTTGTTTAACAAAGTTTTGCAAAATGTTTGTTGTCTCATCTTTAGAGTGTAAAAGAAAGTCCATGTGAACCTGGAAAATCATCAACTACCACCAGACAATATCTTTTGTGTTTTAAGCTCATGATTTTCACATGTCCAAACAAGTCCATATGAAGCAACTGTAAACACTGACTTGTTTTGGACTCCTCAATTGACTTGTAAGAACTTTTATGTTGTTTACCTTTTAGACAGGAAACACAATGTTCTTCACAAGTAAATTGTTTTTGAGGCAAACCTCTGACCATACTTTGTTTTGAGAGAGTGGAGATAGTTTTTAGATTTGTGAGCCCTAGCCTTTTGTGCCATAACTCTGTCTCTTTGCTTGAGGCAACTAAGAACAGGCATACATTTGACATAGGGTTATCTTTTACCATGTCTACCACATACACATTTCCTACTCTATGAGCAATCAACTGTGCTTTGCTCTCAGCAATTATTTGATCAATCTTTTTGACAACCTCTGGGCCTAATATTTGACAAGTTTTCTTTGTGAAAAAGGAACCATAACCCTTATCACTCATCTATGAGACACTCAGGAGATTGAATTTTAGATTATCAATGAGATTAACATTTTAAAACTTGAGTTTTCCAGCTGAGACACATCCTGACCCGAACACCTTTCCTTTTGAATTATTTCCAAAGGATATATCACCCCCTCCATGAGCTTTAAAATCTCTGAGTAGGGCTTTACATCATGTTATGTGCCTGGAGCCCCCATTATTTACATACCAAAGACTGTCAAGGCAAGTAGAAGCTCCCTGTACATATTTTTGAAATAATTAGTTCAGGTGGGTTTCCAAAGCCAAAATGGCTTTGGATGGGGTATCAGATGATCCAGGCTCAAGTTCAGATAGATGAGCAGTGGTTAGATCAGGTTTTTGTAACCACTTCTGTGAGCCACTTCCTATCAACTGTTGGTAACCATGAGGATTGTGACACCTGAGACATTTTAATCATTTTACAGATTCCAAACGAGTTTATTTCAGAAACAAATTCACATATTCAGTCCTTGATTGATTTCAAATTCCTATACAGCTTCTATAAGCGAAACTGTAAACCGGTACGCCAACGAATGCTGTTTAACACGACGTATACTCTGATACAATGACACAAGCTTAACACACCCTAAATAACCTTTTCATAACTTAGAAATAAGTTTTGGAGGGTTTGACGTGTCAAAAACAAGCTTATTTGATCACATGGACTAATTACGACAAACTGCGAAAGTCTGCCAATTCTCGCAGCGACACACACTCCGGAAAAGAACACAAGCCTAACATACCTTAAGTATCCTTCACATAACTTAGAAAAAAGTTTTGAGGGCTTCGGTATGGCAAAATCACATTTTTGTAACTTCAGGGGCTATTTTGTAAATTTTGTGAAACTATGCCTTTATGCGTAAATCGCTATCCGAAACATGTACGGACATCAAAAAAAATTTTAATCATTGAAATATCATATTTTAGTGATTTGAATGCAAAAATGTCATTCGTTACGCGTTTACGGTCATACACGCGTTCGTTACGCTTTTCATCGTAATTAACCGAAAACCACGACCGTACGATCAAACGAACTGACCTTTGGAACATTTTTGGACATATTTCAAGTTCCTTACACTTTATTGTCCTTATAAAGCTTAAAAAATGTGTTGACATGTGTTAATAGTGCCAAAACGCGTCGAAAAACAAGTTTAGAGGCTGCAGGGACCATTTCTGCCAATTCTGAAATTCTGACCTTCTGGCGGGGCGCGAGACCCTAAGCCTAAACGAATGGCGCCCCGCGAGAAGCTATCAGACATAGAAAATTTAAAATAGAAAATAGCTGGCAACAGTTGTTCAATTGAGGACACTAAGCACACGAATTTTGCCACTTCTCTTCTGCTTTGGACACATAATGGGACACTAATCCATGCCTATACAATAGTAAACACCTTGCCCAACACTTGTCATGATTTGGTGATCTTTGGATCATTATAAATACAAAACTCATGTCCATTCTTGAACTCTTTAATCACCTTCATACTCAAATCAGCTATAGATCCGAGTTGCAACCACCTTGGAGCTTTCTCTGGTGATCTTTGATCAATCCTTTGTGTTTATAAGTGTTCCTTCATGTCTTGTTCAATTATTATAGCTTACATGAACTAAAAATCAAACAGTTTGACTTTCTGTTTGACTTTTAGTTTTGATCATGAATTGATCAAGATATAGCTCAATTGAAACTTGCAATATAATGGTAATCAAGGTGGTTATGATCCCTAAAAATTATGCCTACTGATTCCCACCATTTCTTGTTATTTTGACAACTCAAAGTTTCTGTCAAAATGAGATTTTTGCGCATTTTGCAATGGATCAGTTTTTGGGTATCAAAACAGGTTGTTTTGATGCCAAAATACTTTTATAAACTTATTTAGACATGTCGCAACATGTCAAATTATTCGCCTTTGTTAAAATGACTATTTAGAGTCAAAAAGCCTAGCGGTTTGACCACCGCTTTGACTTTCAAATCTGACCCATTTGGTCAACTTTAGGATCCGACCAAAACCATTATTATGACCATAATATCATAGGGAATAACTCTCTTAGGTTATGCCTTATGGTCATACCATTTGGATAGTCAAATGACAAGTCGACTATGTATTCTTTAAAATGCCGAAAATGCCCATTTTACACATAAATTAGTTTTAAACACATACGAACATTATTTTGACATCTAAACTGATTTCACAACTTAAATAAACTGGTTTTGACATATTAGACTTGTTATAGGACATATTTTACCATCCGAACCCCTAGTTACGTTTATGACCCGTTAAAGTGGCGTAAACCACTATAGTGAGCCGTATCTAGCCAAAACCTTTTGAAATGCTTCCAAATCATAATGTTAGGTAATATGAACCATATTATACAAGATCCAACTCTTGTTTGGTTTATATCCTTCATTCTATCCGATTTCTCATTTTCAAGTTTCGACACTAACATTATATTATCTGATACACTAGGAACCACTTCAACACTTGAACTCTTGATCCTTTGAGCTTTGTTATATCATTTGAACAAGATCTATACGCTATCCCAGGCGAGTACATTGCTACCCTCTTTTATGTTTTCCAAATGCTTTTGGGGTGATTCATATGTGTAATCAATTTTTCTTAAATGTATAGAATGTATATGTTTACTAAGTGCTTTTTGTGTGTTATTTCCGATTATGCAACATGACGATTGATGGTACGATATTTAAAGAGGTCTTTTAGGGCGTATATCCTTGTAAATCTTTCTATCTTCATAGTTAGATTCTCAAAGGATGTCTAAAGTACGCTCTTAAATCTTTCTATCTTTATAGTAAGATTTCTAAGAAGTACTTTACGAGGAACAATGAACAATGAACGATGAACAATGAACGATGAACGATGGACAATGAACAATGAACGATGAACAATGAACAATGAACGATGAACAATTGGTTTATGTGTAGAATTGTTGGTGATTTAGATAACGAAACTAGAGTAATATAATAAGAACATGGTGGATATGCCGCTGGTACTTCCTATATATAAGTGTGCTTATTGTATTACCCTTCGTAGCCTTATCCAAATCACCATTAGGATTATGATTTTATGATACAAGTTGACAAGACAATGTGACAAGGTTTATTTCCTATTACATCTACCTATCTTTATAGTTAGATATGTGTGGAATGTTTAAGGTACTAATTGATAGTCCTTGATTGGATTCTGTGTACTTTAATGCGTATATGTGATACAAATTGACAAGACAATGTGACAAGGCTTATTTCCTATTACGTCTACCTATCTTTATAGTTAGATATGTGTGGAATGTTTAAGGTACTAATTGGTAGTCCTTGATTGGATTCTCCGTACTTCAATGCGTATATGTGATACAAGTTGACAAGACAAGTGACAAGTGACGATTATGTGTTTATGTGGTTAGTTGTGATTAGGATAACGAAACAAGTGTAATACCATAAGAACATGGTGGATACGCCGCTGGTACTTCCTATATATAAGTGTTCTTATTGTATTACTCTTGTAGCGTTATTCGAGTCACTTTAGGATTTTGTGTACGACTGATTTCAATGTTCGATATCCGAATCCTTAAAGAATCATTTCATGATTTGTATGATAGATTCTTAGAAGGATATTTAGTATTATATTAAATCATTGATTGATTTCAATTAATACTCACACGAGTTATGACTAATTACAGTATAGTTATCGAAATCCTTGACTGGTTTTTAATAACATACTTACAAGTTTATGGACGATTTCAATATGGTCACAAAGAACAAAGTACAATTTTTCAAAGGCATGAAAATTATTTAGTAATGATCATAATGCCATATACAAAACTCTTTTGTCACAAGTTTCATAATCAAGTTAATGTAGTGCAAAGCTAACTTTTCGCCATTCCTTGGATAAAACGAGTTGATTTACAATTGGCAATTCTCGTTGTTGTCAAAGATTTGCAATGCAAAACATTTTTCCATTTATTTGGCCAACAAAACTATGTGCTCACCAACATTGTTTGTTGACGTCTTTTTTCACATATGTTTCAGGTTGACGATTATTCAAGCATGCTACACATAGGAATGCATCCGGGCTTTAGACTTCTTTAAACAGAAGACAATTACATGTATTCTTTTTATTGTAAAACAATGTAATAATAATGAAACAATTTAGTACCAGTTATGGCTGAGCAATTTGTAACATGACTCCCTGATATTTCTGCCGCGTCTTGTTGTATTACGCGATTGGGGTGTTACAAGGATGCCTATTTACCCTTGGCTTAGAAGGCTTTTTGCAAGTCTCATAATTCATAGGCACCTTTTGATAATTAGGCTGGCTTTTACCTCTTGGAAACTGGTTTGATGGAGGTGCATCTATTACTTGAATTTCTCTGTGAACCGAGGTTTGTTTTAAAGCTTTTGTGACAGATGTTTCACATGATTCAAAGTCCTATTTAGCAGAACTTGAATTTTCTCTCTCAAGAGCTTTTGCTCTAATCTCTTTTACCTTTTGATGATAGGTTTTAAGATAGACACACTATTGATTTAGATGATTTGTTTTGTTGCAGATGGTGCATCCAGGAGATTTAGGTATAACACAAGTTTTGTTTATATCATAGGCTTTTAAGAGAAAACAATCTGCAGCCTCATGATTTCTCTTTTCACAAAATTCACAGAACAAGTGTTTAACCTTTTATCTCCTTTTCCTATCAGACGTTTTGAGAGCAGTTGGTGTAACCTCTGCTGGCAAGTCTTTGATAGGGATCACCAGTGCTTTTACTTCTTTTATACTATCAATGGTTGAAAAGTCCATGGGCTTGAAGTTTTCCAAAATATCACATTCATCTGACCAGGTTGGTTTAAACTAATATTTTTCAATTTATTTATCTTCTATTGAAACCTCTGGTTTTTCAAGAATTGTTTCCTTCTTTATCTGTGATTTTAATTTCTTCACCAGCCAAGTTTGTTGGGACTATTTCAACCAACTCAGAATCAAGTTTTGCAGCATTTTCACAAGTTTGGTCATAGTCTAAAACCTACTCCAAACTTTATGTTGCTCTTGATTTGATCATCAAGCATAAGCTCATAACCTTTGCAAGACTCTACCCATTTTTCACAAGTGATCTGGGTAAATTCAAGCTCCTGTTTGCAAACTTTGTATTTTTCTACCATAGTTTGGAGCTGGTCTTTGGTTATGCTTGATTCATGCCTTAGGCTACTCATTCCAGAATCTTTTTCACTTAACTTTATTTTCAACTCTTTGATAAGTTTTTCAAAATTAAGTTCATCTTCTAAAATTTTGTTTCTCAGGTTTTCATTCACCTGTTTTATATTTGCAAAAGCAATGATGCATTTGTCAGAACATAGATATTTAAGGATCAGAGGTGATACCTTCAAAGCAGCCATAAGAGCACAGTCACACTCTTCTTCTTCACACACCTTTGTATCCCAAGGGTCACATAGATTGTCTTTTTCAACATCAACAGCTGCTTTACAACAATTAACCACATCAGATTTTGACTCATGTTCCACAGACTGATCACCTTCAACTATAGTCTCTAGAGCCATTAAACACATGTTTTCATTTTCAAAATCATTTTTGGCTATGGGAGAAAAATTTTCATCAGTTAAATCCTTAGGCAAACTACTCCAATCAACAAAACCTTGAGTAAAGAAGCTTTGTTGAGTAACCTCTGCTGGTGTAGCAGTGGTTTGAGTAGGTTGAGTGACATGTGGAACTTGTTGCACATGCACTTGAGGTGGTGCTTGGACATACTGAATCTGTGGAGCAGAGGTTTGGACATAATGAATAGGGACAGTTGTTACAGGATTTGCAAAATGAGCAATGTTTTGCATTTGATGTGCAGGGGTAAATTGGGAATATTGGACAGTGCTTTGAGGTCTGGGGTCAGGATGTGTAACAATTGGTCCTGCAGTTTGAGTTCTGCATTCCCTGGCAAAATGTCCCATCCTATTGCATTTGTAACATTTTATCTTTGATTTATCCAACCCAACTTTTAACCCCCCATGCAAACCTAGAAACTTTCTACCAGTTCTTTTATAAAACTTACTAGCCCTAACACTCAAAAGTGCCAACTGGTGTAGGATGTCCATTTCTTCCAAATCAGTGGGTTCAAAATGTTGTAAGTCATTCATCTCAAAACTCAATTTATCAGAGGTTTGGCTTTCACTATTTGCAGCAAAGGCAAAATTGGGTGTACAGGGATCAGAGTTGAAACTGTTTCCAAAAGTTATGTCAATGTAATGATCATAACTCTGATCCTTTCAACTGCCAGACCCCTCCTCATGACTATAGAGAGCAATGTTTCCTAGAGTATAGTCATCAGTCATTTTCCCTGACTCTTGTAACTTCTTTTTCTGGTTCAACTCTCTCTCATATGTGAGAAGTCGACTATGAAGTTGTGTCAAGGTCATTTCCTTGTAACCAACAGCAGTTCTAGTGACATAAGCTACAGTCTCCCATTTCTCAGGTAGAGATCTCAAGAAACGACTATTAACAGTCGAATTTAGATATTCCACATCTACTAATTTGAGCTCACTGATAAGACAGCTATCTCGTTCAAACTGTTGGGTTAATGACTCACCCTTAACATGGCAAAATGTTTCATACTGCTGATTTAAGACTTCACGATTATTCTTGATCACCTCTTCAGTACCACCGAACTGCTCTTTAAGTGCATCCCATAACTCTTTAGCACTATTACAATGAAGTAATCCCGCATAAATCTCATTGGGCAAGGCCGAAGCAACGATGCTAAAGGCCTTAGCATCCAATTCAATTTTGAGGAAATCCTGTTCAGAGTAATTCTTGAGTTTCTTGGGGACTTGCGTGCGAGGGTCCTCAGTACTTGGCACCATGGGAACATGAGGACTAAATAATTCAAGGACCTCCAGCATCCGGTGTTCTGTTGGTCGAGAATATGACCCATCCGACATTCCCAAATAAAATATTCATTTTGTTTCAACATCGGAGGTTTGAACATGGATCCAATATTGGATTCTAGTGTGTTTTGTGCCATTTCTCTTGTTTACAACAAATTTATGTTTTAAAAACTTTTGTAGTAATAAAACTCTATATTCTAGTAAAACTTATCAAACGAAATTAGCACTAAGAGCTGATCTGTTCAAATCAATTTGACTGTTAGATCAAAATCGATTGACCAAGCTCTGATACCAATTATCAGGATCTAAGTTTGAGATTGATTGTTGTTTTTGTTTCAAGTATGGAAAAAATCGTAGACTTTTATTCAGTAGGTAATCCAATAAATATCCCAACATGTCCTACATATCATATTACATTAGTAAGTATTTCATCTTAGTGATAAAACCATGTTTAATCTTTCTAAATGCCGAAAAGGGCATTTTAACCATTTAAAGGCACACTATACGTCTTTTATCAAAACTTGGTTCATGGTCAGATTCTTGACATCAAAATACTCAAATTATATTTACAAATCAGTTTATAGCTTATTTTTACATGCATGGATGATTAAAACCTTGATTTGTACAAGAAGGACCTTTTTGCAAAAGTTTATGTAATTTTAGCGGAACTTGTATGTAAACTCAGATTCTTAAATAATCAAGTAGTATAACTTTAAGGGGTTATACTATATTTGAATATGGTCCTAAAATGACCTAAAGTCAGTAGCCAAAATGGCTAAATCGAGTCAGAACCGAAAGTCAAATGAAAGTCAAATATTGCGACTTTCGGTTGTAAACCGAATCTAGACCGAGTCTTGACGAGTCAAATCAATTTATATAAGTTCTAATACTATATTTTAAGTTGTTTGTGCATCAAAACATATTTTATAACATCTATATAATCAGTTATGCATTTTTATAAAATCTTACCAGTTTGACTTTTGTTGACTTTTACATTGACTCGTCAATTGGTCATGAATTCGTGGTAATCAGAAGGTGCCCTCTTGAGGGATTAACACCTACATTATTACGATCACGTAGCCACTTTCGTTAAGACCAATGGCTGGACTATCATGGATTTAGCTCAAAGTCAAGGCGTTTTTATGACGGAACTTTGATTTAAGCTTTAAACTGAAACAAATGAACTTAGCACGAATTGAAACACTTACATATGGTCCAAGGGTTGCTAAGAACAGAAGGAATGCTTGAAAAATGGTCAGGACCTCCTCCTAGGTGCACTTGGTGAATTAAGTTGATGAAGGACAAAAATTCACCTCATAAATGGTCATGGAGGAGTCCAGAGGATTGCCAGGTGTTATAGGACGTACATAAAGGTTCTAGGACGTGGCAAGCATGCAAGGATGGTGCCAAAACTTGACAAATGTGGGAGAACAGGCTACTGCCACCTTCCTGTTCGCTGGAAGGTCCTTGCGGACCATATGGGTAATGCCTTACGGTCCGTAAGGACCTCAGGCGCCCACAGAATCAGGTGGCCTTACTAACCGTATGGCTAGAGCCTTGCGGTCTGCAAGAGTCCTCTAGAACATGAAAATTTTTCAAAATTTTATTTTAAGTCCCTCAATTTCATTAATTACAACATGAGGTTATAATTTATCATTTCAACGGCTTTGGTCCCTCCTGCGGTACACGAGGATTACCTAGACACGTGTCTGAAAAATATTGGGCGTAAAAACACGAGGTGTTACATCCTCACCCCCTTAAATAAATCTCGACCTCGAGATTTTAATCGAACAAGTATGGGTATTTCTGTCGCATAACGGACTCCACTTCCCAAGTGTATTCAGGACCTCGACAAGCGTCCCATTTAACTTTAACAATCGGCACATGCTTCTTATGAAGCTTCTTGACCTGTCGATCTTCAATCGCTACGGGTTTCTCAATGAACCGTAGATTTTTATCAATTTGCACGTCTTCGTGTGGCATGGCCAACGATTCATCCGCTAGACACTTCTTCAAATTGGAGATGTGGAATACATCATGGATTCCGCTAAGCTTCTCCGGCAGTTTCCACTTATAGGCAACCGACCCGACACGTTCGATGATCTCGAACGGTCCAATGTACCTCGGGCTTAACTTGCCTTTTTTCCCAAAGCGCATAACGCCTTTCCATGGCGATACCTTTAATAAAACTTTATCCCCTACCTGGAACTGAAGAGGTTTACGCCTCTTATCCGCATAGCTCTTCTGCCTATCCCTAGCAACTTTAAGACGATCACGAATCTGCAAAATCTTGTCCATCGTCTCCAGGACAATTTCCGGTCCTGTTAGTTGGGCTTCCCCAACTTCAGCCCAACAAACGGGCGTTCTACACCTTCTCCTGTATAGAGCTTCAAATGGTGCAGCCTGTATGCTCGCATGATAGCTATTATTATAGGAGAATTCGACCAGAGGTAAGTATTTATCCAACTTCCTCCTAGGTCAATTACACATGCATGCAACATGTCTTCCAATGTTTAAATAGTACGTTTGCTTTGTCCATCTGTCTGTGGGTGATATGTGGTACTAAAGTTCAAACGCGTGCCCAAGGCCTGCTGAAAACTCTTCCAAAAATGAGAAGTATACCTGGTGTCTCTATCGGACATAATAGATACTGGCACGCCGTGTAAGGATACAATCTCATCCACATAAAGTTTTGCCAGCTTATCCGAACTGTAGGTTTCCTTAATGGGCAAGAAGTGGGCCGACTTAGTCAACCTGTCCACAATGACCCATATAGTGTCGTTTCCCATTCCCATTTCCACATGGGGATTTCTAGCGGTTGCAGTAGTCCCGACGGTTTTTGATGTTAGGCCTTAACTTGCGAACACGTTAAGCATTTGGTTACATAAGTAGCTATGAATTTCTTCAGCCCTGCTCACCAACAGTTGGGCCTCGAATCTTTGTACATCTTATCACTACCCAGGTGAACAGAGTATTTAGAACTGTGTGCTTCTTGGAGGATCAAATCCTTAAGTCCCCCGAAGACTGGAATCCAAATTCATCCACAATCTAAGGATTCCATCGCTTCCCGGTGTGAGTTGTTCCACAACCTTGCCCAATTCTTCACTCGGGAGATTTGCCTCTAACAAGGCTTGCTGCTGAGCTTGCAAGATTTTCTCATTCAAGCTATTTCTTACTTCCATACTTTTGGTAACCCGAATGGGTTTAACCTTTTCCTTGTGACTTAAGGCATCGGCAACCACATTTTCCTTGCCTAGGTGATAACGAATTTCACAATCATAATCGTTAAGCGTTCCATCCATCGTCGTTGTTGCATGTTCAAATCTTTCTAGTTGAATAGACGTTGGAGACTTTTATGATCAGTGTATTTAATACACTTTGTCCCGTACAAATAGTGTCTCCATAGTTTGAGTGCAAACACCACGGCGCCCAACTCCAAATCGTGTGTGGTGTAATTCCTTTCATGAACCTTCAGCTGTCGTGAGGCATAGGCGATCACTTTACCTCGTTGCATAATCACGCAGCCCAACCCAGTGTGCGATGCGTCACAATAGACCACAAAGTCTTCAATTCCATCTGGTAAGGTTAGCACAGGAGCATTACTTAGCTTCTGCTTTAAAACTTCAAAAGCTTCTTGCTGTTTCGGACCCCAATGAACTTAACATCTTTGCGGGTCAAAGTGGTCAGAGGCATAGCAATTCTTGAGAAATTCTCGATGAATCTCTGATAAGAACCAGCTAATCCCAAAAAGCTACGTATCTCTGATGTGGTCTTAGGAGCTTGCCAGTTCATAACAGCCTCGACCTTAGCGGGGTCTACTTGAAATTCCACGTTCACTGACAACATGTCCTAAGAACTTAACTTCACGCAACCAAAATTCACACTTTGAAAACTTCGCATAAAGCTTCTCTCGTCTTAACAATTCCAGTATGCACCTCAAATGTTTCTCATGGTCAGCCTTACTGCGAGAATAGATAAGTATTCGTCTATAAAGACAATGACAAACTTATCCAAGTACGGTTTGCAAACCCTATTCATCAAATCCATAAAAGCCGCAGGTGCATTCGTGAGCCCAAAAGGCATCACTAAAAACTCATAATTACCATACCTAGTCCTAAATGTTGTCTTTGGGATATCTTCCATTCTAACCTTTAACTGATGATAACCTGACTTTAGATCTATCTTTGAAAAGTAGCTCGCTCCCTGAAGTTGATCAAATAAATCGTCGATCCTGGGCAATGGTTAGCGATTCTTTATTGTTAACTTATTTAGCTCACGGTAATCAATGCACATTCGCATTGATCCATCTTTCTTCTTTACAAACAAGATTGGAGCTCCTCAAGGAGAAGAACTAGGTTGAATAAAACCCTTTTCCAATAGTTAATCCAGCCGAGTTCGTAATTCCTTCATTTCTGTAAGTGCCAATCGGTATAGAGTTCGTAATTCCTTCATATCGATTCTAAACTCCACTTGTCTGTCTGGAGGCAGACCATGCAAGTCTTTGGGGAAAACATCTGTAAATTCGGAAATAACTGGCAGCTCTTCTCTCTTTGGCTTGGGCTCATCAATGGTTACTTGTGCCATATAAATGACACAACCTTTCTTCAAACACTTCGATGCCTTGAGTAATGATGCTTTTTCCGACAATCCATAATACTAGTCTCCTTGTATAGCGAGTGCATCTCTAGTTGGGGATTTGATCTTGATGAGTTTCTTGTTACATGCTATATGGGCTTGGTTACTAGACAATCAATCCATACCAAGAACTACATCGAATCCAGCAAATTTCATTGGCAGAAGTGAAACAAGAATGGAAAGATCCTTGATGGATATGGAGCATCCATCTAGAATTGTGGAAGCGGTCTCAGTCGTTCCATCAGCGAGTTCTACATCATAGGTTACGTCTAGAGTTCTTATAGGCAAGTTTAATAAGGCACTAAACTTATGATCTACAAAAGATTTATCGGCCCCTGAATCAAAGAGAACTCTAGCATAAACATCATTAATCAGGAACGTACCTGTTATCGCATTATCGTCGTTCACGGCCTCCTTAGCTTTCATCTGGAAAGCACGAGCCTTTACTTTCTTTGTTCCCTCGTCCCTAGCAGCGTCGTCATTTTTATACTTAGGGAAGTTGGGTTTTTTGTGCCCTTTCTCACCACAGTTGTAACATGTGGCGTCCTTAAGATCCTTACAATCCAAGGCCTTGTGCCCAAACTTCTTGCAGATTCCACATGCTTTGGACTGAGATTCATCCCGACACGTACCCCGGTGTCGTCGATTACACTTCCTACACTTAGGCCTATCATCCCACCTCTGCTGATTTCGATTTGAGCCAAACCTTCGATATTTGTTCGACCGATGATTTCGGTCATCCTCTTTTTTTCTCTTTCCCTCACCTTCAGACTTGATGGACCACTGCCTTTTCAAGTCCTGAGTAAGTGTTAAAGCTAACTCTACTGTAGATCTGAAAGTTTCTGGCCTCGAAGCCCTTACATTCCCTTTAATCTCCGGTTCCAGACCACCAATAAACGCGTGATGCATTTAGATTCAGGGGTTATCAGGTAAGGTACCAATCTCGACATGGAGTTGTAGTCAGACAAATACTTCCTACAGTCTAAATTCTTCATCTATAACCCAAGAAAATATGTTTCAATCTTTTCCACCTCGTGAGGTGGACAATATATTTCCTTTATCAACTAAAAAACTTCTCCCAACTCAGATTATACAAATAGACTTTCCCAGACGATTGAATCATTGACTTCCACCATATAAGAGCATCACCTTTGAATGACTGTGCAACATACTTCACTACATCCTTTTCAGCGCATTCACTAGCTTCTACAACTGTCTCAATCTCATCCAACCATCTTAGTGTTTCTACCGCCCCTTTCTCTCCAGTAAAGTCTCGCGGTTTGCAAGACACAAAGTACTTATACGAGCAACCATCCTTCGAGAACTTAGTCTTTTTATGGTATTCCTCCCTCTCTCTCTTCACATTCGAGGAGTGCTTCGAATGTTCCTTCTTTTCTGAAGGAGGTTTTGAGAACTGCTTGGTGGTATGCTTGGAGATGTCCTTGACGAATGTTTAGAGTGCGAAGCACTCGACTCGATCTGCTTTTCAGCGTGATTCTTTATTGCCTTATTGACTTCCGTGGCAATAAGTGCATGAAGATCTCCTTTGGTTATAACGGTGTTCTCATTCGCGTCATTATCCTTTCTTTGGCTGTTTACTTCATTAGAATTCGCCATCTTGTCCAATGAAACTATAATAATAATAATAATAATAATAATAATAATAATAATAATAATAATAATAATAATAATAATAATAATAATAATAATAATAATAATAATAATAATAATAATAAATAATAATAATAATGATATAAGTTCTAATTAGTCATACATGCTTGATGACTTGAATTATAGTGTGGGGCATGGTACAATTAAACCATGTAACTTGTAAAGTTTATAGGGTGATTAGTATGGCACAAACGGCCTGTCACAAAGGACAAAATAAGAATAGCACCAAAGGCTTATCGTTACGACTTGAATCATATAATGCCAAGATCAAAAAGATCATGAAACTTCGAGGTTCGAACGTAGTTTTACTACCTCGAGAAAGGGAGTCGTAGACTACAACTGTCATTTGTCACTAGACATAATATAGCTCGTAAGCACTTCACCACTAATGGGTGTTTAAATAGAATGATCATCGTACAGATGATTGATCAAGATCAAAATAGATCGTGTGTCGGTTTAGACGTAGTCCATTACCTTGGCGGCTCGTGTGGTTCCTCAAGTCACACTTACCAGGAGGTTAATATTTTGATTATATTAACTTTTAGAATAGGATTTCTTGAAATGATTTAAATAACTAGTCCAAATCAGGCAGACTAGGGGCTTAGAACATAGTTCACCATCCCTGGATAGAAGGGAAATCTTAACCTTAACTATCCTAGTAGAAAACCACATAACTACCGTTTTGCCAATTCATGTGACCTAATTACTTGGCGGGTGTAAATCATCAAGAGGATCTTTCGGAAATATATATAGCAGATCATAAATTTCAAATTAAAATCGAGACGATTGCTTGAACAACGGATGCAAGGAGCACATAAATTAAAATTTCAAAATTCCATTAATGATAAAAGTGCGATACAATAGTGTCCATAAATAGGACTTAAATAAAGGAAAATTGTCATCGCGGGGACTATATTTGAAATAATTAAAATGTCCACGCAGGGACTACATTAAATTAAATGTCCTCGCATAGACTTCTTTTAAATGAAATTACATAATGATAAATGTGAAGATATTAATCCTTCTTTCCATTAATCGTTCTTATAAGTCCTTTTAACAGCTTGCTTGTCTTCTTTCCGAATTTGGCCGTCTGTTGCTGTAGTTCTTCCATCCTTTTTAATGCTTCGTTCACAACCTCCAATACATGTGGTTGTTGCAGCTGCGATTGAGCTTAGGGTGGAGGTTGTGGCTGCAACGTACCTGGATGTTGGTATACATAGGGTGGAGGTGCATTAGAACGATGGTAGCGATGATAAGGATATCCACTAGTTTGGTGAGGTGGAAGTTGATAAGGATTAGGATAAAGAGCGTTAAACCCAGCTGCTTCCAAGTATGGGTCATTTGAAGGCGCATCATGAATGTAATTAGACCAGTTGGAGGTGTCAATATGATGGTATCCAGACGGATCTGGATAAGTAGGAATTGGGTTTTCAAAACCTTGAGGCAATGGTGGTAGTTGGGTCGAAGGCCCAACAGTGGGTTATGGTGGTTGAGGCAAAGGCTCAACAGTTGGTTATGGTTGGTGTTCCACAAATGGTGAAGTATGGGAGGGTCCACCCATTTGTGGGTCATCGGGAATGGTAGGGTAAGTGCTAGGTGAGAGTGGCCCTACTCTCGGTCCTAGGCGTACTGACATGCCCGCCCCATGTCTTCTTGGTGGTTGAGGTACAGGTGGTGGTTGAGGTTGCTCCACTTGTTGTATTGGTGCCTCCTCAGGCGGAGGTAGTTCCAGTTGTGGAGTATGGTAGGAGGGTGTGTTGTGGTATGATGGGGTGTTATAGAAGACATATTGTCCCCATCTTTCCATAAAGTTATCTGGGTAGCGTTGTGGGGTTCCAGCATATGAGTTTGATCCGCTAGATATTTCAATCGGGTGCCATATCGACACTGTTTGAGGCATCTCCGGGTCAGAGTCTTCCTCCATTGGTTCAGGGGAACCTTCAGGAGGGGTTTCGAAGAGTGATCGTAGGTAGAAGGGAGGGTTAAGTTCTCCTTGGTAAGATTGGGAGTGTTGTGAGTGGTTGGAGTGTTGGGAATGGTGTGAATGTTGGGGTTGTTGGGTATGATGTGAGTCAGAAGGTGGCGAGTACTCATGAGGTAAGTTAGGGTAAGGTTACCATGGGCGAAGAATCATCCGATCCTTCATAAGGGTTGTAAACGGGGGCGTTGGAAGGCCCTTGCTTGGAGGATCTACTCCTCATTATTCCTTTTCCTTTTGCTCCTCGTGAAAATTTAGGCGGCATTGTCCTACTTCAAAAACAAGTCAAAACACAAAACAAAGCAGAGTAATAATATCAAAATAAGGTAATGAATAATCCTAGGTCATAGCCTAGACTCGAGAGTCTAAGGAATGTGTTACTGTGTCGTTTGAGATCGAACACTAAAGGCTAGTGTTGAATTCTCTCAAACGTTGGCTCTGATACCAACCTATCACACCCCGATTTCCTCATGTATTCCGGTGGGCTCAGTGGGGAGTATCATGATGTACAGTTGATATAATCATAACTGTCACACCCCGACCCACAGCGGAATAAGAGTCGGGGCATAATTGAGTTATCACCAAAGCTCATGATATTTACTAATATGTTTCATATTTATTAAAGTCAAAATTACATTCTCAATAATCCAAACATGTCCATACAAATACAAAGAAAAATAACCAACTAAACAATCCAAGCTCTAAACCAGTTTATTCTTCTAAGCCAATCCTATGTGTTTCTTGCTGCAGCTGGTTCACCTGTATCATGTGTTAAAATGGGGGTTTTTGGGTCAACATAAGTTGGCGAGTGAACCTTGTTAGATAAACATTTATTATTGATTTTCTTGTTATTTTATCAAGGAAAAATTGTGCAATGATCATAAGTGAGCAAATGTAAATAATCAAACAGTAGCAATAACAACCACAAACTATAACATACAACAACATACAATAACATACAATAACAAAAATGGGGAACGGACGACCTATGATAAATGTATGTACTGAAAATGATAAATGTCTGTGCGATCAAGGCTCAATCAAATGGAGCCGATCGTATTGCATGTACTGAAAATGATAAATGTCTGTGCGATCAAGGCTCAATCAAACGGAGCCGATCGTATATTGGCAACGCCAGGTTCACGCTCATAATGTAATGGGGAACTGCTCAACGCTCATAATGTAATGGGGAGCGGCGCCCTATGAAATTGCATGTACTGGAAATAATAATTTAAATCTAAACAATAACCACACAACAGTTGAAACAAGCTGAATACACATTTGTTCATGATATGATGTATGCACAATGATTTAAATATAATAAATGGTAAGACACATGATACACCCCAAAAACGTGATTAAAACGGGGAATTTGTAAAGATTCACTCACATTGGGTGCGTTCGGTTGGAGATGATGAGATGCGCACGAGTTGGAAGAATTGAACAAAGAGGATTAACTAACCTAAATAATAACGGAAAGTATAGTTAATGAGTGGATTTTATTAGGATTTTCAGATATATTTTTGTGAGTTTACGGCTATTTCCTATCTTTAAAAACATTATTTTTAAGTATTTTTATTGATTTTTGAATTAAATTAAATAAATAAATATATAAAAAAAAATGTTGACTTTTGCGTTGACCGTTGACCATTGACTGTTTGACCGGTTTTATTATGTAAATGTATGCACCGGGCAGGACTCGAACCCGAGACCTCCCGTTCGCGTGCACGCAGCTCTACCAACTGAGCTACGTGTCTAACCCGAAATAATCCTGTTTTTATTTATATTTATATACTAATTTAGTTTATTCAAAATTCATTTATTTCTTAAAAAGAAATTTAATCATCAACCCGGTGCTGTCAACAGGTCTCGAACCCGGGACCTGTGCTTTAACGTTACACACAGTCCACCGCTGGACTGTGTGTCTAACTTGGTTAATATATAGATTTTTATTATACTTAACATCTAACGGCGAAAAGGATCCGGTTCAGTTAGAAAAACAAAACATTTTTATTACAGAGCACACGTGTGACAAGGATCGAACTCGCGGCATGTGATATGTATGTGCACACAGTCCACCGCTGGACTGTGTGTCTAACCCGAGATAATATCCAGATTTTATTAAACTTATAATCAAACTATCATCGTCTTCTTCGTTACAAAATTACAGTCTGCGATTATTCTATTGTTTCTTGTTTAATTCGATTGACAAACATTCAACAGACTAATATGAAATGACAGAGACGATTTTTTAGAAGTAAACATACCAGAGAACGATTTATCTCAGAATTCCGGCAAGGCGTCGGCTCTGTTTTTATGAACTTCAACTGAGCGGACAAATTAACAGTTTTGATTAGCTAATTGTGGAATTGAAGTACTAAAAAAGAGTTAACAGAAGGTTTGAATGTCTATACCATTTTACAGCGGAAGATAAGAATTTTCCGAGGTTTTCCGGCGAGAGGGAATTATCTGATATCGACGTCTGAAATTGATTCTGAATGAAGGGTTTGAGTTAGCAATAACTTAACAATTGATAGACAACGAAAGAATTGAGAGACTTACTGATTTGATGGAAGGCACGGTTTTCCGGCGACTTGCAGAGAATTCCGGCGATGATCAGAAAGTAATTCCGACGATCAGAAACGAGAGTAAACGCGAGAATAGAAGTTCTGGGAGTGTAATTGAGTCGCGAAATGAAGCTTTTGTTGAAGTAATTCCAAGAATGAATGTTTTCGGTTATAAATTCAAACATCATCTGAATTCAATTTCATTAACGACTGAATTGATTTAAGATGTCGGTTTATCGGTTATGATTAAGATTCCGCGAACACTCAACCGTCCTGAACGGTTTGAAAGCCGATATCGGTTTCAGTTGGTGCAACAGGTTGATTCTCAGAAGAACATATGATTTAATTGTTTCCCAGAATTCACAAAAAGATTAAGTGGCGGAGTGGTTGTATGTGTGGGTGATAAGACCTTGAGATTAAACCCGGCTGACCCGGGTTCGAGTCCCGGCAGCCTCATTTTCTTTTTAATTATTTTATTTTACTTTTTATCAATTATAACTTTTATAGTTTAGTTTGTTTATTAATTATGCATCATTAAAAATTAAAATGGACATAAATACGCAACGAGACATTTATAACTTGATATTCGATTACAAACGGAGCGGGTTTGGAAAACCCGTTTTTGACAAATGTTACAATAACCAATTACAACAAAGAGCAACACAGTGGAAGGCTTGGAGTAAAAATATAACTATTACAAACCATAGTGTCCAAGTGTTCAAAATTCAAATATACAAGGCTTGTAATATAATCCACAGGCGGATCGGAAATAAACATACACAAAATGATAATAGGCTCTACAGGCACAACTATGAGGTCGCAACTCCTTAGTGTACATGCCCGCAACTTCCAGCCTATTTCGTGCTTGTACCTGTAACTTTAATCTTTTGAAAATACGTCAATTTACACTGGTAAATACAATTAGCCGACACCTTTTGAAAATGGTTTTAGGTGCACAAGGCACATTTTCATAAACAACTCGGGGTAGTACAAAAGACCTTGTATACAGATTTACATGTTTGTCTTTTACATATGGGGCCCAGTATAGAAACCGAGACATGATCGACTGACACACCACTACTGAACTTTCACACAGAAAGCAGACATTTAATAATAATAGCAATTACCGGTGTATGCCTACACCTTGCTTAAGTCGTGGCCACTAGCACTTTAGTGAACCAAGGATATCCCAGACACGGTCAAGCCCACCCCCAATGTTTTAGTTTCAAACAATACGGATCAAAACCGGGTTATGCAATTTAATTAATTATCACAAATGGACAAAACATAATTTACATACCCGACCAAGCGGTAATAATATACCGTAT
Organism: Scalesia atractyloides; assembly: GCA_947069175.1. NCBI lineage: Eukaryota > Viridiplantae > Streptophyta > Magnoliopsida > Asterales > Asteraceae > Scalesia > Scalesia atractyloides. Next base: position 29,047,639 of record CAMTDV010000004.1, read on the forward strand.
CCCAAGCCCGTATATGGAAAATAGTTAAAAGTATTTACCTGAGCTAAGTCTTCGATAAGTCCAAAACTCAGCCAAATCCAAGATAAGTACAGGCACAATTTACCAGAAGGCGTTTAGTCTGGAATGATGGTATTATTAACCCAATTAGAATGTTAACGGGTCCTTAGACTTGAATCGGCTAGTCTTACGCTAAAATAAATACGGTACGAAACGCTAGATTACGCGGTGACCAGAAATAGAAGGTTAGTTGGACCCGACAAGTATTAAGACTTGTATAATATGGGTATACCAATAACATTATGGATTTTGATAGGAAAGTGACGAAGTTACACCTGTTTCGGTTATTTTACGTAAACTAGTTACGTATGCTAAACCATAAGCGTATAAGCGAAACCGGCTAACCGAGAGAGTCATATACAAGTTCCATATGAAAATAAGTATAAAATATGATATGATATTAGTAGGATATCAATATATTTGTTCGAAAAGATTTTAAATCCAAGTTCCGCCACATAAGGGCATTTTGGTCATTTTAAGGCTCGTAAGGGTTTTAAAAACATAACTGATGTCAAGATCATTATTATTCAGTAAAACATATATTTGACGATGTTATATCATTAGGATATCAAGTCTATGTGTTTTTGATAGTCTTAAACCAAACTATGTCCCGTAGGGGCATTTTGGTAATTTCGCACATAGCTTTTGAAGTCATAATTGGGATTCTGAGTTTGGGACTTGTAATTACTGTAGAAATATTAAAAATAAGTTTATAAATCATTAGGTAACAAGTCTTGGCTCATAGTTAGGGTTTTAAACCATACTATGCGCCGATACGGCGTAAAAGTCGATAATTGCCGTTAAATTCAATGTTTGAGGCAAACCGAGGTTATGGCCTGTTATATTTAACTAAAATATGTTATTTAACATGTTAAGTAGGTAAAATATTTTGTTACAAAAAGCTTGGTTTAAATCATTTTATGCGAAAAAGGGTAAATTGGTCATTTATCGGCATTTAACGAATCGTAGACTTTTATTCAATTGGTAATCTGAATAAATATCCCAATATGTCCTACATATCATATTACATCAGTAAGTATTTCATCTTAGTGATAAAACCATGTTTAATCTTTCTAAAATGCCGAAAAGGGCATTTTAACCATTTAAAGGCACACTTTACGTCTTTTATCAAAACTTGGTTCATCGTCAGATTCTTGACTTTAAAATACTCAAATTATATTTAAAAATCAGTTTATAGCTTATTTTTGCATGCATGGATGATTAAAACCTTGATTTGTACAAGAAGGACCTTTTTGCAAAAGTTTATGCAATTTAGCGGAACTTGTATGTAAACTTAGATTCTTAATGAATCAAGTAGTATAACTTTAAGGGGTTATACTATACTTGAATATGGTCCTAAAATGACTAAAGTCAGTAGCCAAAATGGCTAAATCGAGTCAGAACCAAAAGTCAAAGGAAAGTCAAATATTGCGACTTTCGGTTGTAAACCGAATCTAGACCGAGTCTTGACGAGTCAAATCAACTTATATAAGTTCTAATACTATATTTTAAGTTGTTTGTGCATCAAAACATATTTTATAACATCTATATAACCAGTTATGCATTTTTATAAAATCTGACCAGTTTGACTTTTGTTGACTTTTACATTGACTCGTCAATTGGTCATGAATTCGTGGTAATCAGGAGGTGCCCTCTTGAGGGATTAACACCTACATTATTACGATCAAGTAGCCACTTTCATTAAGACCAATGGCTGGACTATCATGGATTTAGCTCAAAGTCAAGGCGTTTTTACGAGGAACTTTGATTTAAGATTTAAACTGAAACAAATGAACTTAGCACGAATTGAAACACTTACATATGGTCCAAGGGTTGCTAAGAACAGAAGGAATGCTTGAAAAATGGTCAGGAGCTCCTCCTAGGTGCACTTGGTGAATTAAGTTGATGAAGGATGGTTGCAACTTGCAAAAATTCACCTCATAAATGGTCATGGAGGAGTCCAGAGGATTGCCAGGTGTTATAGGACATACATAAAGGTTCTAGGACGTGATAAGCATGCAAGGATGGTGCCAAAACTCGACAAATGTGGCAGAACAGGCTGCTGCCACCTTTCTATTCGCTGGCAGGTCCTTACGGACGATATGGGTAATGCCTGATGGTCCGTAAGGACCTCAGGCGCCCACATAATCAGGTGGCCTTGCAGACCGTATGGCTAGAGCCTTACGGTCCGCAAGAGGCCTCCAGAGGCTGAAAAGTTGTCCAATTTTTATTTTAAGTCCCTCAATTTCATTAATTACAACAAGAGTTTATAGTTTATCATTTTAATGGCTTTAGTCCCTCCTGCGGTACACGAGGATTACCGGGGCACGTGTCGGAAAAATATTGGGCGTAAAAACACGAGGTGTTACACACGGAGGAGGTCGTGTTCGGATTTCTTTCCGATCATAAGGAATCGTTGTCACCAGACCTGAACGAGATAAGCATTTACTTACTTATTTGTTTTCGGTGGTAAATTTATCTTTATCTTTTACCCGTTGGTTTTTTAGTTTCTTGTGCCTCGTAAACCGCTGTTACTAGACCCGAACGACACAAACATTTATTTACTTATTTTTAATTAGACATTAGAGATGTCGTTATCGTTTAACCATTGGTTTTTTTTCAGGTTGGGGTGCCTAGCGGTGATTACGGTTACGGCTGTCTGGTTATGAAGACAATTTTGGAGCCTGGTACGGTGGAGAAAACTATGGCAATAAATTTTTCGTTAGTGACGCCTCGTACGTACAACAAGAGTCGTTGGGTGACAGGCAACCCACTTAAGCGGAAGTTTGGTACAAAACTGATCAGATATAAATGTTATATATTTTTGTTGAAGAATATTGTAAACGTTATATATATATATATATATATATATATATATATATATATATATATATATATATATATATATATATATATATATATATATATATGTATTCTTTTAAAATATTTCTATTAATGTTATATATTTTTTAAAAAACATTATAAAACGTTATATATTTTCTTAAAAATTATAGTAAATGTTATATATATTCCGTTTATTATGTTCAGGATTATATATCCCGTCAAGAGCTGACAGATCAAGATATACAACCCCATACAATATGGAAAGCCGTAACCAAATAGAACCTTGAAAACAAATGTGTTCCAAAGGACAAACATAACGCGCACCAAAAGATTAGGGCCCTAAAGTTCCCGGTTAAAATGTCTCCATTCTAGAGAGACTAGAACAAGTCCTCCAGGAAGAACAAATGACCTATTACATACAGTTGGATACCTCCACCAACGTCGTTGAGCGTATATTTTTTTCCATAAAAAATCCTATGAAATGCGGCAGGCCTCCCGCATGTGCTTATGATAGATGCGACCTACAAGACTAACGAGTACCATCTTCCATATTTGCAAGTTGTATGAATTTGACAAACCAAATCTTTTGTGTTTTGCATGCATTTATGTAGAACGAGCAGGAAGTAACGTATCTCTAGGTCATGGAAAGAATCCGGTCTATGTTGCACGAGTGTATGGAGGACAGAGACCAAGCACTGTTAAACACGTGCCAAAAAATATTCCCCAAGGCAGATAGATATCTTTGTAGGTTTCACATTTTACAGAATCTCATAAAATGCTGCAAGAATTCCTTTAATCAACTGGATTGGGAGGACTTTGTTCGTTAGTGGAGAGTAGTGTGTGAATCTCCGCCGCAGTAGCAACCACAGGGGGTGCCTCAATACCCCCAACACGTCCTGTTTGAACAGTTGCCACAAGCTGTGGCGCTTGCGTTACAACAGATGGAGGACCGGCTACAGGCGCGTATGGACGCCCACCATGCTCGGACTGACCTCCTTTTGATACGGGTTATATAGTTCGATATACAGGCGGCTATGGTTCATTGCATGACCCTTATACCGATTCCGGACTTGTCGCCACGCCCTGGACAGGATCCGCAGCCGTCTGGCACCGCTCAGGATGCGGGGCGATCGGGCACCATTCAGGATCCTTAGGATAGTTGGTACCTTTTTTTGTATTATGTCTTGTGTATATAAACATCTTATTTATTTAAATTTCCGTTTCAGTCTAATTATGTTTTGCGATGTTTTCTTTACAATGTTTATACATGTCTGGTTGGTTACGTATAATGTTTAATACGATACAACCCTACGATTCGGTATAATACCATAAGTAATGATAAAACATCATACCAAATGTACCATACAAAATATATAATACGACAACTCATGAAAAATCAACTTTATTGATTTATAAAACACCAATAACCACACTCAAAAAACCAAAATAACCCAAAACCTCACCCAAACACCAAAATTCAACTTCCAAAAATTCAGGTCTTCTATACAGGTCGTATAGATCTATACGATTCATATAGGCCAGCCACAAGACAAACACTGACACTTTAATTGTGCCTTGTCTAAGCCTTAACCAATACGTATCGTATAGGTCTATACGATGCGTATTGAACCAGTCAAAGTGTGAGAATATAATTCCCGATGTGCCAACAGAATTCTCCATATGTAATCCCATTTGTCAATTATGTTGGCTGCTTATCCAAAGATAAATGGTACTATTATGCAGTAGTCAACTTTTAGAGCGTCCATAAGCCCTTTGAAGTTTTGGCTGCACGGCTGCACCCTAGAAGATTCTAATTGTTATTTATTCCATAACTAGTATTGACTCCCCCTGCGTTAAGGCGGGGGTGTAAAACAGTGACAAATAGCGTTAATGGTCACACCACCAGCGACCACCAACACTAAATTTGTGCTATGGAAATACGAAAAAATTAGACCAAAACATAAAATATAGAAAATAATAACTAAGTCGATTTAGAACCCGCACGTTGCGACAAAACCTATCAAATAGGAAAAAATAGACGATGTAAAAACGATGAACCACACACGCACCGTTGCGTCATGTTAACTCTCAAAATTTAGTGCGTGACGTAAAACAAAAGATAATAACATTGGACAACACACGTACATTGCGTAGCGTTAACTTGTAAAATTTAGAATAAAACGTAAAATGAAAATTTTGAGAAGTATAAAGTATAATGGATCAAAGTTGAAAGTAAAAAAGTTTCGAGTTTAATTTAAAAAGATGAAAACTTAGGTTGAAAGTAAAAAACTCAAATAGTTATGGGTTAAAATTGTAATATCAATATTTTTTTAACCCTCAAAGCATGGGGTACAACTCCTCTATGCATCAATATGTTGGTAATTTATAATATGTAAATGTATATTATTTCATATAATACCAATCTAATATCACAGTGCAATACTCGAAAAACACTATTCTCAAAATATGATATAAAACCACAATTTGCAAATACCTAGTAGTAATGTTACGAAACACTTAATTTAGTATCAAAAGACATCAATTAATTATAAAATCATAATTTCATCTTAATATTTTATGTTAATATGTTTGTAGACATCAATTAATTATTAACTTATAATTTCATCTTAATGTTTTATGTTAATAATATGTTTGTAGACCTACTGAATAAAAATGTTTTGCATGTTACTACAAGGGTCTGTTATTTCTCACGTTTTTAAAAGAAAAATTCAAAGAATAACTAGACTAATTAATCCTATAGTACACAAATCTCATTCATTTGTGATATCAATTCAACTTTTTGCTACACTAGTTAATTCATTCTTATTCGCCGAATCACAAGTTTACTTTGAATTTACTGCTTACTTCACTGAACCACCTTTAGGGTGTCTTTGGATGGGTGGTTATGGAATTCTGTGAATAGAAATTTGTGCTAAGATAAGTTTTATCTATAGGTTTTCAATTGTCACTCAAATCTAGCCCATCAACAAAATACGTGTGGTTTTCTTTCTTTCTTTCTTCTTTGAGTAAACTGCCATTTTGGTTTCTGAGTTTTGATGAGTTTTGCCACTTTAGTTCAAATCTCAAAGTTTTTGCATCTCAGTCCTTATGGTTTCGTTTTTGTTACCATTTTGGTCCAAAAGTGAAATCATGTCAGATTTCTAAAAGAAAAACATGTTTTTTTATCATTTTCCCCAGGAGCATTTTGGTCATTTAAGCATTAATAAACCCCAAATACCCCTAAAAGGACAAAAATGCCCCTGAGGAAAAGGATAAAAATCCAGGTTTTTTCTTTTAGAAATCTGACTTAATTTTATTTTTGGAACAAAATGGCAAAAAAGAAAGCACAGGGACCCATATGCAAAAACATTGAGATTTGGATTAAAATGGCAAACCTGGCCAGACGACAAAGACCAAAATAGCAGTTTACTCTTCTTCTTTTTTTTTTGACTTGATAGACCATGCACTTCGCTAAAGCGACATATGTATGTTTTTTTTGCTTGTTTGATTCTCTTGACATAAAAAAACGGGTTTCGACGGTTTGTTCTTCAGGGAAAATCATATCACACTTGTTTACGTAAAAAAAATAGCCTTTGGTTAATTGAACTGCTTGAAAACAATGAATTAAAGTTAACACGTGGATACTAGGACACATAAATTACCATGCAACGGCGCATAACCTTCCAGCTTTTGCACCCAATGTCACATAACTTTGTTGGTCCATTGACGAAAAACGTGCCAATTGTGCAGACTATGTGTGCTATTGATACATGATTATGTGCCATGAGGAAGAAGAAATTTGAGTCGTTGGTGCATATTTTCTTTGGTTGTGTGCTATTGATTTAAAATGGCTGATAAAATGATTTTCACTATTTTAAATGTTTTTTCTCAACTTTCGAGAAGTTGACTTTTCGCTCATTTTGAAAGAGTTGTCATTTTCTACTTACAAGTCTTATCCTTTAAGTACTAGGTATGGGCGGGGCGTGGTCTAACATGACCTTGAGCCAAAACATGGAACACCACGCCGCCTTTGGAGTGGCCATGGCGTCAGGCAGTCAACATGGATATCTACGCTGGCTTGAAAAGCATGCAAAGAAAATAAGGGGCCGTTAAAACCGACTATATTGTAATTAGTGTGGCGCAAGCAGTAACTGCGAGCGATGTTCAACAATTGAAGGGCTAGCATGCATCGTACATGGCTTCCCCGACATGTTCGATAACGCCTTAATTATATACATTGGTTGTGGAGTAATTCCCCCAATGCATGGCGAGGGTAGTACATGTGAGCTGATCATCGGACTCTAACATAGATGCTTGAGACGATGGCATCACATGCCTTATGGTTTTGGCTTGCTTTCTCTTGAGTAGCAAGCTCAAACAATGACATAAACATACTTAATTAGTCACCGATATTCAACTTCGTGATAAATAGAGTAGCACCCAACACCTCATTTGAGGATGTGGAACACAACATAATTATGGATAGTATCTAGCTAATTGTATATAGCCCAACAACACAACATTATCAAAACTTTTACATGCCTGCAAAATAAAAAAAATAAAAAAGAAAATAGTTTAGAACAACACAAGAAGCTTCTAGAAAGGACATTGAATGAGCTTTGATTGTCCTCCAAGAACGGTGATGTATAGTTTAGAACCTGACACGGGTATGGAAACTCAATAAATACGAGGCATTATGTATGCTTGTGACATACTACATAGTAGATCTTAAAGGATGTAGGCCACTCGATTTGTGAATTGACAAATTGAAAATGAGCTTGAAACGACTATTGTATTAGAAGAAGGCAGTGACATAAAAAAACAAGATTATTATCTGCAACTACGCAATTGTAAAAAGCATAACAATCTTCAGGTGTATTTGGTTGAGCATATTGTCACCCTTCACGCCAATGCTCAAGGCTTGTATTTTTATATTTATTTCTTGTATATTTAAAATATTAGTTTATTTTAATTATTAGTATTTTTAGTTATCAGTTTAATTTTCGGATGGGGTATCCACACATCCCCCTAAAAGTATCTACACATCCCCTAACCCTATACGCCCCTCATCGACCTATATGCTTGAAAATGGGCCCACCCATACGCCTCTCATAGCCCTATAGGCTTGCTTCTGACCCATCTCATTGTTTCCCATCATTGGCAGCCAATGATTGCCCAATTATGATTACCCAAAGATTGGGCTGTACCATATACAACTTTATTTAATTTCATGAATGTTTAGTGTTTTTGTCAAAAATTACCGAAGCAGTTAAGTGATCAAACTTAGTATGTGAGGTAGCGTGCTATTTTGGTTTGCAAAAATGTTTTCCGTTGGTTGATTATGAAAACAGTTTCAGGATATAGTATCAGGAAAATGAACTATATAAAAAATGATAATGAATGCGATAAAAGTAGAAATTGACACAGGATGTAGGAGGAAAGCCCTTGATCAATCTAGATCGCCGGTATAAAACCTCGGGAGCTGACAATCGCCAGCTGCCTTGTTCTTCTTATTGATCAAACAACAGGATACAACTTCGGGATACTGCTTGGATCAGCTCTAAGTATTACAATGATCGAATAGTGTAAGTGTTGTGAGTGTTTGTGATTGCTGCTGCAACTAGAGAGTGAAAGTGTACGAAATTGTGTGCCTTACTGCTGATCCAGCCTCGCCATATATAGTAACAAAAATAACTAACTATCCTACATTCTAGGGATGCTGCGAATATTCCCTTATGACCGTTGTGGACTCCTTCTCCAACTTCCAACGTTCATCCACTAACTGTCTTGAGTGAGTCTTCAGGAAGACCAAGCCCTCATATCCATTGCTACCATACAGCTAAAGAAAAACGTTAGTAGCGAATAGGATACGTCTGTAAATTCCGTAAAAAACGGATTTTACCAAACCCGCTCCGTTTATTAACCGAACAATCAATTAAAAATTTCGTTGCGAATTTAATGCCCAAAATAATTTTAAATGATACATAATCAATTATTATATGGGAATATATAATTAGTTTTTGAAAAACTGTTAAAAATATGAAAATAAAAAATATATGTTCCTGCCGGGTTTCGAACCCGGGTCAGTAACCGGTTCAACACAAACTTAACACACGCGCACTAAACCACTGCGCCACTAATGTCTTTTGTTAATATTAAGATCATTTAATTCATAACGTGTCTTTCCGAATTCAAAACCGGCGCCCAAAGTTCAGTCGTCGGAAATCCCGGCGATTTCGTGAGATTTAACGACATCTTCAGTTATAACATAAACATTTACTAGGACATCGGTTATAACCGACGTCTGAGTCCGCGACACCATCTATAACCGCCGGAGAAATTATAACCGACGAATCAAGTCGGAAATCGGACCAAGTTCATCGACGACCTGCACTATAAATACCCCCTCGAACTTCTGCAGACATTTTCGCTCAAAACCGCACCCTTTCTCGGCGAAAACTCACTCGCCGGAAAACTTCTGTATCTCGCCGGAAAACCGAGACCTTCATTTCTAAGCCTTACTAAACCCCCTGAGCTTATACCGAAGTCACCCACGTCCTTTGTAAGCTTTCTGAAGACTCGCTGCTGCAAGACACACGACGCTGGAACCTGTTGCTGTCGCCGGAGTTCTGCCGGAAAAACAGAGGAGGCCAGTCGGTATATTTCACGCCTAATTTCCTTTCTTTTATTCATATCTCATCTGTATTTAAGCATCAGACACTAACGAACATGATTAATCATCAAACCAGTCAGATTTCCGATTCTGGTTAAAATCCAACGAAGAAGACGATGTTGCGGTAACATATAAGTATAATTAAAATCAAGTTATTACTCGGGTTAGACACACAGTCCAGCGGTGGACTGTGTGCACAATAAACACATTAACGTCTCGAGTTCGAATCTTGTCCCACACACGCTGCCTTAATAATAATGTCTTTTTTTTGTTAATCGAACCGGAGACACTACTGTTATATGTTAAGTTTATTAATAATCGGAATAATAACCAAGTTAGACACACAGTCCAGTGGTGGACTGTGTGTATGTTTAATCACAGGACACGAGTTCGAGTCCGGTTCACTGCATCGATCCGGACAATTATTCAAACTTTTTAATACGGCATAAATGAAAAGGCTTAGTTTGTATTTAAGAATAATAAAAATCAGTTTGGTTAACAAGTTGGACACACAGTCCAGCGGTGGACTGTGTGTTAACTAAACCCACAGGTCCCGGGTTCGAGACCTGTGGAGCGCACCGGTCCGATTCATTTAAATCGTTTTTAAAAATAAATGATTTTCGGTTTAATCTAACTAATATATAAATATAATTAAAAACAGATATATTTCGGGTTAGACACGTAGCTCAGTTGGTAGAGCTGCGTGCACGCGTACGGGAGGTCTCGGGTTCGAGCCTCACTCAGCGCACATATACTCGCATTCGAAACGGTCAAAGTCAACGGTCAACGGTCAACGGTCAAAAAGGTCAAATTTTTTTTATTATTTTTATTTATTTATTTTATTTAAAAATCAATTAAAAATACTTAAAAATAACATTTTTAAGGTTAGAAAATAGCCTTAAACTCACAAAAATACACCCAACAATCCTACTAAATGGATTAATAAAATCCGTTTACTTACCGACCCATAATGCTATTTATCTAGGTTAATTTCACTCGTGGTTAAAAACCACTTCGCGTGCATTCAACATCATCAACCGAACGCACCCACTGTGAGTGAATCTTACAACTCCCCCTTTTTAATTACACGTTTTGGGGTGTGTCATGTGTCACAAAATAATTAACTCGTTTATTTAAACTTGTGCCATACCATATCGTGATCTAAACTTAGATTGTTTATCTTGTTGTGATTATGTATTTCATTTTGTCAACTTGTATGAAATTCATTCATTAAGCCCATCAGCTCCTCGTGGAAGACGAGTGAGCAACGCGTGCCTCAAAACCAATCCATTATTGTTCACGTGTGTATCATTGAGTTTATATTGTTTGTAGTTATGTCTTTCATATTATCATGTTTATGCAATTCATTCATTAGGCCCATCAGTTCCTCGTGAGAGACGAGTTGAGCAACGCGTGCCTCTAAACGTTCCATTATTGTTCATGTGTGCTTTATTTAATATCTAATGATTGTTGAGTAAGTTTACATCTATTTTTACTCATGTGTGGTTGTGCACTCATTTCATAATCAATTAAATAAACTTGTTCAAATGTTTTCCATAGGATTCACTCGCCAACTTTTTGTTGATCCAAAAACCTTTTTACACATGATACAGGTGAACAGGTTGAAGCAAGGAAAACATAGAAAATGCCTTAGAAGAAAACAATGAAGCTTAGATTGATAGTTAGAACATGTTGTAATATTTATTGTAAATTTCCATTAAATTGTATTAATGAATATGAAACGTTAAAATAAATGTCATGAGCTTTGATGATAACCCAATCATGCCCCGATCACCTTTTCCGCTGCGGGTCGGGGTGTGACAGATTGGTATCAGAGCCATGACTATAGGGATATAGGATAGGTTATTAGACCCTTAGAGCCTATACTATAGTCTGCCTAAATTTTTATTGATTAGGTGGTTACATACAAACTTGTGATATTTATCTGTTTCATATTTGTTTATATTTACAGTCAAACATACATGCTTATATGCATATTCATTATACATATATCAATGTTCATATGTTCAATTCATTTTCATACTCTCATTATTCAAAGATTTTGTGGCAATTTTCAAATCTCATCAAAGTAAGTTCTGCGACGGGCATGTAGTAACTGGAAGGGTACAAGTACCGGTAGTCGGAACGTCCTGTCTAGGTTGGCATTCGTATAAATCCAATATAACGGACCAGTTTGCCTACCTGGGGACCAACAATGAGAGTACGAAGGACCTATTAGGCCAAAGCATGCCACACCAAACGTCGTTCGAACTAACCCACTTTGAGGTGTCACCGTGTCTACACCTGGACACATTCCGAATATCACACGTTGTATACATATTTCTCGATTTTCTCCGGGTTTTAGTGTACGCAACCTGGCAAACCTGTGCGAACCATATGAAAAACCGGTATTCATGGGGCACACATGATTACAAAGGTAAAGTATGGCGGCATGTAGGGCCTAATGGCGAGCAAAGCCCAAGACATCCTATGGATGTAGTAGATTTATTTTTCTATAATTATTTTATGAATGTTCATTCCTAGTGCGACCCATGAACCCAAAACATCCAACTCATACTCTTGACATGTATTCCTTGTAGATGTCTTCTAACCTCTCTCGTAGGAAGATGAGAGCAGGAAAAGCCCGCGAGCGCATGGCTGCCCTAATCGCTCAACAAATGGCTGCCGTAATACCCAACATTGTAATCCAAGTTCAACAAGCACTCACCGCTAATCCTGTCAATCAAGAAAACCAAAACATTATCAACTCTCCATGAAATACCACTAAATGCACCTACAAGCATTTCAAATCATGCGACCCTCCGAAATACAAAGGGACTGAAGGCGTCACTGCTCTCCTCCATTGGTTTGAAGAAATGGAGAACACTTTTCTAAATTGCGATTGCCCTGACGATCGCAAAGTGCGATATGCTACCGGTCGATTATATGGGATAGCACTTACTTGGTGGAATACAGAGAAGGCCAAACGAGGTGTTGAAGATGCTATGACCTTAACTTGGAACGAATTGAAGGAAATCATGACCAGACGATTTTGCCCAAGGAGCGAAATCAAGAAATTAGAAGATGAATTTTACTCATTGAAGCAAAAGGAAGGAGACCACACCACACACAACAAAAGATTCCTCGAATTACATCAAATGGTTCCCAACATGTTCACTCCCCTCTACCGTTTGATCGAGCACTACATTCGGGGTCTTCCGTCAAGGATTCAAGACCCTGTAATAAGTACCGCGCCTGCAACTTTGGAAGCAGCAATGGAGTTAGCAACAGAGCTCACTGAGAACTGAATTCGGAACAAAGACTTCAAGGAGGAGAAGAAGAAGGATAAAGAATCGACTGAAACCTCCGACTCCACCCAAACCGAATCCCCTTCTCAACCCAATTCTAAGAGAAAAAGAGACGGGCAACTTTTCGCTGCTATCCAACGAAATCAACCAATTTCACACGCCATACCCATCCAAGCTATCCCAATCACTCAAGTGGCACCCAACTCAACTTACCCAAATAAGAAACCATATCTTGGACCTCACCCTCGATGCAACAACTGTTTTTATCACCATCCCCATACCTTACCTTGTCGTCTATGTGCAACTTGTGGACGCTATGGTCATTTGAGCAAGGTTTGCCGCACCTTTCAAAACCAAACCTCTTCCCCTACTCAAACCATAAACCAAACCTATCAACAACCCCAATACCCCATGTTCCCATATGCTCGAACTTGTTTCAATTATGGCGACCCTACCCACTTTAGAAACATATGCCCTCAATTGGTTAACGTCATCAACGCTCAAGCCCAATCAAACCCAGTTAACCAAGTAAACCAAGAAAACCCAACCACTAGGCCACCAGCAAGAGGAAGAGTCTTCAACATCAACGCCAATCCTGTCGAAGATAATGACGGCCCAAACGAAGATACCCAACTAGTCCTCTTCGCCGAAGATCCAGATTCAACTCCTATCGTTTAGTTTTATGTTTTTTCTTTATCACATAGAACCAAACATAACTTAAGGATAAAGCCAATGAAACTTTGACGAGAATATGGTGGATACGCCGCTGGTACTTCCTATATATAAGTATTCTTGTCAAAGGATCAGAAGCATTATCTGGCGGTTATTAGAGCTTCCATGTGTAGACTGTATGAGTAATTATTGTTTATTATTTTCAGTACATGTAATTTCATAGGCCGCCGCTCCCCATTACATTATGAGCGTTGAGCATGTTCCCCATTTCATTATGAGGTTGAACCTGGCGTGCCCACATTTTATATGCAATACGATCGGCTCCGTTTGATTGAGCCTTGATCGCACAGACATTTTTCATTTTCAGTACATGCAATACGATCGGCTCCGTTTGATTGAGCCTTGATCGCACAGACATTTTCATTATCAGTATCTTGTGGTTGTTGTGTTTGTTGTAGAGTCGCGTAGAACTAATCATAACTTGCGGATAAAGTCAATGAGAATTTGACAAGAATATGGTGGATACGCCGCTGGTACTTCCTATATATAAGTATTCTTGTCAAATGATCGGAGGCATTATCAGGCGGTTATGAGAGGTTCCATGTATAGGCTGTTTGTAGATTAAGTTTATTATTTTCAGTACATGCAATATGATCGGCTCCGTTTGATTGAGCCTTGATCGCACAGACATTTTCATTATCAGTATTTTGTGGTTGTTGTGTTTGTAGTAGAGTCACATAGAACTAATCATAACTTGCGGATAAAGTCAATGAAAATTTGACAAGAATATGGTGGATACAGCGCTGGTACTTCCTATATATAAGTATTCTTGTCAAATGATCGGAGGCATTATCAGGCGGTTATGAGAGGTTCCATGTATAGGCTGTTTGTAGATTAAGTTTATTATTTTCAGTACATGCAATATGATCGGCTCCGTTTGTTTGAGACTTGATCGCACAGACAATTTCATTTTCAGTACATGCAATACGATCGGCTCCGTTTGATTGAGCCTTGATCGCATAGACATTTTTCATTTTCAGTATTTATGAGTTTGTTGTATTGGTTGTAGAGTCACATAGGACTAATCATAGTTCACTGATAAAACCAATGAAAATTTGACAAGAATATGGTGGATACGCCACTGGTACTTCCTATATATAAGTATTCTTGTCAAAGGATCAGAGGCATTGTCAGACGGTTATGAGAAGTTCTATGTAGAATTTAGTAGTTTCTTGGTAACTAATCATAACTTGTGGATAAAACCAATGAAAATTTGGCAAGAATATGGTGGATACGCCGTTGGTACTTCCTATATATAAGTATTCTTGCCAAAGGATCAGAGGCATTATCAGGCGGTTATGAGAAGTTCCATGTAGGATTTAGTATTGCCTTGGTTGAAATTTGTGTTACATTTATATCATCTTGCTATTTAAAGAGATTGGATTGTGTTCCATTTCTACATAAACTAACCTCTCCATCATAACAAACGAGAGAGGAACTGCCACTATTCAAACATATATGCTATCAGTATGTGGATTCAAAATATTAGCTGTTGTGTTTATTTATGTTTCTATAGTAATAGAACCAATCATAACTTACTGATATTAGCTGTTGTGTTTATTTATGTTTCTATAGTCATAGAACCAATCATAACTTACTGATATTAGCTGTTGTGTTTATTTATGTTCAAATATTAGCGGTTGTGTTTATTTATGTTCCATGTAGGTTGTAGTATTAGAAGTTTTGCCTTAGGATATAACCATACCCTTCCAAACATATCCAAACTTTTATGCATGATATCATAGTTAGCGAATAAATTCTGCTTATCAATACTTTTACAGTAGGCAACAAAAAGCGATTCCTGTAATAGGGTACTTAACCCCTACAAGGAACGTTACCGCCTCAAACAAAAAAAAAAACTTAAAACCTTATTTCTTCTAAGCATGTAACGGTCAAACTAAACACCATCATTCTTTTTGTCAAATATATCACTATTTAAATTTCGGGACGAAATTTCTAAAAAGCAGGGGATACTGTAACATCCGTCAAAAACGGATTTTACCAAACCCGCTCCGTTTATTAACCGAACAATCAGTTAAAAATTTCGTTGCGAATTTAATGCCCAAAATAATTTTAAACGATAGATAATCAATTATTATATGGGAATATATAATTAGTTTTTGAAAAACTGTTAAAAATATGAAAATAAAAAATATATGTTCCTGCCGGGTTTCGAACCCGGGTCAGTAACCGGTTCAACACAAACTTAACACACGGGCACTAAACCACTGCGCCACTGATGTCTTTTGTTAATTATTAAGATCATTTAATTCATAACGTGTCTTTCCGAATTCAAAACCGGCGCCCAAAGTTCAGTCGTCGGAAATCCCGGCGATTTCGCGAGATTTAACGACATCTTAAGTTATAACGTAAACATTTACTAGGACATCGGTTATAACCGACGTCTGAGTCCGCGACACCATCTATAACCGCCGGAGAAATTATAACCGACAAATTAAGTCGGAAATCGGACCAAGTTCATCGACGACCTGCACTATAAATACCCCCTCGAACTTCTGCAAACATTTTCGCTCAAAACCGCACCCTTTCTCGGCGAAAACTCACTCGCCGGAAAACTTCTGTATCTCGCCGGAAAACCGAGACCTTCATTTCTAAGCCTTACTAAACCCCCTGAGCTTATACCGAAGTCACCCACGTCCTTTGTAAGCTTTCTGAAGACTCGCTGCTGCAAGACACACAACGCCGGAACCTGTTGCTGTTGCCGGAGTTCTGCCGGAAAAACAGAGGAGGCCAGTCGGTATATTTCACGCCTAATTTCCTTTCTTTTATTCATATCTCATCTGTATTTAACCATCAGACACTAACGAACATGATTAATCATCGAACCAGTCGGATTTCCGATTCTGGTTAAAATCCAACGAAGAAGACGATGTTGCGGTAACATATAAGTATAATTAAAATCAAGTTATTACTCGGGTTAGACACATAGTCCAGTGGTGGACTGTGTGCACAATAAACACACTAACGTCTCGAGTTCGAATCTTGTCCCACACACGCTGCCTTAATAAAAATGTCTTTTTTTTGTTAATCGAACCGGAGACACTACTGTTATATGTTAAGTTTATTAATAATCGGAATAATAACCAAGTTAGACACACAGTCCAGTGGTGGACTGTGTGTATGTTTAATCACAGGACACGAGTTCGAGTCCGGTTCACTGCATCGATCCGGACAATTATTCAAACTTTTTAATACGGCATAAATGAAAAGGCTTAGTTTGTATTTAAGAATAATAATAATCAGTTTGGTTAACAAGTTGGACACACAGTCCAGCGGTGGACTGTGTGTTAACTAAACCCACAAGTCCCGGGTTCGAGACCTGTGGAGCGCACCGGTCCGATTCATTTAAATCGTTTTTAAAAATAAATGATTTTCGGTTTAATCTAACTAATATATAAATATAATTAAAAACAGATATATTTCGGGTTAGACACGTAGCTCAGTTGGTAGAGCTGCGTGCACGCGTACGGGAGGTCTCGGGTTCGAGCCTCACTCAGCGCACATATACTCGCATTCGAACCGGTCAAAGTCAACGGTTAACGGTCAACGGTCAACGGTCAAAAAGGTCAAATTTTTTTTATTATTTTTATTTATTTATTTTATTTAAAAATCAATTAAAAATACTTAAAAATAACATTTTTAAGGTTAGAAAATAGCCTTAAACTCACAAAAATACACCCAACAATCCTACTAAAATGGATTAATAAAATCCGTTTACTTACCGACCCATAATGCTATTTATCTAGGTTAATTTCACTCGTGGTTAAAAACCACTTCGCGTGCATTCAACATCATCAACCGAACGCACCCACTGTGAGTGAATCTTACAACTCCCCCTTTTTAATTACACGTTTTGGGGTGTGTCATGTGTCACAAAATAATTAACTCGTTTATTTAAACTTGTGCCATACCATATCGTGATCTAAACTTAGATTGTTTATCTTGTTGTGATTATGTATTTCATTTTGTCAACTTGTATGAAATTCATTCATTAAGCCCATCAGCTCCTCGTGGAAGACGAGTGAGCAACGCGTGCCTCAAAACCAATCCATTATTGTTCACGTGTGTATCATTGAGTTTATATTGTTTGTAGTTATGTCTTTCATATTATCATGTTTATGCAATTATTCATTAGGCCCATCAGTTCCTCGTGAGAGACGAGTTGAGCAACGCGTGCCTCTAAACGTTCCATTATTGTTCATGGTGCTTTATTTAATATCTAATGATTGTTGAGTAAGTTTACATCTATTTTTACTCATGTGTGGTTGTGCACTCATTTCATAATCAATTAAATAAACTTGTTCAAATGTTTTCCATAGGATTCACTCGCCAACTTTTTGTTGATCCAAAAACCTTTTTACACATGATACAGGTGAACAGGTTGAAGCAAGGAAAACATAGAAAATGCCTTAGAAGAAAACAATGAAGCTTAGATTGATAGTTAGAACATGTTGTAATATTTATTGTAAATTTCCATTAAATTGTATTAATGAATATGAAACGTTAAAATAAATGTCATGAGCTTTGATGATAACCCAATCATGCCCCGATCACCTTTTCCGCTGCGGGTCGGGGTGTGACAACGTCCACAGGATGTTACCAATATCCTGGATCAGTATCCTGGTCGCAGCATATAATGTCAAGAAATGTTTTCAGGATATAGGTCAGAATTTCAACCCTTGTCCCCAAAAATATAGCTGTTGGGATCCTGGAATCCAAGTGGGTATATTTTTCCTTGTGCAAATCGAGGCACTTAACGAGATGTAGATGTTGATAGGACAGCTTGTAACTCCCGAGGCGAAATTTACTCATTACATCCTATCTCCGACCTATATCTTCTCATTCTTCTGTTTCAAAACCAGCCATCCTTCTCATAATTTCCAGGTATAATCTCTTCCTTTCTCTCTAAAATTCCATCTGTCTTTCTCTTTTGATGGCTGCAAGAACCCGATCTCAATCCGGTGAATCTGCCTCCCCTTTTACCGTCCAAAACCTACTCAAGAACCCCGAGAAGGAGATATGCTCCTTTGATAACGCCGACATTGCTGCACTTAGGGCCTCCGGCGCCTTTCCCGACGGAGCGGTGATCCGTTCGTTTTATCGAACCCTTCGATTAGACGTGTCGTCCAAGGAGTGGATCTGCTTCTCGGCATACCCTTCTCTCTCGGTCTCCGGTATCCTTTCCCCGAGTACATAATGCAATTTTCTCGTAAATCTGGTCTTAGCTTTGCTCAAACAATGCCCATGGTTTGGAGGGTGCTGATGGTACTCAATCAAATCAAAACCCTCCACTTCCCTAATCTCTGTATTGAGGACATCCCCATAGCCTACCGTCTTCGTTCTCATGGCAACAACCGGTTCTTGCTCTTTTCCACTTCTAACAACCCCCTCATCCTTAAAGTAACAAAAAACGAGGAAGAGTGGAAACGTAAATTTTTCTTTGTTAGACGTGACTCCATCGCCGAAGGGGACAACCTTCCGGTGAAGTGGTTGACCACCGGTAGTGTTTAGGGTTTTAGATTATCCCTAAATATATCTTGAGGTTATATCCCAAATTGATATCCTCGTTTTTTCCATGCAGCGAATTTCAAGTAACTAGCTCCTCCTACTACAGAGTCTGAAGAGAGAATCATAGCCAATTACAAGTTACATGAAAGTGACAGAAGCTTCTCATCTTAGCATCCAAGTTCAAGTCAATACTCTTCATCCAACATGTCCGGTAGAGACTATATATTTTTGTACATAGTTACGTAATTATGAAATTAAAGTTAAGATTAAGAATTCTCCCTTTTATGCAGACCCAGTCAAAATGCCTCAAGTTTTTTATCTCGAAGAACTCGACAGTTACTCTGGCCCCGTCCAAATGAAGAAGGAATCCATCAAACCATCCAATGTATCCAAGCCTGCAAATAGTTCCAAAGGAACGATCATGCCTAAGCTTTCTCCTGCCACAAAGCCACGCGCTTCTAGTTCTCGCAAGAGAAAAGAGGCAGACTCCCTGTTACTCCTGAAGCTTTCCCCTACGGGAACCATGGGTTCCTTGAATCTAGTGGATTCATGACCTCCTTCCTTAACCAGGTACGTATCCTTATCCTGTATCCTGCACACATATGCTTATATGATATCCTGGTCAAATTATGTATGTTGATACCTGTATTCTGGATTGTAGGGTCTTGAACATCTGACAAGTCTCTACGAGGACGCCTGTGGAACTGCCAAGTTGTTGGAAGCTAGGTTGAAGAAGGCTTAGACAACCATTGTGGATCAAGGGAAGATAGCCGTCGCCAAGTCTCAGCATTATGAGGACAAATACAAAGCTATGACCCAGGAAGCTCAGGCCGCTGTCAATAAGGCTAATCAAGATGCCCAGGCCAAGATAATGCCGCTCAACTCCAACATGAGCAGGATATGAACTCCTACCGGGAAGGCCTTAAAGGTTCCGTTGTGATTTCCCTCCTCCAAGCCACAAGCCAGGCTAAAGATGGCTTATGAAGCTAAGGCTGCGGGCTTTGAATGTCCAACTTGGAATATCGATGCTTGGGAGGCAAAGCTAAAGGATCTTGGTGGGAACCCCGTGGAGTATCCTGCCAAACCCGAGGTCGGAGCTTCTTCCAAGGCAGCTGAGGTGGCGGTAGAGACAGGTGGCGAAGCTGGAAAGGATCCTGGGGTTGAAGCTAAGGCAGGTGCTGGTGGAGATGGTGAAGCTATGGTTAAAGGTGTTGCCCCGTGAGAGGGTGGCTTAGTGGGCGATGATGGATGTTATTGCTTAGGCCGGAGCCCAACTTTTTAATTTGAATGGTCTGTAATCCCCTAAACAATTTTACTTTTCCTACACTTGAACAATTTATATTTCTGCACTTTAAACATTAGTATTTTGTGACGACCTGAGGTGGAGGGATCCTGAGTTTCAGGACGAAGCCTTCGGTCATCAATGTTTATATGCTTTAGAACTTATCACGTTCTTGGTGTATGGGTCTTGGTTTAAGACAAAGCCAAGAATGTGGCGTTTTGGTATGTTAATAATAAACTAACCTTTCTGTTTTATCTGTTGTTGTTATGTTATCATTCTGAAAGATATGCTTTGAATATCCTAACCATATATCATGACCAGTTTATAAATTTTTGTCACCTTTAATGAAAAAATGTGGGACAAAAACTTGGTTGAATATAATCTTTTTAGAAAACTTAGGTTACCCAAATAAGATTTCCAAAACTCGATAGATAAGAAATTATACCAGGAATACTTAGGCAAAAACTTTCGATTCCAACCTTTGAATCCTTTGCAATGTCTCCAACATGGATATAACCTGTCTGTGCAGGATATTGCGTTAATGTACGACATGCTTGAAGATTTCTTTTAGTGTGCGTTAAGCGGACTATATTTTTGTTGTCATTTTAGGTTCATTTTACGCATTAGTCAAGTTTTAAATTTATAAAACACGATATTCTACTAACACTAAACACACACTTGGGCAAGTGCACCCATTGTGAGCGTAGTATAGCGTTGGTAAGATAACGAGATCGTCCAAAGACACAAGAGCTTTTAATACCGGTTCATCGTCAACGTCTAATCAATCTAAATTTTTGATAAAGATTTTAAAAAAAAATAAAGATAAATAAAAAGATTAATAAAATAAAATTACAAATAGACAAGATAGAATCACTTGGATCCAACTTTTCTTTTATGTATCCTTTGATAGTTTTTGCACTTTCGGACTTTTTAAGAGATTATCTTAGTTATAGTAGTAGGCCCCTCTTTTGAAGGTGACGTTACCCTCAACCCAGTGGTTTGAGTCAGCAGGGATACAATCCCAAAAGGTCAGAATATCGGAAGATAATTAAGTAAGTTATTAATGCGAAAAGTGGTAGGCCCCTCTTTTGAAGGTGACGTTACCTTCGGCTAAGTGGTTTGAGTCAGCAGGGATACAATCCCAAGTAGCCGATTTAAAGTATTAATAGTAGTTTACATATGAGGGGTTCAAGCCATTCGCGCCCCCGCCATCTATTACCCATAGAGTATTGAAGGAAACCCTAGTAAGCTTGAACCAAGTCCTTGCAGGATCTATACATTGAACGAAACAAGAACTTTACCAAACCACCCTTCTAACCCCCTTCCAAGTAGTTAACGCGCTTTATATAGACCGTAAAGACACGAACAAGCAAATCAATGACATCATGAAGTAATGGTTAGGAAAATTCACTTTCAACATAAGAAACTAGTTATTAAAGTGATTAATACATGCACAAATAAAAAGTGCCGAAAGATTAAAAACTAAAAGTAATACATAAAAGATTAGTCTTCACCACGTGATGTAAGGAATTTAGCCAAGCATGGCCTTTGTTTGACAAGAACCCTTACAATCTATCTTGGATCCCAAGACTACCACACACTCTAAAGATGATTGATGGATGATGGTTGTGGGTGCTGGTGTTGTAGTGGTGGTGGAGTGGTGACAAAGTGAGAGAAAAATGGTTTGCCAAGGGATGCCTTTGAATGGAACCAATTACCCATGTTAGCCTGGGCACGGCCCCATGATGGGCGTAGAAGCTTCTGCAGGTTTTGTCTTGAAGTGTGAGGTCTGACCACGCCCCGTGTTGGATGGACACAACCCGTGGTCGTCTTCTGTAACTTTGTTTTTGTCTTTTGGGGTGTTGTTGAGGGGTCAGGCATAGTTCTTTATTCCTTCTTTTCGTGTTTATGTTGGTTTTGGCTGTTAATTTGCTTCATTCGTTCTTTTATGCTCTTTTAATCCTGAAAATACAAAAGGAACAAAGAAACGTGCTTTTTCCAACATTAGTACTAAAAAGGGTTAGTTTTATGCCTCAATTGATGTAGTTTATATGTTTCATTTTGCACACATCATCTTTACTTAGTGATTGAACCTCATAATACATTATTCATAAAAGAATGTGTGTAAACACAATCACAATTTGGAAATTTTCAAGGATTTTAATTTCGCTGGGATAAACCCATAGTACCCTGGGGATAATCCCTTAGTATCCTGGGGATATACCCATGTTTTTCGTGCGCTACAGGCGGGAGTGTATAAACTCCAAGACTTAGAAAGGCGAAAACATTTAAACCTTTCGAGAGTATGAAAATACCATTTCACGAGAGAAGGTGATCAATACTCATATACCGTAAGGATCCAAGATATAGCCAACAATAACGAAATTTCCAGCCACTTTTACATGAACTGGTCCCGCCATCTTGAACTATACCCGGATACTTGCGCTCCAGGCGGAGTATTTAAACCCAATTCGGAAAAAATGTGAATACCTTTAAACCTGTGAAGGGATCGGAATCCCTTAAGCGTGAGAGAGGGGGCCAATCCTCTAGTCTTTTGATCCATCTTAAGCAAATATCTTAGAGTAACATCCTGAAGCGTATCCTACAAAACATCCCTAGACTTGGGTGGGTGTTAGCTTGGCTAACACACCTCCTATGCTTAAGTCAGTATTGGGTTTCAAAGAATAATAACTTAATTAAATATATATTTAGAAGAGATAAAATTCATACCATCCTGAGTTAGAATTTAAATTCTAAACTCACTTGAAAAAGCTTTAAGATGTATAACATTCCAGGATCTTGGTATCATATCTCCCTCCATGGTCTTGAGCCGGTATTCTCCTTTTCCTGATTCCAACTCAATCTCGTATGGTCCTTCCCATGTTGGAGCCAACTTCCCATCAGCAGGATTAGTCGTATTCTGAAACGCTTTTCTCAATACCCAATCTCCAACCTGGAATCTTCTGGTTCTTTAATTCTTGTTGTACGACTTGTATCCTTTGTTGGTATGCTGCCATCCTAAGCTTCGCCGCATCCCTTGTTTCATCAATAGTGTCCAAGTCTTGACATAAGACTTGAGGATTCGCTTTAGGATCCCGTAGGCTTGACCTAGCTGTGGGTATTACCATCTCTGTTTGAATCACTGCTTCTGCCCCAAATACCAAAGAAAATGGGGTTTGCCCAGTAGCATTCTTCACGGTTGTTCTATCAGCCCATAGGACATATGGTAATTCTTCTGCCCATTTTCCTTTTTTGGCACCCAACCTCTTTTTCAGGTTGTTGACAATTATCTTGTTTGAGGATTCTGCCTGCCCATTAGCTTGAGGATGCACTGGTGTTGATGTAATAATATTGATCCCCCAACTTTTACAAAAATTCATAGTTCTCTTGCTGATGAATTGGGATCCATTGTCGTAGATTATCTCGGCCGGTATCCCGAATCTTGTCAGGGTATTCCTCTTGATGAAAGATACTACTTCTTGATCCCTAACTTGGACAAACGCTTCCGCTTCAACCCACTTGGAGAAATAATCCGTCATTGTTAGCATGAAAACTTTTCCTCTCAGAGCTTTAGGGAGTTTTCCCACTATATCCACCCCCATTTCATAAATGGCCAAGGAGATATGATAGGATATAATGGTTCCGCAGGCTGATGTAGTATATTGCTATATCTCTGACATGCATCACATTTTCGAGCATACTCCACAGCATCCTTTCTCATGGTCGACCAGTAATATCCTGTTCTCAACACTTTTGAGAATAAAGATCTGCCCCCAGTATGGTTGCCATAATCTCCTTCATGTATATCCCGAAGTACCTCCTTGGTTTCAGGATCTTCCAAGCACCTTAGATATGGACCTGCAAGAGATTTCTTATACAAAACATCGTTTATAATAATAAAACGGGATACCTTCATTCTGAAAGCTTTGGGATTCTCATCCTTTGGGATATCTCCTTTGTTAAGATACTTCACAATTGGAGTCATCCAGGACTCAGGATTCTCCTCAGGACATCCTTCACCAGGATCCTGCACAATTACTACTTCCTTAACCTGAGACTTAAAAAGTTCCATAATCGGGTACATGATATGTAGTATTGGTATCTGAGTTCCCTCCGGTATCCTGACAGTAGATCCTAAATTTGCTAGAGCATCTGCTTCAGCATTGTCTTCTCTTCATACCTGTTCAAGTGTAAAATTTTTGAAATACCCTGCTAATTTCTTAACAATTTCAAGATATTCAGCTAACTTTTCACCTTTGACGCATAAGATCCATTGAAATGGTTAGTAATCAACAGGGAATCAACATACACCTGCAAACATTTAAAATTCATATTCCTAGCCAATTCTAATCCTGCTATCAGAGCTTCATACTCAGCTTCATTATTAGTAGCAGGAAATTCACATCTAACAGCCTGGGGTAACATGTCCCCCTGTGGCGATTTTAGTAGTATCCCTAATCCTACTCCTCTTACATTAGATGCACCATCAGTATAAAATATCCAAGATCCTGAATTCTCACCTAATTGTTGTACTTCTAGGTCAGCCTCATTCTGAATATCACTACTAAAATCTGCCACAAAGTCTGCTAGAGCCTGAGACTTTATAGCATTTCTAGGTTCATATATTAAATCATATGCACTTAGTTTTACGGACCACTTAGCCATTCTACCAAACATTTCGGGTTTCCTAAGCACATTTTTAACAAGATAATTGGTTTTAACATGAATCCTATGTGTTTCAAAGTAATATCTAAGCTTAGTTGATGCCATGACTAGAGCTAATATCAGTTTTTCTAAGTGTGAGTATCTAGTTTCAGCATCTAACAAACTTTTACTAACATAATAAACACGATACTGCTGACCTTCATGATCCTTTACCAAAACAGCACTTACTGCATTCCCTGATACTGCAAGATATAGGGATAAAGGTTCACCATCCTCAGGTTTCATCAGTAGAGGTGCACTGGAAAGATATCGCTTCAATTCTTGCAGGGCAGCTTCATATCTTTCACCCCATTCAAACTTTTTGTTTTTCTTCAGGATATCATAGAATTCCTTGCATTTTTCTGAGGATCTTGATATGAACCTGTTTAATGCCGCTACTCTTCCAGTTAATCTTTGTACATCCTTCATATTGGATGGTGATTTGAGATCCATGACAACTTTAATCTGTTCTAGACTTGCTTCTATCCCTCTCTTGGTCACCAGGTATCCTAAAAACTTTCATGCCCCCACTCCAAAATGGCACTTAGCAGGATGCAACTTCATATTATACTGGTCCAGGATATTGAAAGCACACTCTAAATCTTGAAGGTGATTCTCCGCTTTCTTGGATTTCACCACCATATCATCAATATATACTTCCATTGTGTGCCCCAGTTTATCTTTAAACATCATATTGACCAGCCTTTGGTATGTTGCACCTGCATTTTTTAAAGCAAAAGGCATAGCAGAATAACAGTATATACTTGTTGGTGTCATAAACGTTGTATCCTCCGGTTAGACGGTTCCATTTGGATTTGTTGAAATCCTGAGGATGCATCCATGAAAGTCAGCATTTCATGTCCAGCAGTTGCATCCGCCATGGAATCTATATGGGGCAGTGGAAATGGATCCTCTGGAAAAGCTTTGTTGAGGTCTGTGTAGTCTACACAAACTCTCCACTTCCCATTCTTCTTTTGAACCACCACCACGTTTGCTAACCATTTGGGAAACTTGACTTCCCTAACCATCTTGGACTTGAGCAACCTTTCAACCTCCTCTTGTATAATTGCATTTCTTTTAGGAGCGAATTTCCTTCTCTTTTGTTGAATGGGCATGAAAGATTTATCAATTCCCAGTTTGTGAGTTATAACAACTTTTGATATACCTGTCATGCCTTCGTGTTTCCATGCAAACGTAGACATCCTGCATTTCAATAAGTTAGTAAGTTGATTCTCAATATCCTGAGGGATATTGGCCCCTACAAGCACCGAGATATCTGGATTATCCTGATCCAGGATAACTTTCTGAACATCCTGCTCTGAAGTTTCCACGATATCATGGGCTTGTATCTTTAATTGCTATCCTGCTTTAGATCTTGTTGAGGCCTTCATTGAAGAGGAATAACCTTCCTTCGCCTCCTGTTGATCGCTTTCCACCTTGACTACGCCCCAAAGAGTAGGGATCTTGATACACTGATGATAGGTGGAAGGTACAACCTTCATATCATGAATCCATGGCCTGCCTAATATAATATTATAGAGGGATAAGGAATCTATAACACAAAATCGTTGCATTGAATTCACTCCTTCAACATATACAGGCTACTTTATTTCTCCAACAGTGTTTTTTGCTTCTCCACTGAATCATGCGAGCATAGTGGATTTCGAGCTAATCTCCATTTCTAGAATGTTCATTCTCTTCAGGGTTTCCAACTGGATGATGTTGACCGAGCTCCCGTTGTCTACCAGTATCCTGCATACAAAATGATTAGCAATATATAAAGTAATCACCAGACCATCATGATGAGGATCCAGAATGCTATCCCGGTCATCATTATCGAACGTTATCACTTTGTCAGTCGTAAGTGTTGTCATCCTTGTTGGTTTGTCTCCCCTTTCTGCCTTAGCCTCCTTGGCATGCCTCTTAGTGGCAGAGTATGAGGTCCCACATATATTGGATCCTCCGGATATGAAATTGATTATCTTGGCATCTGGAGGAGGTGATGCTGCTCGTTCAGGATCCTTCTCAGTATCCTGACCCTTATTCTTCTTTCTGCCAAGAAGATCTTTTAAGTAGCCTTATCTCAGCAAGTAGCTTATCTCCTTCCTCAGGGCTATGCAGTCTTCTGTAACATGTCCAAAATCTTCATGGAAGGCACACCACTTGCACTTATGTTTCCAATCGGCCTTTTGCTGGTTCTTTCTTGGCCAACCTTACTTTGTCCCCTAGACCCTACATGGCATATATTAGTTCAGGGACATTTACTGAAAAACAATATTGTGACAATTCAAGATATTCTTCAGTATCTTCATCCTCAATAGCATTCACTCTTTTGTTGTCATTTTTAGCATATGGGTTAGAGCGATATGGTTTATATGAGGATTCCGACTTCCTATTTGTTGATTCATATTTTGAGGATGCATTCATCCTCTCTTGCATTTTCTTGTCATCTTCAAGCCTAATATATCTCAGAGCTCTATTCTGAGCTTCATCCAGATTCCTGCAAGGATTCATCACAAGATCCTGATAAAATTTGGAATCCTTCTGTAATCCCATCTTGAATGCTTGCATTGCCATAGCAACATCAAGATTCAGGATATCTAGGGATTTCTTGCTGAATTTGTTAACATAGTCCCTCAGGGATTCATGTGGTCCTTGTGTTATCCTGTAAAGGTCACTTGTTAGTTTTTTAAAGCTCCTGCTACAAGAAATTGACTGTTAAATAAGTTGACTAAATGTGCAAAATATGTAATAGAATAAGGTGGAACATTTAGAAGCCATTTTAAAGCTGATCCTGTTAAGATGGAACCGAAGCCTTTGCATAGGCATGCTTCCTTAAGGTCTAGTGGGATGGGGTTTACTTCCATCATCTCCCTATATTGAGCAATATGTTCTTCAGGATTCGTCGTGTCATCGTAAAGCTTCATGTTGGGAGTTTGGAATCTCTTGGGGATTTCAGCATCACAAATATGGCGAGCGAAGCGGGATATGTTGTGACTATCCTGGGATACTTCCGGTATTGGTTGCACTACCCCTAGTACACTTGATATCATATCCTTCAATTTCTGGAGTTCTCTGGTATATGTTGCGCTGATTATCCTCAGTATATGTTGCGGAACTAAAGTTCAACATCCTGGGCTGCAAAGGGGTAACAATATCCTCAGCATGTCTCTTGGAGTTGGACTTCAAGATTTGTATTTCCTTCATCATGAGCTGGTTAGTTTCCTGTTGTTTCTTCATTTGATCCTGTATACTACCAAACAAAGATAAGATTTCATCATTAGAAGAAAAAATCGGAGTTCTTCAAGAAACTCCGGATCTGGAAGCATTTTGAGAAGTAGTGGTGTCTGGAGCTGTTTGGCTTTCACTCCTTCTCTGAGAAGTCTGGACTGGTAGAGGAGGAAGAAGTAATGAACCAGTTACAACAGAGGTTGATGCGAGCACCAAAGAAGAGCTCAAACCTGACTGAGAAGCCGTCAAAAATAATCTTGCAAAAAGATTAAAGAATAAAGAACCGATTAGTGATCTTAGAAAAGTTCTGATTAAAAATAGCACCACTTGCCCCATGGTGGGCGCCAAATTGTTTTGGTCAAAAATTACCAAAGCAATTAAGTGATCAAACTTAGTATGTGAGGTAGCATGCTATTTATGGTTTGCAAAAATGTTTTCCGTTGGTTGATTATGAAAACAATTTCAGGATATAGTATGAGGATAATGAACTATATCAAAAATGATAAATGAATGCGATAAAAGTAGAAATTGACCCAGGATGTACGAGGAAAGCCCTTGATCAATCTAGATCGACGGCATAAAACATCGGGAGCTGGCAATCGCCAGTTGCCTTGTTCTTCTTATTGATCAAACAGCAGGATACAACTTCGGGATACTGCTTGGATCAGCTCTAAGTGTTACAATAATCGAATAGTGTAAGTGTTGTGAGTGTTTATGATTGCTGCTACAACTAGAGAGTGAAAGTGTACGAAATTGTGTGTCTTACTGCTGATCCAGCCTCCCTATATATAGTAAACAAAAATAACTTACTATCCTACATTCTAGGGATGCTGCGAATATTCCCTTATGACCGTTGTGGACTCCTTCTCCAGCTTCCAACGTTCATCCACTAACTGTCTTGAGCGAGTCTTCAGGAAGACCAAGCCCTCATATCCATTGCTACCTTGCAGCTAAAGAAAAACGTTAGTAGCGAATAGGATATCTCACAGGTTGTTACCAATATCCTGGATCAGTATCCTGGTTGCAGCACATAATGTCAAGATATGTTTTCAGGATATAGGTCAAAAGTTCCACCCATAACATTTAGTATGCAAATAGTTGTGAAATATGAATATAAGAAAACTAATAGATTTTTTTATGAAATGTTGTTATAAAAAATGTGTTAATATTATAGAACGTCATATTATTATTTGTATTTAGTTATTAAGTATTATTAGAGAATATCATCGCATTTGAATAAAAAAATGTGCATATGTTTATTTTATTAAGTATATCATTAAAAACTTCATATTTTTATGAAATGTTTTTATAGAATATGTGTATCTCTTCATCTACAATTTCTTCATCCTCTTCCACTACTCTCTCCTCAACTCTCGGGTTCCCTACGGTTTTGCCACTACGAGTGGTAATGGCTTTGGCATGGGAGTTAGGGTTTTGTTGGATGTTACTTGCAAACTGACCAGGTAACCTTTCCTTAAGCTTTTTAGACATGTTTGGAAAGAGGATTGGTGGTTCTTAAGCATAAGGTCGTGTTCGGCAAGGCTCTTTTGGGTGGTTTGGTCCTTAACGACTAACTGGCTCATCATGGCCTCTATCCTCTCAAGACTACCCCTACATCACTATTTGAACCCTAAACAGGTGGAACCTGACTATTTGAACCCCTATCCCTGACCTGACCATTGAATCCCTTATTGAACTGCCCATTTGAACCCCCACCAAAGAATGAACCCTGCCCCCTGTTTGGATTTTGAGCGAATTGGAAACTAGGGGAGTTATCGGTGGAACGAAAGTTATTATTATTATTGAAATTAGTATTATTACGCCAACCCGAATTAAAATTACTACCAAATCCACCAGATTGACCTCTACCTTGAACCCCTCCCATGAAATCGACCTGCTCCTCACCAACTAACAATGGACACGCACTCGTATCATGACTCCCTCCACAAAACTCACACTTATCAACCTTTGCCTTAATCTCATTGAGCTCTCTAGTGACGTTTTCCAACACGGCAGCGATACTAGGATCCATAATGACATGGTTCACCCCACGAGTGGGTGCATTAGTAGTGGTATTTAAATTACCACTGGGATACCGTTGATCAGATCGCGACAGAGATTGAGATTGGGCAAAGCTCTCGAAACACTCTAAACACTCGGGAACAGTAAGAATCCCCATCATATGACCTCCCGCGTTCGTGTTGAAATGACCGCGAGTCTCTTGGGTAAGACCGTTATAAAATTTCTCACAAAGGGCCCAATCAGAAAGACCATGCTGGGAGCAACGAGCGACAAGGTTTTGAAAACGCTCCCAAGCAAGGTAATAGGGCTCGTCGGGCTCCATGTAGAATGAGTGAATCTGATCGCGAAGGCGTGAGGCTTTGGCGGGTGGAGAGTATTTGTTTAGAAAGGCTTGACGGAGGCCCTCCCAAGTAGTAAAAGTACCGGTTGGCTGAGAATCCAACCATGTAGCCGCACGGCCAGCAAGCGAAAATGGGAAGAGTTGTAAATAGGCGGCATCGTTTGAGGCTCCTTAAAGGCTACACGTGGCGAGCATACGAGAGAACGGTTTACGTGGGCGGGTGCATCCTCGTCCTCGTGACCGTGGAACTGGATGTTATTGGTGATGGCTTGCATGAGATACGATGGAATCTGCCATGAGTTATCGTTTACTATGGGTGGGACGGTGATGGGTGAAGTGAGACCGGTGAAGCCTTGGGTGGCTTGTTTATGGACGGTCTGTCTTCGGTTGGCCATTGGTTCCAAGTTTATTTGGACTAATGTGCTAGAAGTGGGACTATCGGGTGGAGAAACTTTAGGTGAATGGTGTGGTGACAAAAATGGGGTGGTCAACGGGCTGGTATCGAAATTTGGGAAATTAGAGAGAGAAGAAGATGAAATACTAACCCGTGGGCCTTGGCCCACTTGAGATGATGACGCCTTACTGGTGGTTTCAGTGGCGGTCCGTGTGAGCGCAGATGTGGCATCCACTACAAGCAAAAACCTAAAATGAGAGAAAAGACACTAGTCACTAAGACTCAAAATAAAAATAAAAGACTCATAACAAAACAAAACATGTAGCACATATATGTCAATTAAGTTTATCGAAGCTAATAAACGCAATTGCCAAGAGACCCCGACAACGGCGCCAAAAACTTGATGTGTGCTGAACAGACTACTAAAAGTAACTAAATTAGACTTTATAAGCTAGACACTAAAAAGCTTTAAATCTAGACTCGACCTAAACCACACAACCGGCAAGTGTACCGATCAATGTAGTAAAACTTAAGGAAGTCCACATATCGAACCCACGAGACTCTACTAACTACGTTACTAAACTCTAATAGACTCTAACAGACACGACTCAAACTGTTTCATTGTTTGGGGGGGGTTACTGAGAATCTAAGGAAATTTATCAAACTAATTATTAACTTGAACTAGGCGAATACGAACTAATATGAAGACTGTTCTCAGATGGTGGTGAAGACTACCTAGACTAGACTCCTGGATTGACTTTAAGAATTTACCAATTAAGTTAACCACATGTTTTATGGAACCGAGATCTTGTAATACTAAACCTATTAAGACACTAACTAAGCCCCTCAACCCTTCTCGAGGTGAAACTTATGGCACTACCTAGGCCGTTAATCCTACCGGTTATTAAACTTCCTTTTGGTTATCTAATTATTGTGTAAGTACCCTAATATTTACCTACTCTTTTCAAATTATAGATCTAGGGTAGTTTGAGTATCTTGACTTGACTTGATAGACTAATAAACCGACGCGGCAACTAAGGCACGACTTTTTCCAAAGACTGTCTAAAGCAATTCGCCGGGTAAGACCTACCAATAGCCTTGCACCTTCCAGCTATAAGGACTAGTAGAATACTGAAATATGGCAAATTATCAACTATCACTTCTAAGGTTTATTGGGCAATTCACCCTAAAGGTCAAAGACACAAGGTCAAAGATCTAGCATGAACCCATTCCGTAGCAGACAACCACCTAGATTCACACGAAGCAATAGACAATAATCAACCAAAATAAAGTATGCATGCACACCAAATCAATCAACCAAACTTCTTACAAAACACAATTAATCCATAAAATACATTCAATTAACTAAAAAGGTTCAAACTTTATTCAAATGCAGTCATCGTAGTCTAGGCAGTTTAAGCGTTTAGCTAAGCATGTTAATCAATGAAAGTAAAACACGGTTGTTCAAACAAGAATTCATGGTTACAAGTTTCGGAAAGAGAGAAATCAAACAAACAAGGAACTCAAAACCCGTGCAAGTCTTCAATCTTCAAGCCGAACTCGAACGAATGATTCCCGTGATCCAAGCTCTTTAAACGCAGCACTTCAACCTCCAAACTAAGCTTTTGGAACTCATAAATTCGTAACCTTTTTTCCTTGGAGGCAGCTTGGTTTTTATACCTATCCCCAAACTCCCATCAAACCCTAACAACAAAACCACTTTTCTGCGTATTTGACCCCGTCGCGCTACGCAACGGGTATGGCCCTAAGGCGTCGCGTATGGCGGCGCCCCCTATCTGCAGTTTTATTTTTTCTTTGTTTGTTCAGCTTTCCGACTCGCATACGAATCCCATTTTTCGTCTAAACTGCTCGTTTTAACTCGTTTTTCATCACTTTAAGCAACGGAACCTGAAATCACAGCTTAACGTCAGCAGTATCGAAATTCTAACCTAAACTAGATGCAAACTACCTAAAAACTGACCAATATACATTATAAACATATATACTTTGCAGTGCATCAGTCTGCCTATGAAGATGGGAGATCCAGTCACTTTACTCTTTCGTGCCTTATTGGCAATATGTCGGTTAGTCAAGAGTTGGTTGACTTAGGAGCGAGCATTAACCTTATGCCTTATAAGGTTTTTGCTAAATTGGATCTAGGTGAGCCTTCACCTACGTGGATGAGCATTCGACTAGCGGACCGTTCCATCAAGTATCCACGTGGATTTGTTGAGAATATGCTTGTCAAGATTGATAAGTTTGTGTTTCCAGTGGATTTTGTTATCTTGGACATGGACGAGGACTCTAGGGTGCCTTTGATTCTTGGACGACCATTCTTGAATACAGCCCAGATGATCGTAGATGTAGCCGCAGGCCAGATTACACACCGAGTGAATGATGAGCATGTGACCTTTGATATCAAGCGGTCAATGCAACACCCGTAGAGTCAGGATGATGCTCTATACTATGTTGACATTGTTGACACGTATGTGAGCACACATTTTCAAGGCACAATTGAGGAGATTGATTCGGACACACATCTGTTGTGTGGGAACCTAGATGGCATTATGCAGGAGGGCCACTACTTGGAGCAGCCAGTCTATCAGATTGGTGATCATGGTTCCCAGGGTTCGAGTCGATTTACAGAGATTGATAGTGAGGATGAAGAAAATTCGAAGCCTTCGGTTGAAGATCCCCTGTCCTTGGAGCTTAAGGAGCTTCCACCACATCTAGAGTACGCGTTTCTAGACGAGGAGCGCCGTCTGCCGGTTATTATTTCATCATCTTTGTCAGACGAGGAAAAGAGCAAACTTCTCGATGTGTTGAAACTTCATAAGAGAGCCTTAGCGTGGAAGATAATGGATATCTAGGGAATTAATCCTTCTTTCTGTACTCATAAAATTCTCATGGAGGATGATTACAAGCCTTGTGCGCAGCTACAGAGACGGTTGAACCTGAACATGCAAGAAGTTGTTAAAAAGGAGGTGATTAAGTTGCTAGACGCAGGTTTAATTTATACTATCTCTGATTCGGTTTGGGTTAGTCCGGTAAAGGTTGTGCCCCAAAAGGGTGGCATGACGGTAGTTACTAATGAAATAAATGAGCTTATTCCAACCCAAACTCAATGATGCCACTCGCAAGGACACTTCCCACTTCCATTCATCGATCAGATGTTGGAACGTCTGTCGGGGAAGTCGTATTACTGTTTTCTGGATGGGTTTTCCTGATACCTTCAGATTCCGATAGCTCCTAAGGATCAAGAGAAGACTATCTTTAGATGCCCCTTCGGCACATTCGCCTACCGGCGTATGCCTTTCGGGCTGTGTAATGCACCGGCTACCTTCCAGCGCTGCATGGTTGCTATTTTTCAGTTTTCGGTGATTCTTTCGATCAATGCTTAGAAATTTTGAAAAAGATGTTGAAGAGGTGTGAGGAGACCAATCTGGTCCTAAACTGGGAGAAATACCACTTTATGGTGAGAGAGGGCATAGTGTTAGGACACAAGATTTCTCGAGCTGGTATGGAAGTCGATCCAGCAAAAGTTGACATCATTTCTCGACTTCCACCTCCCACGTCTATTAGAGCGATTCGAAGTTTCCTTGGTCATGCGGGGTTTTATCGGCGATTCGTTAAAGACTTCTCATAAATCGCTAGACCCATGACCCGTCTGCTGGAGAAGGATGCTCCATTTATCTTTTGTGACGAGTGTTTGAAGGCCTTTGACCTTCTTAAGCGCAAGCTTATTGAGGCCCCTATACTGATCGCACCGGATTGGACTTTGCCGTTTGAGATTATGTGCGACGCGAGTGATTATACGATAGGGGCGGTTTTGGGACAACAGAAGGAGAAGCACTTCCATCCGATCTACTAGGCCAGTAAGATTTTACACGATGCGTAGGAAAATTACACTACTACAGAAAAGGAGCTTTTGGCCGTAGTTTTTGCATTCGACAAGTTTAGATCGTATCTTGTTGTCCAAAACGATCGTGTATACGGATCACGCGACCATTCGGTACCTGTTCAGCAAACAAGATGCCAAACCGCATCTTATCAGGTGGATTTTATTGCTACAGGAGTTCGATATTGAGATTCAAGATAAGAAGGGTTCGTTGAATGTAGCTGCGGATCATCTCTCGAGACTCGAGCACGGAGATGCAGAGGGCGTGCGGGAGGAGACTATAAACACCAATTTCCCCCAAGAGTTCCTTATGAGTGCTGAGGTGAGTGATGTGTCGCCTTGGTTTGCTGACTTTGCGAACTACCTAGCGTGTTGGATCCTTATCAAAGGATGGACGCATCAGCAAAAGAGGAAATTCTTTGCAGATTTGAAGTATTACATTTGGGACGACCCGTTCTTTTTTAGAGTTGGCGCGGATCGGTGATCCGTAGATGTGTCTCTGGGAAGGAGACAACGGATATTCTGCGGCAGTGTCATGAGGGACCCACTGGCGGTCATCACAGGTCCAACTACACAGCAAAGAAAGTGTTAGATTCTGTTTTTTATTGGGCCACCATCTTTCGTGATGCGCAACAGATGGTGAGAGCGTATGATGCTTGCCAGTGGGCAACAAACATATCCGCGCGTGATGAAATGCTTCAAAATTCGATTCATGTCTGTGAAGTTTTCGATATATATGGTATCGACTTCATGGGACCATTTCCATCCTCACGCGGAAACAAGTACATCCTAGTTGCGTTTGACTACGTATCGAAGTGGGCCGAGGCGCAAGCTCTACCCACAAATGACGCTAGGGTGGTCGTGAGGTTTTTGAAGAGCTTGTTCGCCCGGTTTGGTGCTCCGAAAGCACTTACTAGTGATCGAGGGACGCATTTCTGTAATGCGCAGCTTGAGCGTGCTTTGTCCCGCTATGGTGTTCATCATAGATTATCAACATAGTACCATCCGCAAACTAGCGGGCAAGTAGAGGATACTAACCGGGGCTTGAAAAGGATCCTTCAGTGGTCGGTAAGTCAAAACTGCAAGGATTGGTCAGAACAATTAGATGACGCACTTTGGGCTTTCCGGACTGCATACAAGACACCTATCGGGACCACTCCGTTTAGGCTAGTTTACGGAAAGGCAA
This sequence comes from Scalesia atractyloides, assembly GCA_947069175.1. Classification (NCBI taxonomy): domain Eukaryota; kingdom Viridiplantae; phylum Streptophyta; class Magnoliopsida; order Asterales; family Asteraceae; genus Scalesia; species Scalesia atractyloides. The sequence continues at coordinate 29,083,839 of CAMTDV010000004.1, forward strand.
GTCATCTACCGGTGGAGCTAGAACATAAGGCATTGTGGGCTTTGAAAAAGGTGAATTTGGATTTAAAGAGCCGCAGTGAGACCCGATTTTTGCAGATTCATAAGCTTGAGGAGTTGAGGAATCATGCCTACGAGAGCTCCATTTTGTACAAAGAGCGTATGAAAAGGTTGCATGACAAGCTATTAAAAGAGCATAAATCGGGGATCTTCTCTAGTTATACAACTCTAGGTTGCGCTTATTCCCCGGAAAGTTGAAGTCTCGATGGACGGGACCGTACACGGTTAAAGAGGTATTTCCGTACAGAACTGTAGCGATCGAGGATCCAAATGGGGTGACATTTAAAGTCAACGGTCATAGGTTGAAGCTTTACATTAGCGGATGCCCCGCACACGAACAAAGTATGGGGAGGAGAGTCTACGCTATCGACTTGATGATTAAAAATGTAGCGCGCGTGTTTTTCACGCCTAGGGATAGTATCGTCTTATTTTTATGTTTTGTTATTTTTTCCGTTTTTAGCGTAAATTTCCGATTTCCCGTTTGTTGGTAGTGTTTTTAATCGAACCGAGCGAGGATTCTGAGTCACTACAATGTTACAACGAGTTGTATTTTGCAAAAGTGGCAGAAACCGGCCAAAATAGCCTCCCAAAAAGCATTCTGTGAACAAAAAAACTGATCTACAGAACTTGCACGGTCATGCCACCATTGGCACGGTCGTGCCACTCCAGACCAGCACAAGGGCTGGCACTGCCGTGCCGCCTAAGATCTTGATGCGACCAAAGCGAGTATTCGGAGAAGCACGACCGTGCGCGTGCTATGGTACCGTTTTCTGAGAAGGGTATTAAAGGAATGTTTCTACACCTAACTTCTCATAACTCCTAACCCTAGCCCCACCACCATTCCAAACCGGTTTTCCCTCAAAAACCCTTCCACTTTTCGCAAGATCCACTCGATTCTTCCATCAAGGTATGTTTAATTCTTAGATTTCATGTTCCTTTTTCGATTCCACACTTAGGGTTCTTGATTTCTTCAAGGAATTTTGGGGTTCTCTTCACAAATACAAACGAAACCCTAACCCTTAAAGAAATCACTTGTATCTTGAAAAATAATCGGATTTCTACTCCCCAATCACCCGGAAACTTGTTAGATTTGAAAGAAATTTGATTAATTTGGTGATTGGGGCCATTCAGTTGCTTTTGCAGGACGTGCACGGTAGTGCCGTCATTGGCGCGGTAGGGCCGACTGCATAGTTCAGGATCTGCTATTGTTTCTCAGTGATGCACGTCCGTGCCACCCTTGGCACGACCGTGCCAACCCGACTGATTGTGATGATTTGGGCTGCACAACATGTGGCACTGCCAGTGCCACCCTGTTGCACGACCGTGCTAATCGCCCAGATCAGAAAAACAGAATCTTCAAAAAAGTGATTTAGGATGCTCGGTTCGTTGATTTCTTGCATTTTATGTTTCTGACCCTATTTTCTCATGTAGATGGACCACAAATTCCTTCACTTTGACCAAAACGACCCTCAAAACCACCCCAACCTCACCGAGTTGAATGATCTTTGGCAACACCGTGATCAGTTTGGAACTCCAGAAAGACTTAGTTGGGCTGTAATGGAAGAGCTGAACCAATCCGAAAGGCTACAGGAGATGTTTTCACTTCCATTCGCAAAATTGCTCAACATCAACCGACCCACCTGTTTATCTCAAGCTCACTTTGGAGTTTTTCTCCATGTACTCCTATGTAAAACCTGAGGCAACTAGAGCTCTGAATTTCAGAAAGAGTAAAAGGGTTACTTTTCGGTTGGGTGGAAGATGGCACAACTGGACCGTCGCCAAGCTGGGTAGAAAACTCGGAATTAACACAAAGATGATATAAATTCCGAGCTTTTCACTGATCTTCACACGTTTAGGGATGAAGAGGAGTGTGCAGCATTCTGGGATAGGGTAGTCGATGGACCTCGCTACGTGCCTCGTCGGCGAAGGCATCCTGGCTGAGAGACCCACTACTGTGGGTCCTCCAACATATCATCAGTCACACTATAGCGGGTCGCATGGACAGTGGCGGAAATTGTCCCACACCGGATGCAATTTACCTTTATTCGCTCACGGAAGGGGTTAACATTAACCTTGCAGCACGTATGGCAGAGTTCTTTGTGAAGAGCTCGGGTAGGACCCCCAGCAGCGAGATACATGGGGGTGAATATGTGACCCAGCTTGCCTATGCGCTGAATATTATGACTACTAATGTGGTTGCCGGGTTGACATTGATTGAGGAGGGGTATGCGGTAGATGTCCGTTTGTTGAAAGTTATGGGGTTGGTTGTCGAGACTGATAATGGTCCGAGGTTGAAGGGTTTAAATGATGAGATATGGGATCCGTTACCGGCACCTCCGGGTAACGAAGGAGAGGATGCTATTATGCACGACATGCCGGTGCATGAAGAGGAGGAGGTCCACCAGCAGCATTCACTGCAACATCAGCAGCAGACCACCAGTACCAGCCGCACGATTGGCCACCGAACATCCCATCATATCCTGAGTTTTACCAGCAGTTTCAGCAGATGAAGATCAATCAGGATTACATGCGACAGGAAATGCAGGCGGGATTTTCCTATATCTTTGGTGGTCATCACAACGCCTTTCTGAACTACTTTGGCGACCCTCCACAGTTCCCATTCGGGAACCAGTCTGGAGGATGAGCGGGTCCAACCGGAACCCACCATGATGATGATGACGAGTAGTTCGGAGGCGCAGGTGCTTGGTGTTCTTTGCTGCTTTTTATTAGTATTGCTTGTTTTGTGTATGGGCATCATTTTCTACCACTTAAACACCCTCGGTATTATTTTTCTTGTTTTCAGACATTTTATTTCTTGTATTGTATGAATTTTATTATTTTTGTTTATGTTATGTTCTTATTTGCGATCAGTTGTATTGCTTTGCGATGTGTCATGTAGTGACGTTCATGCAGGTTCTAAAACACATAACAAGAGCAGTGAAAAAGGCTAAATCGGGAGCTCGACGTCCATCCTCATCCGTTATAGGGGAGTATTATCCTCCTTTTTCTTACTTTGGGTCTCGCATTGAGGACAATGCGAAGTTCAAGTGTGGGGAGGGGATTAGGTATTGTAACTTTGTTTGTCCTTATAAGTTTTTTATTAAAATAAACCGGTTAGTTTTATTTTTAGAAAGGATCAGATACAGTAAAGAACTAACAAGACAAATAAAACTCGAAAAAGATAACTAAAAAACGCGACAAACAAAGAACGACTTACATGTTCATTTTCGTACTTTTACCCATTCCTTCCGTTATGTGAGCATTACTTTGAGCCTTGTATTGTTTATATGATTGTTCGTTTCGGATTAGGAGTGAGCAGGAGTCTCGTGTAGTTTAGAACTTGTCATAAGCATGCTTGTCGAGATCATAAACATGTAAGAATGTGTAGAAATGATAGAGGCACTTAGAAAACCCCTTTGTTGTAGCCTTTTTTGTTTGTGTGGTTTCCCCAAACCCCATGTTATCCATTAGGACTAACCATGTTGAGCCTTTCCCGTGTTTTTCTTTCTTTACCCAAATCAAGTAAACTACTTAGCCAAATTAGCCTTTTTATTTTTAAACCTTTATGTTAAAACTTGTTAAGTTATGGTTTAACTAGCGTTATTAGTAATTAGTTACTCATTGTACAAAAGCGTTAGAGTATTAGTTTGTAAAAATAAATATTCAGAAAAATTAGAAAACAAAACACCCTAAAATAGGGTGAAAACGACAAAGTTCAAGTGATTTTTAGTGCTTAAACGATTGAATGTCGACAATTAGCTCGAAGTTACGTAGATTGTCATTTATGCGTTATTTATGTATAGTTCTTTCTCATTTACGCTTATTAAACGTAACTACCGAGTTTAAACCGTTTAGTCACTTGTAAATGTCCATTCCGAACCCTTCACCATAGCCTTTCGCTATAACCCATGAAGACATCTTGATTTACACTTTTCGCATGTTAGTTGGTGGAGATGGGATCTTTTGACAAGCTTATGATATTACCCCCGTTTTACGCGTTTTCGGATATAAAACCTAGTTTTTATACTTAATCAGGTGTGTTTTGGTTTACAGGCCCAAACAGCTTATTGGAACAGAAGATGAAGAAAAAATAGATTTTCTGGGCGAAACGGCGAAGTTACGACGATTCTGTGAACTGCAGATCGTTTGGCACGAGCGTGCCACCTATGGCACGGCCGTGCAGTTGCGAAGACAGAGGACTCCACTGGCAGTGCGACTGCCAGTGCCACCAGATTGCCGGACATGCACGACCGTGCATTAGCTGTCACTACCGTGCCAGCCTGTTTCCTCGAGAGCACTGCTAGTGCGACTGGTAGTGCGGCCTGATTGTAACACCCCGATCACGTCATACAACAACACGCGGTGGAAATATCGAGTCGTCACGTTACAAATTGCTCAGCCACAAATGATACTAAATTGTTTCACTATTATTAACATTGTTTTACAATATAATGAATACAACAAATTGTCTTTTGTTTAAAGAAGTCTAAAGCCCGAATGCGTTCCTATGTGTAGCATACTTGAATAATCATCAACCTGAAACATATGTGAAAAAGAGACGTCAACAAACAATGTTGGCGAGTACATAGTTTTTTGTTGGCCAACTTAATGCCAAAAAGTTTAGTGTTGCAATACTTCGACATCTACGAGAGTTGTCAATTGAAAACGGACTATTTGTAGCCAAGGACTGGCAAAAGATTTTGTATTGCAATACATTAACTTGATTATGAAACTTGTGACAAAATGATTTTTGTATATGGGAATATGATTAATACTAAGTAATTTTTATGCCATTGAAAATTGTACTTTGTTCATTGTAATCGCCTTGAATTTGATCATAAAACTTGTGAGTATGTTATTAGAAATCCAATCAAGGATTAATAACAACAATATTGAAAATTTGTCATAACTTGCGTGAGTATTATTAGAAATCAAATCAATGATTTAAAATAATATTTTGGTTATCCTTCTAAGAATCTAACATATAAAAATATGTAAGAGTTATACAAGGATTTGGATAATGTACTTTGAATCAATCGAACACAAAATCCTAATGTGATTCGGATAACGCTACAAGAGTAATACAATAAGAACACTTATATATAGGAAGTCCCAGCGGCGTATCCACCATGTTCTTATGGTATTACACTTATTTCGTTATCTAAATCACAACTAATCACAATAACCACATAATCATCGTCAACTTGTCACATTGTCTTGTCAAATACGCATTAAAGTACACAGAATCCAATAAAGGACTACCAATTAGTACTTTAAACATCCCATGAGAATCTAACTATAAAGATAGATAGATGCATTAGGTATTTTGTTTAGTTACATCGTCTCGTGACATCGTCTTGTTACATTGTCTTGTCAAATACGCATTAAAGTACACATAATCCAATAAAGGACTACCAATTAGTACTTTAAACATCCCACGAATATCTACCTATAAAGATAGATAGATGCATTAGGGATTTTATGTAGTTACATCGTCTCGTCACATTGTCTTGTCACAAACGCATTAAAGTACACAAAGAATCCAATCAAGGACTACCATTTAGTACTTTAAACATCCTATAAGAATCTAACTATAAAGATAGATAGATACTTTAAGGATTTAGTTTAGTCACTTGTCTTGTCACATTGTATCACAAAATCCTAAATCCTAATGGTGATTCGGATAAGGCTATGAAGGGTAATACAATAAGCACACTTATATATAGGAAGTACCAGCAGTGTATCCACCATGTCCTTATTATATTACTCTAGTTTCGTTCTCTAAATCACCAAAATCTCTACACATAAACAATAACCATCGTCTTGTAAAGCACTTCTTAGAAATCCCACTATGAAGATAGGAAGATTTAAGACTATACTTAAAATATCCTACAAGAATCTACTATAAAGATAGAAAGATTCTACAAGGATTCGTCTTGTCAATCGTTGTGTAAAGCACTTCTTAGAAATCTTACTATGAAGATAGAAGATTTAAGATTGTACTTCAAGTATCCTACAAGAATCAATCTATAAAGATAGAAAGATACTATAAGGATTTGTTTTATGTCCCAAATTGTCATGTCATGCATAAAAGGAATATTACACAAAAATGCACTTAGTAAACACATAATTTCCATACATTGTGAAAAATTGATTATACATATGAATCACCCCAAAAACATTTGAAAAACGTAAAAGAGGGGAGCTAAGTACTCGCCTGGGATTACGTATAGATCTTGTTCAAATGGTATAACAAAGCTCAAAGGATCAAGAGTTCAAGTGTTGAAGTGGTTCCTAGTGTATCAGATAACTACATGTTAGTATGTCGAAACTTGAAAATGAGAAATCGGATAGAATGAGGTATATAAACCAAAAAAGAGTTGGATCTTTTATAATATGATTTATAATATCAAACATTCTGAATTGGAAGCATTTCAAAGTGTTTTGGCTCGTTACGGCTTGCTAAAGTGTCACTTTAACGGGTCAAAATGTAACTATGGGTTCGGATGGTTAAATATGTCCTACGACAAGTCTAATATGCCAAAATTAGTTTATATAAGTTGTAAAATCAGTTTAGATGTCAAAACAATGTTCTTATGTGTTTAAAACTATTTATGTGCACAAATGGTATTTTCAGCATTATATGGAATACATATTCGACTTGTCATTTGACAAACCAAATGGTATGACCATAAGGTATAACCTTAGAGGGTTGTACCCTATAATACTATGGTCATAATAATGGGCTTGGTCAGATCCTAAAGTTGACCAAACGGGTCGAACTCGAAAGTCAAAGCGGTGGTCAGGACCGCTCGACTTACGACCCCAAACAAGCACTAAACTAAGAGTGACGAGTTAGACATGTCAAACATGTCTACTAAGTTTACAAAACTGATTTGGTATGGAAACAAAGTGTTTTGATACCCGAAAATAGTTTTGTCGTATAATGTGCATTTATCACATTATTGACCGAAACTTGACTCGTCATTATGACAAGTGGTAATCAGTAGGCATGATCACTAAGGACCATAACCATTATGATCACGATCACGTTGTAAAGTTCAATTAAACTTTGTTTTGACTAATTCATGGTTAGAATTGAAAGTCAACAGAAAGTCAACAGAAAGGCAAACTATTGATTTTTAGCTCAAATATACTAAAATAATTGAACAAGGCATGAATGAACACTTACTTACAGTTAAAGCAGCCAAGAAATCTCAGGAGAAAGCTTCACAAATGGTTGCAACTTTTGAGAAAGGCAGATGAGAGCAAGAATGGATATTGCAAAAGTTCAAATGTGATGATAAACATGGTATTTATAGAGTTCTTGGATCAACAAGGTCATTACAAGTGTCCTTGAGTCATCAAGGGTTTAGATTAGTGTCATAACACTTGTTAGATGCAGGAGAATGGGTGGCAAGTTCGAGTTCTCGTGTCCAAGAAGTGTATCAAGAAGCTGCCAAGTAGAAACAACACTCTGCTGAGCTGGGGACCTCTTACAGACCGCAAGAGCTTTTGCCTTACGGTCTGTAAGGCCTTGCAGGGGCTGAAGTTTCCAAAAATGGCAGTTTTGGCCCCTGGACTTGTTTTGTCGCGTTTTGTTGTTTCTAACACCCGTAAACCTAAATTCTAAACTCTATAAGGTTTTATAAGCATAGGGAACTTGAAATATGTCCAAAAATGTTTCGGATGTCAGTTCGTTTGGTCGTACGGTTGCGGTTTTTGGTTAATTACGACGAAAGTCGTAACGAACACGCAAATGACCGTAAATGCGTGACAAATGATATTTTTGCATTACAATCATTAAAGTTCAAGATTTTAATGACTACACAAATTTTTGGATGTCCGTACATGTTCCGGATAGCGAATACGTGAATTGGCATAGTTTCGCAGAATTTGCAAAATAGTCCTTGGAGTTAAAATAGCGTGTTACCGAAGCCCTCAAAACTTATATCTAAGTTATGTAAAGGGTATTAAGGGTATGTGTAGCTTGTGTCATTGTTCCGAAGTCTGCGTCGCTACGAGAATCGGGACTTTCGTAGTTTGTCATAAATATTCCATGTGATCGAATAGGCTTGTATTTTGACATGCCAAACCCTTCAAAACTTATTTCTAAGTTATGTAAGGATATTTAGGGTCTGTTTAGCTTATGTACTTGTCCCGGTGCGTACGTTACGTTAAACAGGTTACGTTTAAGTATTAGTTATCGGAAAGCCTTCAAAGAAAAAAGTTTTGAAAGCCCGAATTTTTGGCACAAGGGTTACACTGATCACCGGTTTCGCACGACCGTGCAGATTTTCAATCACTGTTCTGGATAAGATGACTTCACCGGATCGCGGGAATAGTGCACGACCGTGTGGATCTCGCATGACCGTGCCGATCATAAAGACGCTATAAAACAAGGCGGAAGCTACTGATCGAAACATTGGGCGATTTTCCTAACTTCTGGGGTCCGGGAGCAGTCTGGAGAAGACGGTTTGGAGCCTCAAAGTTGCAAGAAGCCTACCTAGCATCCAATCCATCAAATCCTTGCTTGTTTATGGTTTGATTTCTTGTTCTTAACATGTATTTTGAGCTTAGATGCAAGCATTGAGATGATGTTATTATGATTATTGTAGCCTAAGGGCAAAAACATATTGTTTACTTGCTTCATGAACAACCATTAGTATGTTAACTATGTTGTAATGACACTTACCACTTTTTATGTTAATCCTTGATGATTAGTTTGCAACCTTGTTTGTCTATATTGGATTCTTGATTATAGTTAATTGTCTTAGAAGATTAGTATTTGGTTAGTTAAGATATTTGCAAAAAGAAGCTTAATTAATCACTTATTAGTAAACTTTTAACTAGCTTAAAATGTTTACACCATGAGACTAGAAATGGGTATTGGTTTAACAAGGGGTAATTAATATTAATCATAAGTGTATTCCCTCACGGAAGGACCTTAATGGGTTAAATGGTGTTGTTGTGAATTCTTGACATAAGTATAATCTTGGTTAGTAATTTAGGCCAAAATTGCTTCCTTGGTGGATTTGTGTTCAAGATTTATAAAATAAACTCGGTTGTGATTTATCTAGTTTATGCTTGTCTCGGTGGTTGCATTGTGTTTATTGGTGTCGCTTTCCTTGATTAAGTGCGGTAAGAAAACTCTTAACGGATGACTAACTTATTTTTAAGGGATTTTCATAAACATTTATCAATAAGGGCATTAAAGAACAATTTTAGATGGTTAAAGTGTGTTTATCGTTTTAATTTTCCGAAGGGTTGTCATGTTAGGATTCCCGAAAGGGATACTAATTGTCTTTTAAAAATATAAAATTGACCGAGTGATTTAGTGCCAAAATCGATTTAGTTAACATGTCCCGGTTGTTCGTAAAGCAAGGTTATTTTTCTACTTGTTATGCTTTTAAATTATATTGTTTCAAAAATATATTTTTCCAAACAAATTATCCACATATCATTTTTACCGGTAGTTTAACGACAAAGGTTTAGTACTTTTGCATCCGCCCACATCCTTGGATCGATACTTGGTTCTTACCGATATTTTACTACATATGTGACGGGGTACACTTGCCCTTTCGTGTGTGTTTTAATGTTGAAGTATAAATCATTTTAATAAATTTAAAACCGAACCGTGTGTAAAATCCTTTGTAAAAATATGTATATATACGCATACGTCAAGTTTTGGCGCCGTTGCTGGGGATGTGGCGAGTTTTAGGAACGACCCGAGTCAATATTTTACCGATGTACATGCTTGTAAATAGGTGTAAATATTTATTGCTTTATTTATTTGTTAGTACATATTCTTAGTTGATTGAATTTATTTGTTAGTAAACTTACTTTTAGACATATACAAATTTTTATTTAATCTATTTGTTCGAATTCGAACTAATTATTCATTTATTCTTCAAATTTACGGGGCCGAAAAATAATTTTTACCCTCCCGGTTAAAGTATTTTCATTAGTTTTGGCTTATATAAAATTTTCGGGCTTATTTTACAATTTTCGAAAATTTTCAAGCCCAAACAGAAAATTCGTTTTTATTACAGTAAAAAAAATATTATTATATTATATTATTGTTTAGGGTCGTGCTTATCCTTATCTTACAGCTTGATGTTCTCAATCCCCGCGCCCGCTGCTGCTAAGCCACTGGACAAACATGAGCGTGATCTTAGGAGGAGTAGGAGACTTCCAGAAAGGTCCCACATCATAGCTCAACAAATCTCAGCTGCAGTTGACGAGCAGGAGTACCTACTGAGGGTGAGACCTCAGGGGTCAGCAAGGGAGGCACGACCATGGCGGATGACGATAGGCCTCTCAATGAGGTGGGCAGACCCGGAGGCGAAGGCTTGGAGCCTAGCATTGCTCGACCTACAATGGTGGCGCCGAATTTCCAGATCAAGCCTAGCATAATCAACATGGTGCAGAATTCGGTGCAGTTCGGTGGAAAGGATTACGTGGATCCTGGTCGAGACATTGCTTCATTTCTCGAGGTATGTTCTACTTTCAAGACGAGAGATGTTTCCGATGACGCTATTTGGTTGCGACTTTTTCCATTTTCTTTGAGAGACAAAGCTAGATCTTGGCTTCTATCGCTTCCTGCTGGATCTATCACGACTTGGAACGAGATGGCAGAGCTATTCATGTAGAAGTACTTTCGTCCAGAGAAGACGACCAAGTTGAAGAACCGTATCATGACTTTCAAGCAAGATGATGGGGAGTCACCACATGCGGCTTGGGAGAGGTTCAAGGATCTTCTCATTGACGTACCACACCATGGTTTCTCCAAAAGGCAATTGGTACTTACATTCTACCAGGGACTCAATTACGACTCGCAGGAGCGTCTAGATGTATACGCGGATGGCGATCTAGGGACGAAGATGCCTAATGAAGCTTATGTTATTATCGAGAAGGCTGCGTTGAAGTCGAGTGCAAGAGAAGGTGGAGAGAGGAACCGGTCATCATCTCGCGCATGAATTTATGCTGTCGACCATTACACTGCTCTTACTGCTTAAATCGAGGCATTGTCGGTGAAGTTTGATAAGTCCCAGACTTTAGCACAGGCTAGTTCTTGGTGTGATCAGTGTGGAGTGTCGTACGAACCAGGTATGTGTGCCTAAGGTGTTATGTATGCAGGCCAGGAGGAGGTAGACTTTATCAGCAATCAATCAAGGCCACAACATAACCCTTACAGCAACACGTACAATCCGGGATGGAGAAATCACCCGAACTTTGGGTGGAAAGCAAACACGGGTAATCAAACCCGCTCGGATACTCTCAGCATGCTCCAGCACCAGAGCAGGCACAAGGCCAGCCTTACCAGCCTTACAATAAATCTTTCCAACTCCGTCCTTATTCTTACCAAAATTAGGGTGCTGGGAGTAGTTCTCAGCAACAAGCCCCTTCGGAATATTCTAAGCTGGAAGAAATGATGGCCTAACTTCTTAGTAGCTCTAATAGTAGGAATCAGCTAGCCGAGAAACATTACCAGCAGAATGAAGAACGTTTCCTATCTCACGAGGGAGAGTTGATAAGTCAGAAGGCCTCGATTCAAAACATCGAGAACCAGGTTGGGCAATTGGCCAAAATGATGTCGGAGAGACCCCCGTCTTCCAGGCAATACAGAGTCAAATCCACGAGGGCATGTTAATGTCGTGATGACGAGGAGTGGTAAAGCCGCGGGACCTGACATATCGGCCTCAGCATTGATCACTAAGACGGTCCAGACTGATACTTCGGATGAGGTGCACACTAGGCTAGAAATAGCAAATACCGTACAAATCCAGAAGCCGGTCAAAGATTATACTCCTCCAGTTCCATATCCGGGCAGTCTTAGGAAGCAAAGAACAAAGAACATAGAAGAAACCCGGAAGAAACCTATCACTTGGCCGTAGAGATCAAAAAGGCCATCAAAAAGTACCTTCGTGCTTTTCCTGAGTGTGTGGGCGATTTTGTCGAAGCTGCAAGACCGGTTACCATAGAAGAAACCTATCACTTGGCCGCAGAGATCAATGATAAGCGAATCTTGGCTGGATTCTTCTCCGAGTATTCCACCAAGAAGCTCAACCAAGCTACCATCGAATTATCCGACGACGATGCACCTCCAAATGCCAACTGGCAAGCCTAGCTGCAAAAGAAAGAGCTCGAGTCTCAACTGCTCAGCAACTGCACCGCTACACCCCGAGCCTCTCCAAACAGCTGTACCTTACCCAAGGCGTGCTTATACTGGAACGCTCCCCCTGTGTCAGAAATGTACTTATCATCACCAGACCGGAGGCAACTACCGCTATTGCAACAACTTCAATTGTTTCGGTCATTTCACTAGCCATTGCCTTACCGGACCTCGACAACATGATATACTAGCCCTTCCAGCACCGCCGACTCAACCCACAGCTCCAGCAGCCTCCGCACCAGTAAAACCAGAAGGCGCAGCACCAGCAGCTGCAGCCCCAGCAGCTGCAGCCCCAACAGCTGAAGCTCCAACAACAACCGTAGCCCAAGCAAGAGCTTTCGACATCAACACCAACCAGACGCAGAACGACGTTGTTAACCGTATGATCCTCGACGTTAAATTCTATACTTTATGACTGATTCTATAGATCGATGTCGCCTCAACATGCGACGGCGTCTCTATCTCTCTCTCTCTCTCTCTTCCTCTCTCTCCCGACTCATCGCACTTAGTCCAGGTTCACACACAAATCTATTTACTAGCACTATATAGTACATCATGATATAATATGTTTTTTCCCACAACTACTATGCGCCTTTAGAACAAGTTACAATAATCATGCAAAGACCAAATAAATCACGGGTGCACACGGGATTATTCTTGGTAGGTGCATGGAGATTGTAATAAATTCTAATGGTGCCATAATGTTAAAAGCATGGTTAAGCGTGGTGGATACGCCGATGGTACTTCCTATATATAAGCGTCTTAACCATGTCGACAAAGCGTGACATCTATTCACGGGACGAAGGTGGTATGGTTAAAGCATGATGGATACGCCGCTGGTACTTCCCATATATAAGTGCTTTGCCATGCTAACAAACTCTCGTGGGGAAATGCCATGTGTAGTTGAACGTTATTAGACCTTCATACTATTGTGACTATTTTCAACATGCTAAACTCCTTCGAAAGGCGTAACATGTCATCACTTCTCGATCGCATCATTGCAGAACTCATCACAAATCTATGGAAACACAATCTCGCTTTAGATGAGATCTATTTCGTTTCACTCTCGTCGTCCCCTACGCTTAAACGCTTATCGCATACTTATCGCATATTTAATGCTTTAACGTGTATAGCTTCGCCTATCGCTTTCCCCTCTCGATGATTTAACGCTTATCGCATCTATTGTGCTCACCGCTTTGATATTTCAATCGCTGAATCATTCGCATCACTAGCTAGATTACAATCAACTTCCCCGCTCAATCTATCTCGCCTTCTTTTCAAACTTGGTCCAACCCTTTTTTCCGCTTGGACCGAGGACACCGAACTCTATCTGTTATATATTGACACACATGACACCGGCCCACGAGACGGAAGCGGTATGGCTAAAACACGGTGGATACCCCGCTGGTACTTCCTATATATAAGTGTTTTAGCCATATTAACAAACTTTCATGGAAAGATGCTATGTGGGGTTCGACACAATCTAAGCTTTGTAGTTACTTGGTTCAACCCTTCACCGCATGTACCAAGGATACCAAAGTCTATCCATATCATGTCAACACACATGACACCGCCCCACGAGACGGAGGCGGTATGGCTAAAACATGGTGGATACGCCGCTGGTACTTCCTATATATAAGTGTTTTAGCCATACTAACAAACTTTCGTTGAAAGATGCCATGTTGGGCTTGGCACGAATTCAATTTCTAATACCGTTAAAATGTTTTATTTTATTTATACCGTATGATTTAAAAATAAAGGAGAACTTTTCTAAAAAAAATTGATTTTATTAAAACCTTTGGACAAATAAAACTTTTCCTACAACGTTGGTTTAACCCGACTCAGCTTAACACCGTGTCGAAAGGAAAAATTTTCATAAATTAAGTTTTGCTTAAAACCTTTTGCAATAGCTTAACAAAACTTTTCACAAGCTTAAAAAAAACATTTCGGAACGTTAACTCGTGAATTACTATCCTCTAGTCAATCAAGTCGCTTTTGCTCAATCGATTCCTCATGCCACCGAAACGCTCTCACTTTTCAATCCTCATTCGACAGCTCGTTCACCCTAACGCTTTTATCTATCGCTATCTTTCATGTGAATTCTCAAGCGCCCCCCCCTTCGAATAAATTTCGGGACGAAATTTTTTAAAGCAGGGGAGACTGTAACAACCCGCACTTTCGCGCTCGTTACTCTCGTTACGCTTAGCACCAGAGATTCAGATCATAATGTGAACTATATCGCTTACTACGCTAGATCGCATACTTTCGTGATATCGCTTATTTTCGCACATACATCGCACATCATTACGCATTCACTTACAACGCTCTCGCTTATACTAAGATACCGTGTGATTTCCCAGAGGCTACTCGCTCGCTTATACACTAACGCGACACTCACAAGACTCGGGAACTAACACACGTTGTATCTCGCCTATTTATTTCATTTAGAAGCTTTATACACAACACAACGCCTCGTGACTCGCTAAAACACTTAACATACTTGAAATAACTAATACGAACGAAAACACCAAACGAACGGCCAATACACAAGACGGAAATGAGATTTCACGAACCAGCCACTTCATACGAAGTGGCAGTTCCCACGAATTGCCCAGTTCGTACGAACTGGCAGGTTGGCCTCACTTTCCTCCTTTCCCTATAAATACCCAGCACACTCTCACTCTCCACCCTTGCTGCCATTTCACGTAGAAACTTCTCTCTACCCATTTTCTCTGGTTTTCAAGTAAGAAACAACTATTTACAATCAAATTACAATGATTACACAATGATTTAAACAACGATTTACACGAGTTCATCTCCGATTTCATCAAAACTTCTTCTTTTACGAAAATATTCATCTTTTTACATAAAACTTCTGTTTTACCTTAGATCCACACTTAGTATTTTGGGCTTAGCTTTGGCTTCCCAAGATGGAAATCTTGTGATTTCAACTCACCAAGTGTTCAGATCCAAAGGAAAACTGTTTAAACTTGATTTTCACACAAAACTGGATAAGAATCTACCTAAGTTTCGTTTACTAAGCAGTGGAACGAAGCAGAGTCAAAAACAGCCTGAGATGGACTCGAAGTCACGTCCGTTTCAAGCAAAACCCTGTCCATAACGCACGAAGACGCGAGACAGTCACTTCGTATGAACTGGACTGTCTCGTGTGAACTGCCAGTTCACACGAACCAGTCCAAGTTCCTATGAAATGACTAAACTCGCTCCAAAAGACCTCTCCGGCACTAGGTTTGATCGGTAACTTGAGGCTGGAGGGATGACCACTCGATTTCCCAAAGAAACGACGTGAAAACACTCGATTTTGGACACGAAACAGACCAGTTCGCACGAACTGACTATTTCCCCGCACAACATCTCCGTTCAACCGTTCAACACTATGGAAGACTGATGCACTTCTGTTCTCGCGCAGCCTGACCTGACGCTCTCCTCTCTCTCCAATCCAGCAATGATTGATGTTTACGCACCCACAATGAGTATACCTGGCCCTTTTTCGCTTTAATGCACTTTTGGGTGTTACATACGTTCTCTATATCAAAACACAACACTCAAATGCTTTCACAACGTAACCCGCTTTTACAAGTCTATACGTGAATCGCTGAATTGTATGTTATTGCTTGATGACTTGTACGCCACACTTAACATGATAGCTTGCTAGAGGTTGACCCGCCACCCGGAGGCCCGGGGTTGTTAAAGCTCGCATTTTATTTCTCATTTATTTTTTCTTTAGTACGTGAACACTTGTTCGCGTGACTCGCACTCGCGGTTTGTTGGTTTACTTGTATCAATGTTGTTAACATAGCTCACATCTCTTACGTATGTTCATGCGGTGTATGCTAAACGCTTATCTACTATTATTATGCAAACCTGTATTCTCACCTTTACATTATTGTATTGACTTGTATTTTAACGTAGTAACAGGTTGAGGATGTTGTCGCTGGAAATTGGACTTAGGATATGCTTTAGAAACTTGTAATAAATCTAGTAGTCGAATTTTGTATTGTTTGAGAATTGTTTGGTTTTGTAATGATTATGAAATGATTATATGTTAATTGTATGGGGAATTGACGTCTTAAATATTGTCATTTATAATAGTCGTTATGGAATCTCTCGAACAATCTGAGTCGCTTAGTCCACGCCTCGATGATGCCATCGGTTGGGGTGTGACAATTGCACTGGCATTGCGACTGCCTGTGCCACCAGATTGCCGGACATGCACGACCGTGCATCAGCTGTGTAGCGCCTCGCGTTTCCATACTTTATATTTATAGAAAGCGCGTGTTGTAATTCTATTTTTGGAAATCATTGTACTCGTATTCTTCATTTTGTTGTAATCGTTGTAATCGAGACATGAATCATAATGGAAATATACATTTTGTCTCATACTTGTTATGCATACTCATACATACTATTACATGATACTCATACTCAAAAAACGTGACATACTTGTGAATACGCAACGTTTATACTTGATGCATACTTAATACGTGATGTTTATTCGATCTCGATTATTTTATACATACATATACTTATGACATGTTACACATGTTTATAATACCTTAGTTATTCATAAAATACATTAAAATAACACCACAACCCATCACCTTTGAACAAAACAAAAAAAAACAATATTCTCACCCGGGCCAGGTCCGCAAGGGGTGTCTGGTGGGTCAGAATCGTTTTGGCTCGCAAAAATGCACGGATCCACACAACAATCTTTCACCCAACAAGCTTACAGTCAAGAACCGCTACCCACTTCCTCGTATTGACGATCTCTTCGATCAATTGCAAGACGCTATGTGCTTTTCAAAGATTGATCTCCGCTCTGGTTATCATCAACTTCGAATTCTCAAAGAAGATGTGCCTAAAACCGCTTTCCGAACATGATATGGGCACTACGAGCTCGTAATCATGCCTTTGGGTTTGACCAACGCACCCGCCGTGTTTATGGATCTTATGAATCGCGTGTGTAAACCGTTCCTCGACCGTTTCGTCAGTGTATTCCTCGACGATATCCAAATCTACTCCAAGACGAAAGAAGAGCATGGACGACATTTGCGTCTCATTCTTTAGCTTTTGCAAAGAACATCTTTATGCCAAATTCTCCAAGTGTGAATTTAGAGATTCAATTTTTAGGTCACACCGTCAATGAACTCGGTATTCATGTTGACCCTGCAAAGATAGAAGCTGTGAAGAATTGGATAGCACCTAAGTCGCCCTCTGAAATTCAGTCGTTTCTTGGCCTAGCTGGGTATTATCGCCGTTTCATCTCGAACTTCTCAAAGATTGTCGTTCCTTTGACCTTGTTGAATCAAAAAGATAAACCTTTTGTTTGGGGTCCCGAACAAGAGGAATTCTTCCAAACGCTCAAGGACATGCTCTGTAATGCTCCTATCCTTACCCTCCACGTTAGAAACGACGATTTCGTCGTGTATTGAGATGCTTCGAACCTAGGTCTTGGTTACGTCCTCATGCAACGGGACAAGGTCATCGCTTACGCGTCGAGACAACTCAAAATTCATGAGAAAAACTACACTACGCACGACCTTGAACTTGGTGCAGTTGTTTTTGTATTAAAGATTTGGTGACACTACCTTTATGGTACAAAGTGTACGGTCTTCACCGACAACAAGAGCCTCCAACATATCTTTGATCAAAAGGAACTCAACATGCGTCAACGTCGTTGGGTAGAATTATTAAACGACTACGACTTTGATATTTGCTACCACCCTGGTAAGGCGAATGTTGTGGCCGATGCACTCAGTCGTAAGACTCATGTTAAGAGTGTTCGTTGCTACCAAATCGTGGGAAGACTCAACGAGTTGATTCGTCAAGCACAATTTGCCGTTATCAACGAGGGTAACCTCAATAATGAGTTGAATTATGGAGTCAAAAACCCACTTGAAGCTAAGCCCGATGGTTCTTTACTACCATAGTCGCATTTGGATTCCCGATCGTCTCAATCTTTGGACTACTTTGATTAACGAAGCTCACAAATCCCGATACTCCATTCATCCTGGCGCCGACAAGATGTATCACGATCTCCGAGCATCTTATTGGTGGCCTGGAATGAAGAAAGATATTGCCCTTTACGTCTCAAAGTGTCTTACGTGTTCCAAAGTCAAGGCCGAACATCAACGTCCCTCTGGTTTGCTCGAACAACCAGAAGTTCCTGTCTGGAAATGGGAGAGCATTGCCATGGACTTTATCACTAAATTGCCACGTACTTCGTCTGGTCATGACAGCATCTGGGTTATCATTGACCGATTGACCAAATCCACTCACTTCCTCGCCATTCGTGAAGATTACAAAGTCGAGAAATTGGCTCGTATCTACACGGATGAAGTCATCATCGTCATGGTACTCCTCTCGATATTATCTCTGATCGCGACGCTCGTTTCACCCCTCGCGTTTGGCAAACTTTTCAATCCTCCCTTGGCACTCGTCTTAACCTTAGTACCACATTTCATCCTCAGTCTGATGGTCAAATCGAGCGTACTATCCAAACTTTGGAGGATATGCTTCGGTCATGCGTAATCGATTTTGACGGCAATTGGGATTCGCACTTACCCTTGGTTGAATTCTCGTACAACAATAGTTACCACGCTAGTATTCAAATGGCTCTATTTGAAGCATTGTATGGTCGTAAGTGTCGTTTGCCTATTTGTTGTCACGAGATTGGAGATGTTCAGATCACCGGTCCCGAAATAATACAAGAGACAACAGACAAGATCTTACAAATCCGTGATAACCTCCTCAAAGCTCGAAGTCTTCAAAAGAGCTATGCAGACAAGAGGTGCAAACCTTTGGAATTTAATGTTGATGATCATGTACTTCTCAAAGTATCCCATTGGAAGGGTGTGGTTCGTTTTGGTAAGAAAGGTAAACTCGCTCCTCGCTACGTAGGTCCTTTCAAGATTCTCGAAAGGGTTGGCAAGGTAGCGTATCGACTAGACCTACCTCAAACGCTCAACAATGTTCGCCCTGTGTTTCATGTTTGAAATCTAAAGAAGTGCCTAGCTTAAGAAGGACTTCAAATTCCGCTCGAAGATCTTCAAATCAATGATACTTTGCACTTTGTGGAAAAAACCGGTCGAAATCATGGACCGAGGAGTCAAGCAACTAAGGCGTAGTCGAATCCCTATCGTCAAGGTTCGATGGGAAGGAAAACGTGGCGGCAAGTATACTTGGGAAATCGAGAGTGATATGAAGACTAAGTATCCGCATCTCTTCGTTGCATCTTCCTAAATTTCATGACGAAATTTCCTAAAGGAGGATAGACTGTAACGTCTCGCGTTTCCATACTTTCTATTTATAGCAAGCTCGTGTTGTAATTCTATTTTTGGAAATCATTGTACTCGTATTCTTCATTTTGTTGTAATTGTTGTAATCGAGACTTGAATCATAATGGAAATATACATTTTGTCTCATACTTGTTATGCATACTCATACATACTATTACATGATACTCATACTAAAAAAACGTGACATACTTGTGAATACGCGATGTAGGACCGATCCTGATAGCATAAGAACCTAGATTTGATATCTAATGTCCATAATAGCGGAAATATTATGACACGATTACCAAATAACAAGAATTAGTCAATTAAACATCAATTTTATTGATATAATGTCAAGTCTCCAATTTGACAGAGCTTCGCTTCAGTGAGCACAAAGTTACAAATGACAAGACCAAGCTAGCTATATATAGGACTTCAAGTTCCCTAGAAGGAGACATGAGTTCGGGCGAACTTGACATAGTCAAGTTCGGCCGAACTTGACTTCACAACAACATCTCAAGCAAACTTGTCCTCTAAACACATAAATACTTGATTTCTCTAGCCTATTCACATCTAATCTATACAGACTCGATATAAGACTAAGACATAGACATTCTGCATCAACAGACTCCCCCTTGGATATCGTCTTCGTCTTTTATCAGTCTTCAAAACTCTGTCTTCAATAAATCTTTAACGCGTACGACCAAAAAAGTTCTTGTACGGCTTCTTTCGTCTTTCCTGCTTTGGATCTGGCGCCTGATCAGTAGGTGGCACTTTATTCAAAAATTGAAACCCTCTAAGCCTTGCCGTCCTACCTCTTTCATTTATCTCTTCAAGACGCTTCTCTTCTTTCAAAAATTCAACACGTTCTAGATCCCTCCAGCTTGTTTCCCACATCTTTCCGGAGTTAACTTCTCGTGCATAACAAACGCTCACAATCCTCTGATATTGCATTGCCTGTTCTTTTTCATGTTCTTCAAAACAATCTTGCTGTAGAACAAGCACTTGACATCTTCCTTCGAGCAATTCACTACCCACATCGGGTCTAGTATTCTAATCGTTCTCCAAAGCCCCCTCATACCTTCAAACCCTAATATCTCAACCCTTCCTTTAGTTATATCCAGATGTTCTTCAAATCATAATACGATCACAGCTTCACATGTAGTTAGATCTATCTGCCACCACTTAAACACTGGATAAAAATTTTGTTCGATCGGCATCAAAGGCATGTTCCTCATCGCTCTTGGGCGTTTCATGATTAACGTGATATCTTTCTCCCCTGTCTTCTTATTAGTTTTGATGCGAAGTTCTGGAATGAACGGCTTCTAGTACTTAAAACCCTTTGTTGCTTCAAACTTGATCATTTTCCATAATAACTGATCAATGAACTTCGTCTGATATGTGACATTCCTAGTTTGAACAAGCTCTTCAACATCCCAATAAGGTAGTGTCTTGAAATCTGCCAGGTATTTGAAGTATTAAATTCCAAATTCTCGTTTAATGGCATACACATTCAGCTCCTTGAACCACCCCCAACTCAGAATATCACTTAATGACACGTCTTTATCTCTGGTAAAGAATGCTAGAGGACGTCAAAACTTTCATTCACGTGGAATCTCTTTAAACCAGGACTTTTTAGCTTGAGCTATCTCCTCCTTTGTCATCGACTTCGGAACTTTACCTTCATGAATCGATTCTTCTATCTTTTCCTTTAACATATCTTCATTCAGCTACTTGTACATTTCCTCAAAAGTTGGGAAACTATTTGTATTAGGACCAATGTACTTCTCAGCTTCATCTTTCTCTTCGTCAGAGGACCAATCATCCACTACAACCCTGTTATACTCGTTTGCCTCATATCTTCGTATGTACTGATAATCATTTGGCTCAAACGTATTAACATTCAACACTTGCTCTTCAAAGTTAAGCTCAAGTGTTTCAGTATCAACTTCAATCAACTTTGCCAAATCTTCTTTAGTATAATTGTGCACGAACTCGCCTTCCTCTATGTTATGTTCAAGCATAAGTATCATAGGCTTTATCGGAATAGCAGCAACAGGTTGTGCAGAAGTAATAGCGTCAGACATATCAAGATCATCAGATGGCTCTGTTTGCCCTGACTCCCCCTGATTCTGATCATTCATAGCATTCGCTTCATCATTTAGAAGACACATGAAATAAAAGCTTTCATTCACTGCCGCATCAACCACCTTTATACCTGTACCAATCGGATCATCATCATTACCTCCATCGTGATTTGAATCATCTTTAGGATCATCAGTTGGTGGTTCATCATCCTTTTCCTCATCTTCTGCTTCATCATCGTCCTTTTCTTCAGTAACAGTTGCAGTATCAGAAGGCTTGACAGATTCGTCAACCTTAGAAGTCTCGGACTCAGAAGCTTTCTCAATATTCTCATCAACAGGCTTTTCAGCAGCTTCAGAAGATTTTGGTGCTTCACCTTCAAGACCTTTGCCTTTCCCACTTTCTGCAAGCTCTTTCTCAGCTCTTTCTCTTGCCTCTTGCCTATCTAAATGGTCATATTCAGCGATAAAGTCAATACTAAGGCTGTTAGATAACACTTTCTGCATCCTTGTAAACCTTCTATCATTTTGGGCTTGTATCGTCTTTAGCTCAGCAATTTCTGTCTGAAGCTTTTCATTTGCATCTTGTAAGCTTTCGATCAGTGCCTTGAAGAATTCGCGTTCGCTTTCCAACACCTTGATCTTATCATCCATCATTTATTTCTCCATAGAACTTTGATTAACCCTATTGATTAGCTCGGCTTTCTTCTTCTTCATTCTTTTGAACTTTATCTTCTAATACTTAGACACGTTTTTCTAGAACATCGATATCTATATCTGGAAAGAAGTCATCTAAATCCTGAAGATCCACCGGTTCATTTGGAATATCACCAAATAAATTTGACTTTGGAGTTTTTGGTGTCGATTTAGGAGTAGCAGCCTTTAGAGTAGATTTCTTTGGAGTTGATTTCCTTGGAGTTGAGCTTTTAGAATGAACAACTTTAGGATCTGGAGATTGAATCACCGGCACTTCAAGTAAACCAGACTCAGGAGGTTATTGTGTTGCTCCTGGCCTTTCAGCTTCAACTGTAATAATAAATGAGGTTCTTGTGTAGGAGGTTCTTGTGTGACTCCTTTCTCCTGGGCACCAGAAGGTTCTTGTGTAACTTCTGTGCTTTTAGGCTTTCCCATGTATCGATGACTAGCTGGTTTCTGGGCTTTCTTTGTTTTCTTGCCCTTAGCTTTTGGACACCCTGTAGTCTTTGTCGTTGAAATTACTGTAGACTCTTGCCCTTAGCTTTTGGAGACCCTGTAGTCTTTGTCGTTGAAATTACTGCAGACTTCACACGCTTAGCTCTTTTCTTTGGTCTCTCTTCGTCAGATTCTTTTTCTTGCTCAGGATCAAAGTCAGCATCAGTTTCTTTGACCTTTTCAGTTTCTTTTTCTGCTATGGCCTTCTTAGTTTCTTTCTCGAGAGAATCATCACTATCATCATCGTTCTCGGAAGTTGCAGAAATCACATCATCTTCTTGAGCAGTCTTTTCTGTTTCCTGACTCTCAATAACAGCTGCTGCACTAGATCCAGCTTCTGTTTGCACATTTACAGGCTCGTCTTCATTAATCAGCATAGTATCAGCTTTCTTGGACGCCCGTTTCTTTTTCTTTTCAATCTCTGCCTTTAGAAACCATGCACTTCGAGCTTTTGGCTTGAATGTCGCAAACCATTCTTTTTCTGCATTCAATTCCTTCTCGTCACCACTACCATCGTTCCTCCATTTATTTCCAGCAGGTGCAATATAATTTTCATCTTTCAATGCCCCAAATATTGGTTTTGCCACTGGTGCCGAATCCTGCTTCTGAAATTTAATCAACTTCTTCATAGTAGTTTCATTGAGATGATTTAAGTATAGAATATCATTTGGACCACGTGCAATATCTGTAGACTTTTCATCGATAAGCATCTGCACGAATCTCAGATATAAACACAATCTTGTATCTTCCATATTCTTCGACATGTGAGTGAATACGAGCTTCGATAGTTATACGGCTTCTTCAGAATCAACGCCGTAGCCATGTAATCTTGTACGTCATCGAGACCCGCTTTATGATGGCTGAACGTATGAATAATTGCATGCATGAGAAGCTTGTAGGGGTTTGGAACTTCCCCTTTCTTCAGTGTCGGCTTATTAACGCTTTCTTTATATCCCATACGGTAATAACATCCTCGAACCATCTTCTCGTCCAGAAAAATAGGATCATCTTTGTCGTTGTTGAATTGCAAGATCCTGCGAATATCTTCCTCAGTGACTATGATCTCTTTAACCTCCTTTCCAACTTGTACTGACGACGTAATAGTCTTCTTGTCTTCACTTAACGAAGCATTCATCCAGAAATGATAAATATGTGATCGATAAGACACTGTTCGATCAGTAATAGCTCGATGAATTGGACAATCCTTCAGAAACTTCAAAATACTTTCCTATTCTTTCAGCGATGGACACAACGCCTTGTCGAGAGTAATACAGGTGTTGTGGAACTTGTAATAGTCCATCGTGATTACTCGTGCTGGAACTGGAACCTGAAAAACGACGCAAAACATTTAGCACGCATTTCGAGGAAAAATTACAACTTTTACATCATTCTACATCAAGTTCGGGCGAACTTGATGTTGAATTTACAAACAAATTTGTCAAGTTCGCCCGAACATGTTACATAACATGTTCATCAATTTAAACACAAGTTCGGGCGAACTTGTTGATCATACATTTCAACTTTAAATGCCTAAGTTCGAGCGAATTTCTCATATCATTCGAGTTTTTAGATTTAATCCTAAGTCCGGTCGAACTTAGGTTTTAACAATGAATTTCAATGAGTTAAAATGCAAGTTCGGACGGAATTGTTAAACAAGTTCGGGCGAACTTGTCATCTTCTCCACCAAAAACATGCAACATCCAAATATGTCCAATCTGAACAAATCCAACTCGAATCTATGGCCGATTTATGTTGATTATCACAGTTTTAAGTTCAATTTGTCCATAGAACTCCTAGAACTACCAGATTTATCACATTCAGTTTTAAGTTAATCGATTTAAGTTCAAATCACGGTTCAAATTGTGATTTCTCACCTCAGCCATTGAGAATGGTGTGCAAATCACCACAATCAATTTGAATTTTGGTAGCACAACGACAATTTCTTGACAATTTTGACAAATCGCACAAAAGACTAAGTTCGCTCAGAGAGAAATCAAGAACAGATATTGAAGTTCGGCCGAACTTGCTTTGTATTTATACACTAGCAAGTTCGGGCGAACTTGTAAGCCCAAGTTACAAAAAGCCAATGGTAAGTTCGGGCGAACTTACTCAATTCTCTTTAATTTTCAAGCAAGTTCGGTCGAACATGTTACAAAATGAATTTCTAAACCTTTAAGCAAGTTCGGCCGAACTTGCCTAAACCCAAATTCAAATTTTTATGATTTTGCAATTTTAGTCCCTGAACTTTTCACTTTTTACAGGTTCTGAAAATCCACTCAGTTGACCAAGTCCAAGCTAATGGCCTTGGTTAACCGATTTGTTTGCCGAGTCCAAGTTAATGACCCCGGTTTGACCCGATATGAACAAACTGTTGATTTTTCAAAACCAAAGTTTCAAATTAATAAATTTTTCATTGTTTTGGCTTTTCAGTTTTTACAGATTAGCTCCCAACCCGTTGTCAATAAGATTCCCACCAGTTTAGCACCGTACCAGACTTCAAAGATCCATTCTCCAACATTAGCTTGCTGAAAACCATGTAGAAACAAAATCTTTTTGTAAGTTTATGCTAAAACACACTGAAAATCTTTTTGGTTTTAATCTGTAAAGCAGATAAACTATGTAGAGAACAAGGTAAACTATGTACAAACATATTTACAAACATATTTTGTGAATTCGTGTCTAAGGATCATATCAGTTGATTGAGACATATCACCAGTACCGTTGACCTTTAGATGACTTTAAGTTTTAAACTCGTTTACCTAGATTGTCGATATGTTTGTCCACTTAAACTTTACCACGTTCTCAACTGTTCCAAGATATGTTAGGTATGAATTATGAAACTTGACTTATCTGTGGTTCCCACTTCTTGAATATACTCTCGTATCAAGATTCCCTGGATTTCATCTTACAGGTGAATATTGCTTAATTGATATCTGTATCTGGGTTAGTGCGAGGCCTTGAGAGCTTAGGTTAATACCACTGTATCGACAAAGAGATGAAGGCTCGACTTTAGGTGTGTTCCATTTAAGGAATCTTTTCAGCATCTTTCGATACTTTCAAGTTTGCATGCATTTTAGGGGTTTATAGCAAAAGTATTATAGAAGTTCTAGGCTATTGCTTCCGCAAAATCAGAAGAACTTGTATAATACGCCATATATCAACTATCTATAAAGACCTCATATCTCAGAATCAGGCAAACTCTCAAGCGAAATTTCGAAGTACTAAGTCTATATATCCAAGATGTGTTAATCCACAAGATTAAGCAGTTGTTAAATTTAGTTTATATCTTAGAAATAATTTACTGAACGTGTTAAGCCTATCGACACATCCACAGTAAGACTTGTTTATCACTTTTAAACTTTACATTTCTTTAGCATACTGTGATAGTCCACTGATGTACTGTCATTTCCTCTTTGTGAAACCAAATTCTTTTTGTCTTTTTCAATGTTTTTGTCCATTTTTTTAGAAACTTTTCATATGTTTTTGTATTTTCTCAAATATTTCTCCCCCTAAAATCAAAAATGTATTTTTGGATTTTAGATTTTAAGAAAAACTAATCTAGAAGAGATATACGAACCAATGTGGATCACGTGAACTCGTCGTCCGATCCGTATTCAACCTCAGCTTCCGCACGTGTAAGCAAATTTTTAATACCGTTAAGCCTCATGAGATATTTAAATCTTGTTAAAGGAAATGCTTTGGTATAAAAATCAGAATTTTGTTCGTCGGTGTGGATTTTATCTATTCGCACCAACTTCTTTTCGTAACAGTCACGAATGAAGTAGTAACGAATTTCTATGTGTTTAGTACGTGAGTGATGAACAAGATTTTTGGTTATATCAATGGATGCCTTGTTATCTACGTATAAAGGTGTATCAAGAAACTGCAGACCATAATCCCTCATCTGTTGTTGAATCCATAGGATTTGAGAATAACAGCTGGAAGCAGAAATATATTCTGCCTCACAGGTCAAGAGAGAGACCGTGGTCTATTTCTTGCATTGCCACGTTACCAAACGAGTTCCGAAGAACTTGCAACCAGCCGTTGTAGGTTTTGAGTTCAACTTTTCAACCCTGAAGTCTGAGTCAGCGTATCCCGTTAGATCAAAGTTATCATTCTTTGGATACCACAAGTCGGTGCTTGGACATCCCTTCAGGTAACGGAATTTTCTTTTGACTATCTGCATGTGTGAGACTCTAGGACTTGACTGATATCTCGCGCAAAGGCAGGTAGGATACATGATATCTGGGCGAGATGCCGTCAGATACATGAGAGATCCTATCATCGATCGATAGAGCGTATCATCCACTTTAGTTCCGGTTTCGTCTATGCAAATCCCATGGTTCAGTGCCAGCGGAGTCGAAAGCGGCTTCGAGCTATCCATTTCAAACTTCTTGAGAATATCGTGAACATACTTCGTCTGATGAATGGATACGTCGTCTGGTAACTGATCCACCTAAAATCCGAGAAAGAATTTCATTTCACCCATGGAGGGCATCTCGAACTTCTTTTTCACGATCGTTTCGAACTCTTTGCAAAGACTATCATCCGTAGAACTAAAGATGATTTCATCCACATAGATTTGTACGATGATTAGATGAGATCCAACTTCTCTGGTAAACAATGTACTATCCACTATGCCTCTCGTAAAGCCGTTTCCAACGAGATGTTGTGATAACGTCTCGTACCGAGCTCTCGGGGCTTGGTGTAATCCGTATAAGGCTTTGTCTAGGAGATAAGCTTTGTTCTTATTCAGCGGATCGACGAACCCTGGTGGTTGACCGACGTACACTTGGTCGTGAAGTTTACCGTAGAGAAATGCAGATTTTACATCCAACTGGTACACCTTAAACCCTTTCCAAGCTGCGAATGCAAGGAAAATGCGGATAGACTCTAATCGTGCAACCGATGCATAAACTTCCATATAATCAATACCCTCTTGCTGGTGGAAACCCTTGACAACCAACCGAGCTTTGTTTCTGACTATCACACCCCGATCATCCCTTTTACACTTGAAGACCCACCTTCGTGTCTATAGCTCTATAGCTTTCTGCTTCGGTGGTAAGTCTACAAGCTTCCAAACACCCAATTTCTCGAACTGTAATAGCTCCTCTTGCATTGCTATCACCCAGAGCTTCATTAACAGTCTTTGGCTCTATTTGTGATATGAAACGTGAATAAAAGTAGTAGTCTTGAGTTGGAGCAACTCGGGTGTAGAAACAACTTAGTGCTTTGTTGATTTGACTTCTAGTTCGCACTCCAGTTTGTAATTCACCAATGATATTCATTGAAGGATGGTATGTGTAAGATCATGTCATTTCTTCACTAGGAACACCAACTGAGCTTTATTGTTTTGAAACATTCAGATCAACGACCAATTCAACATTAGGAGTGCTTGTTAAAGCTTGATTTCTATTGCTCAGGCCAGCAGATTGATTCAATAAACTTGTTATCTGCTATGATTCTTCATCTAAAGTTGATTCCCCATCAGCATCGAATGTTGGAGCTTCATCTGAGTCAGAATCCTGATTCTGAGGCATGTTGGGCTCTGGTGTTGTATTTCCTGGTTCATCCGAAGCATTCGTTGGAGTTGTAGCAGGTGTTGAAACTGTTTTAGAAACATTTTCGACCGGAACACCACTACTGCTCGGACCTGCGCCAGAAGAAGAAGATGTATCCAACATGGATTGATTAACCACAATTGGTCTAATAATCTACTCTTGGTTTGCTGACCGATGAAGATAATAAAGCGCTGCAACTTCTTCGTCAGACGGTTCTTCGGGCAAGTCGAATGACTTCCACAGATCTTGGTAGTTGAACAGCCACGTGTCGCCTCTTCTTTGAATAGGATCCCTATAGTTAAAGCAATCAACGTGTTGCGCTTCAATTACTTTTCTCAACGAGGGAACATAAACTCGTCTTAGCGGACTCGCATACCCGATAAAGAAACCTTCAAGCGATTTAGCCCTAAATTTACCATCTTGATCAATTAGAGTACATGGCGCACCAAATGGCTCTAAGAATTTCAAATTCGGTTTCTGTCGGTTTATCATTTCAAAACATGTCTTCTTTGTTGGTTTGACAGTTAGAACTTTGTTTAGTGTGTAGCAAGCCGCAGCAACCGCTTCACTCCAGAAACTGACAGGAAGTTTCGAATCCGCAAGCATTGTTCTTGTTGTTTTGATTCTTCCTCTCAGCTACACCGTTTTATTGAGCAGTATATGCTGCACTAAATTCATGCAAGATCCCTTTAGCATTACAAAATTCTCTCATCTTATCATTCCTAAACTCTGTGTCGTTGTCACTACGAATGCGTCTGACCGGCAGATGATAAAGATTTTCGTGCTTCTTAAAAAGAATCACTAAATTTTCAAACGTTTCATCCTTTGATTCTTGAAAGAATACCCATGAATATCGAGAATAGTCATCTGTGACGACCAAGCAGTACAAGTCTCCTGAAATACTTCGAACGTTTACAGGACCAAATAAATCCATGTGGAGACGCTCAAGAGGCAACTTGATTGAGTTCAGAATTTTCTTCGGATGTGACTTTTTGATTTGCTTCCCCCTTTTGCATTCTAAGCAATGGTTCGTCATGTGGAAGCTTCTTAAGTTTACACCTTCTACCAGATCATTATGTACCAAGAAATTCATTTAACGCAAATGAATGTGCCCCATCTTTCGATGCCAAAGAATAGAATCTTTCTCAGTAGCCTTCGTCACAAAACATTGCGCTGATTTTGATGAAGTTGTAGCAACGCCCATGTCTAAGACATATAAATCGTTCTCGCGAGGGGCGCGCGCATAAAGATCCACTCATCAGGAATCTTAAATCGCGGCTTCAGAATACTACACTCTTTGTCATTGAAATGCACCGTGAACTTTTTGTCGCAAATCTGCGATATGCTCAGAAGATTGTTCTCCAGCTCTGTAATGTAGTTCACGCGATCAAATGATACAACGCCATTGGAAAGTTTCCTTCAACGACTATCCTTCCACCCTGATTACCAGCAAATCCAACATATCCGCCGTTGATAACTTTTATGTCGAGCACAAGAGTTTTCATTCCCGTCGTATGCCTGGATGCTCCACTATCCTGAATCCACTTTGAAAGTACGGATCTCTGGAGCCCCTGCACATGTTAAGATCTAGTTAAAGAGCGTGACCCAAGCCTTTTTGGTCTTGGATTTTGGATAGAAAGCTTGGTAATCATCTTCATAATCTCCATCTGAGCCTCCACTGTCGTTTACATTTTCAAAATTCACTTTCTTTTTAACTTTTAAAGATTCATTACCATTTGTAGATTTGACAGTTTCGGATTTGGTCTTAGATTTTGATTCTTTCTTGTTATCAGTCTTTACAATCTCAGACTTGATAACCTTGGATGTTGTTGACTTTTTCTTAGCAATACAGGCTTGTGATTTTATGTTAGCCTTTTTGATGTAAAACTTGTTTTCATTTGCCATAGAGGTTTCACCTTTTTGGAAAGTTGAGTTTTCAAATCTCTTTTCAGTTTTAGGTTTAACTTCAGGTTTTGATTCATTTCTTTTCAAAATCGTTACAGGTTTTACAAACTCTGGTTGCTTTGGTTTCACAACATCTGAACTTTCTTTTTCTTTGAAGATAAGCCGGTTCAGATTTCGGACACTTGCGTGCAATATGACCAACTTCATTGCACTTGAAGCAAGTCCGATTATCATGTGAATGACCACTAGTGGATTTTACACCACTTACAGCTTTGGCTTTATCTTAAAGTTCCTTTTGTTTCTTAAACTCATCGTTTGATTGTTTTCCGATCAAACTATCCTCTTGAACCGTGTTCGTCCCATAAACGAACGTCATATTTTTATCTTTGTATTCGCGAAATGGTGACTTTTTCTTAATCGGTTCTTCTTCCACATCTAAACCCAACCTAGCTCTCCGGTTTTCCGGATGATCACCACCATTTCTCTGGTAGTTATTGTAATTTCTTTTGGGTTTAGAATATAATTTCTTTTCATTTTTCTCCAGATGTTCTGATGTAACTTCAACCAGCTTGAACAGTTTATCTGATTGATCTTCTTTGACATTCCGAATCGGGAAACTATCATCAAAGTATAGTCTATCAGATTCCTTAACCTTGTACATGACAACGTTAGGATCATCACAAGGCCATCTTTCGATAATGTATCTGCATCTTCGGATGTTGTGTCAGAACTGTTCGAACTCGAGGTGGCGCTCTCAAAGCTGCCATCATCAGAATCATTCAGAACATTTTCAACCACATTTTTAACCACAACATTATTGTCATCCTCTGATTTAGTATAGATTACATCAATGTTCTCCGGCAACTCATTCTTCTTTTCAGATAATAACTCAATGTTGAGTGCCTTATCCATCCCATCAACGATTTTGCGACAATATTTCTCTCATAGGGGTGGCGGAACATTGCTGTATTCTTTACCATTTTTCTTTTTAGACTTTTTATCATTTTCTTCTGATGAAATCGTGGGAAGAATATGATTGATGACATATGCGTTGGTTGTATAACTTCTTAAAAGTTGTTGAACACGTTCTGTTTCAATTTTCATGTCCTTGAGTTGTTGTTTGGTTTCTGCAATGGTGTTAATGTAAATATTAATTGCTTTTGTTTATCCATTACTGTTCCTTTTAACATTCTCACAGTGTCGTGTTGTTCGACATTGTTTCGATCGAGTCTGCCATAATCATCTTTCATTTTGTCATACGCTTCCTTCATTGTGCGATAGTCGTACTTAAAGTATTCATTATGCACATTGAGTTCAGTGATGATTTGTGATTTTTGGCACATTTATCACATGGCTGGTACACTTTGTAAAAGGTTTTTCAACCTCTACAACTTGCACTTTAACAACTTCCTTTTCTATAACCTTTACCTCATGACCTACGTTGGTAAGATTTGCCATCATAGCTTTATTGGCAATGTCAGTGAGATTTTCAGCATTCATTTCTTGAGCAACATCAATAACTTCTTCATCATTCGATTTCACCTCGACCACTTGCTCTTGAGAACTTCTGTCAAAGTTACCTGCAAAACTAGAAGATGAGTTAGGAGATAAAATGCCTTGTGTCTTCATGTGAAGATAAGTCTCCTCTTCTTCCTATTGTTGCAGATACTGTTCCAGTAAAGCATTCTCCAGAGCTGCTGCGTCTTCGGCAGATGTATCTTCAACAATTTCAGCCATCAATGCAACTCCGGTCTTCTTTCCAATATAAGAGTTCCAATCAAAACCATCATCTTCGTTGGTAGCAACCTTCGCCTTCTCGGTATTGTTGGATGATTTTTCTTGAATCTCAACTTGAGTCTTCTTCGGAAATGGTTTATACCAAAGCGACTTCTTGTAGTACTAGTTGCCACCTCCAAATGGACTCTGATTGCCCGTTTGCTTCAGGGTTTTTGCATTCTCTCTTGAAATGCCCTTTCTGTCGGCATCTGAAGCAAGTGACCTTCATTTTGTCGAAACCTAGCTTGTTGCTTGAATTTCCGATATCTCGGCATGTGAGTGCAACAAACTTTGTGACCCTTCGAATGATCGATGCTAGGGACCATTTAATGTCCATCAGTTCAAGCTCTTCTTCATCCACCTGATCGTAGTCTTCGGCGGTCATTTCAGGATTGCCGATTTTCCCAGCCACCAGGCTTTCATACGATTCTAGAACTGTGGCGAGAAGTGCCATGTGTTGCTTTGCAACTTGCTCAGAAACAACATTGTTTAAATTGACAGCAATGTTACACTTATACACATTTGGATCAGAATTCGTTTGGTGATTCTGATTCGCTTGATTTGCGGACTTTGATCATATTGTGGATATGATTGGTTTTGATTCTGTTGCGAATGATTCGAAGAATTCATATTCGCACTGAACATTGTCTGAATCTTCGGGCTTGAAATGTTGTCTTGCATCCCGTTCTTGTAATACAGACCAACATCTTGAACAATGTTAGCATTCTTCGACTTTGCGATCTTTAGAAGTTCCATCTCATGACCTTCGAGTTTGTCGATGATTGTTGCCAGCTTAAAGAATTCTCAATTCGGACTTTCTTTCAAAACCATGAGGTAAGTAGTCCACTCTCTATTAGGTAACGCATCTGCAAGCTTATCGATGTACTCCGGTTCTGTCTTCTCGAGACCGTGTCTCCTCATTTGGACTTTCAGATGACAGAAACGCTCAATCATCTGTTTCATTTTCTCGCCCTTCAATATGGTAAAAATATTGAACTCCTTCATGATAAAAGCTTTCTTACTTTTGATCATCTATGCGCTTCCTTGGTATATCTTTTGCAGTGATAGCCAGAGTTCTCTCGTAGTCGTGTATTCGGGCAACAAGATCAGAATATCCTCTTTAACAGATTGTTGGATGAGACTGATCATCTTTTTCTCAGCAATGTACTCATCCTTTTGTATTGTAGAGTACTTGTACTTCTCCAGAACTTGCTGATTTTCGTCCAATGGAACGACATAACCTCTCTCAATAGCTACCCAGCTTTGGAAATGCGTGGCCTGAACCCAATAACTGAACTTCTCCTTCCATCCTTCGTATTCGTCCATGCTCATTAACTTTAGCGGTTTAACGGACGTGCCCGTCTCATTGTCTAGGTTAACTTGGTTTATCACATTGGCATTAGATGTACCCACTCCTGACATAAATGCTCTCTGAAGATCATCCATTGCGAATATCGACACATGTACACTGAAAACACGTTCAAACTTTGAAAATGATTAGACTTACTACAAGTTCGGTCGAACTTGTTGTTATGAATGAAGAATTTCACATTTTAAACACAAGTTCGGTCGAACTTATGTATTTTTATTTGAAAAAGATCCTGAGAACTTCGAGCGAATTTACAATTTGAATTTTATAAGAATCTTGCAAGTTCGGGCGAACTTAGCTTAAATTTTCCTGATTTTTATCAAGTTCGAGCGAACTTGATAAAATAACAATGAAAACTTATACATACATATACTTTATGACATGTTACATATGTTTATAACACCTTAGTTATTCATAAAATACATTAAAATAACACCACAACCCGTCACCTTTGAACAAAACAAACAAAAACAATATTCTCACCCGGGTCCAGGTCCTTACGGTCCGCAAGGGGTGTCGGGCAGGTCAGAATCATTTTGGCTCGCGAAAATGCACGAATCCACACAACAATCTTTCACTCAATCACCTGTAAACCTCCTTTAAACACCTCCTATCAACCCTAATTCATTCCTTATAAATACCAAGCCTCCTCCAAGCCATTTTCCACTTTCACAACCCTCTAATCTCTCCAAAATCACTCTCAATCACTCTCAAATTGTTGCAACATCAGAATTTTCGGGCAGATTCTTACACTCACACAAAAGTGAGCATAACTTGCTCAAATCTTGTTCATTTTACTTGATTCTTTCTTCTATTTACTTGGATAAACATTGGGATTGAATCCAAGGGTTCTCCATTGAGAATCAAGACCTGGAAATGCTCCCAAAGTGTCCAAAACTTTCTGTTGTGTTACAAATCTTTCAAAACTTATTTAAACTGACCATTTCTTTATCCAATCTTGTGTTCTTGAGCTCCTTATCAAAGCTATGATTAGTGAGACTAACCAAGGTTGTTGTCCATGTAAACAAGAGTGTTTAAACACTCCAAACTTTCTGTTTTCATAGAGCTTTAAGCTCACAAGTGATGCAAGTTAATGAACTTGTTCATGTGTGCCCACCTTGGTTAGCTTGGGCTATCCTAACTTTGAGACCACACATCACTTGATGATTTTCACCATTATCCAAGTTTGTTTGCTAGATTGAAAGTGTCACAACCCCAACTAGCCATCGACGTGTGTCGACGCGTGCTCACCGGGTTGTAGTTCACTTGGCTACTTGGTATCATGGTGACACACTTTAGATTCTTGTTCATATTATTGTTCTAAGACCCTCCTTGTTACCTATGGTAACTTGTGTAGTGGTGAACATCACGTGAGGTTCCAAAGTGGATGGTTAATCCTCCTACTCGACTTAGATGACACCAAGAGGTTCCAAAGTTGATGGTTCATCCTCCTACCTCCTACATGACTAAATATCTATATGTATAATGGACTATAATATAATCCCAAAAACCGAACCATTGATAATGACTAAGGAAACATCTATCGAGTTATTAAGTTTTATCACTAAAGTATGTAGTTTTTTTATCACGATTCTAATAGGTCTCGAACCTATGAAACCATATCAAACCCACTCGGGTTATCATAGTGTCAAGAACAAGTACTATATCTTAGTGATTATTTTCATACTAAAATACTTTACTCTCATTCCCTTTAAATCTTGCTCGAATAATCTAAATCTTCCGTGACACTCATAACTAATACTTATGTTCTTCTTGTAGAAGGACAAGGTGCCAAACCCTAATCACAACAAGCTCGTGGGATTCTTTAAGTGTAACACTTTAGCAAAACCATGAGTACACTCGACCCATTTACGTTTTATCACTTTTGGGTTGTAACATGTTTCTGTATCAAAATACACTATCACAAACTTATGCTTTTACATGCTCAATCCTTATACATGAATACTTGTTATGCTTAGATACATGCTAGATTATACATGCTTGATCATTAAATTAGCTAGCCCAAACTTATCATATATAGCGCTATAGGAGTAGCACACCACCCATCGGGGTTATGTTAAGATTATCATACTCATTTTAGTCTTGTCGCTTTTTGTGGCAAGGGAAGCTCGATCTCGTAAAAATTTTGTGGAAACTCGGGGTTTGATCTAGTATTGCATGATTAGTATATACTTTGCTTACAATTACCATGTGGATTCGAGTTATACATTTTATACTTATGCTATGTATCACCAAACTTGTGGACTCACCTTTGCTTTTGCATTGAACTCGTATTTTTAACATGTTACAGGTTGATGAAGATGTTGCCATGAAATTGAAGTAGTGATGACAACTAGATACACATTTAGACGCTTAGGTTTGCAAATGTTGTATCAAATTTTGCCCTTGCTATTGTTGTATTTTGAAATTCCTTGTATTGTATGACAAATTTCTGTTATGAAATAAAACCTGGTTTAACTAAATATTGTCGCAATTAGAATTTGTGAGCAATGAGCAATCTCTTTTGTCCCGCCTTGATGTTTCCGCCATCAGTTGGGGTATGACAGATTGGTATCAGAGCTATAACTATAGGGAATTAGGTAGAATTGCCATGTTCGACCTAGTCTATAGTTTAAGTGTCCATTTTTGACCATTCTTGTCTTATGCTTAAAACTTTATTCTTCCTCATTGCTTCTTCCTTATCTTTTGGTCTTAAAATTTACATAATGTCTTTCCTAAGACATTTTACATAATACATTTGAAGACTTGAAGACACTCATGATGCAAACAAGGTGATTTGCACCAAAATAGGTCCAATGACTTACAATTTTTGGTGAAATCCCTCATTCCGCATATTCGATTTTTCACGAAGTTATACCATCAAGTTAGGAGTGATATCCACATCTTGATGGAAACTTCCATTTCATACTCTAGTGGATCTTGCGAACGAGTCGGATTATGCCCCTCATTTAGTAAGAAGCAAACCACACTTAGGGTACGATGTTCTCAAGTTAAGGGTGAAACCCGCACCTTGTCAACTAATCCCGTTCCTCGATTTTTCAATCTCGCCAAAGTCCCGAATTTTTGATCGAATAGGGACATGTAGTAACTGGAAGGGTAAAATTCCGTTAATTGCTTCTCGACGAGAGCGTTTTACCTATTAGGCCAAAGCATGTTCCCTAACTCGAAAGATCTTACGAATCACTTTGGAATCGTTGACGTTTCTCTACCCGAAACAATCCCATGTTTTATTGAGCCAATCTTTTATGTTATCTCAATTTTTATGTAATTTTATACTTGTTACCTTATTCATTCCGAATCGTTACACAACTCACATGTTTATCGCAATAAAAAACTAATTCTCGTGAACAAACTAAAGTTATACTCTTTACTCGCATTCACACATGATTATACATGCTATACTTGATGAATTCATGCAAACTTTGTGAACTATACTTGATGAACCCATGCAATCTTATGTGAACCATACTTAAACCTTATACATGCTTATACACGCAAAACTTGTTTTTTTTCATATTATGATCAAGTCTCATCCCTTTTTCTATGTTGAACCTCTAGATGAATTCTCCTAACTCATCCAAGAAATCCAAGAGGTCCAACAAGGGTTCCAACAACAACAACAACAACAATGAGGACTCCATCTCCAAACAAAACCTCGTTGGTCTTATCGCTGAGCAAATGGTCGATCAAATGGCCTGTTTCATCCCCGATATTGTTAGCTAACTTCAAACCATCCACACCGAAGCCACACCTAAATCCTCATCTGATTCGAAAATGAAACCCCTAAAACGTCCTACCAATTCAAGCATTTCATGGCTTGCAAACCAATAGAATTCACTGGCATGGACGGTGTCACCGCCATGATTAATCGGTTTGACGCTATGGAGCTTACCTTTCTTAAGGGCGGGTGCGCTGATGAACTTCGAACCCTCAACACTACCAGGGTCTTTCGCCATAGAGCCCTCGAGTGGTGGACTACCGAACACAACAAGCATGACAACGAAGCAGCCCACGCTCTACCTTGGGACGAGCTCAAGCAGCTCATGAGGGATCAGTTCTGTCCTCCCCACGAGACCCAGAAGCTCGAGAACGAATTCTGGAATCTGACACAGCAAGGGAGCGACGCTGAGGGACTGATAGCACGCTTCAAACAGTTAAGTATCGTCTGTCCTGGACAGGTGGATACGGTTCCCAAGGCGAGAGCTAAGCTTATTCATTCGCTTTCGCCTGTGATCATGCATCACGTAGCCGCCGAAAACCCAAGAACCCTCAGGAAGCCTTTAGCATAACCATCCAGCTCAACAACAATTGCATCCTTCAAGGGTAGGGCTGTCCAAACTGCTCGACGATCGAGGATTGCTCGACGATCGCTTGAAAAATGCCCGAAGCTCGTTCGATTCCCGCTCAGTTTGTAAATGAGCCGCTCGGCTCGATTCAAATTTGAAAATGAGCCAAGCATGAGCAAAAGTCCGCTCGCTCGTCGATCGCTCGATTTCGCTCGAATTATATTTATGAAATAATTAATATATATATATAGTTATATAGATGAGTAGCCCAAGAAACATTCTAGCCCAACACAATACCAAAACCTAACATTCGCTGCTGCTCAAGTTTAACTCATACGGATATGGTACAATCATGATTTTGTATTTCACGCTTTATTTTGTGTTTTGTGATATTATTAAGAACATTTTTATAATCATGATTTTAGTTATGTGTTGCTTTTGTTAGTAAGTTGTTAGACATCTTTTAATTAAGTTAGGATTTGTTTTTGTTGAATGCAGCTTTGTAATAATCTTGATTTCAGTTCTTTTTTGTGTTGCTACACATGTTTTAATTTTCATGCTAAGAAAAGCTGAGCGAAAACGATCCGCTCGGTTAAGATTCAATCCGAGCATGAGCATCACTTTTATGCTCGATTTTGCAAATTCGATCCGGTCGGATCGGATCGGTTGTAATTCAATCCGAGCACGAGCAGACTCCCGCTCGGATCGGATTGGCTCATGAACACCCCTATTCAAGGGGCCTACGACAAGGTTCATGCGAAGCATGAGCACCAAGTCACCGCCAATACTACCACCACTACCGAATCACCTCCCCCTCAAGCCAAAAAGAACAACAACAAGAATAAGAAGCGGAAGGCTTCTGTTTAAAACAATGCGATCGTCACTCCGGCTGCCCCTACGCCTCTAAATGCCATCATCACTACCCAAAACAACAATCCCCCAAATGAAGCTACACCGGCACTTGACCTAGGTGTGATTGTTGCACCTACCACCATCTCCCTTCCAACCTGTATTGAAAGTGCGCCAACTGTAACAGGATGGGGCATCTTTCTAGCCATTATCGCAAACCCCAAAGCAACTAAGCCATTGTCCCTAACTCTAACCCGAACCAAACTCAACCGCAGCGACAAAATGCTCCTGTGCGAGCATGTTACAAATGTGGCGATCTCACTCATCTCGCCAATGTTTGCCCTCTCCTCAACCAGCAGCAGTAGCCTGAGCCTGCAAAAGGACGAGATTTCATGCTACCCCCGCTTAAGCGAGCAGCTCTAACGACATCATTACTGGTACGTTCCTTGTGAACCATATTTATCTACATGCCTCTAGTGCCGATAGAAGCTTTGTATCTCTAGAATTTGAACCCTTGCTTAAGTGCGAACGATCTAAATTGTGTAATCTTTTCGCGGTCGAAGTCGCTAATGGTAAAACCATCTTCGTTGATTTCGTTCTTTTTGGTTGCTCTTTGATCCTTAACGACCATACGTTCTCCATCGACCTCATCCCCATGCAAAGGGAAGTTTCGACATCATAGTAGGCATGGATTGGCTTATGCGAGTTCGTGCTGAAGTTGTTTGTTCCGAAAAATTTATTCGCCTCCCTCTTCCTCAAGGTGATTCTCTCCACGTCTATGGCGAGAAACCTTCTAAAGGTCTCACGCTTATGTCGTGCATCAAAGCGAACAAGTACTTGCGTAAGGAGTACTTTGCCTTTCTCGCCCATGTTGTGGAAAAGAAAGACAAAGGTCCAAGCATAAGTGATGTTCCTGTCGTTTGTGAATTTCCTTCCGTTTTTTCTGAGGATCTTCCTGGTCCTCCGCCTCCTCAAGCTGTCGATTTTCATATTGATCTTATTCCGGTGCAACTCCTATTGCGAAGGCTCCCTATCGATTAGCACCCTCGGAAATGCAAGAGCTACCGAGCCAGCTTCAAGAACTTCTTGATAAAGGCTTTATACGCCCTGGTACTTCTCCTTGGGGCGCTCCCATTCTCTTCGTCAAATGAAAGAGGGGTCTTTCCGCATGTGTATTGACTATCGTGAGCTCAACAAGCTTACAGTCAAGAACCGCTACCCACTTCCTCGTATTGACGATCAATTGCAAGGCGCTACGTGATTTTCAAAGATTGATCTCCACTCTGGTTATCATCAACTTCGGGTTCTCGAAGAAGATGTGCCTAAAACCGCTTTCCACACACGATATGGGCACTACGAGCTCGTGGCCATGCCTTTTGGTTTGACCAACGCACCCGCCGTGTTCATGGATCTTATGAACCGCGTGTGTAAACCGTTCCTTGACTGTTTCGTCATTGTATTCGTCGACGATATCCTAGTCTACTCCAAGGCGAAAGAAGACCATGGACGACATTTGCGTCTCATTCTTCAGCTTTTGCAAACCGAACGTCTTTATGCCAAATTCTCCAAGTGTGAATTTTGGCTAAAAGAGATTCAATTATGAGGTCACACCGTCAATGAACTCAGTATTCATGTTGACCCTGCAAAGATAGAAGCTGTGAAGAATTGGATTGCACCTAAGTTGCCCTCTGAAATTCGTTCATTTCTTGGCCTAGCTGGGTATTATCGCCGTTTCATCTCGAATTTCTCAAAGATTGCCGTTCCTTTGACCTTGTTGACTAAAAAAGATAAACCTTCTGTTTAGGGCCCGAACAAGAGCAATCCTTCCAAACGCTCAAGGACATGCTCTGTAATGCTCCTATCCTTACTCTCCCTGATGGAAATGACGATTTCGCCAACCACAAGAGCCTCCAACATATCTTTGATCAAAAGGAACTCAACATGCGTCAACGTCATTGGGTAGAATTGTTAAACGACTACGACTGTGATATTCGCTACCACCCTGGTAAGGCGAATGTTGTGGCCGATGCACTCAGTCGTAAGACTCATGTTAAGAGTGTTCGTTGCTACCAAATCGTGGGAAGACTCAACGAGTTGATTCGTCAAGCAAAATTTTCTGTTATCAATGAGGGTAACCTCAATAACGAGTTGACTTGTGGAGTCGAAAACCCACTCGAAGCTAAGCCCGATGGTATTCTTTACTCCCATATTCGCATTTGGATTCCCGATCGTCTCAATCTTCGGACTACTTTGATGGCCGAAGCTCACAAATCCCGATACTCCATTCATCCTGGCGCCGACAAGATGTATCACGATCTCCGAGCATCTTATTGGTGGCCTGGAATGAAGAAAGATATCGCCCTTTACGTCTCAATGTGTCTTACGTGTTCCAAAGTCAAGGCCGAACATCAACGTCCCTCTTGTTTGCTCGAACAACCAGAAGTTCCTGTCTGGAAATGGGAGAGCATTGCCATGGATTTTATCACTAAATTGCCTCGTACTTCGTCTGGTCATGACAACATCTGGGTTATCATTGACGAATTGACTAAATCCGCTGACTTCCTCGTCATTCGTGAAGATTACAAAGTCGAGAAATTGGCTCGTATCTACACGGATGATGTCATCAGTCGTCATGGTACTCCTCTCGATATTATCTCTGATCACGACGCTCGTTTCACCTCTCGCCTTTGGCAAACTTTTCAATCCGCCCTTGGCACTCGTCTTAACCTTAGCACCGCATTTCATCCTCAGTCTGATGGTTAAACTGAGCGTACTATCCAAACTTTGGAAGATATGCTTAGGTCACGCATAATCGATTTTGGCGGCAATTGGGATTCGCACTTACCCTTGGTTGAATTCTCGTACAACAATAGGTATCACGCTAGTATTCAAATGGCTCCATTTGAAGCATTGTATGGTCATAAGTGTCGTTCGCCTATTTGTTGGCACGAGATTGGAGATGTTCAGATCCCCAGTCCCGAATTAATACAAGAGACAACGGACAAGATCTTACAAATCCGTGATAACCTCCTCAAAGCTCGAAGTCGTCAAAAGAGCTATTCAGACAAGAGGCGCAAATGTAACACCTCAAAAATTTCATCCAATAAAATTCCGACACATGTCCTGAAAATTCTTGGTGGCCACGTGTAACCGAGAAGGACTAAAAGACGCCGTCATGTTATTATAATAACCTCTGAATGAGCATCGAAAAAGTCGGAGGATCAAAAGTGGCAAATTTCCAAAATTTCATCTTCTAGAAAGTCCTTACGGACCGTAACCATTAATGGTTACGGACCGTAAGGCAATCAAATTTGGATTTCTATAAGGCGGTTACGGAGCGCAAGCCTTTATGGTTATGGTCTGTAACCAATTCAAATATGTGGGCGCCAGAGGTCCTTACGGACCGCAAGGCTTAATCCCTTACGGTCCGTAAGGGGGACTGCAGCTGGCAGATTGTTGGCAGCCAGCATGTTTGCCACCTTTCTCACGAACTTGAGTCATTCCTCTGCATTTGCCACGACCCTAGACACTTGTATTCATCTCTTAACCCATGCCAACACCTGGATCAATCCCATGAAGCACCTCCAACTATAAATACCTTGTATTTGTAACATGGAGACTTGCTCATTTCTTCAAACAGTCCTCTCATCTTATCTGGAGGTCCTGATCCTTGGGGACTTCCTAATTAGTCATATTTCGTGCTAAGGACCTTGTGTAAGTGTTCTTAGCCCTCATTTTTAGTTTTATTAAGTTTTAAGCTAATGTCAAGGCGTTAACGTAAAAACGCCTTGACTTTGAGCTAAAACAATTATGGTCCGGTCAACGTTCATAACGAACATGGCTACGTGATCGTAGTAAGTAGGTGTTGATCCCTCAAGAGGGCATCTCCTGATTACCATGTTTGCTTGGTCAATTGACGGGTTAAAGTTATATTAATAAAAAGTCAAACGGGTCAGTTTTGAAATAAAATCATAACTAGCAATGTAGATGTTATAAAACCTGTTTTGACACTCTAATAACTTGGTAATAATTATAAGAATATGTAGGAACATGTTCGGCTCGTCAATTCCAGGTCTAAGGTCGGTTCGCAACCGAAAGTCGTGAAAATTGACTTTTGCTTTGACTTTCAGTTCTGACCCGATTTAGCAACCTTAGCATTCGTTTCTAAGTTGCATTAAGACCATGTTATAGCATACTATAACCCTCTGGAGTTATAGGACATGGTTATTTAATAATCCGAGTCTTTACACAAGTATCCGTTAAATATGCCAATATTTGCAAAGAGACCCCTAATGCATAAAAATGAGGTTTTAACCATTAACAAGTATATAATGAGTAGTAAACTGATATGATAAAATTATTCAACTCATTTTAATGTCTTAAATCTGATCATAAACTGAGTTTTGTTGAAAGATCGCAAATTATGCTTTTAAAGGACCAAAATGCCCTTTCGGCACCTAAAATGGTTTAAACATGATTTTGACATCAAAACTCATTACCTACTGATGTAATATCATTATTAGGATTATTTGGGATATTCATTCAGGTTGCAAACTGAGTTTAAGCTATAGTTTGCATATTATGTCCTTAAATGACGATGTTGCCCTTTCGGCACTTAAAATGGGTTTTAAACATTCAAATGGACCAAAACCTTATACTTACTGATGTAATATATATATATATATATATATTAACATATATACAAATCTGGTCACAACAATAGTTTCGCTTAAATACTATTTAAATCGTCATTTAGCGACTTAATCGCCGTTTCGGCGCATAATATGGTTTAAAACCATATTAGAGCATTAAGGCTTAATACCTACTGATTTCAAAACAAATTTTCAACTTATTAACAGTAGGTACATGTCCCAAACTCAGATTCACAAATAAGTTATCAATCATATATGAAATGACCAAAATGCCCTTCTCGGGACATAGTTCGGTCTTAATCTATAAACCACACATATAATTGATGTCCTACTGATATAACATCATAAAATAAATATTTTTACAGAATGTTTATGATAATAACATCAGTTTACATATAAGCTCGTTTATTACATTTCAAAATGACGAAATTACCCTTTTAAGACATAGTTTGATTTTAAAACCGTCAAGGGCCAACATATTAATAACTTGCTATTATAATGACATATTTTAAAACGGCATATGGAACTTGTATAGGACTCACCCAGTTACCCGGTTTCGCTTATATGCGTACGGTACAGCCTACGTGACTAGTTTGCGC
Organism: Scalesia atractyloides; assembly: GCA_947069175.1. Classification (NCBI taxonomy): domain Eukaryota; kingdom Viridiplantae; phylum Streptophyta; class Magnoliopsida; order Asterales; family Asteraceae; genus Scalesia; species Scalesia atractyloides. Next base: position 29,127,664 of record CAMTDV010000004.1, read on the forward strand.
AATTTAACCGAAACGGGTTTAACCATATCAAAATATTCTCTAATTCCAGAATGTAAAATGGTAACCCATATTATACAAGTCCTAGTACTTGTCGGGTCCAAAATACATTCTTTTCCGGTCATCGCTTAATCTAGCGTTTCGTACCGTTATCTATATTTTAAGTTAGCCGGTCTAAGTCAATGACTAAATAAAGACCCGCTAGCTAACTAATCGGTTAATAAAACCCTCCTTTCCAGACTAGAGACTTCTGGTAGATTGTCGCCAAGCTAGTTTAATTGAATTCGGCTGTGCTTTGATTATTTTCTTATTATTTAGAGATTTTGCAAGCCAGGTAAATACTTTAACTTATTTTCCATTATACGGGCTTGGGATATGGTATATTAATACCACATGGTTGCATATGGGATCAAAGACTAATGAGTCGGGAATTCAAATAATCCATTTTAATTGGTATTGCTTAATATCAAACATTTGGGGGTTAAAACGACCGTGTCCTGGATATTCACGGCTCATTTAATTGCAAATGGTCACGACCTCAGCACGGGGTGTAGGCATACACCCGTCAGATGCTAAATTAAGTTGTAACCTATTAGGGGTGCACCTATTAAAGGTGCTAAAGTGGCGTATCGATTAATCATGTTCCCGGCATAGTTTTCGGGCTCTAAATGTATTATTGGCATGTAAAACTGATAACATGAAAAACTATTTATCCCAAGTTATTTATTAAACTAAGTACCATTGTGTACACTAAATGTTTTCGAAATGTTTTCAAAATGAGTCGCTTAAATGTATTTACCAGTGAAAACTGACGTATTTTGAAAAGACTAAGCGCTGGTGCGTAATTAGGCTGGAAGTGCTCGGCGATGCTTAAGAGGAATTGCAATCCTTTGCTTCGAAGGCCTTCGTCTGTTAAATTTCCTTTTGTAATCATTTCGATCCACCTATGGATCTAGTTACAAGCGTTGTATTATATTTTGATCTTTGAATATTCAAACGTTTGTAATAGTAATTATCCAGACTTCCGCTGTGTTTTATTGTATTGTTTGGTAATGATGATATCAACTTGTGTCACGATATTCCCCAACCGGGCCCACCGGGTTACACGTGGAAATTAGGGGTGTGACAGCAAACCTTTGGAATTTAATGTTGGTGATCATGTACTTCTCAAGGTATCCCCTTGGAAGGGTGTGGTTCGTTTTGGTAAGAAAGACAAACTCGTTCCTCGTTACGTAGGTCCTTTCAAGATTCTTGAAAGTGTTGGCAAGGTAGCGTATCAGCTGGACCTACCTCAAACGCTCAACAACGTTCACCCTGTGTTTCATGTTTGAAATCTAAAGAAGTGCCTAGCTGAAGAAGGACCTCAAATTCCGCTCGAAGATCTTCAATCAATGATACTTTGCACTTTGTGGAAAAACCGGTCGAAATCATGGACCGAGGAGTCAAGCAACTAAGGCGCAGTCGAATCCCTATCGTCAAGGTTCGATGGGAAGGAAAACGTGGCGCCGAGTATACTTGGGAACTCGAGAGTGATATGAAGACTAAGTATCCGCATCTCTTCGTTGCATCTTCCTAAATTTCGGGACGAAATTTCCTAAAGGAGGAGAGACTGTAACGCCTCGCGTTTCCATACTTTCTATAGCAAGCTCATGTTGTAATTCTATTTTTTGAAATCATTGTACTCGTATTCTTCATTTTTTTGTAATCGTTGTAATCGAGACTTGAATCATAATGGAAATATACATTTTGTCTCATACTTGTTATGCATACTCATACTTACTATTACATGATACTCAGACTAAAAAACGTGACATACTTGTGAATACACGACATTTATACTTGATGCATACTTAATACGTGATGCTTATACTCAATCTCGATCACTTTATACATACATATACTTTATGACATGTTACATGTGTTTATAATTGTTAGGATCTGAGTTTGAAAACTTGTAGTTTTTGTTTCAAAATGGAAAATGATTGAATTAAAAGAGATTTGCAGCGAAAATAAATGGAAAACTTTTACTACAAGCAATGGTCGTTTGTTTTCATCATCAACATTCTTTCAAGTTGGTAAACTCGCATGTGATTCACAAACTCCCCCTCAGCCTTTGCAATTGAAGTTTGGTAGTAAGAAAATGCAGAGAAGATGATATGCGAAAGTTGATCTTTTTGATAGATAAGTTAAACTATTACACAAGTCACCTATATATACTAAACTATCTAACCACTGAGCAGCTTTGATGACGTCAGGGTTGATAGTGACAGGAAACTATATGTAACTAACTACAAACACTGCTAATACTAACTATCAGTGCTTAGCACTGTTACATTGATTATCTAACTAATAACTAAGCTCTGATCTCTATCCTCTGATCTTTGTAACTCTGGCAGACCTTTGCAACTTTGTGAAGACAGATGATAGGAGAGCAGTCTTTAGGGAAAGCAGTGTATGTACAACAGAGGTTGTAACCTCTGATAGTTTAACCAAAGCTCGGATAGTGTTATTTGGCTTTGTATCATCTGTTCCTTTCATAGGGTTCAATCCCAACAATCTCCCTGTGGAACAGATGATGCCAAACACTTTATTCTAGGTTTTTATTCCTCAAGAAGAAATCTCTTATTTGACCTTTGAACTGAAGTTCAAAGTTAAGAGATTCTATGTCATCAGCATCCTTCTCTAGCTCTAAACATAATAATTCTTGGAAGTCTTCTACTGTAAGCTCATAAGCAGTTTCCATAGATAGTTTAGTGGCATCACCATCAGACTTGAGCAGTGTTAATTCATGGGTATCTTTGTCGACCTTCCACTTTAGAATTTTTGGGTCTGAAGGTTTTCTTGAAGGAGCTTTTATTGCTGAGGATTTAGAAGGAGCTATTTGTGATAAATCTTTAGCCAGCTTGGCACTTGAATCATCTGTTGGATGATCAATCATGTTCTGTATACCTTCTTTGATAAATGTATCCTCAAACTCTTTGTCAGTCTTTTCAGACATATCCCCTTGCTTTTTCCTGTGTAACAGGGCAAGTGTGGAATGGGCAGATGTTGTACTGGACTTTTTGGAGAGTTGAGCTCTGAGAATAGCATCTTCTTTTGAATAATCAGGTTTAGGAGGCATGGATGGATCCTTTTTCCTCCTCTCTTTCAAATTTTTGTAAGTGTCTATCACCCTGACCTCACCCCATCTCATCACTTGGTTCTTTGAACCATAATGATTCTGAATCAGTTCATTTTTCATTCTCTTCAACTTTAAGTCTCTTTCAGACATATCTTTCTTGTATAAATCCCAGTTGGGAGGAGTTGGCTTTTTAAGAGGATCTTTCAACATTTCTTGCATTCTGTTGATTTCTTCTCTTAGCTCATCTATGCTCCAATCGCTTAACTGTGCCCTTGTTGCCTTATACATCTTCTTCTCCATGACATACTCAATGAGTTCACTTTTAAGTAGCTTATCTTCCCTTTTTGACAACTGGTTGCTCAGGTTCTTTACAAAGTTTTGTAAAATGCTAGCTTTACTTAGTTGAAAGGACATGGCAATTTGTGTTTCCCTATCATCTTTACCAGCTGATTCTCTTTTGGCAATATCTTCTGCTTGCTTCCGTTTCAATTTCAGGTAATCATCAATATTTGCAGGTCTTGGATAGCCATCAAGGGATAGGATTGTTCTTTTGTCAGGGTCTTCCTCTGAATAGAAACTTAGGATCTCTTCCCTGACTGCTGGTAAATCAAGAGGATACAACTTTACTATAGGAGTGACTTCAAGAGTTGAAGATGTTGTAACCACTGATGTGGAGGTCACTGGTTTTGATGATAGTGGAAGAGGTGCAGAGATCTCATCATCATTGATCGCTTTTGTGACTTTTCTCATTTTGAACCTTAAAGTGGGTGATGGTGTTAGTGGGATCTTAGGAGGTGTGGATAATGGATGAGTTGATGTGGGAAATGTGATCATGGCAGTGGACAGAGTTGCATCTGTTGCAACCTCTGCTGTATCAATAGATGTTGAAACAACAGGTGCTGTAACATCTGCTTGTGTGGATGTGGGTTGTGGTTTTGAAGAAGTGATAGGTTTTTGAGAGACGAAGGTTTTAATGGTTTGACTGGTTGCAAGCTTAGTTTTAGGAGGTGTGGATGTTGGTTGCCTGGCTTTTCTAGCAGGTAACCTTTTTGATGAAGTACCAACCTCTCCTTTTTCTTTTTGCTGTTCAATCTTTTCCTCAACCAACACTCTACTCTCCTCGATCACTGTCTTCTTGTGACTAGCCCTTGCCTTGGCCACAATTTCATCAGTTAAATCTATCTTCTTTGAACCATCAGGCCTTGGAATATTTAAAGTAGGTCTGGCCTTATCATCATCTATTTTCAGCTTTTTGTTTCCCAAAGGTTTCTCCCCCCTTTTGGCTTCATCTGTTGTAACAAAGATAACCGTTGGAGGTGCATGGCCAGTGGTTGTGAGTAGATGAGCTTTGATGGCTTTAATGTCTGCTGCAGTGTCTTGATACCTTGATTCAACCATGTTTCTAACATCATTCATCTGGTGCTTGTGTTGTAGTTCCAAATAATGTTGTTGATGTTGAAACAGAGGGTTAAGAGCTTCTTTGAGATCAGCAGTGGATAGAACAGAGGGTTTACTTTTTGTAGCTATCATCTGCTTCAGTAAACTTTTGGTTTCATCAACAGAATTTTCTATCCTTGTCACTCTCTCCGTCAAATCCTGGTATTTTAGCTCATCACCTAATTTAATAGGATCATCTGAACTCCTACCTGAAATGGTAGTTGTATATATGGTATCATCAGCAGTGGTTTTAGTGCCAGCTTCAACCGTAGATGCCCCTTTGTCTTGGAATCGGGGACTTCCCACAACAGAGGTAACAGTTGTTGCCTCAACAGTGGTTGCCTTCAACCAAGTCTTAGTAATGAAACCACTGTCCAACCGAGAACTCGGCAGTTCAGCGATTGTAGTGGCTGCTTGAGTTGAACTATCACCAAGGGTTACATGGAACCCAAGGGATGTAGCCTCTTCATGTGCTGATGGGCTAGCAAAGAATAAGGAATCAGACCCAGCCTCTTGTGGAAGTATATTCTCAGTGATGGGTTGGTGAGAAGTGCTGGGTAAAGTCTGCTCTAGTTCTATTGCATTCAGCAATGGGACAATGGTAGGTGGGAGGGATTTGATAGGAGAAAGGATTCGTGCAGAAAGAGACATTGCCCTAGGAGAGGGGCTTTGGAATATGGAACCAAGTGGATCCAAATTCTCATAAGTAGGGGTCCCTGTGCTTGCAACCTTTTCTGTTTGTGAGGAGGAAGGAGGAGTTTCAAAGCCGGTTGGAGATCTATGAACCATCTGCTGTGAAGAAGTAGCAGCAGTGGCTTGTGACTTTGGTGCTGTCACTGGGTTAACCTCTGGGATCTCATCTTCCAGAGGACCCTTTTTGGGTTTGGTGGGCTTTTTGGAAATTGTTTTGGTTTTCTTTTTGGAGATTTTTGGTGTGGGCTTCAGAGCAGCGGTTGTGGTGCCCTGATCACCAAGAGTAGTGGGCTCAGTAGCAAGAGGTTGAGTTTGAACATTTTGTTCAGGTAAAACTTGCTCAGTCTCCTCTACTTGTGTTTTTGCAACTTTATCTTGGTTTGTTATTCTGGTGAAGGTTTCATGAGTGAGGCAGCCTTGTTTAGTCACAGCGCCTTTTTTACTTTCAGGACCTTTGATTTGATCTTGTAAGTAAACACTCAGAAAACATGGATGAATCAAAAAAGCTTTTCTTTTTGCAATATTTTGAAAGTAATTCACAAGATCATTAAACAGTATCTAGAAGTAGTTAAAATCTGTGTCAGTTAAAATTGCATACCCCAGATATTGCATGTTCAATGGAATTTCATTGAAAGCAGTGGTTTTTGCTGAGAGACAAGTTAGAATTGTGTGAAAGAAAATCGCATCTCAGCAGGAAAGTTAGGTTTAAAGATGGTCATACCTTTCATCTGGCCTACATAACCTCTTTCCAGAAACTCTGCTTGGATCTCATTTTGGGGAAATGACACAGGGTGTTCTTTGTCATTTAACTTGAAAACTTGAGAGATCAATTGGGGGCTAATTTACATCAACACTACCCCCACTCTTGAGATTATTGTATAAGGAACACCAGCAGTAGTTGGGTGAACCTTAGCATTATTCCAGAAGTCACGAAGAGAATCAATGTAAATTGGGGCTTTGACTTCTAACATGTGCTTGAATTTCGACTTTTTCAAAATTCGAATCATGGGACGATAGCGAGTATTTGCGTCGTTTGCTTCAAGTATAGCGATGTAATTATGTGGGGTTTTGATTATGAGAGTGTAGGGTTGAAGTTCAGGTTGCAATTTTGCTTTGGATTTCGCTTTGGGTGCCATGATTTGAGAGAAAATTGTTTTGATATTTTTGAAATCGACACAGTTTAGGTTAAACACTGGTGAGGAATAAAACAGGGTTTTTATAGGGTTTTGAAAAAGTGATGATGACATGGCATCTGTTGCAAGATCTGATGGCTGACATCTGGCCAAGCATCAAATCTTTTCCTTTCCATTTTAAGAATAGGGTTTTATCTATTTTACCTCTAGTAAACCCAATGGATAAGAGAAAGGTGGATAGAGTTTCATACCAGGTTCTTGGTGCTTGCTTCAAGCCATACAATGCTTTGTTGATCTTGTAGACATGATCAGGATGGAATGCATCTTCAAAACCTGGAGGTTGACAGACATACACCTCTTCTTTGATTTTTCCATACAAAAATGCACTCTTTATATCCATTTGATACACTTTGATGTTGTGGTTGGCAGCAAAGGCTAAGAACAGGCGAATAGCTTCCAACCTTGCTACAGGAGCAAAAGTCTCATCATAGTCTATACCTTCTTCCTGTCTGTAACCTTGAACCATGAGCCTTGCTTTGTTTTTGACAACAATACCCCTTTCATCAGTTTTGTTCTTGAAGACCCACTTTATGCCAATTGGACTTACATCTTTTGGCAGTGGCACAAGCTCCCAAACTTGTTGTCTCTTGAACTGAAGGAGTTCTTCTTGCATGGCTTCTACCCAGCTGTTGTCTTTCAGTGACTCTTGATACTTGACTGGCTGTGTGAGTGATAGAAAACCAACAAAAAGACAAATATTTTGGGATTGGCTCCGTGTGAGCACCCCAGATTTGATGTTGCCAATAACTTGATCTGCTGGATGGCTTTTGAGATAAATCAAATCACCTTGGTATGGAGCAATAGCATTTTGAGGTGATGGCTGCAAATGTGTATCATCTGAGCTAACCTCTGCTGGTGAATTTTAAGTATCAGCCTCTGATGTAAATGGAGGTGGTGGTATTGGGGGCATAGAGGTAACACTCTGATGATTTTTGTCCCAATGTAGGACTTTTATCAACAGATGTTTGATTTTGTGAACTGACAGAGGTTTGAGGATCAACCACTGTTGACCCAGAAGTGGTAGAGTTTACACAAGAGCTTGTAGCACCTGATCCTCTGTTGGAAGAATAAACTTTTGTTTGTGAAAGCACACAGTCATATTCTTGATCTTGATCTTCTCCAGATGGTTGTGGTGTACCTGCATTGTCTAGCTTGATAGAAACATCAGCAAATGTGAATTTATCTAAATCAAAAAGCTCTGCAGGATTTGCTGGTATTTTCAGTGATGAAAGTTCATTGAACTTCACATTCAAAGTTTCTTCAACACACTTGGTCCTAGAGTTAAAAACTCTGTAGGCTTTAGCAGTGATTGAGTATCCAAGAAAATAACCATAGTCAATTTTGGCTGCAAACTTAGATATAGAATCTTTTAAGTTCAAAATGAAGCATGGACGGCCAAAAACTTTAAAATAGGAAATCAGAGGTTTGATTTTATACAAAATCTCATAGGCAGTCTTTTGATGCCTGGGGTTAATCAAAACTCTGTTTTGAACATAGCAAGCAGTGTTTACAGCCTGTGCCCAGAAAGACAAGGGTAAACCAGAGTCTGCTAGCATAGTTCTTGCTGATTAATTAAAGTTCTATTTTCCTTTCAACCACCCCATTTTGCTCTGGAGTTCTTGGAATGCTATATTGTCTAACAATTCCTTTTGACTCACAAAAAGCATCCAACTCCCTATTTTTAAACTCCGTTCCATTGTCACTCCTAAAGATTTTTACTGGAAGATCAAATTGCATTTCTACTTGTTTAACAAAGTTTTGCAAAATGCCTGCAGTTTCATCCTTAGAGTGGAGAAAGAAAGCCCATGTAAACCTAGAGAAATCATCAACTATCACTAGGCAATACCTTTTGTGTTTAAGCTCATAATTTGCACTGGGCCAAACATGTCCATGTGAAGCAATTGTAAACACTGGCTTGTTTTGGACTCTTCAATTGATTTGAAAGAACTTTTATGTAGTTTTCTTTTAAACAGGAAATACAATGTTCTTCACAGGAAAATTGCTTGTGAGGCAAGCCTCTTACAAGACTTTGTTTTGAGAGTGTGATGATAGTTTTAAGATTTGTGTGTCCAAGTCGTCGATGTCACACCCCGACCCGCAGCGGAATAAGAGTCGGGGCATAATTGGGTTATCACCAAAGCTCATGATGTTTACTAAAATGTTTCATATTTATTAAATTCAAATTACAACTTAAATATCCAAAACAAAATTCATACAATTATAAGAAAATGAAACTATTCAATTTTTCCAAAGCTTAAACTTGTTTATTCTTCTGGGCCTTCCTATGTGTTTCTTGTCTCAGCTGGATCACCTGTATCATGTGTAAAACGGGGGATATTTTGGGTCAACAAAAGTTGACGAGTGAACCTTGATAAAACATTGTTACAAATTTCTTGTTTTATTTAATGAGGAAAATTTGTGCAATAATCACATGTGAGCAAACATATATAAATAAACAAACACAAACCACTTTGGGTGAGTATATGATATGAATGATGATGAATGTGAGATCAAGGCTCAATCAGACGGAGCCGATCTTATGAGGCACCTGATGCTCAACCCGTCTCCCACGGGGAACTGATGGGCCTAATGAAATGCGTGCACTGAAAATGATAAAACCAATCTACATATAATCCACACAACAATTGATACACATTTGATACACATTTGACCACGGATATGATGTATGCACAAGTGTTTATATATATAATAAAAGAATTATACGACACATGATACACCCAAAACATGATTAAAACGGGGAATTGGTAGAGATTCACTCACGATGGGTGCGTTCTTTGATGATGATGAAGGCGCACGAATTTATGATTCGATTGACGAGGGAAGAACTAACCTAGATAATAACAAAATGATTCGATAAATAAATAAACTTTAGTTGAGATTAATATTTTTAATTAGTGCTCTTAAATGGGATTTTTAGATTTATTTTTGTGAGTTTAAGGAAATTTTCTAACCTTAATAATCTTATTTTTAAGTATTTTTAAATAATTTTCTAATTAAATAAATATAAAAAGAAATAAAAAAAAGTTGACTTTTTGACCGTTGACCGGGTCTTGACCGGTCAGACTGTATTTTTATATGCGCTAAGTGAGGTTCGAACTCGGGACCTCTCGTATACGTGCACGCAGCTCTACCAACTGAGCTACGTGTCTAACCCGAAATATTCTCTGTTTTAATTATATTTATATACTAATTAATTTTAAACTTATTTGGTTTTTATTAAAAATGATTTATATGGCCGAACCGGTTGCAGGGACCCGGAGTCGAACTCGGGTCCTTCGGTTCGAGTGCGCACAGCCCAACCAGTTGGGCTGTGTGTCTAATCTGTTTAACTAATGGATTATATTACTCTTATAAACGTTATGTGACTTGTTCTGATTCAGTTCTAAAAATGTTGGTTTTAATTCTGAAAGTCGGTACGTGTGCGATTCGAACTCGGGACGTGCGTGTTATATTTACACACAGTCCACCGCTGGACTGTGTGTCTAACCCGTTTAATTATCTGGTTTTAATTATATTAATACACAACTCAACTTCGTCTTCTTCATTTATAAGAACTCAGAAACAGTGGAGCCGACTGTTTGTTTAATTGGCCAACAACACTTATAATTTGATTGAATTGGAATAGAAAAAGAAGAATAAGGATTATGATGTACCAACTCAGAGTGGTTTCTTCAATTTCCGGCAAGAGTCGGCTTCTAATTTTGCGATTTCCGGCTGTATGAACTGTTTTAACAGTTTTGATTATTGGTTTGAACGATTAAAGTATAAATTAATAGATAGCAGAGAAGTTTAGACAGTTATACCGACCGATGAATGAATGCGGTTTTCTGTCTAGCGATTCGGCAGGATTCCGGCGAAAATGAAAATCTCTGACGACGTGCTCTGGAAGAATCAAAGCTTCGAAAAAGTGTGCGGTTCTGAGCGAAAGGATTTCCAGAAGATTGAGTGGGTATTTATAGGGAAGAACTGGATGAATTGTGTCCGATTTTGAGTCTTGATTCGCGGTCAAAGGTTTTCCGACGGTTATGACCGAAATTGACGGTTAGGCATCGGTTATAATTGATGTCGTAGTCTGTTATCGCATTGTAGTCAAAAGGGAAAGGCCACATTTGCGGAGTTTTGGTTTTACTCCGGCGTTTCCGCGTTCTGAGCGCGCTGATGTCCGGTTTTGATTTTCTGGTTTTACCTTAAGTGTTATTTGTTTCCTTGTTTATCACAAGTGAAGTGTGTGGCGGAGCGGTGTGTTTGTGTGTTTGGGTTTGTGGGTGACCCGGGTTCGAAACCCGGCGTCTCCATTATTTTTTTAATTCACTATTTTTTTGTTATTTGATAATTATGGTTTAAAATTCTAATATATATATTAATTATGTATTGTTTAAAATTTATCTGAGCAATAAATACGCAACGAAAAATTATAACTGAGTATTTGATTAATAAACGAAGCGGGTTTGGAAACCCGTTTTTCGACGAATGTTACAGTCGATGCCATAACTCAGTCTCTTTGCTAGAAGCAACTGAGAATAAGCATGTTCCAGACATAGGATTGTCTTTTAGCATATCTACCACATACACATTCCCACTTCTGTGTGCAGTGAGTTGTGCTTTGCTCTCAGCAATGATTTGATCAATCTTTTTAACAACCTCTGGTCCCACAATTTAACAAGTTTTCTTAGTGAACTCTACATCCTGTCATGTGCCTGGAACCTCCACTGTCTACATACCATAAGCTATCAAGGCAAGTAGAGGGTCCCTGGACATCAAGTAAATAGATCAGTTAAGATAGATCTCCAAAGCCAAAATGGCTTTGGATGGGGTCACAGATGGTTCTTCCTTAAGCTTAGGACAATGGTCAGTGTTTTGGACATTTACTTGTAACATCTGCTCTTGACCATTTCCTATCAGATGATTGTATCCATAAGGGTGCCTGTTTACTTTTTGCTTTGAAGGTTTTTTGTAACCTTCATAAGCGTGAGGAACCCTTTTATAAGCAGGTTGGCCATACCCTCTTGGAAATAAGTTTGATGGAGGAGCATCTGTCACTTGCACCTCTCTGGGAACAGAGATTTTGTTTAGTGCTTTTGTAATAGATATTTCAATTGGTTCAAAACTCTGCTTAGATTTATTTCCAGCAGAACTTGAACCTTCTCTTTCTAGTGCTTTTTCCTTGATATCTTTTTACCTTTTCTCATAGTTTTTGAGATAGGCACACTCTTGAGTTAAGTGATTTGTTTTGTTGCAGATGGTGCATCTTGAAGAATTTTTTATAACACAAATTTTGTTAATGTCATAGGATTTTTAAAAGAAAACAATCTGTAGCCACATGATTTCTTTTTTCACAAAATTCACAAAACAAGTTTTTAATCTTTAATCTTCTTTTCTTATCAGACTTTTTATCAGCAGTGGTTGTGACCTCTGCTGGTACAATATTTGATAGGGATCACCAGTGCTTTTGGGGCTTTAATACCATCAGAGGTTGTAAAGTCCATTGGCTTAAAGTTTTCTAAAATATCACATTCATCTAACCAGGTTGGTTTAGACTGATGTTTTTCAATTTCTTTATTTTTTGTTGAAACCTCTGATTTTTCCAAAACAATTTTGTTTCCAGCTTTATCTGTGATTTTTATTTCTTCACCAGCCAAATTTGTAGGGACTGTTTCAACCAACTCAGAATCAATTCCAGCAACATTTTTCTCATTTTGGTCATAGGTTCTAAAACCTACACCAAACTTAATGTTGCTCTTGATCTGAGCATCAAGCATAATCTCATAACCTTTACAGGACTCAACCCATTTTTCACAAGTGATTTAAGTTTCTTCTAACTCCTTTTTACACACTTGGTATTTTCTACCATAGTTTGGAGTTGGTCCTTGGTTATGCTTGATTCATGTCTCAGGCTACTCATTTCAGAATCTTTTTCACTTAACTTTGATTTTAACTATTTAATCAGTTTTTCAAAATTAAGTTCATCTTCTAAAATTTTGTTCCTCAGGTTTTCATTCACCTGCTTAATGTTTGCAAAAGCAATGATGCATTTGTCAGAACATAGATCTTTAAGGATCTGAGGTGATACCTTTGTAGCAGCCATGAGAGCACAATCACACTCATCTTCACACACATCAACATTCCATGGGTCAGCAGGAGAGTTCTTTTCCTTATCAGCAGCATTTTCCTTTTCTTCACTTGAAACCACTGTTTCATCACAAACTTGAACCTCATCAGTTTTGACACTAACTCCACAGATTCTACACCTTCAGCAATTATCTCTAAGGCCGTTAAACAAAATTCTTGTTCAACATCATTTTTGGCCATTAAAGCAAAGTTCTCATCAGTCAAATCCTCAGGCAAACTACTCCATTCAACATAACTTTGTGTGAAAAAGCTCTGTTGACCAACCTCTGTTGGACTAGCAGTGGTTTGAGCAGGTTGTGTTACAATGGGTACTTCTTGTACATGCACTTGAGGATGTGATGGTGCCTGAACATATTGAATTTGTGGAGCAGTGGATTGAACATAATGCACTGGAACAGTAGTAGCAGGATGTGCAAAGTGGGCAGTGTTTTGAACATGTTGAGCAGGGGTATATTGGGAATAATGAGCAGTGTTTTGTGTGTGCTGAGGTCTAGGGCCAGGATGAGTCACTATTGGTCCAGAATTTTGAGACCTGCATTCTCTGGCAAAGTGTCCTAACCTATTGCACTTATAACACTTGACTTTTGATTTATCCAGCCCAACCTTCAACCCCCCATGCAATCCTAGGAATTTTCTACCAGTCTTCTTATAGAATTTACTAGCCCTAACACTCAATAGGGCCAGTTGGTGCAAAATAATTATTTCTTCAAGATCAGAAGGTTCAAAGTGTTGCAAGTCATTCAGCTCAAAGGATAGATTATAAGAGGTTTGGCTTTCCCCACTAGCAGTGAAAGCATAGTTGCCAAATGAAATATTCATTTCGTTTGAGCAACGACGGTTTGAACAAGGATCCAGAGTTGGCATCCTGTGTGTTTTGAGACATTTTCAGTTGATTTTACACAGATTTCTGTTTTAAAAACTTTGAACGTAATAAAACTCTTTTTATCAAGAAAAAACAACCAAACTAATTAGCAGAGAGCTGATCTGTTCGAATCAAATCGATTGTTAGATCGAATTTGATGAATCAAGCTCTGATAGCAATTGTTAGGATATGAGTTTGAATTACTTGTAGTTTTTGTTTCAAAAATGGAAAATGAATGAATTAAAAGAGATTTACAGCGGAAGTAAATGGAAAACTTTTACTACAAGCAATGGTCGTTTGTTTTCATCATCAACATGCTTTCAAGTTAGTAAACTCGCATGTGATTCACAAACTCCCCTTCAGCCTTTGCAATTGAAGTTTGGTAGTAAGAAAATGTAGAGAAGATGATATGCGAAAGGTGATCTTTTTGATAGATAAGTTAAACTGTTACACAAGTCACCTATTTATACTAAACTATCTAACCACTGAGCATCTTTGATGACGTCAGGGTTGATAGTGACAGGAAACTATATGTAACTAACTACAAACACTGCTAATACTAACTATCAGTGCTAAGCACTGTTACATTGATTATCTAACTAATGACTTAGCTCTGATCTCTATCCTCTGATCTTTGTAACTCTGGCAGACCTTTGCAACTTTGTGAAGACAAATGATAGAAGAGCAGTCCTTAGGGAAAGCAGTGTATTTACAACAGAGGTTGTAACCTCTGATAGTTTAACCAAAGCTCGGATAGTGTTATTTGGCTTTGTATCATCTGTTCCTTTCATAGGGTTCAATCCCAACAATAATACCTTAGTTATTCATAAAATACATTAAAATAACACCACAACCCGTCACCTTTGAACAAAACAAACAAAAACAATATTCTCACCCGGGACAGGTCCTTACGGACCGCAAGGGGAAACCCTTATGGTCCGCAAGGGGTGTCTGGCGGTTCAGAATCATTTTGGCTCGCGAAAATGCACAAATCCACACAACAATCTTTCACCCAATCACCTCTAAACCTCCTTTAAACACCTCCTATCAACCCTAATTCATTCCTTATAAATACCAAGCCTCCTCCAAGCCATTTTCCACTTTCACAACCTTCTAATCTCTCCAAAATCACTCTCAAATTGTTGCAACATCAGAATTTTGGGCAGATTCATACACTCACAAAAAAGTGAGCATAACTTGCTCAAATCTTGTTCATTTTACTTGATTCTTTCTTCTATTTTGTTGGATACACATTGGGATTGAATCCAAGGGTTCTCCATGGAGAATCCATACCTGTAAATGCTCCCAAAGTGTCCAAAACATTCTGTTGTGTTTCAAATCTTTCAAAACTTGTTTAAACTTACCGTTTCTTTATCCAATCTTGTGTTCTTGAGCTCCTAATCAAAGCTATGATTAGTGAGACTAACCAAGGTTGTTTTCCATGTAAACAAGAGTGTTTAAACACTCCAAACTTTCTATTTTCATAGAGCTTTAAGCTCACAAGTGATGCAATTCATGAACTTGTTCATGTGTGTCCACCTTGGTTAGCTTGGGCTATCCTAACTTTGAGACCACACATCACTTGATGATTTTCACCATTATCCCAAGTCAGTTTGCTAGATTGAAAGTGTCACAACCCCGACTAGCCATCGACGTGTGTCGACGCATGATCACCGGGTTGTAGTTCACTTGGCTACTTGGTATCATGGTGACACACTTTACATTCTTGTTCATATTATTGTTCTAAGACCCTCCTTGTTACCTATGGTAACTTGTGTAGTGGTGAACATCATGCGAGGTTCCAAAGTGGATGGTTAATCCTCCCACCTCCTACTTGACTTACATGACACCAAGAGGTTCCAAAGTGGATGGTTCATCCTCCCACCTCCCACATGACTAAATATCTATATGTATAATGGACTATAATATAATCCCAAAACCGAACCCTTGATAATGACTAAGTAATCATCTATCGAGTTATTAAGTTTTATCACTAAAGTATGTAGTTTCTTGTCACGATTCTAATAGGTCTCGAACCTATGAAACCATATCAAACCCACTCGGTTATCATAGTGTCAAGAACAAGTACTATATCTTAGTGATTCCTGATCACCGGCATCGTACGACCGTGCCACCTGTGGCACGGCCGTGCAGATTTTGAATCGCTGTTCTGGATAAGATGACGTCACCGGATCGCGGGAACAATGCACGACCGTGCCAATCATAAAAAACCCAACAAAATAGGGCAGAAGCTACTGATCGAAACATTGGGCGATTTTCCTAACTTCTGGGCAATATCTGGGGTCCAAGAGCAGTCTGGAGAATACCGTTTGGAGCCACAAAGTTGCAAGAAGCCTACCTAGCATCCAATCCATCAAATCCTTGCTTGTTTATACTTAACACGTATTTTGAGCTTAGATGCAAGCATTGAGATGATGTTATTATGATTATTGTAGCCTAAGGGCAAAAACATATTGTTTACTTGCTTCATGAACAACCATTAGTATGTTAACTATGTTGTAATGACACTTAGCACTTTTATTGTTAATCCTTGATGATTAGTTTGCAACCTTGTTTGTTGATATTGGATTCTTGATTATAGTTAATTGTCTTGGAAGATTAGTATTTGGTTAGTTAAGATATTTGAAAAAAGAAGGTTAATTAATCACTTATTAGTAAACTTTTAACTAGCTTAAAATGTTTACACCATGAGACTAGAAATGAGTATTGGTTTAATAGGGGTAATTAATATTAATCAAGAGTGTTTTCCCTCATGGAAGGACCTTAACGGGTTAAATGGTGTTGTTGTGAATTCTTGACATAAGTATAATCTTGGTTAGTAATTTAGGCCAAAATTGCTTCCTTGGTGGATTTGTGTTCAAGATTTATAAAATAAACTCGGTTGTGATTTAATCTAGTTTGTGCTTGTCTAGGTAGTTGCATTGTGTTTATGGGTGTCGCTTTCCTTAATTAAGTGCGGTTAGAAAACTCTTAACGGATGACTAACTTATTTTTAGGGGATTTTCATAAACATGTATCAAAAAGGGCGTCAAAGAACAATTTTAGGTGGTTGAAGTGTGTATATCATTTTAACTTTCCGAAGGGTTGTCATGTTAGGATTCCTGAAAGGGATACTAATTGTCTTTTAAAAATAGAAAATTGACCGAGTGTTTTAGTGCCAAAATCGATTTAGTTAACATGTTACGTTTGTTCGTAAAGCAAGGTTATCTTTCTACTTGTTATGCTTTTAAATTATATTGTTTCAAAAATGTATTTTTCCAAACAAATTATCCACATATTTTACCGGTAGTTTAACGACAAAGGTTTAGTACGTTTGCGTCCGACCGCATTTTTGGATCGATACTTGGTTCTTACCGATATTTTACTACATATGTGACGGGGTACACTTTCCTTTCGTGTGTGTTTTAATGTTGAAGTATAAATCATTTCTATTAATTTAAATTTGAAATGTGTGTAAAATCCATTGTACAAATATGTATATATACGCATACGTAACTGGTGGCTTCAAAAAAACAAGTTGGAATGAGGGGCAGTCCAAAATGGAAGATTTTATGGCCCAGTTCAAAGCGTACACCGAGGTGACAGCCAAAAGGCTCGAGCGAAGGAACGTGAAGTGGAAGAACGGGGTTGGTTGAAGAGTGAAAAGAACGAATATAAAGAGTGGTATATAATGACAACCGACGAGCGATTTTACAAAAATAAAAAGAGAAGATCGCGAAAAAGTGGAGTTCTTGGAATTTTTTTTTTTTTGTTATGTTTTTTTTCACTAATTTTAGGTTATGTTTATTTTTTATTTTTTAGGTTATGTTTTTATTTTTTACTTTTTAGGTTTTTTTTTTAACTTATGTAATTTTTGGTTTTTAATATTAATTTTTTTATTTTATATGTTTTTAAATGTTAAAAATCTAGACGAATTTTAAAAAATAAATAAATTAACTAGGTGGGGTAAGGTCATTACCCATTTCCTTGGTTTCATCCTTGGAGGGTTGTCCTAGGACTATGACGTGGCGCCGAGGTGGAGGGTCATCCTCCAACGAGGCCCATCACCCATACCTAGTAGCCTTAGGCGGAAACCATGGGGCAGATGTAACAACCCGATCTTTCGGATTGTTATTCGATTCTCATATTACCGTGTATTTTATTTTTCTATACGTTTTGTACTCTGAGACTATTTATAATGGTTAACACTATCTTAAAATGCATTTTTATATCGCTTAATACTCGTAACGCGAAACGCAAACTCAAATCACGAATAATTATGTTTACTTTATGTTGCTTTATGTGTTATGTGTGCTTTATGTTTTATGGCTTGTACTCGCTCTCGCACGCACAATTCGCCTTATCGCATTTTCTCTGTTAAATTAAAACAAATCAAAATAAATCAAAACAAACCAAAACGCTTAACACACTTAACCTACCTGAAAAAACAAAAATTTCACACGAAAATTTTCGTGCAAAAATTTTTGTGCGAAAATCACAGTTTTCATGCGAAAATTTCAGTTTTTGATGCGAAAATGGCATATTTCATGCGAAATCGGGAATTTTCATGCGAAAATGGGAATTTTCGCACGAAAATATCATCAAACTACCCTCACTCCTCTCCTTCTATAAATACCAACCCTTAGCCATTCATGCTCTCTGCTGACAAACCGCACCAAAAAGTTCTCTAGCTCGTTTTCTCTGTTCCAAGTAAGGAAACTATGTTTTTCACGCGAATCACAACGGTTTCTACAACGATTTTGCATGAGATTATCTCCCATTTCATCTAAAATTCTCTGTTTACAAAAATCTTCATCTTTTTCATAAAACTTCTGATTTTAACTTGGGTTTACACTCAACCGAGTGAATTTGGGCTAGCTTTGGCTGCTCAAAGTTGAAACGTTGTTGTTTCAAGCTCACCGGGTGTTATCCTAACAAAACCGAATTACAAATTGATTTTTACAAAAAAAAAATGGATCAACCCGACTAATGTTTCGTTCACCAAATAGTGGAACGAGGCACTATCGAAACTGTCACGAAATGGACTCGAACCTCATCCGTTTCTGATGAAATTTCAGTTCCGGTTGCACCAAGATGCAAAAATAGTCACTTGTGCAAATTGGACTGGCTCGGATGAATCACTTTGGGTTCGTACGATCCAGTCCGAGTTTCCACAAATGACTCACTCACTCTAAAGACCTCTCTGGCACAAGGTTCGATCAGTGGCCTAAGGCTGGAGGGATGAATACTCGATTTCCCGAAGAATGACGCGAAGACACTCGATTTTGGACACGAAACAGGATTTTCGTTTGAAATTTTGGCACGAAAATTTCCGCACAAAAATTTCCGTGTGAAAACTCATTTCGTGTGAAAATACCTGTTTTTTCTCGCACGACTCTCTGTTTGACTATTTCAGCAACCTGGATGACTGATGCACTTCTGTTTCTACGCGCAGGCTAAACCGACGTTCTTCTCATCTCTAATCACCTCCCGGTGTTTACTGTTACGCACTCATTGTGAGTATACTTGAACCCTTTTTCGCTTTAACGCACTTTTGGGTGTTACATACATTCTCTATCAAACAAACACTACACACAATGCTAAAACACTTTAAACGTAAAACCGCACTCGCATGACTATACGTGAATTACTGAACTGCTATGTGTTAATTGTATGCCTTGAGATTAGCAGACCACCCTTAACATGATAGCAGCTATAGGTTGACCCGCCACCCGTTAGTTCGGGGATTGTTAAGGCTCGCTCTCGCTTTGCTTTACTTGTCTAATTCACAGTTGTGTTGGTTAACTTATTTCGGTATAAATGACATATAGTTTCACTTGATTACGTTAGTGCATACCGGTTTTGCAAATCGCTTTATTACTATTATTATGCTAAACCTGTATGCTCACCTTTACACTATTTGTATTGACTTGTATTTTAACGTATTGAGAGGTTCAGGATTTTCTTACGCTGCAATGGACTTAGGACTTATCTTTAGAAACTCGTAATAAAAATCTAGTTGTCGGACTTGTTTTGTTTGAGAATACTGAAATCTGTAATGACTATGGAATAGATATTTGTTTATTGTATGGGAAATTAACGTATTCAAATATTATCATTAAAAGATAGTTGTTATGGATTCTCTTGAGCAATCTGGAAGGGTCGAATCACTTTGGGTAGTCGATGTCTCAAACCCAGGACACTCCATTTGTTTAAGCCTGCAATCGCTGATTTAAGCATCATCGAGTTTTATTATTATTTATGTGTTTTAATTTGTGAATTTTACGCTTTATCGATTTCTCGTTTTACCGCTTTACGAAATATGCACAACTCGCACTACTCTCGCAATCTCAAAAACGCTAATAAAACACAAAGATAAATTGCAACTCTCATACACGCATACGCTTATGCCCAATGTTACTCGCTATTATTACACCATATCACTCGCTTGCACTACATTTATCTCGCTCACGCGACACATATTGAAAGAATGGTGAATACGTGCAAAATATGTGACTTATGTGCTTATGTGCCTATGTGAATACGTGCTTATGTGTTTACATGATTATTTGCTCATGTGATTATGTGCCTACTTGATTTTGTGCCTTACGTATATATATATTGTACAAAACGCAAATTTTCCAAAATAAAACCCATTATAATCGAATCTCGTCTAAAATCCTTATATGCCGTTCTACAGAAGTCTCGCATTCGCAATGGCATCCATGAGATCTCACACTCGCCGAACGGCACGCAACAATGCTGATAAAAGAATCGCCTCTCTCGTAGCTAAGGAAATGGATAAGGTGATCCCCCAAATTGTCAGCGCAATTCACGCCGCTAGCAGCAATTCCTATGTGGATTCCAAGAGTGAGACACCTAGAACTCCGTTCAGCTTCAAGCAATTCAAAGCCTCCGGTCCGATGACATTTACTGGCGAAGATGGACCCAATAAGATGTTCCAATGGTTCGACTCTATCGAGGTTACCTTTCGCCAAAGTGGATGTCCGGAAAACCTCCTCACTGGGCCACTGGGTATTCCAGTCAAGGGCACTGAACTGGTGGACCGCTGAGTGTCACAGGCACAAAAACGACGATGCTTATGGTTTAGATTGGGATGAGATGAAGGAGCTCATGATTAAGGAGTTTTGACCTTCTCATGAAGTCCAGAAGCTTGAAAATGAATTCTGGAACATCAAGCAAGTTGGGGTGATAACGTAGGTCTCACTGCCAGGTTCAAACAACTCAGTATTATTTGTCCTAGTCAAGTGGACACAACAGAGAAAGCCATCAAGAAATATATCTGTGCACTCCCCGACTGTGTTGTCAGTTTCGTTCAAGCAGCTAGACCGACTACTATCGAAGAAACTTATCAACTCGCTGCTGAGATCAATGACAAGCGAGTCTTGGCTAGAGCTTTCAAGTTCCCAACCAAGAGTCTGAATCAAGCTACTATCTAGCTAAGCGCCAATGCTACTCCGTCTCAAGCCTCCAAGTCAAGCCGCCAGAACCGCAAGTGCAAGGGAAACAACAAGAACTGTGCAGTTGTCGCTAGGGGTGTTCTTCGGGTTATTTTTTTGGGTTTCGGGTTTTTTGGGTCGGGTTGTTCGGGTTTTTGGCTAGGAAAAAGTGACCCGATAACCAACCCATTTAAAGTTCGGGTTGTTCGGGTATGGGTTATTCGGGTTCGGGTTAGTACGGGTCGGGTTGTTCGGTTTTTGGGTTTATATGTAAATGAAAAAAGAACGTTTTTTTTCATAAAATATTATCAAATATATCATGTTGTTAAAGAACTATCATCACAATTCAAACATTATTTAAAAATATGGTATGATAATATTCAAAAGTCTCAAAACTTAATGTTTCAAATACAAAACACTCCAAATCAAATCGTATCTATAAAAAAAAAAGACAACTAATGTTCGGGTTTTTATTCGGGTTTCAAGTTTCGGGTTATTCGGGTCGGGTTGTTCGGGTTTTTGGTTGGGAAAAAGTGACCCGATAACTGACCCATTTAAGGTTCGAGTTGTTCAGGTTTGGGTTGTTCGGGTTCGGGTTTTTCGGTTATTCTCTAATTCGGGTTCGGGTGACTTCAAATTCGGGTCGGTTTTTAGGTTTCGGATAAAAAAGAACAGCCCTAGTCGTCGCACAGCTAAACAACCAGTCTCAACCAGCTGCTACTCCTAATGCACCTCCTGCTAAGCGTGCGTATACTGGTCCTCATCCTCTATGCCCTAAGTGAACTTAAATCATGCAGCTGGAGGCAACTGCCGCTTCTACACCAACTGCAACATATATGGTCATTTCACAGTCAGTTGCCGCACTGGTCCACGTCAGCAAGCTCCTCCTGCTCTCGCAGCACGACCAGCTCCTCTCAAAGCTATGCTAGTCAATCAAGCTCCGTAAGCACCAGCTGCCCAAGCACGTGCGTGCTACACACGTGGTGATCCTAACCACTTCAGCAACGTGTGCCCGCACCGTGTTGTGAAGCAAGAGCCACAACAGCCACAGCCACCACAGCAGCACAGCAGCAGCAGCAACAACCACAGGCTGTGCGTGGAAGAGCCTTCAACATCAACATCAAGCAGGCTCAGAATGACAACAATGTTGTCAATGGTACGTTCCATATTAATGGTACTTATGCTTCTTGCTTATTTGATACTGGAGCCGATTTGAATTCAGAAAGCTTTTAAAATGTAAACGCGCTAACCTCCCAAGGTCCTTCGACGTCTAAATCGCCACTAGAAGAACCATTACCGTTAATTCCGTTCTATGTGATTGTAAACTTGATCTCAACAATCACATTTTCTCGATCAAAACCTCATACCTATGTGGTTAGGTAGTTTTGACATCGTAGTAAGCATGGATTTTCTTCGTGAAAATCGTGTTGAAGTTGTTTACCACGATAAGATGATTCGTTTTCCCCTCCCTAACGGTGATCAGTTGCATGTTTATGGCCAATGTTTTCAGAACCGGATCGGACGTCGAACCGGTCATCATACTGGTTCACTGGTCGGACTAGTTCAACCGGTTGGACCGGATTTAAGAACCGGTTAACATTATAATTATATTATAAATAGTTAATATTTTAAAATTAAAATATACCATAAACTTAATCAAAAACAAACTTATAAAAAACAAAGATATTATTATGTATAAAATTTATTAACTTATTATTATTATTTATAAAAGATATTGTTACTACTTCAAACTTAAGTACATTTATAATATAAACTTTATTAAATTGTTATTTATAATATTATATGATGTAAAAAAAGATATAGATCGGACAACCCGATATTTACCAAATGAAAAAAAGAATTATATATATAATATTTAATAAAGAACAATAAATAATGATGACTTTCTTGGAAATATGCATACAACTGGTATTTTGATTTACTCGATGTTATTATCAAATGCTCTACACATAACTCTTGTACCTTAAATTTCTTCTCATTTCTCTTTCTAGTTCTCCCCCTTATTCTCTATTTTATCTTTCTGGTAAAAAACCTTCTCTTGATTTGTATATTTTGTTCAAGAGATAAGGGGCTAATAATTCATTATTTCACAAAATGAGTCGATGAGTAGGCAAGCTAACTAAGATGAGGGATGATCTAGCGCAAACAAGGTTCAAAAAAAGTAAATTAAATACACTTACCGGTTCGACCGTGGAACCGGTCGGACCGGCCAACCACAAATCACACGAACCGGTCGATTTTTTGAAGGGCTCGTGATTTACAGCAACCGGATCGGTAATATATGCGAACCCCGGTCAAACCGGGCGGACCGGCCGGTCCGATCCGGTCTCAAAAATAGTGTCTATGGCGAAGTGCCTTCGAGATAATTATTGTCGTGTATTCAAGCGAACAAGTACTTGCACAAGGAGTACAACGCTTTCCTAGCCCATATTGTGGAGACGAAAAACGAGGAGAAAACCTTAAAAGATGTACCCATTGTTTGTGAATTTTTGAAAGTTTTTCCTGACGATTTACCCGGTTTACCTCCCACTCGTGATGTTGAATTTCGTATTGATTTAATTCCTCCTGTCGCGAAAGCTCCCTATTGCCTTGCACCATCCAAAATGCACGAACTATTTAGCCAACTTCAAGAGTTACTTGATAAAGGCTTTATTCGCCCGAGCACTTCACCATGGGGTACACCCGTTCTTTTTTGTGAAAAAGAAGGATGGATCGTTCCGAATGTGTATCGATTATAGGGAACTTAACAAGCTTACTATTAAGAATCGTTATCCCATTCCTCGAATCGACGATTTATTTTACCAACTTCAAGGTGCTACCTGTTTTTTGAAGATCGATTTACGTTCCGGTTATCATCAGCTACGTGTGCAAGAACAAGACATTCTGAAAACCGCCTTTCGAACTCGATATGGCCATTATGAATTCGTGGTCATGCCATTTGGTCTCACGAGTGCACCCTGCGGTCTTCATGGATTTTGGCTTAATGAGGTACAATTCCCTAGTCATGTCGTCAACAGTCAAGGAATTCACGTCGATCCCGCGAAGATAGAAGCTGTAAAGAGTTGGATTACACCGAAGACTCCTACCGAAATTCGTTCTTTTCTCGGATTGGCGGGTTACTACCGTCGATTCATCGCCGACTTTTCAAAAATCGTCGTGCTTCTTACCGCTTTAACTCATAAAGATAAACCTTTTGTTTGGGGTTCCGAGCAAGAGGAAGCCTTTCAAACTCTCAAACGTATGCTTTGCAACGATCCTGTACTCGCACTCCCAGACAGAGACGACGATTTTGTCATTTATTGTGATGCCTCTAACCTCGGTCTTGGTTGTGTTCTCATGCAACGAGATAAGGTTATCGCGTATGCGTCTCGAAAACTCAAAATCCACGAGAAGAACTACACTACCCATGATCTCGAACTTGGTGCAGTTGTTTTTGCATTAAAGATATGGCGACACTACCTTTATGGTACAAAGTGTATGGTCTTCACCGACCATAAGAGCTTACAACATATCTTTAATCAGAAAGAACTAAACATGCGCCAACGAAGATGGGTTGAACTTCTCAACGACTATGATTGTGAGATACGCTACAATCTCGGCAAAGCAAATGTTGTAACCGATGCTCTCAGTCGACGAAGCTATGTGCATTGCATTCACAATGTTCGAGCTCAAAATAAACTCGAAACCTTGAGTCGCGACGCTCAGCACGCATGTTTTAATGAGAATTCCTTGCAAGAGGAAATGAAATGTGGTACAGAAACCCAACTTGTAGAGAAATCTGATGGTATCTATTACTATCTCGATCGTATTGGATTCTCAGTCGCAATAATCTCCGAGAGTTATTGATGACTGAAGCTCACAAGTCTCGATTTTCCATTCACCCCGGTGCTGACAAAATGTACCAGGATCTTCGATCTAGGTATTGGTCGCCAGGCATGAAAAAGGATATCGCTCTGTACGTTTCAAAGTGCTTAACTTGTTCGAAAGTTAAAGCCGAGCATCAAAGACCCTCTGGTGTACTCAAGCAACCCGAAATCCCGATGTGGAAATGGGAGAGTATAGCTATGGACTTTGTTACGAAACTTCCTCGCACTTCCTCTGGTCACGATAGCATTTGGGTTATCGTGGATCGCCTTACTAAATCAGCTCATTTTATTGCCATATGAGAAGACTTTAAGATAGAACGATTAGCACAAATCTACACCGACGAAGTTATTTATCGATACGGGACGCCTCGTGATATCATCTCCGACCGTGACACTCGCTTCACCTCGCGTCTCTAGGAGACAATCCAATCTGCACTCAGTACTAAACTAAATCTCAGTACCGCGTTCCATCCTCAGACCGACGGTCAGACCGAGCGCACGATTCGCACCCTCGAAGACATGCTTCGGTCGTGTGTCATAGATTTCGATGGTAATTGGGATACGCATTTACCTTGAATAAAATTTTCGTACAATAACAGTTATCATACTAGTATTCAAATGGAACCATTTGAGGCACTATACGGTAGAAGATGTCGATCACCTATTGTCTGGCACGAGATCGGAGAAGCACGGATCACGGGTCCCGAGTTAATTCCAGAGACGACAGACAAAATTCTCCAAATCAAAGACAATCTTCTGAAAGCTCGGAGTCGTCAAAAGAGTTACGCCGATAAACGCCGCAAACCCATACAGTTCGAAGTGGGAGATCACGTTCAGTTAAAGGTTTCACCTTGGAAAGGAGTGATCCGTTTCGGAAAGAAAGGGAAACTAGCGCCACGATACGTGGGTCCCTTTAAGATTCTGGAAAGAATTTGCAAAGTGACCTACCGACTAGAATTACCAGAAGAACTCAGCAACGTGCATCCGACTTTCCACGTCTCAAACCTCAGAAAATGCCTAGCTGAAGAAAATCTTCATGTACCTCTCGAAGACTTGCAAATCAAACGAGACTCTGCATTTCGTGGAAAAGCCAGTAGAAATCATGGATCGAGAGGTCAAGAAACTTCGACGCTCACGCGTTCCTATTGTGAAAGTCCGATGGGAAGTCAAAAGTAGCGCCAAGTTCACTTGGGAACTCGAAAGTGATATGAAAGCTAAATATCCACATATCTTTGTTACGTCAACTACTTAAATTTCGGGACGAAATTTCCTAAAGTAGGGGTGACTGTAACAACCCGATCTTTCGGATTGTTATCCGATTCCCTTATTACCGTAAATTTTATTTTCCTACGTTTTGTACTCCGAGATTATTTATAATGGTTAACACTATCTTAAAACGCATTTTTATATTGCTTAATCATTACTCCTAAATCGCTTAATACTCATAACACGCAACGCAAACTCAAATCTCGGTTAATTATGTTTACTTTATGTTGCTTTATGTGTTATGTGTGCTTTATGTTTTATGGCTTGTACTCGCTCTCAAACGCTCTCGCTCACACAATTCGCCCTATCGCATTTTCTCTGTTAAATCAAAATAAATCAAAACAAACCAAAACGCTTAACACACTTAACCTACCTAAAAAAGGAAAAAAAAAATTTCGCCCGAAAATTTTGGTGCGAAATCACAGTTTTCATGCGAAAATTTCTGTTTTTGATGCGAAAATGGCATATTTCATGCGAAAATGGGAATTTTCGCACGAAAATATCATCAAACTACCCTCACTCCTCTTCTTCTATAAATACCAACCCTTAGCCATTCATGCTCTCTGCTGACAATCCGCACCAAAAAGCTCTCTAACTCTTTTTCTCTGTTTCAAGTAAGAAGACTACGTTTTTCACACGAATCACAATGGTTTCTACAATGATTTTGCACAAAATTATCTCTGATTTCATCTAAAATTCTCTGTTTACGAAAACTTTTATCTTTTTCATAAAACTTCTGATTTTAACTTGGGTTTACACTCAACCGAGTGAATTTGGGCTAGCTTTGGCTGCTCAAAGTTGAAACGTTATTGTTTCAAGCTCACCGGGTAACCGATTTACGAATCGATTTTTACACAAAAACGGATCAACCCGACTAATGTTTCATTCACCAAATAGTGGAACGAGGCGCTATCGAAACCGTCACGAAATGGACTCGAACCACATCTGTTTCTGATGAAATTTCAGTTCCGGTTGCACCAAAATGCAAGAACAATCACTTGTGCAAACTGGACCGGCTCGGACGAATCACTTCGGGTTCGTACGATCCTGTCCGAGTTTCCACAAATGACTCACTCGCTCTAAAGACCTCTCCGGCACAAGGTTCGATCAGTGGCCTAAGGCTGGAGGGATGAATACTCGATTTCCCGAAGAATGACGCGAAGACAATCGAATTTGGACACGAAACAGGATTTTCGTTTGAATATTTCCGCGTGAAAACTCATTTCGTGCGATTTTCTAGCACGACTCTCCGTTTTGACCGTTTCAGCAACTTGGAAGACTAATGCACTTCTGTTTCTACGCGTAGGCTAAACCGACGTTTTTCTCATCTCTAATCACCTCCCGGTGTTTGCTGTACGCACTCATTGTGAGTATACTTGAACCTCGCTTTAACGCACTTTTGGGTGTTACATACGTTCTCTATCAAACAAACACTACACACAGTGCTAAAACGCTTTAAACGCAAAACCGCTCTTGTATGACTATACGTGAAATACTGAACTACTCTGTGTTAATTGTATGCCTTGAGATTTGCAGACCACCCTTAACATGATAGCAGCTATAGGTTGACCCGCCACCCGTTAGTTCGGGGGTTGTTAAGGCTCGCTCTCGCTTTGCTTTACTTGTCTCAGTCGCGGTTGTGTTGGTTAGCTTATTTCGGTATAGATGACATATAGTTTCACTTGATTACGTTAGTGCATGCCGGTTTCGCAATCGCTTTATTACTATTATTATGCTAAACCCGTGTGCTCACATTTACATTATTTGTATTGACTTGTATTTTAACGTATGTGACAGGTTGAGGATTTTCTTACGCTGCAATGGACTTAGGAATTATCTTTAGAAACTTATAATAAAAATCTAGTTGTGGGACTTGTTTTGTTTGAGAATACTTAAATCTGTAATGACTATGGAATGGATATTTGTTGATTGTATTGGAAATTAACGCATGTAAATATTGTCATTTAAAGATAGTTGTTATGGATTCTCTCGAGCAATCTGGTTCGTTTAGTGCCGCACCCCGATGATTCCGCCATCGGTGGGGGTGTGACAATGAGGGGGTGCCTTTTTTTAGATCTGATAGAGGAGAGAGGAGGTGCTTTTGTTTAGATCTGAAAATGTTGTCTAGAGGTTGAAGTCTTCAACTAAGTGTGATTAGAAGCTGTAAGCAAAGCTGTGATTGGAACCTAAGAAGTAATATTGATGTCGTGTAGAAAATTAATTTGCTGCACATCTCAGCCCGCACAATGATCATGTCCATCGAGTTATTACAATGAAAGGTTAAGGCCCACAAGAAAAAAATACAAAGGCCTATGAGATAAATTGTTGACTGGAGTTAAAAGAGAGAGAGAGAGAGAGAGAGAGCAACCCGAACCAAAAAAGGGGGACGAAGCTTTTGATGTTTTGTTTCATTTTAGTGCTATCTGACTAGAACCGTGTTTTTTCGACATTCGGGTTTTATTTCTTTGTTTTGGTTCATGAATTTATGTGAAACAGTTATGTTAGCTTCTATGATTTAATGGTTTGTTTATGTGATTCTATTTTTATACCGATTCAATCTGAAAAATATTAGATTGTTAGTAAACTTGATCAATTTATTAACTTTTATAATAAAGTTCAATCGATTTTTAAAACTCTAATAAAGTTTTAATTTCTGACACTAGGAAGAAAATAATATTTTGAGCTTATCTATGAACCCAAACTATTATAGAATTACATAATATAATTAAACATTCCGAACGGCGTGAGTTTAGAGTAGCAGGTTGGCTTTAATCAACGAATGGCGTTTGGTTAGCCATTAGATAGAATGGATGTCCGAACTGCGTGACGTCTAGTGTCCATACAAACTATTATTTAAAACAAGATCATTGCACCGTGACCGTTAATGATCGTGAACCGAATCAAGAAATTTCCCTGTTGTTGAAATTAGTTTTTAACATCTAAATTTTCCAACCACTTTAATTAGCTTTTTTTACATTAAATTAAAATCCCCCTTTCAAAACAATCGTGTCCGGATAAAATCTTTTTGGCATAACTAATTAATCTGTATCCGTACGGACACGAACCTGACTTCTATTCATACTATTTTTAGTGTGTCTAAGTAGGTTTATTTATATTTATTTTCTGGATTCGACACCCAACGATTATATCGTTCTTTGTTGATTATTTTTTATTACGATCGTGTCTTAAGAGTATGATTTTGAACAAAGTTAATCGTAAATTGACACAATAAGTTTACTATAGAAGCATGTTAACTCGTTAAGAATGTGTAATTCTTAAATCCATGAAGTGATGTTGATAGAAGTAGTGTGTATAGTGATTGATTAGAGTGGTTGTGACAAGGTGACTAGGGGTGGTGCTAGCCGTGGTCCCCAACAAACCTACGAATCGCTTCATATGATTTTTCGATGACTTTTTTTTTTGTAGAAACGTAAGGTTCTAAAGGTTTATAATCCAGGTGCTTCTTACCACTAGGCGGTTTTTAGGGTTGAACCGTGGCTTGAAGGCAATCGCAGTGATGATTGTCGGGAATGCAAAAGATGTCCATTCATCATTTAAGTTGCTCTGGTGGGGCTGGGACATCAAATACGATATTGCGTCTTTTTGCTTTTCTTTGTTTTTAAAAAGACGGGTATAATAATAATTTAACAAAACTCTTTAGATTTTTTACGTGAGTAAGTAAAAATACCAAAAAATAACAAGGCAATTATTACTCATTCATCAAAAATTGGATTGATTTGGGTAAAAAGAATGCTTATGTTGTAAGCTGGTGTACAATCTAGCTAACTTTATATCAAGGGTGGATCTAGGCTTAGTGAAGTGGTTTTGTTAGACACAATATGCCAATGATATTATATGAATTGCATAAGATGAAGTGAGAATGTTGAGTGATGATGTTATGTGCTAATCTTCTTGTTCATGATTTTTTCACGTTGAGTGACAGTTTATAGCATGTATGTTGTATGTCACTCACTACGATGACAATTGATTTTTCAATTTGTTGGTGTTTTTATTATTACGATATTTTGCTTTCTAATAAACTATACCTTATTTGCTAATTTATGTTACAATCGTATCTTAGTTGTAAGATTTTGAAGAAACTGGACATCTAATTTACCTCGAAGGCGCTATATGAGTAAGTGAGATGTGAATAGGAAATGATGTTGATAGAAGTATCGTGTAGTAAGGTTTTGAATGGTTGGGACAAGGTGACTAGGTGTGGTGTTAGTCGTGGTCCAGTCCACGACAAACCTACGAACTGCATAATATGATTGGATTGATGCCTTATTTGAAGAAATGTAAAGTTGTAAAAGTTTATAGCCCAGAGGTGGTGGTTCTTATCACTTGGCAGCTTATGAGGTTGAACCATGGCTCGAAGGCAACGGGAGTGATGATTGTTAAACGGGATATGATGCGGAGAGGATAAACGAGAATGAAAAAGATGTCCATTCATCGTTCAAGTCGCTCAGGTGAGGTGGGGTAGGGACACCGAAAAGGATATTGCGTCTTTTGATTTTGTTTTGTTATTTTAAAAAGAAGAGTATAATAATAATAATAATAATAATAATAATAATAATATTAATAATAATAATAATAATAATAATAATAATAATAATAATAATAATTTCACAAAAAAAAAAAGATAAAAACCCATATAGTTGTCAACATTGGTAAGTCTCAACGACCAGAACGTTAAAAGTTAAAACAAAAAAATGTAATGTGTCTTTATCTTAGTCGCTATTTCTAGAGGGACGTAGAGTGTAAGTCACTTTTGTTGTGAAGGGTAATTTTTTGAAATATTTACAGTCAGCTGCCAGATCTCCGTCGCAATACGCCACCACCAACCAGGCAACCACCGCACCACCACCACTCTGTTCACGTAGCTGTGTTCTTCTAAAACCCTAACCATCGCAGCTACATCTTGACTCAACGGTTCATCTTGAAACGCTCACTCAACACATCTGGTACGAATCCTAACCGTAGATCTGCTGGTTTTTGTTTGAGATCGAACTTCTAAGCATGAATGCTTACGTACTTACGTTGAGTAGACATGTTGCTGCGTGTATATTATTCATAAGATGTTTGTATTGTATGGATTAGTTGTTTAGAAAAAGGAATTTGGCATATTGTTGCCACTTGCTTTATAATATTCATCAGTTTTTTGTCTCATCACTTGAATCTGGTTTTTAAAAGTTATGACATGATTCTGTAAGCTAAAAATTAGATTACACACGCGACACCATTAAAATTTTGTCTTGTCACTTGAATATGGTTTTAAAGAAGTTTTAGAGTAAACGTTTTGATATGTGAGTTCAAAATTACACGTGACGTGTGGACATTATTAAATCCTCACGTTTTTGTTTTGTCACTTTGAATCTTGTTGATAAACGTTTGGAGTCTTGCTATATCAAAATTAGACTACACACGTGACACTAGACACTTGCTATATCAAATCATCACATTTTCGTCTTGTCACTTTGAGTCTTGTTGTTAAACTTTTGGAGTTAGGAATAACATGTTATTACACACTGAACCTGCTGTTCTTTTGCAATCTGATTACATTGGATTTGCATATGTTTGCAGACAAACACAACCACCCAATTGATAATGAGTTCCGGACGCCAGTTAAGAAGTCAGTCAAAAAAGGACCTACCGACAACACAACGATTTGTGTTACATACAAACATGGAATTTGAAACGAAAAGCACCCCAAACGACTTGTGTTGTGCGTTAGATAGGCTGCGTGCTGCTCAAAAGGCTGATATAAGGGATATGGGATTTCAATCTCTAACAACTTTTAACATACACAACATACCACCGGGATTGGGGCATTGGTTGTTGGTCAACTATTCTCATCAAACGAACGAGTTAAACGTTGGCAGCCATGTAATTAAAGTAACACCTTCAAAGGTTCTTTATGATGTTTTTGGAGTGCCTACAGGGGATATTCCTGTATCTGAACATAAAAGGAAGAGAATGATAGACGTTTTTAGAGAAGAACCAGTTCTTTCAAACGAGTATAACTATTAACGATGTAATTCGAAAGCTTAAATCACAAAGGAAAGGTGGAACGCTTTTCAAGCTTAACTTCCTTGTCTTTTTAACTCTTTCATGGGCGAGACAACGAAGCGTGCAACAGTAAATCCAATTTTTCTTGCATCAATCAGGGATGAAGGCGGCATTTGTAAAATGGATTGGTGTAGTTATATGATCACTTGCTTGAATAGAACTAAAGAGGGATGGAATGGTAAAGAGCCATATAACGGTCCGCTGAATTTTCTTGCGGTACGTATGTTTACTGTTTTGATAAGTTGTTTCTTATCATGTAATAATTACTATGACTTTCATAACAACTACTATACACACACGACCTGCAACTGAAACGTAATCCTGAAAATGCAATAACCCTTCCATAAAGGATGTGACAACTGATTACTTGGTTGATCTTAAGACTTCTCTGCATGGCAAAGGACTGTGTTTGAATGATAACGTTGAAGCTCAAGCTCAGATTGATGAAGGTGGTGAAACTGCTATTGACCAAATGTTAATGTGTCTCGAGACGAGGAAGATGAAATTAAATTTCATTCAAGCAATGGTGATGTAACTTGTGTTCAAAGTGGTCTTTTATCATATCTGAAGTTACCCGCTGGTGATGCTACTCGGAAATTCATGGACAGCCGAATCAGCCATTGTAACCAACTTGAACCACTTAGACGAGAACGTAAGTCATGCATGCTATTTAATGTTATAATCTGTTTCTTTTTAACATCTTCTACATTTTAAATGCTTAAATACATACCCAAGAAATCTTGAAATCCACATTTAATTATATTAAAATTTCAAATTATGTGTATTGATTTATCTTTGTAGTTACTTGATGGTGATGATATAGAAGTCCTGGAACCCAAGCAGGAAGAATGTGAGTTGGATGAAAATGCATCTCATACGTCTGGTTCTGTATGTATCTCCCTACATCTCAATTATGTTGTAACCTATACATTCTTATGAGTTATAACTTATATTAGAAAAGGCAATTTAGGCTCAGATGTACAAAACTTGGCATTTTTTTGTTAGTCTTTTAGGTGAAATAACGTTTCTGAACAGGCTAAGAATGTAGTTAATATCACGATATATCACCGTTATCGGTCCCCTGGTAAAATATCGGTGCAAAATATCAGTCAGAATATCGGTACCGATATTATCGTCGATGTTGACCGCCGATTTTCCCGATATCAATACCTTTCTTCTTAATTCTACCATTCTTCTTTTTCCTTATTGCTTCTATTAGTGTTTTAAGGCCTAAATGTTAATTGTTAGTGTTAAATGTTAAGTGTTTTAAATCTAAATCAGTTCCTAATTGCTACTTGCTGCTAAGTGTTTTAAGGCCCCCTCCCATAGTCAATTTCGCATTTTCAAGACAGCAACCTGGTTGACATTTGATCTTCATAATATATGAATTCAAATGTCAACAAAATGTTACAGAAAATCATAATTATCAGTCGTAATTTAATATTTGATCTTCATAATATACAAATACAAATTTTGGCCTTATTTTGAACTAAAGAACACGACTTTATATATATATATACGCACACAGTATCGTCCTTGTTCTTCATGACTCCGACCAAAGCTCATTGCTTTCCGGCGAGAAAAGTCCGGCCAAAGACCCCTCTTTTCTCGTGTGGAACGTAAAAATACCAAAGACCCAACACCAAAACAAACCTCAAAATACCCGGATCCTACGTCGGCGACCCCACTCTTCCGTTGTAATGACCTTGGTTTTAAAGGGCGAGAGGCGCACAAAAGCAACGAGGTCTAAAACCGAGGTATAAAGCGTGAAACGCAAAAGAGGCAGGCTTTTCGTACCCGAGGCGCAAGCTAATATATATATATATATATATATATATATATAAAGAGAGATTAACATTATACACATATGTGACATATGTATAAATAAAAAAAACCTAATAGAAAAAGCTGCGATTTTTCCAAAAAAAATTGCGTTTTTTACTATTTTTTTTTGCATTTTTTTGCTTAGGGAAAATGTGTGGTCCTGATTGCTTCTCAAGTTTCTCAAATATCTTATTACTTCTCACATGATCCTAACCATATATATATATATATATATATATATATATATATATATATATAGGGGTAGGTTATTGTACAATTGCGCTTAACGTACGAGCGTACGCTGGCCAAATTACAACATGTGGGATTATTTGATATAACATGCGGGATTGTATAAAATTTTCAGACCGCCTGGGTTTGATCAATTTCGACCAATTCATTTCAAATTTCTTTTCGTTTCACTTCAAATAGGCTATTGTTCGGTCAATTTCATCGAACTGTGTTCGAAGCGATCGTTGATTTTGAAAAGTTTCATCAAAATATCGACCCTCGTATTCAAACTGTAGAACAGAGGATGAAGAAACATGACCAATGAGTGATTTATGTTTCCTAGATGCGTGATTAGGTTTTTTGATTTTCTAACGTGCGTGATTTTCAAATGAACTTGTGTAAATTTGGTCGCGTACACTCGTACGTTAAGCCGTAATGTATTTTACACTTTCTCTCTCTCTCTCTATATATATATATAGGGGAAGGTTCTATGCAGAACACTAAATATTGCGAGAACACAATGAATCACCCATTTTTTCAATCCTTAAAACCTAACAAGTAAATGAAAATGATACAAATATAAGATTTAGTATTTCCTACACTAGAATTTAAAACAAAATATGGAAAATTTTCATTTTTCATTATAACCTACACATATGTAGGTTATGTGTAGGTTAAATTACCAACATGTATGTAGATTATGTGTAAGTAAAAATATATGGTTTTTATGCATATTATAATACACATATGAATGTAGGAAACATAAAATTTAAAAAAATATGAACCTTAAATCCCAATATTTAGTGTTTTAGAGTTGTTCTTTTTGTTCTCGCAATAGTTAGTGTTCTGTAATGATCCTCATCCTATATATATAGCTCACTATTTCAACATGCGGGATTTTCCCTATAACATACGAGATTATTTTTTATCAACATGCGGCTTTTTTTTTCTTAACATGCGTTTCTTTATACAGTGTACTGTGCAATTTTTTCTGTTTTTAACATGCGGACTTTCTTTTTCTTGTATAGACATGCGGATTTAGCTCTCCAAACACAAACCCGCATGTTGTAAATCCAAATCCGCATGTTATATCCTGGCATCATACACAGCGTACGATAAGCAGCATTGTACAGTACACTTTCACTATATATATATACATATATATATATATATATATATAGGGTGGGGTTCTAAAGTGAACACTAATGTATTTGCGAACCGAGTGAACAAATCCTGACCATTGATTTACATACGTGTATGGCTAGGATTTCATCATCAAATCGTAAAATACACTAGTGTATTTCATCATCAAATCTTGGCCATTGATATACACTAGCGTTCACTCTTGAACCTAATCCTGTATATATATATATATATATATATATATATATATATATATATATATATATATATATATATATATATATATATATATATATCCCATACATACCCATGGGTTTTTAACTTTGTCTACCCAAAACATAGCTATAAGTAAGGTTTTTGTATGATTTTAGCTTACATGTACAAGCCAGTACAACAGTTAGATGCATAAAAACGCCTCAGGTACAAGAGGCGCGCGCCTCAGGTCAAAAAAGCCCATAAAAATCCCAAAAAAGCGCGCCTTTTTTGCGCTTATTGTAATTACTCTAGGCGCTGAGCGAAAAAGCGCGCGTTTTTTAAAACCAAGCTAATTACTGCATCACCGTGTATCTCCGAGTCTCCGACTAATACGAATTCAGTGGGATCCTCAATGCGTTTATTTGGCCACCCAGACTTCACGGCGGAAAAGCCATATCCTCCACATGAGTTTATTTGGCTTTGCTGTTGCGATTTTAACTTGTTTTTCAAGTTTTTTTGGTTTTGAATATTTAGTTGTGTGTTTTGCATAGCGGATTAGTTTGGTGGCTACTGATTGCAGAATGCTGATGGATTGTGGTGGCGGCAGGTGGTGGTGATGGTAGGTGGTGACAACTGGTACAGTACAAAGAAGGGGATATGATTTAGGGTTTGGATTCTTTAATTTGGCGAAAATTGGAGAGGGAAGTGGAAAAGACAGTTTTACCCTCATGTGACATGCACATGATCCTACTTAACATAAAAAAATTAATTGGGTTAGGCTCAAAGGATATAACGTGTAAGATTTTTAAACATAAGTTACAAATCTTATCAATTTTAAAGGTAAAAGATACCGTCTTGAATTTGGTATAAAGATAAAGGACAAAACTTGTAATTCACTCGAAAAATAATAGTTTGGCTAAGAACAAGAAGTACCTTGTAACACCGATTATTAGTTTGAAGGTCCTTGCAAAGTACGGATGAGATAAGAACCGTATCAGTGCTAAAAGTACTGAAACTGAAAATGAGTAAAAACACAAAGTAAGTACCATACTAAACTGACGGTAGGGTGCCGCTTTTGTACCCGGTAGTGCAAAAAAATACAAAATAATATCAAAACCTGTTACTACCGAAACCAAAAGCCATATTTGGTTTAGACCACATGATATCAGTATGGTACTACTAGTATATCCTATAAAAATGTTTGTCCCTATTACAACTTTCGGTATTATTTCGTAAGGGTCAGTAACATATACAACATATTAAAAAAATAGTTTATACAAGTTACCACAACTCAACATAGTTCTCTAAATTTCTTTTTCTAAGTATATATTGAATAAACATGTCGTAAGGCTATGTTAGAGATTTAATAAAAACAAAAAAAATATCTAAAAAAACAACCAAAGGCTAAAAAAAAAACAGAATACCTATACTAGTATTTAAGATTTGCGTGTTACGGTAGGACTCTTATGTCATAAAAAATTAGACGTAAGAACGTTAAACCACGCACGCACGTTACAGCGTGTTAACTTGCAAAATTCAGACCAAAATGTAAAACATTATCATAAAAAAAAACTAAGTGGAAACACTAATAAACGTTGTTGATACGGGTTTGAATTAATAATAACAGTAATAATCAAGTTATTTTTTTAGGACAAGGTCTAATAAAATTAAAAGTACTTTATAAGGGTCCTTTTACTAATACTACAAGGAAAAAAACTAAAATATATAATGTGCAATAAAAATTTGTAAATTGGGGTTTGTGAGTATGTATAATCCAATTGAATGGCATCTAACTAACCACAAAAAAGCATAAGATACAGCCAGATTAAATTAAGCACAACAAAATTGGATGGTAACAATGTGAGGGATTAAGAGCAACCATATTTGATGAGCAATACATGATTAATCTACATATAATTTTTAAGTATGCACATAAGATTATATATATTTTTAATAATAAAATATAAACACATTTATTATGTTAAAAAGGGTACTTTTGTGGTTTCTTTTTATTTTTTCTCAACATAATGTTTTTTTTTTCTTCTAAATCTTGTATGTACCGTCGTAAGTTATAACGAGTATCGATACCATAACAAGCTAAATAAATAATTTTTCTGTGACTTTCATATATAAGGTCACAACGTGATTTTTTTATTGTCACGTAGACAGAACACAGATGTTGCCGATACCATAACAAACTTAATCAATAATTTTCCTATGACTCTCAAATACAGAGTCACAACGTGATTTTTTTATTGTCACGTAGACAGAACACAGATCCTGCCAATACCATAACAAAGTGAATCAATAATTTTTTTTATGACTTTCATATAAAAGCTAACAATGTGATTTTTTTATTGTCAGACATAACACAAATGCTACCTACAGGCGGCTACTAGTTTATAAAACAAAAAATAAATAAAGCATTTTCCAAGTTAGTACATTCAAGGACACCTGTTGCTTTATTATATTAAAAACGAAAGTACCTTATAAGAGTACATCAATTGCTTGCTTGATTATCCATTTATACTACATGGAGCAAAACTTATATAAAATGACCAAAGTTGTAAATTAATGTGTTCCCCATTTCAATCCCTTTGAGCTGAAATGGATGGTGAGCTATGGGTGAAAAGATTGAAGAAGACACCTTTTCAGTTGCAGGTTCTTGAAGAAACTTTTGCTGGTTTGTAATTTTTTTTTATTTTTTTTTTGCAATCATTGATATTTTCTTTTTTAATCAACTCCATCCATTTTGCTTAGTATATATTTGCTTGATGTGATCTTTAGTGAATAAATATCTATCGAGCCAGGATCGAGCAAAGCTATCAGTGAAGTTGGGTTTAACAGACCTGCAATTGCAAAAGTGGTTTATTAAGCGGAGGACAAAAGAAAGAAAAATGCTGTCAAAGAAGGTGGTGGGCACTGGGGATCATGTATATGCATTTACTGTTTGTACCTACTGCTTCTCAAGTTGTACATCTTCACTTAAGTCTCTCACAACTATGTTGTGGGTGGAAACGAGTCCGAGCTCGTTTGGGCTCAAGCTCGAGCTCAAAACTAAAAAATTTCATATTTACTCTGCTTTTTGACTTAGCCTTCTATTGTGATTTTCAGCAGTTCTTGTATTGTAGTTTCCAGCAACAACTCTTCGTTTCATTTATACTTTGTAAGTAGACTAATATGTATTGCTTTATATTTGTGGTTACTGGATGGAGATGGCGTCGGTTTCGGTGATGGTGATGTAGAACTCTTAGGCCCCAAGCAGGATCAGTGTGAGTTGGCTGAAAATGTGTCTCCATTGTCAGATTATGTATGTAACTCTTTACCTCTTAATTATGTTATACAATCCTATGGTTAATACTAAACAAGGAAATTTAGGCGCAAATGTACAAAACTTGGTTATTTTTTACTTTTTTGTTAGTCTTCTTTTGGGTCAAATTCTGTTTCCACACACGCTAGAATAAAGAAAGTGCTTAATACTTTACGGGTTAAATTGGATTGAGTCTGGTTTTGTTAACCTTTGTTGGTTTTCAAGTTTATATAACTAGAATATTAAAAAATATGGTTATAAAAATTAGTACTTTTAAGTAATTAGTTTAGTGTTTATTCTTTTGATGCTATCGTTTACTCTTATCAAGTAGTAACTTATAAAATTACATTCTATATATTAGCTATTACGAAATCTAAAGAATTACGAAAAAACTAAAGTGTCAAACCAACTTGTTTGACCCGACCCGTTCATTTTGGTTATGACTGATCTGTATTCTTTTATTGTATAGCTGGAAAAGTCCTCATCTTATCAAAGTGACCTAGTTTGCGTCCAAGGCTACAAGGTGAAGCGAAGTAATGCAGCAATTCTTGAAGCCATTTGCAAGAAACACGGTGACATTGCAGCTAACTGCGTGTTCAAAACATCTTCCGTGACAACACATTTCCTCGAGGTTGTTTGTGAAGTTGTCAAACGGATTCAAACCAATGATATGACTGAGATGGTGGAAGATATAGAGCGCCAAGTGTCGGATGCAGAAGCCGCCAACATTAATGTGTCATGGATTCGAGCGCACCTTGAAGCCTTTAACAAAAGGAAGGAGGCTAGCAAAAAATACAGTTTGCTTACGGAAACGAAATTAAACGCCAAATTGGTTAAAAGAGCGGCTCAGAAGGATTTGAGGGACATATCTGCAGAGCTAATGAGTGCGCAAGAACGGTTTATAAAGGCTGAAAGATGTGAGAGAGTAATGCATCTTGTTGAAAAGAATCTAAATGACTACATCTTGGAGTCTAAAGCTAAACTGGACTCATGGGAAAAGCATCCAGTTGTATAAGCTAATTATTAGAAGTTTGCTAGGAGTGTCTTGTATTTTGGTCGAATGGGGTGAGCCCGCTACGTTTAAACTTTATGTGTTTTGAACCTCAAATGAATATAATTATTATTTAATCCTAACACTTGAAAAACCAGAAAATCCGCTTTGGAAATGATATCCAAATAGTTCTCCATCAACTAGGAATTTAGGAGTGAATTGTGTCGGGTTGACCCATTTCCAGAACCGCTTGTTTTGGTCAGTCACCTCTAAATCTGTATCCTTTAATTGTATTGCTGGAAAAGGTCTCATCTAGTCAAAGTGGCATAGTTTGTGTCTAAGGCTACAAAGTGAAGCAGAAGCAATAATTTTCAGGAAACGGGCCCTGATGGATCTAGTAACGAGATATGAAAAGCTTATGGCTGCCTTTGAACGGTTTGGAGAGGCTAATAGGCGTCTGCAAGTACTTTTATCTAGTTGAAAAGAAGCTAAGTAACAACATTTTGGAATCTAAAGATGAAAATGACATGTGGGCTAAACAACCGATTTTATAACTAAGATGTTTAATCGATAAAAGGTTGCTAGCAGGCTTAATATGATTACAGTTACTATGAAACACTTTATTTATTGTTGAACGAGGCTGGACTACTTTTCTAGAACACAATGGTTAAGTGTATGTATAGCCTTTCATGAAAATACTTTTTCTTCTTAGCTTTTTGACATGATCTTGTTGATATGCTACTTAAAGATAACAAGATAACTAGGCTGTGCTACACAAGGCAATCACACACTTGCACAAGGATGAGCAAAATCGACTAAGTGGACCT
The DNA here is from genome assembly GCA_947069175.1 of Scalesia atractyloides. Lineage (NCBI taxonomy): Eukaryota > Viridiplantae > Streptophyta > Magnoliopsida > Asterales > Asteraceae > Scalesia > Scalesia atractyloides. The sequence goes on from CAMTDV010000004.1 coordinate 29,168,317, forward strand.
ATCCGACCAAAGCAGTTGAACTCTATCGATTTTGGTAATGATCATTGACCTCTTCATCACATTTCACACATTTTACATATATATTTGATAAACAAGTCAACTTGAACACAATCATTTTAATTAAACTGGTTGAACACATAAACTCGACACGGCGTCTCTTTCTAATCTATCCCTTAGTTTTTTTTTACGCAATAAAAGTCAATGGTGTTGCTTTTCTCTGGATTACATAAGACGAAGTGAGAATGTTGGGTGAAGATGTTATCTTATGTTTTTTTTAAGTGGGGGTTGTGAATCTTGTGACATAATTTTACACGGGTGTTGCACCTTAGTCGCATGCATGTCAACCACCAAGATGAAGATTGGTTTTTCAATTTGTTATTATTATGTTGTATAACGGTCTGTTTTTCAAATAATTATACCTTTTGTGCAATTTTTATTTCGATTGTGTGATCTTGAACCAACTGAAACATAAATCGACATCAATTAGCTTGTTATTAGAAGCATGTTATGATTTTGGAATCTTAAATCCATGAAGTGATGTGGATAGAAGTGGTGAGTAGTGATCAACTAGAGTAGCTGGGACAAGGTGACTAGGTGTGGTGTTAGTCGAAAAACCTATAAATCGCATCATATTATTATTTTGTATAATTTGTTGCATTATAAATGTATTATTGTTAGTTGCATTTTCAGGCACATTTTGTAGCATACTAAAATTGATATTTCATCACATATCATGCATATTTCATAGTCATAGCTCATTATTTTGCGAAACATTTGATTTCGGTGGAACGGAAGCTACTTTGGTTCGTTTTAATATTTTTTTGTAGGTGGGGAGTGATCGCGAACGATAATGAGCATTGGTGAGATTAATCTATCATGAGGGGAACGAGTTTGGTCAACTTATCGGTTTTAGATGAGACTCGAACTATGATACTATCCAAGATGGAAAAGAAACTGCTAATGTCGATTTGTGAAAGTTAAAAGAATTACCAAGTTGGAGATGGCATATAAAATCGGGCTTTTGAAATTTCAAATCTTGAAAGCTCCTAAAATGCATTTGTGCTTTAAGGTATTCTACAAGATGCTTTCAAGAACAGTGCAATACAATTCATTGTTTTGAAGGACATCACCATTTAACCCTTTCCTGTGTCGCCAACCAATTGCCAAGTATGTGCTGGGCCATCTCTATTGACAAATTTGAAAGATGCCAGCCATTCACACACCGCCTCTAAATATACTCACGAGGTGGCGTCCTCGTACCAATCCAAAACTCGTTCCCAACCTATCCGCTCGAACATCTGAACAATGCCTATTGTTCTGAATTCTTCCACATTAATTACCCTTTCTGCCACTATCTTTTCTGGTACACTAGTAGTAACCCCATTGGTTACCATCTTCCACTTCCACATCTTACTCTCAAGCTTTTTATTCTTAAAACTCGAAAGGGGTTTCTTTTTGTCGTCGTTCCATGGGGCGCAGAACGACTACTCTTAAAAGTTTCCCATTCCCGGTCTTGTCGGGTCAACCGTGCATCACCCTCTTCCAAACTGCTTAATTGTTCCCATCTTCTCGGCCCTAACCCTGATGATGACCCAGCTCCAGATGATGAGCCTTGACCGGAAGGTTTACTTCTCTTTCGGCTACAATCATACAACAAGGGAATGATTAGTATAACCAGATACCTCTAGTTCGACTCAAACTTTGAACATGGCAATAATGTTGAAACCAAAAGTTATGTATTAAAGGTAAGTTAGCTCATTCAACTTTTAAAGAAACAATCTTCACCATCTAATACTCACTTTTTCATGTTTAATTCTTAAATTTCTCAGATTCAACATTGTTTTTACATTATGCTCATGTTCAATCATACAAACAAGCTAATGTAATTACTTCACCATGCTTGTGAGAAGTTCAAAACCCACCTAAATCCAATATTCATCCCCAAATCCAAGCAAAAACATCATATCTCACAATAAACAACCTACTCATTAAACAAAAAGTCTAAAAATTTTGGAAGACATCAACTAACCATATGATAATCATGCTTGAATTTAAGTAAAAATCTTACCTATGACGTTGTTGGACGATAGAAACTAACAAAAGATGTAAAGCTCAAAGCTTGACGAACACCCTTCAAAAACCCGAATTTACAACCTAAGAAATCTTGCAAAGGAGCAAGAATTGATGAGAGATATGATAGGGGTTTTATTCCTCTTGAAAAACTAGGCAAAATAGGCTCAAGAATTAGTGGATTTGGTGGAGATTTGAAGAAGTTATAGACGCTTGAAGGTTTAGGGTTCTTGAAGATTTTGGAGAAGAAAGTGAGAAAGAGTAATTTGATGAGAGATGTGCAGAGGTTTGTGTGTTTAGGAGGTTGTGAATCAGATGTAAGACCTTTGGGTTGAATTTGTGGCTCAAAACACGTTCGGGCTAAGTTTTAAACCGTTAAAAACGAGTTCGGGTTCGAGTTTAAATGCCAAAAACAAATCAGCGTCGGCAACAGCTAGACAACCCATCAGTGACGGCTTGTCATAGCGTCGCCGACACCCTCTAAATATCACCAAAAGGGGCGACGCCCTATTCTCTTGTCTACGGCACTTGTGTGCCGATGGCACATTTACATATCACGTCGGCGACGAAATGATGCCTTGCTGCCGACGCCATCCCCATTTTCACTTCTTTTTTGAAAAATATGGACAAAAAACACGCACTTTTTACAAAAGGGGCCTATGCTAAATTAATTCCTAAAAACTATTAAAAATCTTTTTGTGAAACTTTTCGGTTTTTAATCTAACAACGTTCAACAATCCTACCACCCCCCAATAGTCGTGTATTGTCCCTAATACACATAAACACGTCTAAAAACATACTGTACGTCTTCATGACTCATTCACAGTGTCCAGAACTTCACACATCAAAGAGGTTAGCACAAGCGGCAACGCTAAGCAACAAACAAAATAAAGCAACACAACCAAACAATAGTAATATACAATACTCTACAAAGATGTTACCGACCCTTTTTAGTCGACCTCATAAACCGAAACGCTTACCAAGAAGCTTACCGATTCCTTGTTTTCGTCCACTCGTTCGTTACCATCGATAAACGGTTTGAGCCGATGGCCATTGACCGTTTGCCATGACCCGTCCTTCGGGTCCTCGATAGTCACATAGGGTCCCATCCATTTGCTTCGGAGCTTTCCGGGGAAAAACTTAAGCTTCGAGTTGTAAAGCCATACCTTTTGCCCAATTATGAAGTCTTTCTTCCTTAGCTTGGCATCATGCGCCCTCCTCATTCCGTCCTTGTATTTGGACGCACATTCATATGCCATTTCCCTTAGCTCCTCCAACTCGCACAGATTGAGCTTCCCTTCCTTACCTGCATCATCATATTTAACATTGACCTCTTTAATAGCCCATAATGATTGATGCACAAGTTCAAACGGTAAATGACAATTTTTACCGTAAACCAACTGGTAAGGTGTAGTGCCAATGGGTGTCTTATGTGCCGTACGGTAGGCCCATAAAGCACCGTTCAACTTAATTGACCAATCCTTACGATCCGTCCGTACGGTCTTTTGCAAAATCTCTTTGATTTGCCGATTTGACAACTTCACTTGCCCGCTTGTTTGCGGGTGATAGGGGGTAGCAATTCTATGGTTAACACCATACGGTTTTAAGAGTTTTCCAAAACGAAAGTTTTTAAAATGGGGTCCTCCGTCACTTATGATGACACGGGGAATCCCAAACCTTGAAAATATATGGGTTTGGACGAAATTACAAACTACGGCATGATCGTTTGTCTTGGTGGCTATCGTTTCAACCCACTTTGACACGTAATCAACGGCCACCAAGATATACAAATTACCATAAGAATTAGGGAATAGGCCCATGAAATTAATATCCCACACATCGAAAATGTCAACAATGAGGATTGGTTGCAGGGCATCTCATCCCTTTTTGAAATACACCTAACCTTTGGCATTCTACACAATTCTTAGAAAACTCAAATGCGTCTTTAAAAATAGTTGGCCAATAAAGGCCACTGTTCAACACTTTGTGACCCGTTTTGTGACCACTAAAAAGGCCACCATAGGCAAATGAATGTAAGTGTCTCAGCACACTCGGAATCTCCTCTTCGTCAATGCATCTTTGGATCACTTGGTCCGCACATTCTTTCCATAAAATCATAAAATCTGGTTCCTCCAACCGGTAAAGTTGATCTGAGACAAAAAGTGTTGGCGCCTCCGTCTATCCCAATGTGGCGGCAAGTCACCTGTAACAAGATAATTCACAATATTAGCATACCAAGGTAACTTATCCAATTTCATAATGTGCTCATCGGGAAACGACTCATTGATCTCTGCAGATGTAGGATCTTCCTCAACTATCAACCGGGACAAATGGTCCACTACCACATTCTCGGTACCCTTTTTGTCCCGGATCTCCAAATCAAACTCTTGGAGCAATAACACCCATCGGATCAATCTTGGTTTAGCATCTTTTTTCTCCATGAGGTACCTGACAGCAGTGTGATCAGAATAAATAATCACTTTACTACCCATATGAATGACCGAAACTTATCCAATGCATATCCCACCGCGAGTAGCTCTTTTTCAGTGGTGGTGTAATTCAATTGTGCATTCGAAAGAGTCTTACTCGCGTAGTATATGGCAACAGGTTTCTTATCGACCCGTTGTCCCAACACGACCCCCACCGCATAATTACTTGCATCACACATAATTTTGAGTGGTAAAGACTAGTTCGGCGATTGCAAGATTGGGTCCTCAACTAACTTTTCTTTTAAATTGTTAAAAGCATGTTGACAATTTTCATTGAAATCAAACGATTGATCTTTTAACAACAAGTTACATAAGTGTTTGGTTATGTCATTAAAACCTTTAATAAACCGTCGATAAAAACCCGCATGACGACCTAACACCCTTAACTCTTATGGGATAAGACAAAGTGGATATAACTTGTACTTTTGCACGATCGACCTCTATCCCACGACTCGACACTACGTGACCCAACACGATTCCTTCTTGAACCATAAAATGGCTCTTTTCCCAACTTAAGACCAATTTAGTTTCTACACATCTTTTTAATACTTTTTCTAATTGGTCCAAGCAAGTATCAAACGACGACCCGAAAATTGAGAAATCATCCATGAAGTTTTCCAAAGACTCCCCCACCATATCTAAGAAGATACTCATCATGCACTTTTGAAGGTGGCGGGGGCTTTACATAGTCCAAACGGCATTCTCCTAAATGCGAATGTGCCGTATGGATAAGTAAACGTTGTCTTTGCTTGATCTTCCGGATGGATGGCAATTTGATTATAACCAGAATAGCCATCTAAAAAGCAATAAAATTGTTGCCCGGATAATTTCTCACCAATTTGATCGATTAACGGCAAATGGAAATGATCTTTGGAAGTTGCGGTATTCAACTTCCTATAATCAATACAAATTCGCCACCTGGTTACCGTGCGAGTGGCTACCTCTTCACCTGCGTCATTTTTGACGACTTGTATACCTGCTTTCTTAGGAACCGTCTGTGTCGGGCTCACCCAATGGCTATCCGAGATCGATTAAATGATACCCGCATCAAGCCATTTCAATACTTCCTATTTCACCACCTCCCGCATATTCGGATTCAATCTCCGTTGTGCATCTCGTGCGGGAGTCGCACCTTCTTCCGTAATGATTTTGTGCATCACCACCGAGGGACTAATTCCCTTCAAATCAGCAATGGTCCATCCAATCGCCGCCTATTGGTGACCAAAACATCCATCAACTTCTCCTCCTGCTTCCCGGTTAAGTTTGATGCAATGATATCCGGGAGCGTATTGCTTTCACCAACATAAGCATACTTAAGACGGCAACACCTTCAACTTAACCTCCGGAGGTTCAACCAATGACGACTTTAATTTGGTATCGATGTTTTCCGGTAAACTCTCCACTTGGTGCGTCCATGTCGGTTTTCCCTCTCTAACCGCAAGCATCTCCAAACTCTTCACCTCCTCGTCTATGCACCGATTTGTCACAATCTGTGACCTGTCAAACATGAAACACTCCTCCATTGGGTTTTCTTCATCCACTACTGTGTCGCAAAGAGGTGTACACGTGTCAATGATGTCCGCCATATAGCATTCATCATCAACTGAAGGATTCGGAAATCCCGAAAAAACATGTAATCGCAACCTTCGGTTTCCAAATGTCATGTCAACCATTCCCATTTGAAAATCAATTTGAGAATTTGCGGTTTATAGGAACGGACGACCCAAAATAATCATAGGTTTCTTTATTGGGTCCATGGTCATGTAATCAAGTACCAAAAAGTCCATCGGATAATAAAAATCTTCGATTTTCACTATCACATCGGCGACTATTCCACAAGGTAGCTTAGGAGTTTGATCGGCCAACACCACGGCGGTATTAGCCGATTTGAGTGGACCAAAATCATATTGGTCATATAAGCTACCCGGTAAAATACTCACACTCGCACCAAGATCAAGAAGTGCTCTATTGATTTTAAAATCACCCACTTGAATTGAGATGATAGGCGCACCCGGATCTTGGAGCTTGGGTGGAAGTGTACCCGAAAGAATCGAACTCACATTTTCGGTTAAATCAAGTTTTTTCAGAAACTTATGAGTTTGCTTTTGGGTACACAATTCTTTTAGGTACTTAGCATACGAGGGTACTTGTTTGATCGCATCCAAAAGAGGTAAATTTATTTTAACTTGTTTAAAAATTTTCAACAATTCTTCTTGTTGGGAACCTCTTTTGTTTACGACCTTTTTGGTCGGTCCCTTCAATGCTTCGGATAAGGGGCGGTATTAACCTCCACACCTTTTTCCTTAGCATTAGGGATGGGGGCGGTCACAACAGGCGTATTTTTGTCATTTTTTAAATATATTTGTTTTGACCCGTTTGAACGTCATCAAATTCCTCATCACTCACATCTTCCACCACCCCTTCAACAAACTGGATGGTGGAGTTTTGACACCATTATCAACGTAATGATATTTTATTAATGGGTACTTCGCGCGTGTTCTTGCTGGATGAACCTTGATGCTTTGGGTTCACCGTGGTTTCACTCGGGAGCCTTCCTCCGCTTCCTCGCATTTGAGCCATTTCTTCAGCAAGTTGGCCCACTTGCTTCGCCAATGCTTCATGTGACTTATCCCGAATCTCATTCTCTTTCTTGGACTCTTGCATCATAGAAAGCATTGCATCCATCTTGGCATTCAAATCGTTGCCACCTCCACCTTGATAGCTCGAACTATTCCCATTACCGCCTTGATTATTGTAATTCCTTTGGTACCTGCCTTGATAATTGTTGTTGCGACTTTGGTACCCTTGATTATAATCACATTGGTAACCCCCTTGGTTACCACCCTGACGGTTCTGATACGAAGACCCTCATTGATTTCCCGATTGGAAGTTTGGGTTCATTTGGTTGTTGGCATTCCCGTAGCGGAAGTTAAGGTGATTTCTCAAACCGGGATGATAAGTGTTTGAGTTCATATCATTATTCTTCTGATCCCCGAATACTTGATTTACCTGCTCGGTGTCTTCGGTCATACCCACTTGGCATTGGTCAGCAAAGTGACCCAGCTGCCCACAATCTTCACAATCAGTATCTTAGAATTAGAATTAGAATCAAGATCAGGAAGTGATTAGGAAATAGGGGGCTTCTTAGCCCGGTCGGTTGGCTCCTTTGCCTTTGACCGTTTAGCCATCCTCTAAAGAAACTCCCAATCAGTATCTTCATGATTGCTCAAGAGAGTTCCGTTGCTCGTTGACTCCAAATGTTTCCATGTATCCCCATCTAGACCTCTCACAAAACTTTTAACCAACTCCATTTTTCTCAATCTGATGATGCGGGCACTTTCGAATCAACTCTTTATAACTAGTGAAAGCCTTATGTAACGGTTCACTCGACAACTGCTTGAACGCCCTAATCTCATCACGTGCGTCATCGGTCTTAGCCATCGAATAGTATTCATCGAGAAAGGCTTGTTGCACCTCGACCCAAGTATGAATACTATTGGTAGGCAACGTCAAAAACCACTGTTTGGCTTTATCTTTCAATGAGAATTGGAACAGACGTAGACGAACCTCATCTTGAGTGAAATTACTACCTCCGATAGTACTACAAATCGCTGAAAACTCGGCTACATGTGTATATGGTTCATCATTCGAACGCCCGTTGAAGTGAGGGAGGATGTTGATATAATTTGGTCTGCAATCAAAGACCACTCGTCCTCGTGGTAGTGGTGCAATTGGAGAATCATTCTCTGATATCATCGGTCAAAACCGACTGTCAACTCCTTGCGATGGTTGACGTTGATTGTTGTGATTATTCCTTGGTGGACCATTCACCTCTTGATTCACCGGTGGTCCACGATTCACCTTACAGTTCTGGTATTGATTCGCCATACCTACAAAATCAGGAATCCGTTGGTTGTAGTTATTCATATCGTTGTTAGGATTCCATCTATTGTTGTTCCGGGGTTGGCGGTTATTTTGGTAACCGTCATAATGGTTATACCCACCTTCATATTCATACCCATAACCATCTCCATCATCCCACTCGTCATCACCATTGTTGACGTTGGCATTTTGGTACCCATCATTCCTATCAAAACCTCTACCATTGTAGAAGTTACCATTATCTTTGTTTTCCCCGAAACCATCTTCCTATTCCGAGTGGCTAGTGTGAACACTAAATCGATCCGGTGATCGGTAACTTGGAACACTGAACCTTGCATCATCTTGGATATTATTCATAATCTGGTTCATTCGGAATCACCCTTTCAAATTTTGGATTCCCGATATTCAAACCGGCTCCCGGGTTTTGATTTCGATTGCGGTTGTTAGGGTTTGGTGGAGGATTTTAATTTTGAGGGTTAGCTTGGTGAAGTGGGTTGGCAGGTGGGCGGTTATTGTTACCCCCTTGACGGTTTATGGTTTTGGGTATTTTGGTTTTGTTGGTCCATTGGAACGGTTCCAATGGATGGTGTTGACGGTGAGTTTTGGGTGTCTTGTTTAGGGGCAAGTGTTGCCTCTAACCGGCTTGCTAGGTTTCTCCTTGCCACTCGCTCGATTTCCGGTTCGCAGACTAACGATGATGTTCGCCCGAAATTTTGTGTACAGATGCACTACCTGCAAATCTGCATAAGTAACACACCCGCGTAACACAAAAACAAATATAACGAAAGAAACAAGCAACTAAACATATTCTCACAATTTTCAAACATAATCCAAACGTAAAGCGCACTAACTCCCCGACAACGGTGCCAAAATTTGATCGGAGTGTCGTGCTATCACACCCCAACCCGCAGCGGATGGGTACGGAGCGGACCGATTGCCCATATCTCATAACCCTATTATAAGTTTAGTATTTAAAGCCATTGAATTATATTATCAGATAACATATATCAATCATTAGTAAAAAAATAAACACAACTGAATTTCCAATTTATTTCCTAAGGCTCTGCTATGTGTCCTCGTCACTTATTCAACGAATTCTAATTTTTATACAATTTCTTATTATATAAATAACGCTAAAAATCCATAATAATTCCTAAATAAGTCCAAAAATCCCAAAAATTTAAATGAACTAATTTAATATGATATAGAATAGTAGGGTAAATTCAATTTCGGTGTCTAAGATCAAAAGCCCCAAATTTCAGAAATTCAAGAACCCTAGTTTCATCAAGAATTCAATTCAGGTTCCTAGAGTCTTCAAATACAGAAATTGAAAATAGGTAATTGTAGACCATGAAAAATAAATAAGTTTAGGCTTTGGAATCACCTGATTTGGATAAGAATTGAAGGAGATATCGCGCGTACAAGTTACAAGCCCTAGAATGATCTTGGATCAAATTCGTGGGATCTAGTGGATGAAATGGTATGATTCCAGTGGGGTTTTGCATGGTTTTTTCAGAGGATTAAGATGGTGTGGTCCAATTTTACGAAAATGAATAAAACCCAGATAGTGTTCTTGAAGCTCTTTCATGGTGATAATCTAGAATTTTAGTTTCATTCGACTCAAGCTAATATGAAGCGTTTCGTTAGTGGAATCTTAATTCCCCACTAAATCGTTCATAATGGAACCGGTTTGAAGTCCAATCGTCATAAAACGTCCGAGAACGAATCAGATCTATTGAGTTCCGAATCGGGTTTGTTCGAATGGTGAACAGGACATGAAGTCTGCTCGCGTCGGGTTTGATTATAAATATATTTCAGATCAAAGCAGAGAACATATTTTGTATGGCTCAGTTGGTTTGTGTGCGTGTTAGCTGTGTTATCTGCCCGTGTTCGAATCCCGTCTTATACGTTTTTTTATTGAAGGAAAGTTTCTAATATTACACACCAGCCCCTCCAGATTACTAACGTTGCTCACCTAATTGACTGATTTTACTTAACTTAGTTTGCTGCTTTAAAGGACTAACTAATAAACTAACCTTGTTAATAAACATAATGTCATAAATACTAACTAACTTAACTAGGTTTACTAACCTAGTTAGTCAACTTTTTTTTTCAAATATATAGATTCCATTAATTACAAGAATGACCCCTTAACTTATAAATTTGGAAGTTTTGGCAGTTTAACCCTTTCAAGTTTGGAACTTGTTTAAACTACCATTTTTAGCGTAGTTAATTATTTACTTCATAGTCTCTAACCGATTTAACTGGGTTTCGTTTACAAACCCTCGTTTTTATTTCGATTTTAATCTGACGATTAATCAAACAATATAATAAAAATTAACGAAAACTTTTACTTTTTTTTATAAAAAAATGGGTTCGAATTTACAATTCGGGTCGGGTTTTGAAGATCCATTTTTTTACGGATGTTTCAGTCTCCCCAAGTTTTGAGAATTTCTTCCCGAAATTAGGAGGAAACCGCGTGTACACGATGATGAGTAGTAAATGTTCATAGGCGAAAGAAATATTGTTTTGTTTTAGTAATAATACTAAAACTTGAATCTTAGGATTAGGTTGCTCCTTAGGAATGTCAGGTAACAAGTGTTAAATACGAGTCCTAACATTGCTGAGAACGCTCAACCTAGGGAATATCAAGAGTAACGCATGAATCAGACTGAGGCGGTAGCATTCCTGTTAAGGGTTGCATGCCCAAAATAGAGGAATCGCTTTTGATGCCAAAGATTTAGAAATGAAGGGCGTTAATGATCACGCACAAGATAGCCAATCATAGGCACTATGATTATTTCAATCGTAAAGCCCAAAAAATGGCGTATCGAGGATTGGTTGCAGCTAAAGAGAAATCATGTCCAAAAATGACTTGTAAAACGATATAGTCTGGAACTGAGTCATGAAGTATACTCATGATGCTCAAGCTACAATCCGTGTCATGACTTGTTAGGATCGCTCCTCCACTGTCAAGGAACCTAATTTGTATCTAATGTCCAATATAAGCGGAAATTATATGACATGTTAATAATATACACAAGTTTACTGTTTAAATGTCGGTTTATTAATGTCCAAATGTATTACAATGTGATTTCCAAACCGACAGAGCTTCGCCGTCAATGTCGCAAAGTTCTTACAATGAATGACCCATGACAACCTATATATAGAGTCATAAGTTCGCTCGAAGTGAGTCTTGGCTAGATCAAGTTCGGCCGAACTTGATCAGCCTACTACAACTTCGGCCGAACTTGACTAATACAACATAAATACTTTCAAGTTCTAACAAAATCAACCCTAACCATACAGACTCGATCCAAGACCTAGACAATAGACATTATGCATCAACAAACTTCCCCTTGGATATTGTCGCAGTCTTGATCAGTCTTCAATCTTCAACATCTTCCGAAGAAGTTCTTGTACAGCTTCTTTCGACGTTCTTGCTTAGGAATAGACGTTTGGTCAGTAGAAGGTGCCCACTTCATGAATTGGAATCGTCTGATTCTTGCCTACCTACCCCTTTCGTGTATCTTTTCAAGTCGTTTTTCCTATTTCAAGAATTCTTCTCTTTCTATCTCTCTCCATCTCGATTCCCACATATGACCTGAATTAATACCATGTGCATAGCAAACGTTAATCATACCTTGATATTGATTCGCTTGGACTTCTTCACGCTTGTCGAGACATATCTTGTTGAAGAACATGCATTTCACATCTTCTTTTGAACAGTTAACTAGCCACATTGGGTCTAGTATTCGTATCGTCCTCCACAAACCCCAAATCCTTCTTCGTTCAATAGATTCTGGATCCTTTTCCTTCGTGATATCCCATATCTCATCAGCACGCAACACAATCACTGCCTCGCTAGTTTCTAGATCTGTTTGCCACCACAAGAAGTAAGGATGAAAATCCTGTTCGATGGGCTTTAGTGGCATATTCTTCATAGCTCGTGGACGCTTCATCACCAATGTAACATCCTTTTCTCCTGTCTTTTTGTTAATCTTTACTCTACGTTTAGGAATTTACGGCTTTCACAACACAAATCCCCTTGACGCTTCAAACTTTATCACCCTCCAGAGCCTTTGTTAATTAAATTTCATCTGTAGACTGATATTTCTTGTTTGCACTAACTCTTCAACATCCCATAACGGCAATGTCTTTATATCTGTTAGATGTCTAAAATACTGAACCCCGAATTCTCTTTTAATAGCATACACGTCAAGATCTCGTATCCATCCCTAACTTAGAATATCTCCCAGTAATTTATCTTTGTCACGTGTGAAGAACGCTAGTTGTCTTTTAAACTTTCTTTCCTTTGGCATTTCCTTGAACCATGACCTCTTAGCTTCGCCTATCTGCTCTTTTGTATAACGTTTAGGAATGTTGCCTTCTTTAACCACTTCATCTATCTTCTGTTTCAACAAACCCACATCAATCTGGCTCATCAGCTCTTCAAACGTTGGAAATTTGTCAGTATTCAGATTAGAATACTTTTCTGTTTCAGCATCATCAGAATCTTCAAATATCACACGATCATAGTCATCAGCTTCAGCCACACGCTTGTAGACATACTCTTTCGGTTCAAACGTCTTTATGTTCACCAATTCTTCTTCAAAATCGAATTCGAATGAATCAGCATCAACCTCAAACATTCTGGCTAATTCATCTTTGGTGTAGTTGTGCACAAACTCCCCTTCCTCTATACTCGAATCTAGCATACTCATCAAAGGCTTTTCATGTACAGTAGCAACAGGCATAGCAACTATAGGTTCAGAAACATCATCATCTTTAGGCCATGTCTGCTCTGTAGACTCCCCCTTACTTTGATCACCTTCCATGTTTGTATCATCATTAATCAGAGATTTAAAATCAAACTCAGAATGGACTTTCGCAGAATCAATCTTTAAACCAACGCCCCCTGATCATCATTATCATCACCATCATGATCTGAATCGCCTTTTGTATCATCACCTGCAAGGTCGTCGCCCTTTTCATCATCTTCCTCATCATCATCTTTCTTTAACTCAGAAGCTTTAGTTGATTCAATATTCTGTTCAGGAACTACTTCAGACACAATCTCTGATTCAGGAGCTTTTTCTGCTTCGACAATCTTTTCTATCACTGACTCCTGACAGACCGTGTCGTCCCGATCAGTAAAAAACCCAATTAACCTAGGTAGCTAGGGTAAGTCGAGTATCGTATCCACGGAGAGCATGTGGTCAGTATCGCACGAGTTGGTCGATTAGAAAAAGTATTCACGAACAAGTGTACTAAATAATTATGAAGCTTGCTAATTTTCTTTGTTTGTTTGTTTGGTTGAAAAAAGTGTCGAAGTGAACCGACAAATTGCTATTATCTAAAACAATGGTTTATTAACTAGAATTGCAAAACTTAACTAAGTGGTTGAAAACAATAATTTAGAAACAAGTTCCACACCCGGTTCGATAATTGCAAGACCTAGGGTTCCTATATGTTTTAAGTTGATTCAGTTGCATATAGTGATTAGTGAATTTAGTGTCACGTGGCTTAGGTGCCAAAAGCTATCAACGTTACAGGAACGGACTGCAGTGCACTTCTTTACCAAGAACATGTAAATCCTAACCTAAGATAAGGCATAATTGCACATAACCATTTCGCAAAGTCAAATTTTATCATCACTCGACAATTTACGAATTCGAAACAAATGCAAGACAATTATCAAAGGTTTCAAATACTAAACAACTTGTCACAAAATCAAACTAAACACAAATGTATAAACCCTAGAAAATCTTACAACAATCTACACCGGTGTGAAACTTTAAAAGATTAGCCGGTCATCGCGTTTCAAGACGTCCACCCCAAAATTCTTCTCCTCCTCTTGATTTATGTGCCAAAAGCTAAAAACAGCCAAAGGCTGCCTCCAAAAACCATCACTCGATCTCGACGTCGACCCCCTTCACAAAAAAATTGCCCAGTAGCCTTTTTGCCTTCTTTCTTTTATTCCCATTGTAGTTTCCTTTGGGCTTCCTTATGGGCTGCCAAAAACAAAACCCATCAAACAGCAGCCCATGATTCCTTATGTCATTAATTCACAACCCAATAATTTTCAAATTGTTTCATGTGAATCTGTGATACAAAACTAACGAAATTCAAACCTTTTTTCTTATTTATTTGTTTTCCTATTATTATTATCAAATGTATTTAAAATTTACTAAGACTAATAATAATAATAGTAATATGTAAAATGAGATGAAGTTTCGACGTCATTTATTTTTTTATAATATTCATTTTAACTTGTTATATGAATCGTTTAACCTCCTTTTAAATATAACCTACAAAATTACAAAACCAATCAAAGTGGTATCTTTTTTTAATTGTATCTACACATTCTTATTATAATGATATAAACAAAAGCGTACCTAAATGTACCGATCACATCCCCACACTTATCTTTTGCTTGCCATCAAGCAAACTTTTTCGATATTATTCAACTATTATTTAACAAATACACTTCACAAATTCCTAATTAAGGTCGAGAGTCATACCCCATTCATAATGTTAATCATAATTTATTGGTTATTCTATAGCAAATCAAAATGATGCTTTTTTTAAACAAGGAAATGCCTAACCAATACTAACATGCTTCGGTTTTTATTCTCATGCAACACACCCCTCACAATTGTTCACTCCTCTCAGTTTCATTTATGAACTAGCATGTAATGTACTAGTAATAAGCACTAAAAAACCAACTATGTTATTCTATAATCATAGGCTTGTATGACAATCACACCTCCACTACAACACATAGACACCGCACATATCAAAAGGTCTTACGGGTTTTGGGCTTAGGCGAAGGTTGGGATTTTTTTTGCTAAAAAGTGGTTAAAAAATGGTGAACACGAACCGTTAAAGATTTTTTTTTCTTTTTTTACTAAACAAACAACTAAACGATATTGGGTAATTTTGACCCATATCTAACTTATTCATTTTTTTTTACTTTTTTTTCAGCCTTGATTGTGGTCGTTAGACCTGTTTGTTGGCTTTTTTTTTTTTTTTTTAATTTCTGTCTCTTTTTTTGCAACAACTATATACAAATGGATCCTTTTTTTAAACGGTTTTCAACAGGATTAAGATTTAACTTGGGTAATGATATGGGTTAAGAAACGAATAGGAAAAGGTTCAAGTTTGACAACTAATGGTTGGTTTGTAGGTAAGCTGGTAAACATAAATTAGGGTGTCAAAACAAAATGGTGGTCCTAGATTGCCTTTATCATCTATGTGCGAATGTCTAGCCCATGGTCTCGGCGTGTATCAAATCATACAAGTTCTAACATAAAGCTAACATAAGGCATACTCTCAAACAAATGAAACATATATGTATATGATAATGATTCTTTTTTTAAGTAGGCTAAAAATCTCACCAAGTAGGGGAAAAGGGTTACCGATGTGAAGCATGCATTTATTATACCAAAAGTTTGTTAACTTTAGTTAGGAATTCCTATTTCTTTTTCTTTAAAAACATTTGCTAGAAATACCTTTTCTTCTATAATCACAAGGAATATGCCCATGACTAAGGACCTATACATGTGGTTTGGTATGGAACTCGTTGATGATTTACTTAAAAATTCGGTTTTCAAACATGATCAAGTCGAATTTAAGGCAAAAATTTTCAAAATCTCCAATTTTTCTCCATCCCCACACTTGAGATTGATATTGTCATCAGTGTATAGTGTTTTGAATGAAGAATAAGATTTAAAAATTAACTTTTGAAAACTTTTTAAGCGTAACCGGGATGCACAAGACTTAAGCACCACCACAATGACCTCACCCCAATAATATACAATTAAAATCCACTATTAAAAATAAAAAAGTACAACAATCAAATCTTAGAGAATTAGAAATAGATACACCTGGTTTTCTTCATATTCTATGATATCCTTGTTTCCCACGCAAAACGGTTGCTATAGACAAGCATGAAGGTACCTACAAACTTCAAAAACATGTGTAGAAGCAACTTCTCACAACAATTAAAATCCGTAAGATTGTTCATTTTACCATTTCGCAAAAACATTTACCAAATAATCTATTAATTGCCTTGATTAGTGAAAAAATAATAATTTACAACAACAACATCCTAACTCATTTTCGTAGGAATCACTGTTGCATTTAGCGTATACAACAAACCCTTTTAAACCTCCCGATAAGCTCGGGAGGATGAGTAGGTCTCGTGAGGGTTATATAGTGAACACACCCACAAAGTTCATTTAACTACTAAGGAAAAAAAACTAAAATAAAATAAGTAAAAAAAAATACAAATATACAACAATCAAACCTGATTTTCTTCTCATGGTGGTCTAAGTGAACATTTTCCTACCGAGTTACCAACATACGCTCGGTAGTTAGTATGCCGAATCCACTCTCTCTTTATTTTAATCGGCATGTATATTGAACAACTTTGGGGTCGCTTCTTAACAAATTGCCTAATGTCTTGCAACACTACCTTTCGACTCCTTATCCCCGAACCTTCATCCCCAACTTTGTCGGTTAGAATAATAAGTATGGGAGAAGGGTAAGGATAAACATGGGCTTCTTTCAGCTCTGACTCATCTGTATGTGTAATGTCTTCAATTTGGTCCAGACATTCACTTGGCTCTGGAAGATACATAACCTCTTCCACCACATCACCATCAACTATGGTACCACTATCTAACGTTTCTTGGTCCCGTCTAAGTTGCGCTAACTCCTCGGTAAGTTGACCCACTTGCATTACCAACGCTTCGTGAGCTTTGTTTCTCACCTCACTCTCATTCTTTGACTCTTTCATCATGTTTATAATAGCATCAAGTTTGGAATGTAGTAAAGCTTGAGGGTCGTCGTATGCCGAATGAGGATATTCATGATAGTAATCGTCATACTCCTCCTGGTAACATGGGAAATGTGGCATCTCGGGTTTATAGTTGTTGTTATCCTGCTCTTGCTCATATTGGTAATCCATCTCTGAATGGTAGTCTTCTTGATATGAAGATGGCTTGTAACCGGACTTTATTTTTTCTTTCCATAACATCGGATCCTTCCAAAATACTGGACAATCTTCATGTATGTGAACTTTTCCACAACAAGGGCATGACTAATAAGCTTTACTTTCTTGCTCTGGTGGTGGAGGTGGTCCCAAGTATGGATAATATGAGGATGGGCTTTCAAAATTTTCATAATCCACCATCCTATTATATCCATACCTCACGATGAGGTAGCCTTCATGTTCCTTGTATGCTTGAACTTTTTCATGGAACAATGAGCATTCATGCAATAGATGTTCTCGGCTCCCACAACATTCACATGGATCATCATCTACCCATTTCATGGTGAATAAAGTGCTTGCAAAACATGTACCTGTACAAACAAAAACTCGACTACCCAATGTAAAATCAAATAGATAATAAAAAGCAAACTAAAACTAAAATAAGTATTTTTTTTTTATTTAAAACTACTCGATATAAACAAATCGAACAAGCAATGCAATACTAAGTGCACTAGCCCCCCGACAACAGCGCCATTTTGACAGACCGTGTCGTCCCGATCAGTCAAAAACCCAATTAACCTAGGTAGCTAGGGTAAGTCGAGTATCGTATCCACTGAGAGCATGTGGTCAGTATCGCACTAGTTGTTCGATTAGCAAAAGTATTTACGAAAAAGTGTACTAAATAATTATTAAGCTTGCTAATTTTCTTTGTTTGTTTGTTTTGTTGAAAAAGGTGTCGAAGTGAACCGACCAATTGCTATTATCTAAAACAATGGTTTATTAACTAGGATTGCAAAACTTAACTAAGTGGTTGAAACAATAATTTAGAAACAAGTTCCACACCTGGTTCGATAATTGCAAGACCTAGGGTTCCTACATCTTTTAACTTGATTCAGTTGCATATAGTGATTAGTGAATTTAGTGCCACATGGCTTAGGTGCCAAAAACTATCAACGTTACAGGAACGGACTGCAGTGCACTTCTTTACCAAGAACATGTAAATCCTAACCTAAGTTAAGGCATAATTGCACATAACCATTTCGCAAAGTCAAATTTATCATCACTCGACAATTTACGAATTTGAAACAAATGCAAGACAATTATCAAAGGTTTCAAATACTAAACAACTTGTCACAAAATCAAACTAAACACAAATGTGTAAACCCTAGAAAATCTTACAACAATCTACACCGGGGTGAAACTTTAGAAGATTAGCCGGTCATCGCGTTTCAAGACTTCCACCCCAAAATTCTTCTCTTCCTCTTGATTTATGTGCCAAAAGCTAAGAACAGCCAAAGGCTGCCTCCAAAAACCGTCACTCGATTTCGACGTCGACCCCCTTCACAAAAAATTGCCCCGTAGCCTTTTTGCCTTCTTTCTTTTATTCCCATTGTAGTTTCCTTTGGGCTTCCTTATGGGCTGCCAAAAACAAAACCCATCAAACAGCAGCCCATGATTCCTTATGTCATTAATTCACAACCCAATAATTTTCAAATTGTTTCATGTGAGTGAATCTGTGATACAAAACTAACGAAATTCAAACCTTTTTTCTTATTTATTTGTTTTCCTATTATTATTATCAAATGTATTTAAAATTTACTAAGACTAATAATAATAATAGTAATATGTAAAATGAGATGAAGTTTCGACGTCATTTAATTTTTTATAATATTCATTTTAGCTTATTATATGAATCGTTTAACCTCCTTTTAAATATAACCTACAAAATTACAAAACCACTCAAAGTGGTATCTTTTTTTAATTGTATCGATACATTTTTATTATAATGATATAAACAAAAACGTACCTAAAATGTACCGATCACTCCTCTGAAGTTTTAAGGACACCATCTATAACCCCTTTACCTTTGCCCTGTTCTAACAATTCTTTATCAGCTTTTCTCTTTGCCTCTTGCAGATCAAGTCAATCATATTCAGCCTTGAACTCAACGCCTAAACTGTTAGTTAGTACTTTCTGAAGCCTGACAAATCTTCTATCATTCATATCTCATTCAGATCTCAATTCAGCTATCTCTTTCTCTAACTATGCATTAGCACTCAAGCTTTCAACCATCGCTTTCATATAGCCTCGATCATCTTCAAGAAATTTCACTTTGTCTTGCAGAATCTCTTTCTCAACATCACTCTGCTTGACTTTGTTTTCAAGATCTGCTTTCTCTTCTTTATTCTGTTTCACTTTATCTTCCAAAGCTTTAATTCTCTTCTCTAAAACATCGATCAGAGTATCTTCAAACCACTTCAAAAGGTCTTCGGCTGTAACCGGATGTGTAACATTGTCTGGAATATCACCGAACGCATCTTTGAATTCATTAGCTCTTTCACTTTAAGGAGTTGATTGTCTTGACTTTGAAGGAGTACCCTTTGCTGCAGACTTTGGAGTTGAAATAGGCGTACTTTGAATAGGAACTTTAGTGACAGTTGGTGGTTCTTCAGTTGCGTTGTTGGTGAAATAACAACTTCTATGATTGGAATATCTTGCAGATTAGAAACAGGATGTTCTTGTGTAACTCCTTTCTTTGGTTTCTGACTTATATATCTGCGGCTCTGAGCTTTTTTTCTTCCTTTGGTACTTGGAGAACCCGTAGCTTTCTTAGAATCTTCAGCCTTTGATTTTGAACGCTTTGTCTTTTTATTTGGACGTTCTTCATCGGAAGCTTCATCAGCAGATGGGACATAAAGATCTTCGCCAAGCTTTTTCAATCGTTCCTCTTCTTTTTGTTTCTTTGCTTCTTTCAATCTAACATCTGCAGAATCTTCAGACGATTCTTCATCCTTATCAGACGTTGCAAAAATAACATCGTCATCTTTATCTTGGTTTTCATCATTTGCCGCAACACTGGAACCTTCAACATTCTGAATATTCTCATCAATATCTGGCTCGTCGATCAACATAGTCTCAACTTTCTTCGATGCCCTTTTTCGCTTTTGTTTCTCAACTACCACAACTTTCTTGATGTACCAATCACCATGCTTTTCTTTGAAAGTCTTTAACAGTTCAGCCTCCTCGTTTTCATCACCGCTACCATCTTTCCTCCATTTTTTCTCTGGTGGCGTGATATAGTCAGCTTTAACGATTGCACCAAACAAAGGCTTTGGAATAGGTGCTGAATCTTGTTTCTGAAAAATCTTTAACTTCTTCAATGTTAGTTTCATCCATGTGGCTCAAATATAGAATATCGTTTGGATCTTTAGCAATATTCTGAAACTTGAATATCACCTTCGAGAAGTTGAATTTCTTGTTTAACACCAACGCAGTAATCATGCATGCCATGTAATCTTGGATATCGTCGAGCCCTACTTTCCTATGACTAAAAGCGTGAATAATGGCGTGAATCAGCAATTTGTATGGTGGAGGAACACCTCCTTTCTTTAATGTAGGCTCGTTCGCATGACCTTTGTAGCCTATTCTATAAAAACATCCTTTGACCATCCTTTCCTCGAAGCTTATTGGATCATTTTCATTGTCGTTGAATTCAAGCACCCTTCTAATATCAGCTTCGGTGACTAAAAACTCTTTATCTTCATTCCCGTCACGAACAGCAGACTTTATCACTTTTTATGCTTCGTCGTAGGATGTTGCGTTCCAGAAGAAGTAAACGTGTGATCTATATACGACATGCTTATCCGTTATCACCTTCGTAATCGAAATTCGCCCCAAAAATTCTAAGATCTCTGAAAATGCTGACAGCGTAGGATAGATCTTCGCGTCCAACGATATACAAGTATTATGAAACTTGTTAAACGAAAGCTGGATGTTCTGCGAACAAAAGAATCAAACAACTTAGCAAATTTTGACAATTTTCAACACTTAAACATCAAGTTCGGGCGAACTTGATGCACCAACATATCAATACAGAACACCTTCGGTCGAACGTGCATTAAAAAACAATTTTTTTACATTTTTCCAAAAGTTTGGGCGAACTTGTATTGAAAACACGTTTTTTACAGGTTTACAACAAGTTCGGGCGAACTTGTTGCATTTTCAATTTTCAAACCAGGTTAGAACAACTTCGCCCGAAGTTGATATAAATCAACTTAAACAAGTTCAGGCGAACTTGTTGTCTCCTCCAATGAAACCTGCAACACCACAATATGTCTGATCATCAATTTTATGAGTTGTTTGTGATATTTACATGATTGTTAAGCTATTTCACCATCCAATTTTTTCATAGAACTACTGAATTTTACATTTTCGGTCCAACATTATTCAATCAAGTTCAATCCATGGCTGTTTCAGTTGATTAATACCTCGGCCATGTTAATAAGTGTGCCAATCACTTATTACTGGTCTCAAATCGGGCAGAGTAAAAACACAATTCTTGTAATTTTAAAATTTCTCACAGGTGCACTAAGTTCGCTCGAAGATACTTAGAAACAAATAAAGTGAATTTTCAGCGAACTTGGATATTTATACCGAGTCAAGTTCGGACGAACTTGACTCTCAAACATCTCAAACCAACAGGTAACTTCGCCCGAAGTTAAGTAATAATGATAAACAATTTTTCCATCATTAACTTCGGCCGAACTTAGGTAAGACCAAATTTTGAGATTTTGAACTTTTTCAAATTTTTCACTTTTAACCCTGAACTTTCACACGTTTACCAGTTATGAAAATCTACTTAGTTGACCCAGTCCATAATAATGACCTCGGTTAACCGATTTGTCTGCCGAGTCCAAGTTAATGACCTCAGTTTGACCCGTTATGAACAAACTGATGTTTTTCTTCAAATTTAAAGTTTCAAGTTAATGAACTTTTCATCGTTTTTCATGAATTTTGATTTTACAGATAGCTCCCAACCCGTTGTCGACAAGATTCCAACAACTTAGCACCATTCCGAACTGCGAAGATCCGCTTTCCATCATTGGCTGTTGAAAACAATGTAGAAACAAAATCTTTTTTAATTTTCGAAAGTTTATGCTAAAACACACTGAAAATCTTTGTGGGTTATATCTGTAATCAAATAAGCTATGTACAAACATATTTACAGACATATTTTTGTGAATTCGTGTCTAAGGATCATATCAGTTGATTGAGACATATCACCAGTACTGTTGACCTTATGATGACTTTAAGTTCTAAACTCGTTTACCTAGATTGTCGATATGTTTGTCCACTTAATCTTCGACACATTTAATTGCTCCAAGATATCTTAGTTAGATTTATGAAACTTGACTCAACTATGGTCCGATCTCAGAATATACTCCCGTATCAAGATTCCCTAGATTTCATCTTACAGGTGAGTATAGCGTAACTGATATCTGTATCTGTCTTATGCGAAGCCTTGAGAGCTCAGGTTAATACCACCGTATCGACAAAGAGATAAAGGCTCGACTTTAAGGTGTGTTCAAATTAAGGAATCCTTTAAGCACTGCAATTGATTAGATCTTTCGATTCTTTCAATTTTGCTTGCAGTTTATAGAGGTTTTTAGCAAAAGTATTATAGAAGTTCTAGGCTATTGCTTCCGCAAAATCAGAAGAACTTGTATAATACCCCAGATATCAATCATCTATAAAGACCTCGTATCTCAGAATCAGGCAATCTCTCAAACGAAATTTCAGAGTACTAAGTCTATATATCCGAGAGATATTAATCCACAAGTTTAAGCAGTTGTAAAATTTAGTTTATATCCCGGAAACAACTTACTGAACATGTAAAGCCTATCGACAAATCCACAGTAAGACTTATTTATACTTTTTAACTTTACAAATCTTATACTGTGATAGTCCACTGATGTGCTATCATTTCCTTTTTGACACAAAATTCTTTTTGTTTTTTCATGTTTTTGTACTTTTTGGTTTTTCATATGTTTTTGTATTTTCTCGTTTCTTTTCTCCCCCTAAAATCAAACACATATTTTTGTATTTTAGTTTTTAAGAAAATCTATTCCTAAAAGGTAACAAACCAATGAGGATCACGAGAACTCGTCGTCCATCCATATTTAACCTCTGCATCCGCACCTGTCAAAAGATTTTTCATACCGTTAAGCTTCATTAAGTATTTAAACCGTGAAAGACTAAAAGGTTTGGTATAAAAATCAGCTTTTTGTTAATCGGTGTGGATTTTCTCAATTAGTACCAATATTTTTTCGTAGCAATCATGAATAAAATGGTAACGAATCCCAATATGTTTTGTTCGAAAGTGATGAACTAGATTTTTAGTTATGTCGATTGCTACCTTATTGTCTACATATAAAGGAGTGTTAAGAAATTGCAATCCATAGTCTCTCATCTGTTGTTGGATCCACAAGATTTGAGAACAACAACTGGAAGCCGAGATGTACTCAGCCTCACAAGTAGAGAGAGCGACCATGATTTGTTTCTTGCACGGCCAAGTTACTAATCGTGTTCCGAAGAACTAGCAACCAGCCGTCGTAGACTTTGCGTATCCTGTCAGATCTAAGTTGTCATTCTTTGGGTACCACAAGCCGGTGCTTGGAGATCCCTTCAAGTATCTGAAAATGCGCTTCACGATCTGCATGTGAGATATTCTGGGACTTGACTGATAACGTGCACAGAGGCAGGTAGGATACATGATATCAAGGCGAGATGCCATCAGATACATCAAAGATCCTATCATCGACCTGTAAGAAGTATCATCAACTTTGGTTCCTGTTTCATCGATGCAAATTCCGTGATTGAGTACCAGAGGAGTAGATAACGGCTTTGTGCTTTCCATCTCAAACTTCTTCAAGATATCATGAACATACTTGGTTTGGTGGATGAAAATACCGTCTGGCAGCTGATCAACTTGTAATCCGAGAAAGAATTTCATTTCGCCCATAGAGCTCATCTCGAATTTCTTCTTCATGATAGTTTCAAACTCTTTGCACAGAACGTCATTTGTCGAACCAAATATGATGTCATCCACATAGATTTGTACGATAATCAGATGACTTACCACTTCTCTAGTAAAGAGCGTACTATCCGCTGTTCCTCTGATAAAGCCGTTGCCGACGAGATGTTGAGATAACGTCTCGTACCAGGCTCTCGGGCCTGATGCAAACCGTATAATGCTTTATCTAGGAGATAAGCTTTCTTCTTGTTCAGCGGATCGACAAAACCCGGTGGTTGGCTGACGTACACTTGCTCACGTAGCTTATCGTATAGAAAAGCGGATTTCACATCTAACTGGTACACTTTAAATCCTTTCCAAGCAGCAAATGCAAGGAAAAAGCAAATGGACTCCAATCTTGCAACTGGTGCACATACTTCTTTATAATCAATTCTTTCCTGTTGATGGAATCCTTTGACAACGAGCCGAGTTTTGTTGCACACTATCACTCCACGATCATCGCGCTTGCACTTGAAGACCCATTTAGTATCTATTGCCTTTTGATTCTCCGGTAGGTCAACAAGCTTCCATACCCCTAGCTTTTCGAACTATAGCAATTCTTCTTGCATCGCCTGCACCCAGTTCTCATCTCCTAAAGCTTCAGAAACATTCTTCGGCTCAATCTGTGATATGAAACACTGATAAGCACAATACTCTTGAACTGGAGTTGTTTTAGAGTAGAAGCAACTAAAAGCTTTGTTGATCTGGCTCATTATTCTCACGCCAGTTTGCAATTCACCAATTATAGAATTCGATGGGTGTATGAATAGGTCCTTGGCATCACCTCACTTGGAACATCAACAGTGTTCTCCTGATTAGTAATATTTTGTTCAACCACCACTTCAACTGTAGGAGCACTAGAAGACGTTTCATTTCGAGTACTTGGGCTAGCAGATTGATTCAACATTCTTGTTATCTACTCAGATTCTTCGTCAGAAGAAGATTATCCATCATCATCAAACGTCGGAGCCTCGTCAGAGTCGGAACTATATGCTTGAGAAAGATTGGGTTCCTCTGATGCATTCACTGGTTCTGTAGCTGGTGTCACTTGATCTGCTTGAGTTTCTTGAACACCGCTAGTACTTGGACCTGCACTAGAAGAAGAGATGAACCAACAGTTGGTTGATTAACCACTATTGGTCTGATAATCTACTCTTGATTAGCCGACTTATGTAGATAATATAACACAGCAATGTCTTCTTCAGAAGGCTCTTCTGGCAAGTCAAATGATTTCCACAATTCTCTATAATTGAACAACCAAGCATCGCCTGCTCTTTGAATAGGAGTTGTATACCGAAAACAATCGACGTGCTGTGCTTCTACCACTCTTCTTAAACTTGGAAGATATACTCTCTTGAGTGGAGTTGCGTAGCCGACAAAGAAACCATCTATCGATTTGGCACCAAACTTTCCGTCTGAATTAATAACAGTACAAGGTGCACCAAACGGTTCTAAGTACTTCAAATTGGGTTTCCTTCGGTTTAGCATTTCGAAGCAAGTCTTTTTGGTAGGTTTAACTGTCAAGACCCTGTTCAATGTATAGCATGCTGCTGCGACTGCTTCACTCCAGAAGCTAACAGGAAGCTTTGAATCAGCAAGCATAGTTCTTGCTGTTTCTATTAACGTTCTGTTCTTCCTCTCAGCTACTCCATTCTGTTGCGGAGTATATGGAGCACTGAATTCATGTAAGATGCCTTTGTCGTTACAAAACTCTTTCATTCGGGCGTTCTTGAACTCTGTACTGTTGTCGCTTTGAATTCCTCTAATAGGAAGATGGTACAGATTTTCAATCTTCCTGAAGAGAATCATGAGATTATCGAATGTTTCGTCTTTGCTCTCTTGGAAGAAGACCCATGAAAAACTTGAATAATCATCGGTGACGACAAGACAATAAAGATCTCCAGATATACTACGAACATTCACTGAACCGAAGAGATCCATATGCAGTCTTTCGAGCGGCAGCTTGATGGAGTTGAGAATCTTTCTTGGATGAGACTTTTTAACCTGCTTTCCTTTCTTGCATTCGAGACAACTATCCGTCATGTGAAAGCTTCTAAGATTCACTCCTTCAACCAAATCAATGTGAGCTAGATGATTCATCTTTCTGAGGTGAATATGACCCATCTTTCTGTGCCAAAGAATTGACTCCTTTTCTGTGGCCTTCGTTACGAAACATTGAGCCGACTTTGAAGTAGTTGTAGCAATGTTCATATCTAGCACATAAAGATCATTCTCCCGAGGAGCACGCATGAGAATCCACTCTTCTGGAATCTTAAAGCCCGGTTTAATTATCATGCACTCCTTGTTGTTGAAATGGGTGGTAAATTTCTTATCACAGATCTAAGAAATACTAAG
This sequence comes from Scalesia atractyloides, assembly GCA_947069175.1. Lineage (NCBI taxonomy): Eukaryota > Viridiplantae > Streptophyta > Magnoliopsida > Asterales > Asteraceae > Scalesia > Scalesia atractyloides. The sequence continues at coordinate 29,194,964 of CAMTDV010000004.1, forward strand.
AGATTGTTCTCCAGCTCGGCTATATAATTGACCTTATCAAACGACACCACACCATTAGATAAATTTCCATCTGCAACGATTCTTCCTCTTTTATTACCCGCAAAACCCACGTACCCTCCATTGATTGCTTTGATATCGAAGAGTAAGGCACGCATCCCGGTCATGTGACGTGAAGCTCCGCTATCCATAATCCACTTCGATAAGATGGATCTTTGGAGCCCCTGCACATGTAAAGAAACTATTTAAAGAGGGAAACCCAAGCCTTTTCGGTCTTGGGTGGAATCGGGATATCGTAAGTAGGAATTTTCATATCAGCATTAGGAACTTTCTGATCAGTCTTTGTGTCTTTGACATTTTCATTCTTGACTGATGCATATTTAGCACTTTCAGATGATGTTGTTGTTTTCTTTGCTACCCATTATTGTGATTTCGTTCTTGCTTTCTTAATGTAGAATTTTGAATCTTTGTTTTCATTCGATTTAGAAGTTTCAACTTTTTCAAAAGTTGATTTCTCAAACTTAGATTCAGTTTTAGGTTTCACTTCAATTTTAGATTCATTGTTTCGTTTTAAGATCATGATTGGTTTTACAATCTCTAGGTGCTTAAGTTTCTCATCATCTGAAACTGTCTTTCTTCGGTGATACACATGATTTGATTTCGGACACTTGCAAGCAATGTGACCAACTTCATTGCATTTGAAGCAAGTCCGAGTATCAAGAGAATGTCCATTTGTGGGTTTTACTCCACTTGTGGATTTAGCCTTATCCTGAAATTCCTTTCCTTCTTAAACTTGTCATTTGATTGCTTTCCAATCAAATTCTCTTCCTGAACTGTGTTAGTCCCAAACACAAATTTCATGTTTTTATTCTTATACTCGTGAAATGGTGACTTTTGTGTCTTTCTCAGTTCATCTTCTACCTCCAAACCCAAACCCGATCTCATGTTCTCAGGAAAGTCACCACCATTCCTTTGGTAGGTGTTATGAACTTTTTTTGATTTTGAGTAAAACTTCTTGTCATTTCTCTCAAGATCATCTGATGATACTTCCACAAGTTTGAAAAATTTATCGATTTGATCTTCTTTCACATTTCAAATCGGAAAACTATCATCGAAATATAGTCTATCAGAGTCCTTAACTTTGTAAATCACAACGTTAGGATCATCACTTAGGCTATTTTCCGATGATATATCATCATTTTTGGATTGTGATTCCGAACTGTTCCAACTTGAGTTGGTGCTCTCAAAGCGGCCATCATCAGAATCATTTCCCAAAACATTTTCAACCACATTTTTCACAACTGCTTCACTGACATCATTTGAGGTCGTGTAGACTACATCAATGTTCTCAGGCAACTTATCATTTGTTTCTGATAAAAGTGTTATGTTAGTTGCCTTTTCAATACCATCCACTTTCTTGTGACAATAAATTGCAAGTAGAAGGTGAAATATTGTTGTACTCTCCATGCTTCTTACCTTTCGGTTTTTCATCATTTTCCTCTGACTTAATCGTAGGAAGAATGTGATCAATGACATAAGCGTTTGTCGTGTAACTGAGCAAGAGTTGTCTCACTCGTTCAGTTTTAATTTTCATATCTTGAAACTCTTGTCTTGTTTCAGCAATGGTGTTTATATACATGTTAATAGCTTCTTGTTTTTCAATTACCGTTACTTTTAACATTCTAATTGTGGCACCTTGTTCCAAATTAGCTTTTTCAACATTGCAATAAGTGCCTTTCATTTTATCATAAGATTCTTTCATTGTGCGATAATCGTATCTAAAATTTTCGTTATGCAAATTAAGATCGCTTATGATTTGAGCTTTCTCAACACATTGCTTACAAGGATTTGTGCACTTTGTGCAAAGTTTTTCATCCTTCACAACTTTCACAACTTCCTTCACAATCACCTTTACCTCTGAACCCGCCTGTTTTAGATTAGCCATCATTGCTTTGTCAGCAATCTCTATAAGGTTTTCTGTATTCATCTCCTTCGTCACGTCAATGACCTCCTCGAACTCTGGTTTCTTATCTTCAACCACTTGCTCCTGCGATGTATTCCCGAAGCAACCTGCAAAACTAGCATTAAAGTTATGAGAGATAATGTTCTTCATCCTCTTCCTCTGTTCTTTGCAGATATTCTTCTAGGATCGCATTCTCCAGAGCTGCATCATCAACCAATGATTCTGATTCATCAACAATTTCTACCATCAGTGCAACTCCAGTTTTCTTTCCGATATACTTATTCCAATCAAACCCTTTGTCTTCATGAGAAACAACTAGAGCTTATTCAGTTGGCTTTGAGGAATTATCTTGAACTTCAACTTGCGTTCTCTTTGGATATGGCTTGTATTGCAACGCTTTCTTGTAATAGTCATTGTTGTTGCCGAAAGGGATTTGATTGCCGATTGCTTCTTGGTTGGTGCACTTGCTTTGAAATGCCCTTTTGTCGACATTTGAAGCACGTTACTTTCGACTTGTTAAATCCAAGCTTGTTGCTCAAATTACCAATGTCTCTTCTAGTGAGCGCTACAAACTTTGTAACTCTTCTGATAATCGAAGCTAAGCTCCACTTGATATCCATCAGTTCCAATTCCTCTTCATCAACTTGATCGTAATCATCAGCCCGTCATCTCTGGATTTCCGATCTTCCTCGAAACTAAACTTTCATAAGATTCGAGAGTGGTTGCAAGGAGCGCTATGTGTTGTTTAGCCACATTTTCAGGAAAAGCCTTCTTCAGATTAACCGCAATGTTACACTGAAAAACATTCGGATCAGAACAAGAATGATTTGTCAGATTTGATTGATTGAATTGATTGTTCTGATTCTGGAACGGAGAATTTGAGCTTGCGTTTGAATATCCCGTGTTCGGAGGACTCTGATCATAACTCGGGTATGATTGAGTGTTTGATTGATTCAAAGAATTCGTATTTGCACTAAATGCAATTTGAATTTTCGGACTCGAAATATCTTGAACACCTCCTTTGTAGTACACACCTACATCTTGCACAACATTAACATTCTTTGATTTGGCCATTTTTAACAACTCCATTTTATGTCCTTCTAACTTATCAATGAACGAAGATAACTTGAAATGTTGCCAACTTGGACTGTTCTTCAAAACCATCAAGTAAGTCGACCACTCCCCCTCAGGAAGTGCATCTGCCAACTTATCAAACTGTTCTTCATCAGTTTTATGAATACTGTACCTTCGCATCTGAACCATCAAATGACAATATCTATCGATCATTTCCTTCATGGTTTCGCCTTTGATCATCGTGAAAATGTCAAACTCTTTCTTGATTAAAGCCTTCTTGCTCTTAATCATCTCGTCAGTTCCCAGATATTTAGCACAAAGAGCATTCCACAGCAGCTGTGACGTATCGCAATCAGGTAGTAAGATCAAGATGTCTTCTTTCACTGATTGCTGTATCAGACAGATCATCTTCTTTTTTGCCACATACGCATCTTTATGTTCTGGTCTAAACTTAACCAAAGCAAGATCTTGATCACATTCATCTTTTGGCCACTTATATCTGGTTTCTACAGCAACCCAACTGTGAAAGTGATTTGCTTGAACCCAGTTCACAAACTTTTCCTTCCAGCCTTCAAACTCATCCATGCTCATCAACTTTGTCGGCTTTGTAGAAGTTCCCATCTCATTATCCAGATTCATCTGGTTTACTGCGTTTGCATTAGATGTGGAAGCCAATGGTAAAGCGAAGGCATTATGGAAATTATCCATCTCGACAATCAGATGCTTTAACTGAAAACACTTTCAAAAACACTCGATTGCTTAGAAAATTGACAAGTTCGGGCGAACTTGTGAAGAAACAGATTTCAGATTCAATTTCAACAAGTTCGGGCGAACTTGTATGAAATCTTCAAAAATTTTCACTATTAATCAAGTTCGGGCGAACTTATGATGGATTTTGAAAAATTTCTAGTTTTTCTCCAAGTTCGGGCGAACTTAATGAAAATTTTAGCAAAAATTGACAAGTTCGATCGAACTTGGTCCATATTCACTGAAAAATCAAGCAAGTTCAGGAAAAGTTGGTTAAAATCAACAAACTTGATGATGTTAAGCCAAGTTAGGGCGAACTTGTGTTGTAAGTTCGAGCGAAGTTTGGTATTCAAACATGGTTTTTTGACATTTTTGACATGAATTCGATTGAATTTGATTCTGAAACTTTCAGGGGTTTGTAATTATGTGATTATCTATGACATGTTCAAATTTCAGCCATTTTTATCCATGAATTCATCATTTATGTGAAAAATGTAGAAAAATGGTAGAAATGAGTAGAAATAGAATGTTTCTTTTGTAGATCTCAGCAAATTAGGTATCCATGGCTCTGATACCACTTGTTAGGATCGCTCCTCTACTGTCAAGGAACCTAATTTGTATCTAATGTCCAATATAAGCGGAAATTATATGACATGTTATTCAAATACACAAGTTTACTGTTTAAATGTCGGTTTATTAATGTCCAAACGTATTACAATGTGATTTCCAAACCGACAGATCTTCGCCGTCAATGTCGCAAAGTTCTTACAATGAATGACCCATAGTTCGCTCGAAGTGAGTCTTGGCTAGATCAAGTTCCGCCGTACTTGATCAGCCTACTACAACTTCAGTCGAACTTGACTAATACAACATAAACACTTTCAAGGCTAACAAAATCAAACCTTAACTATACAGACTCGATCCAAGACCTGGACAATAGACATTATGCATCAACATGACTTGTGATCTTGAAAAAAAATACATTTCTTACAAAATGCCACAGTTTGAGTTAAATGTGCGAAATCATAGAATTAGAATTCTCCAATCACATAACCAAGATAAACTAACTAAACTCTCATGATTAGTCTAACGCTGCTTTTGAAAATTCGAGAGATACACTTATATATAGGAAGTACCAGCGGCGTATCCACAATGTCTCTACCAAACTTTCATGCACACCGTTATTCGGATCATGATTGACAGCACAAACAAAAAAAATTTCTGATGACCAGTCTAGCGAGGCTTTTGATTTTCGATAAGAACACTTATATATAGGAATTACCAGCGGCGTATCCACCATGTCCTTATCGAATTTCATCGGCTTCGTTATATGGATCTTGATTAACAACACAACCACAGCTTACATAGAACTTCTCTCGACCAATCTATTGAGGTGTTTGATAGTTCCATAAGAACACTTATATATAGGAAGTACCAGCAGCGTATCCATCATGTTCTTATCAAATTTCATCAGCTTTGTTAGCGGTTTTGATTGGTTTCTATGCGACGACTCAATCCAAACTTACAAATTAAACAAACACAACAAAACCACATACAACTAATGTGTGAGTCTCGAACCTAAAAAGGGTGCGACTAAATGGTGGCAGTACCTACATCCATAGTTATGAGGAAAGGTTTCGTCTATGAATAAGTGAGACAGTACCCACAACACATAAATTATGGGGAAAGGTAAGCCATGATGAGTGATGATGTGAAACTGCAACAACATGAACCAACAATAAAACCTAACATTAATGCATAACAAAACAAACCAATAATGGCAAATAGGATAGAGATAGTATAAGACGTTAGAATAAGAGATGAAAACGACCATACATTATAAAATAGTAACGTTGATAGCGTGACAAAAATACAAGCTATCAACGGTAGTGATTATGAGTTAATAATTGTATCGATTGACGCTAGTGTGAACGCCAAGGACACGAAATAGGAGTAGTAGGTGGAGTTGTTAATGAGGGAAAACCAAACGTGAAGTCGAATGACAGAAGAAATGAAGTAGCAACAAGGATCTTAGCTTCCTTCAGTCAGGTGATAATTACGATTTGGACAAACGTAAAGACGTCCTAAATAAATTGAGGAATCCGTAACTTTGTTAACTGGACTCACGTTTTTTTGTTAACCACATTTACACTTTACCAAGTGTAAAACATTAGTATTTTAAATTGTTTATGTACAAAAACAAATTGATTTATTTAGAAAAAAAAATATATTTTCACAAAATTTTGGGAAAAAACTTTTGATCTAAAGTAGAAAAAAATTATTAAAAATATTTATTACATCAATTTTATTATAATTTTTATAAAATCAAATTTTGAGGTTAGAAAAGTTTTATCATCACCATGTGCCCTTGACTAGGGATTAGGGTTTTGACGTTCAAGTCGTGATGGATAACTTGTTAAAATTTTAAACGTATTACAAAAAATCACATCATTACACTTGTGTTCGAAAATTCAAATCATTCTTTATTTGATTACATTAGTTTCAAGAAAAATCAAAACGTTCGACTCAAAATAGACTCATCGCATAAAAACTTTGTCGTGCTGCAGACCGCATCCTGCTAGTCGTTGAACTGGATGAGTGCTCGTTCGCGAGCCTTTTAGTTATCGTGGTTCTTTGGACTGGCTTAAACGGCTCGATCGTAAGGAACTAGTTGGGCGTCACACAGTGTGGTCGATTGATCCATCGATGGGGTGTCTGGTTAGACATGAAAATCCCATGATTCAAGAAAACAAATCACATGAAAATATTATGGAGTATCAAAGGGTAGAAAAAATCGAACCCTTCGACAAGGTACAAAAGATAGAGTGATTTGTTTTAATATTATTAGAATCTCGTGGAATATTTAAGAATCCATTCCAGTGGTTTATATACGAAACGATATAATAACCACATAGAGAAAGATAAATAGTAAAACTTATCATAATATATTAAAAATCATAGGTTTGGCATATCATAGTGTTTATTATGACTTCCATGCGTCAGTTTCGTAATTACGTGTGCACTCACAATTACCGAGCTTTCGCGTGGTCCTCATACGTCTACCCATTGACGTACAACTTAACCCGAAGAAAATCGTGAATGAATAAATGACTCGAGTTTTGGGGTGTTGTAAAACGATGTTTAGGATAGTATCCATGAATTAATACGGACACGTTTAACATATCAAAGTGTTGTTAGTTTACGTAATGTTTGGTGTGACATGCTTTGGCCTAATAGGTATCGCTACTCTCATCGATAGTCCCTAGGTAGGCAAACTGGTCCATTAATTGGATTTATACGAATGCCAGCCTAGACATGACGTCCCGACTACCGGTACGTAACCCTTCGACTTACTACATGTCTGTCACAAAAACTTACTTTGACGAGAGTGAAATCTCAATTGAAATTTGAAACTAAAAAAAAGAAATGAAATTAAACTCATGAATGATTGAAATGTATTAAAGAAAATAAATTGATTCAAGACTTTAAATATATAGAATAAGAATTAGAATAATGAGCATTCATAGATAGTATAAGTTGTGTGCGACGTAACAGTGAAAAGAAATAATAAACTATGGTTTAAAAATAAAGTACATATTGTCATTTAAGGCATATAATACTTAGCATATAACAATTAAATGTGCTCACATACATATGTACATGACATTAAAAAATTTAAACCACAGGTACTTTAAATATTTTTTTTAGCAAAGGCAATTAAACAATTAAGCACATAACGCACCTAAGGTACCTAATCAACTATATTCTAAGTCTAGGGGTCTAATAACCTATCTTAATTCCTTATAGTCATTGGGTTTAATACCAATCTGTCACACCCCAACCCGCATCGGATAGGTACGTAGCGGACCGGTTGCCCATAGCTCGTGACCCTATTACAAGTTTAATATTTAAAGCCGTTGAATTAAATTATTAGATAACATAAAGACTAAGTATCTGCAGCTCTTCGTTGCAATTTCCTAAATTTCGGGACAAAATTTCCTAACAGAGGAGAGACTGTAACGCCCAGCCTTTCCATACTTTCCGTATTTAGAAAGCTCGTGTTGTATTTTCTATTTTTGGAAACCTTTGTATCTTGTATTCGTCCTCTTGTTGTAATCTTTATATTCGTTGTAAACTAAGACTTGGATCATAATAAAAACATGTATTTTATTCCTATACATGTTATACTTAATCATATTCTTTCCTACTTATACACATTCAAACGTTCATGCTGGATACTTGGGAACGTGACAAACTTGCAAATACGTGACATACATGCAGCATACGATACTTATTCACAACTCATATACTTGATCACACTTGTTAACGCTTATTATTATGCTTGCATTACATAAATAGCCCTTATACTATGCCTTTTATGCTTAAAACATCCTAAAACCCAACAAACACAAACTACAGGGACCAAAAGTGACAAAATTAACAAACTTTGGGTTTTACCCTCTCGCGGGCCGCCAGCGCCAAACCCAATTCTTCTCGCACCCCTCCAGAAGGCATAATCCGCAGAATAATGTTTTCAGCTCATGGATTGGTCATTAGTGTGTTTGTTTGATGTGTTTCTTGCATTAAACATCAACTACCTAACCCTAATCACTTCCTATAAAACCCAACTCATTCCCACACTTCCTCCACTTTACAAACTCACTAATCTCACTCTCAAACACTCAAGAACTTAGCTGGAAATCAGTAACTTGGCAGATTCATCTCAAGTTACTAAAGTGAGCATAACCTCACTTATACTTCATCTTTTTCATTCATTCTTTCTTCTTTAGCACTTGGAACAACCTTAGGTATGTATCCACATGTTTTCCATGGAAAACCAAGGCTGGAACATCAACCAAATAAGGCCGGCCCAATGTGCAAGAAAACTTTCTGATTTCATTCAAACTTTGTTAAACTTGTTTAACTTGAGTCTAACTCATCTCAAACCTATGTCCGAATGCTTACAACACTACTAGTGGTTGGTTAGGCTTAAAAACAAGGTTGAGACATGTCAAACTAGATGTTAAAACCTCACAAACTTTCTGTTTTTAACTAGGGTTTACACCTACAAGTAGTGTCCAAGATAATCTTGTTGAATGTGTGATATTTGGACTAGCTTGGGCTATCCTTCATAGAAATCCACACACTATATGATGTTTTTTTCTAGATTAGTTATACTTTTATTTCATTCTTATTTTATATTCTTGACCCTCCGTGTTGTTAATGACAACATGTGTAGTGGTGAATACCCAAGAGGTACCTAAATGGAAGATTCATCTTCCTACCTCATGCATGACTTATATGAATCTACACGAGGTCTTAAGTGGACGATTAATCCTCCCACCTCCTACTTGACTATATAATATATATACTGTACTATATAAACTATATAAAACCCCTAAAAACTGAACCCTTGATGATGACTAAATAGTTATTCGTCAAGCAACTAAGATAGATCACCAAAGTGTTTAGTTCCTCGTTGCGATTCTAATAGGTGTTAACCTATGAAATCATATAAACCAGAATGGGTCCTCATAGTGTCAAAACAAGTGCTAGCCTTAGTGATTATTTTCGTGTATATTATTTTGTTATACTTTATTTGAAATTCTGAATCTCTGATCAACATCCAACACTCACACTTATGTTTCCTCTTGTAGGATAACTTGGTGTTCACCCATCAATTTACAACTCATCACGAACTTTGCTATTCAGAACGCTTGCAAAACCGTGAGTATACTCGAACCCCCTTTTACGTTTACCACTTTTGGGGTTTAACATGTTTACATATCTAAAACAACACTAAACTTATGCTTTATTACTTGCACGAACAATCCATTATACATGAACGCTTTGATACGTATGTTATGCTTATACTAGGACCGAACGTATGTGATACCATAGTCAATAGCTTATTTTGAGCCTCCATTTGACATGTATAGCGCTATAGGAGTAACACACTGCCCGTGAACGAGTGGTTATGTTGAATTATATATACTAGTTGCGTAAACAGAGGGTTAACTAGAAATATCGCATGCCTTGTATATGCTCGTATGTAAACTTAGTCGCCATGTGGATTTGTTACTCGCCTTTGCTTTTGCATTGAACTCGTATTTTAAAACATGTTACAGGATGATCAAGATGATGCTATGAAAATGAAGTAGCATCGAGACTAGATACACACATAGACGTTAGGTTTATTATTGTTGTATCAAATTTTGTCATTTATATGGTTGTATTTGAATTTTTCTTGTAATGTATGACAATTTAAGTATGAAATGAAATCCGGTTTAATTAATTATTGCCACTATTAATTTTATGAGCAATGAGCAATCTATTTCGTCCCGCCTTGATGTTTCCGCCATCGGTTGGGGTGTGACAGATTGGTATCAGAGCCATAACTATAGGGAATTAGGTAGAATTGCCATGTTCGACCTAGTCTATAGTTTAAGTGTCTGTTTTTAACCATTCTTATATCATGCTTAAAACTTTATTCTTCCTCATTGCTTCTTCCTTATCTTTTGGTCTTAAAACTTACATAATGTCTTTCCTATGACATTTACACAAATACACTTGAAGACACTCATGATGCAACGAGGCGATTTGCACCAAGATAGGTCCAATGACTTACAGTTTTTGGTGAATTCCCTCATTCCGCGTATTCGATTTTTCATGAAGTTACGCCATCAAGTTAGGAGTGATATCCACATCTTGATGGATAATTTCCATTTCATACTCTAGTGGATCTTACAAACGAGTCGGAATATGCTCCTCATTTAGTAAGAAACAAACCACACTTAGGGTACGATGTTGTCAAGTTAGGGGTGAAACCCGCACCTTGCTAACTAGTCCCGTGCCTTGATTTTCAATCTCGCCAAAGTCTCGAATTTTCAATAGACTAGGGACATGTAGTAACTGGAAGGGTAAAATACCGTTAATCGCTTCTCGATGAGAGTATTTTACCTATTAGGCCAAAGCATGTTCCCTAACTCGAAAGAACTTACGAACCACTTTGGAATAGTCGACGTTTCTCTACCCGAAACAATCCTATGTTTTATTGAGCCAATCTTTTATGTATTCTCAATTTTTATGTGATTTTATACTTGTTACCTTATTCGTTTCGAATCGTTACACAATTCGCATGTTTATCGCAATCAAAAACAATAATAATCCTCATGAACCAACTAAATTTATACTCTTTATACGCATTCATACGTGATTATGCTTATTGAATACATGTTGAATACCCGTTAAATACATGCAACATACGTGAACTATCCATGCTTATACCTGCAATACTTATTTTTACATTATGATCAAGTCTCATCCTTTTCCTTTCTATTTCAACCCTAGATGTCTTCTCCAAACTCATCCGATGACCACAAGAAGGCCAAGAAGGGTTCCCGCTCTATCTCCAAGCAAGAACTCGTGAACCTCGTCGCTGAACAAATGGCCGACCGAATGGCCAGGGTCATACCTGACATAGTCAGCAAGATTCAATCCAACACGGAATCGCTATACGGCTCCGTGGACTCCAAGGCTGTAAAGCCTAAGTTACATTTCCTTTTCAAACAATTCGTTGCCTGCAAACCTCTGGAGTTTACAGGTAACGATGGCGCGATCGCTCTGTTGACTTGGTTTGAAGCCATGGAGATCACCTTTCGCCAAAATGGCTGCCCCGATGACTTGCGCACCCAAAACGCCATGGGGGTGTTCCGCTTGAGGGCTCTCGAGTGGTGGACCTCCGAACGTAGCACAAGAGGGGATGATGTCGCCCACGAGTTACCACGCCCATGAGGGACGAGTTCTGCCCTCCACATGAGCTTAGGAAGCTAGAACAAGAGTTTTGGTACCTCAAGCAAAATGGGGATGATAATGATGGTTTAACCCAACGCTTCAAGCAGCTTAGCATCCTGTGCCCCAGCCAAGTTGATACCACTGAAAAGGCTATCAACAAATACATCCATTGCCTACCCGATTCTTTCATGAACCTCGTAGAAGCTGCTTTCCCAGCGACTATCGAGGAAACCTACCGCTTGGCTGCTCGCCTTAACAGCAACCAGGTCGAGCGCAAGAATGCCGCAAAGGCCTCACTGAAAAGCGCGCACCAAGCCACCGCCGAACCTGCCACCGCTGAACCCTCATCCAAACCCCCCAGAAACAAGAACAACAACCCCAATAACAAGAAGCGGAAGGCTTCTAGTCAAAACTGTGTGGTTGTTACTCCGCCAAACCCTAAACCCATCCAAACTGTTGCAGCCATCACTCCTGCTAACCCTGATGAGCCAAGGCAGGGCTACGCTGGGTCTTACCCCTAGTGTACGGCCTGTTTACGCCATCACCCCATTGTTACCCCATGCCGCAAGTGTGCCCAATGTCAAAGGTTTGGGCACTTTGCTAACCGTTGCCGCAACTTCCCGCAACCCCAAAACACCCAACCTCAAGCCCTCATGACGAACCCTGCTCAACCTCAAACCCAACCTCAAAATGCTCCTGTGCGAGCATGTTACAAGTGCGGTGACCCGAGCCATCTTGCCAACGTTTGCCCTCAGGGCAACGTCAACCAGCAGCCTCAGCAACAACAGCAGCCGCAACCGGCACGTGGAAGAGCATTTGCCCTCACCAACGCTCAGGCTCAAAGTTCAAACGACGTTATCACTGGTACGTTTCTTGTTAACCATGTTTATGCATCATGTCTATTTGATACTGGCGCCGACAAAAGTTTCGTGTCGACTGAATTTGAATCTTTACTTAAGTGCGTACGTTCCAAATTGCCTAATCCTTAACTGTCGAAGTCGCAAATGGTAAAACTGTCTCTGTTGATTCTATCCTTTCTAATTGTTCCTTGTTGATTCTATCCTTTCTAATTGTTCCTTGATTCTAAACGATTATACGTTTTCAATCGACCTCATACCTATGCAAATGGGTAGTTTCGATGTCATAGTAGGCATGGATTGGCTTAAGCAAGTTCGTGCCAAAGTTGTTTGTTCGGAAAAGTTCATTCGCCTTCCCCTTCCTAACAACGATTCCTTACACGTCTATGGCGAGAAACCTTCTAAGGGTCTTAAGCTTATGTCATGTATCCAAGCAAACAAATATTTGCGCAAGGAGTACTTTGCCTTTCTGGCCCATGTTGTGGAAAAGAAAGACAAAGGCCTGAGTGTGAGTGACGTTCCCGTTGTTTGCGATTTCCCTGATGTCTTTACAGAGGATCTTCCTGGTCCTCCGCCTCCTCGATCTGTTGACTTTCGTATTGACCTCATCCCTGGCGTAACCCCTGTTGCGAAAGCTCCTTATCGTTTAGCACCCTCGGAGATGCAAGAGCTATCTAGCCAACTTCAAGAGCTTCTTGATAAAGGCTTTATACGCCCTAGTACTTCCCCTTGGGGTGTTCCCGTTTTGTTCGTCAAGAAGAAAGATGGGTCTTTTTGGATGTGCATTGACTATCGTGAACTCATTAAACTTACAGTCAAGAACTGATACCCACTTCCTCTTATCGACGATCTCTTGATCAACTTCAAGGTGCGACTTGTTTCTCGAAAATCGATCTCCGTTTCGGCTACCATCAACTTCGAGTTTTCGAGGGAGATGTACCTAAGACTGCTTTCCGCACACGTTATGGACACTACGAGTTCGTGGTCATGCCTTTTGGTTTGACCAATGCGTCTACCGTGTTCATGGACCTCATGAACCGTGTGTGTAAACCTTTCCTCGATCAATTCGTAATCGTATTCATCGACTATATTCTCATCTACTCCAAGACGAAAGAAGAACATGGGCGACATTTGCAACTTATCCTTCAACTTTTGCGAACCGAACGTCTTTTACGCCAAATTCTCCAAGTGTGAAAGAGGTTCAATTCCATGGTCACACCGTCAATGAACTCGGTATTCATGTTGACCCCGCAAAGATAGAAGTTGTGAAGAATTGGATTGCACCTAAATCGCCTTCTGAAATTCGTTCGTTTCTTGGCCTAGCTGGGTATTATCGTCGTTTCATCTCAAACTTCTCCAAGATTGCCGTCCCTTTAACGTCTTTGACCCAAAAAGATAAACCTTTTGTTTGGGATCCCGAACAAGAGGAATCTTTTCAAACTCTCAAGGGCATGCTCTATAATGCTCCTATCCTTACCCTCCCTGATGGGAACGACGATTTCGTCGTGTATTGCGATGCTTCAAACCAAGGTCTTGGTTGTGTTCTTATGCAACAAGACAAGGTTATCGCTTACGCGTCGAGACAATTCAAAATACATGAGAAAAACTATACTACGCACGACCTTGAACTTGGTGCAGTTGTTTTTGCATTAAAGATTTGGCGAGACTACCTTTATGGTACTAAGTGTACGGTCTTTATCGACCACAAGAGCCTTCAACATATCTTTGATCAAAAGGAACTCAACATGCGTCAACGTCGTTGGGTAGAATTGTTAAACGACTACGACTGTGGCATTCGCTACCATCCTGGCAAGGCGAATGTTGTAGCCGATGCACTAAGTCGTAAAACTCATGTCAAGAGTGTTCGTTGTCACCAAATCGTGGGAAAACTTCATGAGCTAATTCGCCAAGCGCAATTTGCCGTCATTAACGAGGGTAACCTCGATAACAAGTTAAATTGTGGAGTCGAAAACCCTCTCACAGCTAAACCCGATGGTATCCTTTACTACCATGAGCGCATTTGGATTCCTAATCGTCTTAACCTTCGAACCACCTTGATGGATGAAGCCCACAAATCTCGGTACTCCATTCATCCTGGCGCTGATAAAATGTACCATGATCTTCGGGCATCTTATTGGTGGCCTGGGATGAAGAGAGATATCGTTCTTTAAGTCTCGAAGTGCCTAACTTGTTCTAAGGTGAAAGCTGAACATCAACGCCCCTCTGGCTTACTCGAACAACCAGAAATTCTTGTCTGGAAATGGAGAGTATAGCTATGGATTTCATTACCAAGCTTCCTCGTACTTCATCTGGTCATGACAGTATATGGGTTACCATTGACCGATTGACCAAATCCGCTCATTTCCTTGTCTTTCGTGAAGATTACAAAGTCAAGAAATTGTCTCGTATCTACACGGATGAAATCATTAGTCGTCATGGTACTCCCGTTGACATCATTTCCGATCGCGAAGCTCGTTTCACCTCCCGCCTTTGGCAAATATTTCAATATGCCCTTGGCACCCGTCTTAACCTTAGCACTGCTTTCCATCCTCAATCCGACAGTTAGACTGAGAGTACTATCCAAACTTTAGAGGATATGCTTCGGTCATGTGTAATCGATTTTGGCGGCAACTGGGATTCATACTTACCATTGGTAGAATTCTCGTACAATAACAGTTATCACGCTAGTATTCAAATGGCTCCATTTGAAGCATTGTATGGTCGCAAGTGTCGTTCGCCTATTTGTTGGCACGAGATCGGAGATGTTCAAATCACCGGTCCCGAACTAATACAAGAGACAACGGACAAGATCCTACAGATTCGTGATAATCTTCTCAAAGCTCGAAGCCGACAAAAGAGTTATGCCGACAGAAGACGTAAACCCCTAGAATTTTATACTGGAGATCATGTACTTCTCAAGGTATCCCCTTAGAAGGGAGTTGTCCATTTTGGTAAGAAAGGCAAACTTGCACCTCGCCACGTGGGTCCTTTCAAGATACTCGAGAGGATTGGCAAGGTTGCGTATCGACTGGAATTACCTCAAGAACTCAACAACGTCCATCCAGTATTCCATGTCTCAAACCTAAAGAAGTGTCTGGCTAAAGAAGGACTACAAGTTCCACTCGAAGACCTTCAAATCAACGGGACTTTTCATTTTGTGGAGAAACCAGTTGAAATCATGGACTGAGGAATCAAACAATTGAGGCGCAATCGAGTTCCTATCGTTAAGGTTAGATGGGAAGGAAAACGTGGGGCTGAATTTACTTGGGAACTCGAGAGTGATATAAATACTAAGTATCCGCAGCTCTTCGTTGCCTTTTCCTAAATTTCGGGACAAAATTTCCTAAGGGAGGAGAGATTGTAACGCCCAGCTTTTCCATACTTTCCGTATTTAGAAAGCTCGTGTTGTATTTTCTATTTTTGGAAACCTATGTATCTTGTATTCGTCCTTTTGTTGTAATCTTTATATTTGTTGTAAACCGAGACTTGGATCATAATAAAAACATGTATTTTATTTCTATACATGTCATACTTAACATATTCATTTCATACTTATACACATTCAAACGTTCATGCTGGATACTTGGGAACGTGACAAACATGCAAATACGTGACATACATGCAGCATACGATACTTATTCGCAATTCATATACTTGATCACACTTGTTAACGCTTATTATTATGCTTGCATTACATAAATAGCTCTTATACTATGCCTTTTATGCTTAAAACATCCTAAAACCAAACAAACACAAACTACAGGGACCAAAAGTGACAAAAATTAACAAAGTTTGGGTTTTTACCCTCTCGCGGGCCGCCAGCGCTAAACCCAATTCTTCTCGCACCCCGCCAGAAGGCATAATCCGCAGAATAATGTTTTTAGCTCATGGATTGGTCATTAGTGTGTTTGTTTGATGTGTTTCTTGCATTAAACATCACCTACCTAACCCTAATCACTTCCTATAAAACCCAACTCATTCCCACACTTCCTCCACTTTACAAACTAACTAATCTCACTCTTAAACACTCAAGAACTCGGATGGAAATCAGTAACTTGGCATATTCATCTCAAGTTACTAAAGTGATCATAACCTCACTTATACTTCATCTTTTTCACTCATTCTTTCTTCTTAGCACTTGGAACAACCTTAGGTATGTATCCACATGTTTTCCATGGAAAACCAAGGATGGAACATCAACCAAATAAGGCCCAAAGTGCAAGAAAACTTTCTGATTTCATTCAAACTTTGTTAAACTTGTTTAACTTGAGTCTAACTCATCTAAAACCTATGTCCGAATGCTTACAACACTACTAGTGGTTTGTTAGGCTTAAAAACAAGGTTGAGACATGTCAAACTAGAGGTTAAAACCTCACAAATTTCTGTTTTTAACTAGGGTTTACACCCACAAGTAGTGTCAAAGTTAATCTTGTTGAATGTGTGATATTTGGACTAGCTTGGGCTATCCTTCATAGAAATCCACACACTACTTGATGTTTTTTTCTGGATTAGTTATACTTTTATTTCATTCTTATTGTATATTCTTGACCCCGTGTTGTCAATGACAACATGTGTAGTGGCGAATACCCAAGAGGTACCTAAATGGAATATTCATCTTCCTACCTCATGCATGACTTATATGAATCTACACGAGGTCTTAAGTGGACGATTAATCCTCCCACCTCCTACTTGACTATATAATATATATACTTAACTATATAAAATCCCTAAAAACTGAACCCTTGATGATGACTAAATAGTTATTCGTCAAGCTACTAAGTTAGATCACCAAAGTGTTTAGTTCCTCGTTGCGATTCTAATAGGTGTTAACCTATGAAATCATATAGACCCAAATGGGTCCTCATAGTGTCAAAACAAGTGCTAGCCTTAGTGATTATTTTCGTGTATATTATTTTGTTATACTTTATTTCAAATTCAGAATCTCCCATCAACATCCAACACTCACAGTTATGTTTCCTCTTGTAGGATAACTTGGTGTTCACCCATCGACTTGCAACTCATCACGGACTTTGCTAATCGGAACGCTTGCAAAACCGTGAGTATACTTGAACCCCCTTTTACGTTTACCACTTTTGGGGTGTAACATGTTTACATATCTAAAACAACACTAAACTTATGCTTTATTACTTGCACGAACAATCCATTATACATGAACGCTTTGATACGTATGTTATGCTTATACAAGGACCGAACGTATGTGATACCATAGTCATTAGCTTATTTTGAGCCTCCATTTGACATGTATCGCGCTATAGGAGTAACACACTACCCCGTGAACGAGTGGTCATGTTGAATTATATATACTAGTTGCGTAAACAGAGGGTTGACTAGAAATATCGCATACCTTATATATGTCCGTATGTAAACTTAGTCACCATGTGGATAGGTGAAAGAAATATTGTTTTGTTTTAGTAATAATACTAAAACTTGAATCTTAGGATTAGGTTGCTCCTTAGGAATGTCAGGTAACAAGTGTTAAATACGAGTCCTAACATTGCTGAGAATACGCTCAGCTCAACCTAGGGAATATCAAGAGTAACGCATGAATCAGACTGAGGCGGTAGCATTCCTGTTAAGGGTTGCATGCCCAAAATAGAGGAATCGCTTTTGATGCCAAAGATGTAGACATGAAGGGCATTAATGATCACGCACAAGATAGCCAATCATAGGCACTACGATTATTTCAATCGTAAAGCCCAAAAATGGCGTGTCGAGGATTGGTCTCAGCTAAAGAGAAATCATGTCCAAAAATGACTTGTAACACGGTATAGTCTGGAACTGAGTCATGAAGTATACTCATGATGCTCAAGCTGCAATCCATGTCATGACTTGGGATCTTGAAAAAAAATACATTTCTCACAAAATGTCACAGTTTGAGTTAAATGAGCGAAATCATAGAATTAGAATTCTCCAATCACATAACCAAAATAAAATAACTAAAGTCTCATGATTAGTCTAATGCTGCTTTTGAAAATTCGACAAAGACACTTAGGTAGTACCAGCGGTGTATCCACCATGTCTCTACCAAACTTTCATCAACACAGTTATTCGAATCATGATTGACAGCACAAACAAAAAAACTTCTGATGACCAGTCTACAGAGGCTTTTGATATTTCGATAAGAACACTTATATATAGGAAGTACCAGCGGCGTATCCACCATGTCCTTATCGAATTTCATCAGCTTCGTTATTCGGATCATGACTGACGACACAACCACACATTACATAGAACTTCTCTCGACCAATCTAACAAGGCTTTAGATACTTCATAAGAACACTAATATATAGGAAGTACCAGCGGCGTATCCACCATGTTCTTACCAAATTTCATCAGCTTTGTTAGTGGTTTTGATTGGTTCTATGCGACGACTCAACTCGAACTTACTAATTAAACAAACACAACCAAACCACATACAACTAATGTGTGAGTCTCGAACATAAAAAGGGTGCGACTAAATGGTGGCAGTACCTACATCCATAGTTATGAGGAAAGGGTTCGTCTATGAATAAGTGAGACAGTATCCACATCACATAAATTATGGGGAAAGGTAAGCCGTGATGAGTGATGATGTGAAACTGCAACAACATGAACCAACAATAAAACATAACATTAATGCATAACAAAACAAACCAATAATGGCAAATAGGATAGCGATAGTATAAGACGTTAGATAATAGATGAAAACGACGATACATTACAAAATAGTAATGTTGATAGCGTGACAATGATACAAACTATCATCGGTACTGATTATGAGTTAATAATTGTATCGATTGACGCTAGTGCGAACGCCAAGGACACGAAATAGGAGTAGCAGGTGGAGTTGTTAATGAGGGAAAACCAACGTAAAGTCGAATGAAAGAAGAAATGAAGTAGCAACAAGGATCTTAGCTTCCTTCAGTTAGGCGATAATTACGATTTGGACAAACGTAAAGACGTCCTAAATAAATTGAGGAATCTATAATTTTTTTGTTAACCACATTTACACTTTACCAAGTGTAAAACGTCAGTATTTTAAATTGTTTATGTATAGAAACAAATTGATTTATTTAGAAAAAAATATATTTTCGCTAAATTTTGGGAAAATACTTTTGATCAAAAGTAGAAAAAAAATTATTAAAAATATTTATTATATCATTTTTATTATTATTTTTATAAAATCAAATTTTGAGGTTAGAAAAGTTTTATCATCACCATGTGCCCTCGACTAGGTACGAAAGTGATTAGGGTTGTGACGCTAAAGTCGTGATGGATAACTTGTTAAAATTTAAACGTATTACCAAAAATCACATCATTACACTTGTGTTTGAAAATTCAAATCATTCTTTATTTGATTACATTAGTTTCAAGAAAACTCAAAACGTTCGACTCGAAATAGACTCATCGCATAAAAACATTGTCGTGCTGCAGACCGCATCCTGCTAGTCGTTGAACTGGATGAGTGCTTGTTCGCGAGCCTTTTAGTTATCGTGGTTCTCCGGACTGGCTTAAACGGATCGATCGTAAGGAACGAGTTGGGCGTCACACGGTGCGGTCGATTGATCCATCGATGGGGTGTCTGGTTAGACATGCGGTTGGATCATAAGGTGTGTGTTTAGTTACTCAAATGGGGGAATGGGGGAGTCATGGATTTGTGAAATCGCGGGACTTAGGGAAAATCCCATGATTCAAGAATACAAATCACATGAAAATATTATGGAGTATCATAGGGTAGAAAAAGTCGAACCCTTCGACAAGGTACAAAAGATAGGGTGATTTGTTTTAATATTATTAGAATCTCGTGGAATATTTAAGAATCCATTCCAGTGGTTTATATACGAAACGATATAATAACCACATAGAGAAAGATAAAATAGTAAAACTTATCATAATATATTAAAAATCATAGGTTTTGCACATCATAGGGTTTATTATGACTTCCATGCGTCACTTTCGTAATTACGCGTGCACCCGCAATTACCGAGCTTTCGTATGGTCCTCATATGTCTATCCACTGACGTGCAACTTAACCCGAAGAAAATCATGAATGAATAAATGACTTGAGTTTTGGGGTGTTGTAATACGATGTTTAGGGTAGTATCCATGAATTAACATGGACACGTTTGACACATCAAAGTGTTGTTAGTTCACGTGACGTTTGGTGTGAGGTGCTTTCGCCTAATAGGTATCGGTACTCTCATCGATAGTCCCCAGGTAGGCAAATTGGTCCATTAATTGGATTTATACGAATGCCAGCCTAGACAGGACGTCCCGACTACCGGTACGTAACCCTTCCAGTTACTACATGTCTGTCACAAGAACTCACTTTGAGGAGAGTGAAATCTCAATTGAAATTTGAAAGTAAAAAAAAGGAATTGAAATCAAACTCATGAATGATTGAAATGTATTAAAGAAAATAAATTGATTCAAGACTTTAGATATATAAAATAAGAATTAGAATAATGAGCATTCATAGATAAGTTGTGTGCGACGTGACAATGAAAAGAAATAATAAACTATGGTTTAAAAATAAAGCACATATTGTCATTTAAGGCATATAATACTTAGCATATAACACTTAAATGTGCTCACATGCATATGTGCGTGACATTACAAAAAATTAAATCACGGGCACTTTAAATATTTTTTTAGCAATAGCAATCAAACAATTAAGCACATAAGGCACCTAAGGTATCTAATCCACTATAGTCTAAGTCTAGGGGTCTAATAACCTATCTTAATTCCCTAATAGTCATTGGCTCTATACCAATCTGTCATACCCCGACCTGCAACGGATAGGTAAGGAGCGGACCGATTGCCCATAGCTCATGACCCTATTATAAGTTTAATATTTAAAGCCATTGAATTAAATTATCAGATAACATATATCAATCAATAGTAAAAAATAAACATAACTAATTTTCCAATTTATTTCCTAAGGCCCATGCTACGTGTCCTCATTACTTGTTTATCAACCTTTAAAACCTGCACCACATTAGAAAAATATATTTTTGGGTCAACAAAAATGTTGGCGACCAATTCCTATTTTGTAGAAAATGGTTTGGTATTTATTTAAAAAAAAATATGTTTCAACATGCTCACAAGGTTAATATAGAGATTGTCACATGTCACCGATATAACTAACAATACACATATATCAACAAAGACCCATAACAAAATAATAAATCACACTAAGACCAAAATAGCACACAACGACAATAGCGTGCATTAGGCTCAAGCCCGGGAGTCTAATATTGTTGGCGATACTAGGCTACAACCACGGCCGTGGGGAACCTAGTCGGCCGTGGATCCACTAGACTAAATAGCATGCAATAGACTTGACATAGCATACAAGTAAAACGATAAGACACATGAGCATCTAGATATCAACGCTTTGATTTTAGCATGTTAAAAATAGAATAAATCATAGACTTAGACAACATTATGTACTCCAAAATTCGTAAAATAAAAAAGGGGATTTGAGAGAAATTACTCACTGGTTGCAACACGAGAATTACCGCACGAGTACACGAGGTATAATAGTTGACTAAATCACCCCAGAATAAATATGCAAAGATTTTAAACAAACGGAACAACAACAATGGATCTAGTGATTTGAGTTCTTGATTTGGGGACTTTTATATTGTCAAATTTATAACTCATAATTCTAAGAAAATGAAGTTATATCATAGTCAAGATTAAATAATTATAATTACGACGAGATTAAAAAAATATATATGTATACATTTATATAATTCTAAATTTAATGATCAAAGGTAGGCTAGGTCAAACTTGTACATTTTATTACCAACCTAAATATCATAGAACAATTACGTTTATTCAAAATGTCTAAATTTATATATTACAAATTGACTAGTTGATATTATAAATAGTCCAACAAAAATTTATATAATTTATATAGAAATTCTCTAATATTATAATCCTCTAAAATCATCAGAAATATTATTCATGCATTCTTATTCAACGAATTCTAATTTTTATACAATTTCTTATTATATAAATAACGCTAAAAATCCATAATAATTCCTAAATAAGTCCAAAAATCCCAAAATTTTAAATGAACTAATTTAATATGACATAGAATAGTAGGATAAATTCAATTTCACTAAAATAGGCGTCTAAGATCAAAAGCCCCAAATTTCAGGAATTCAAGAACCCTAGTTTCATCAAGAATTCAATTCAGGTTCCTAGAGTCTTCAAATACAGAAATTAAAAATAGGGAATTGTAGACCATGAAAAATAAATAAGTTTAGGCTTTGGAATTACCTGATTTGGATAAGAATTGAAGGAGATATCGCGCAAGTTACAAGCCCTAGAATGATCTTGGATCAAATTCGTGGGATCTAGTGGATGAAATGGTATGATTCCAGTGGGGTTTTGCATGGTTTTTGCAGAGGATTAAGATGGTGTAGATTGTGTGGTCCAATTTTACGAAAATGAATAAAACCCAAATAGTGTTCTTGAAGCTCTTTCATGGTGATAGTCTAGAATTTTAGTTTGATTCGACTCAAGCTAATATGAAGCGTTTCGTTAGTGGAATCTTAATTCCCCATTAAATCGTTCATAATGGAACCGGTTTGATGTCCAATCGTCATTAAGCGTCAGAGAACGAATCAGATCTATTGAGTTCCGAATCGGGTTTGTTCGAATATTGAAGAAGACATGAAGTCTGGTCGCGTCAGGTTGATTATAAATATATTTCAGATCAGAGCAACATGATATTGTATGGCTCAGTTGGTTTGTGTGTGTGTTAGCTGTGTAATCTACCCGAGTTCGAATCCCGTCTTACACGTTTTCCTTATCGAAAGAAAGTTTCTAATATTATATACCAGCCCCTCCAGATTACTAACTTTGCTAACCTAATTGACTGATTTTACTTAGCTTAGTTAGTTTGCTGCTTTAAAGGACTAACTAATAAACTAAACTTGTTAATAAACATTATATAATAAATACTAACTTAACTAGGTTTACTAACCTAGTTAGTCAACTTGTTTTTTTTTTTTTCAAATATATAGATTCCATTATATACAAGAATTATAAATTTGGAAGTTTTGACAGTTTAACCCTTTCAAGTTTAAAACTTGTTTTAACTACGATTTTTAGTGTAGTTAATTATTTACTTCATAGTCTAACCGATTTAACTGGGTTTCGTTTACAAACCCTCGTTTTTATTCTGATTTTAATCTGACGATTAATTAAACAATATAATAAAAATTAACGAAAACTTTTACTTTTTTTTTGAAAAAATGGGTTCGATTTATAATCCGGGCGGGTTTTGAAGATCATTTTTTGACGGATGTTACACGCGCTCTGGTCAAAGATAATATTTATAGTCCCAAATTACCCTTAACAAGGAGTTAGTGGGAGTAAGCGGTAGATCCACGAAGAGTTTATGGTTCACGTATGGATTAGCTTGATTATGAAGTTGTCACGTTTATGAAGCTTACTATTTTGATTGGTTTAATTTATTGTTTGAAAAAGATGTCGGAATTCATCGACGATGTTTATGAATTTGATTAATTACTACGATTGTTCAATAAACAAGTAAACGGAAACGCAAATGATGATTTAAACAATAATGAGAAAAAAGGGTTCACACCTGGTTTCGGTTATTGCAAAACTAGGTTCCTACAAGTTTTAGATTTGACCTAATTGAATATATGATTAACGGATTTAGTGTACCGTGACTTAGGTGCCAATAACTATCAACATTACCAAGAATGGACAAGAATGCACTTTGTAATCAACACAAGTAAATCCCTAACCAAGATTACGCATAAGTGCACAAATTCATTTCACAAAGTCATAACTTTATCATCGTTCGACAATTTGAAAATCCAATTCAAATACACGACAGTTATCAAAGGTGTTCAAAATCAAAACACAATGTGTCACACAAGTCAAAACTAAACACAAATCAAAACCCTAGATATTACAACTACCTACACCGGGGTGAAACCAAGGTGATTAGCCGCTCATGGTGGAAGAGACATGATCACCGGATGATGAAAGCTCGAATCTTGACATCTTGAAGCTTGAAGAGGTAGATAAAGGGTGATTAGGGTTTGTGGTGGATGGTGGTGATGGATGGATCGAAGGTTGGAGGATGATGATGACGATGATGATGTAGGATTAGGGTTTATGATTCGTAGGATGATTCGGATGATCGAAGGTGATTGGTGATGATTGGAAATGGATTGGTGGGTGGTTATGGCTCCAAGAACAAGTTCAAAACTCCAAGAATGCGTAACTCCACGAAATAGGTAAAGACTTGGTGATATAACCCGTACCCCAACTACAAAAACCAAAAATTTGCTTTTGCACCAGGAGAGGGCGTGGTCGACGGCCTAAACTCCTGTCTATGCGTAATCCGGGCGGCGGGGATAATTGGGTGGCCGAAGGGCGTCGGCAACGGTGCCTGCATTTCCAACTTTCTGTTTTCGCCATTTCTTGATCCCGGTTGACCCTGTTCGCGTCCCAGTGCTCAGTTAAGCTCTCGATTAGCTCCTTAAACTCCATTAGACCTGCAAAACACAATTCTAATTAAAAGTAGGCTATTTGGAATTAAAAGTTACGTAAAACCAATAACCTAAACAATAACCAACACCGATTTTCGACCACGTATCAATAGGTGATGAAACCTAGTTGCCATTGCTCCTATCGATTTTTTTCCATGCACCTAAACCCTTCAAACTCTTTCTTAAGAAGATCATTGTTGATCTTTGGGACCCTGAGTTTCCTTCACCTCTAGCTCGCAACGAATCCTACAAATCTCTGGCGATTTACAACTGATAAACTAATGATAAATATCTTTAGCAAGCGTTGGGTAAGAATTTCATAAGCCTTTTTCACTAGATCATAAGCCTTTTTTATCTTCATCAGACATAGTTGCCAATGTCATAGAATTAGATCTGACCTCCTCAATTGCTGGATTAAAAGTGGTAGTAAAACAAGGCCATAACTCTGTTTTGTGCCCAATAACGTATGTGTGAAATCTACCTTTCACACCAGGGTAAGCGTTTATATGAAAAAGCTTTGGTGGAAGATTCCCGCTTCTGGTCTCATTATCGCTTACCAATAAACTCTGAATACTTTGGTTTTGATTAGCAATGAATGCCCACTAGCTTGCCGAAAGCATCGCGGATTGTGACAACCCGAATGGTTGCTCCCAGAATGGTATTACCTTTGTATTGTCTGTATTTGCATCAGGATTCCAACCCCAAAGGTGTGTACTCATTTTGATTAAAAACAAGGATGAAATTAAGCAATTGTTTTCAACAAAGGATGAATCGATATCAAATGTATATCGATATGTTCACTTTAAAGCACAAAATATCGATATATATGGAACATATGTATATAATGGGGATCTATATTAATAACAATAGTTGGATCGATATAGGGGTTGGATGAGTGTATTGATATAAAGATGGGATATTGATATATGTCAGTCTTAGTTCTATATCTACATATGTTAAGAACTTGGGAATTGATATATGTGGAGTATAGGTATATCGATAATATGTAGTGCAAGTGTATCCATTGGTTTGATGTACGGATTACAAGAGGACAAAAATATTGTATCTGTCGCACAGAGAGACAGGAGATACAGTTATGCTCCACCAAAACTTTGCAGATAAACAAATGAAAAACATTCACCGGAAAGTACAATTCCGGTAAGAAATTCCGGCCAAGCTTGTCACCGGAAAATATGAAATTCAAATTTTAAATCCTAAAACTCACTAAAATTCATGTTTTTTATAGTATCCAATGTTTTGAACAAGTGTTCAACCAAAGTAATCAACAAATAACATCATTTTAATAAGTTTTAGTCCATATTATCATTCAAAAAAGTGGGTTTTAAGTTTTTGTCCAAGAACTCTTCAATAGACACTCAAAAACCACTCAAATCTCACCAAAATGCTTGATTTTCAACAAGAAGTCGAGCCAAAGCTCTGATACCACTTGTAGGTCCCTATGGACGATCTTAGAGAACCTATTCCTTATTGTATGATACGCAAACGAGTGAGGAATCCATCTTTGTATACAAATCAAGCAAGAACACAACTAATACTAGAAGGATATCACTGTAAAGCTCACAAGTATTGATTTCAGTAGAGTAACAGTACATAGGTTTACAAAATATGCTCTCACTCTCTAAACCATGCTCTCTTACTTAAACAGGGACGTCTGCCGGTATATATACTAAAACTAGCATACTTACATCGACACACGACATAAACAATCGACACACATCGATATACATAGGAACCAATCGATATATCAATATGTATATCGATATATACATCCCAATATCGATATAGTTTATATCAAAATACACTTAGCAATCATAACTGCATCTCATCAATATACCTTATCAATTATGATGTCATGATGACATCATCTCACCAAGATGACATCCTTTTCAATGAAGTCGATCTCGTGTCTTCGTCATTTGTGTGTCGTGTTCGTCGAGTCGCAGAACGGAGGAATGTCGTGACGTCGGTTTTGAACCGAACCAAATCGAGCCACACCCACACAAAAGTGCATCAACAAGGTATATAAGAACATTCATTGGAAAGAAGGTTGCCAGGTTTGTTTTTTGAAAGAAAGTGGTAGATAATCAAGAACTCGTTTCTTGAAAGAAGGTGAAAGGCAGTCAAGAGCTAGATCTTGAAAGACAGTTAAGAGCCAGTTCTTAAAGGAAGAATGAAAGTTGTCAAGAGTCAGATCTTGAAGAAAGTAGGATAGATGGTACAAAGGCAGAAAGTAATCTGATTTTTTATCGTGTTATAGCAAGATCAAGAAAAAATGTCTTTGAGTTAAAGTAAGAAAGTATTTGAAGGAATCCAAGCCAGAAAGATAGAAATTCAACAACAAAAAAGTAAGAAAGCATGAAGAATGAGAATGAAGCAAGAATGATGAAGACCCGCATGGTTCGATCATGAAAAGGGCAAGAGAGGCATGGATGGGTTTTAGGATTTAGGTGAGATTTAAGGTGATAATCCTAAAACGTGTTTAAAAAAAGATGGAAGGTTCAAAGTGAAAGTCTAGCTTAAATTATCTAGTAAGTTTAGATTAGTTTGAAATTTTTATTTAAATTGTTAGCATGTTTATCTAATTATTTAAGTGTCCAGAAGATAGGAGTATAAGTTTGAGTAGGTTTAGAAGTTATTTAATACTAGTGCCAATACCATCGAACTTTGTAGGTTGGACACAATAATTTGTTTTGAGGTATTGACGAAGAACATTATACGTTTATGATGATCATCACGAAATTCTCCAAAGTAAATTATTATGGAACTCTCAGGCTCATAAAACAAATAAAACAACCAACGTACTATTGATATAAACAAAATGAAAAGATAAATAAATGATGAAATTACGTTCGAAATATCAATAGAAAGCCTATTATTCTAATACTTCTGCCTTTTGGAGCTTCGTAACCAATAATCTCGCATTCATTGTTGACCAATTGAACAAACAATCCTAACAAAATATGTTTGACTTGCATCATATCATACCATCCAATAACACTAAACCTATTATAAACAATGTATATAAAAGAAAATATATTAGTAACAAATTGAAAAGTGTACTAAAAACTAAAATAAAATTAATAAATAATATGAGAATGCAATGACAAACCTTGTTTGACCATCAATATTCTTTCTACGGAGCTTCACAAGCCCAGTATTTCCATCAAGACTAACACGTATATAATGAACTTATCGAAAGG
The DNA here is from genome assembly GCA_947069175.1 of Scalesia atractyloides. NCBI lineage: Eukaryota > Viridiplantae > Streptophyta > Magnoliopsida > Asterales > Asteraceae > Scalesia > Scalesia atractyloides. Next base: position 29,223,159 of record CAMTDV010000004.1, read on the forward strand.
CTTTAAAAAAATTGTTGTTGAATAAAAAAGATTCATATTCATAAAGTAAATAAAACAATGCATGTACTATAAATATTATTAAAATGAAAACATAAATAAATAATGAAATTAGGTAACCGATTGCTACAGGGGTTACATAATGTAATTATATTATTTATAAGTCTTTACATAAAATTTGAAATGAAGAATATAGATAGGAATGTTGCTTGCAGGGAGACCATCGCCTCCAAAACAAACAACATGTCAAAGAACTGAACTGAACTCTATACCTGGAGATAGATATGTTGCTTTCATGTATCTGTTCATGAAATATACGATTTTGTATCTGGTAATGAAATCTACGATTGACACATGAAAACAAAGAAGCAACAAAATTGACCAAACTAATTGTGTATTTCTTGTGAAAAAACAAACGAACACAAAAACTTAATATGAAATGCTAAGGAAAACCGAAAATAACAAATTAACCACCCACCAAGTATATTGAAAATGTATTTTTTGAGTTTTGGCCATAATCATAATTGTTTCTAGGACCAAATAAACAAAATATTAAAAACTAAACCTTCTAAAAGTTGCATATACTTAAAGAAAGATTTGAAATTACAGAGAGATGACTCACATTGAAAGATGATTTAATTAGTCATCTTGGCAAACATATTTGGATTCTTTTTGTTATATTTTTTTAAGGTCTCCTTCAGTACTTTGTACTCAAGTTTCACATTCCTACTTGTCTAAAAAAAACCCATTAACAATTAATTTACACTCCAAAACAATTTTATAAACAAGGAAGGCTTATGTATGCTTGAGCCATTCGGTATAAAGCCTTCACATTCGTAGTCGAGTTCAACTACCTGTGTAAATTAGACACACATTCTAAATGTAAGAAAACATATCATGTAATCAGTATTACCCATTATAGCATTATTGATTAGACATGTAAATTCTGGTTAAAATTAAGAATGTAATGCTTAATAAAACTCATTCCTCCCAGAATCCAATGCAATACTAACCCCTTAACACATTAGTGGTACATTGCCTGTAAACTAACAAATCACTCTATTAGATTAAGGGGTGTGGCTGGGGCGTGGGTTGGGCCGGTGAATTGGGTTTAACGCTGGCTACACCACACTGGCTAAGCGTTGGGCATGGCGTTGCCCGCTTGGCGTGGAGATTGTGCCTGGTGTGGGGTGGGAGGGCTCGATGACATGGCAGGCTTTGGTTTGTTGGTTCAAAGTGGCCGTTTCGAGTAGCCTTCGCTAAACAACTAGTTTAAAAAAAAACTATTTACATATAAACCAATATATAAATACCCACCTTTTTTTACAATTTTTACAACTTCTCTACTTCTTCTACTATATCTCTTTATTTTTAATAAAATCAACCCACAACATCCTACAATGCATCCTTTTAACGGTGATTACGACCCAAACAACCCATTTGGATACCAAGAAACCCGAACCCTAGACCGCCACCAAACCGTCCACTGCCTCATCAACAAATACCCATTACACACGACCATCCACAACAACCGCCACACGGTTTGGTATACTCACCATGTTTTGATCTAGCTGGTATATAGGAAACCATGTATACACAAACTTTCCATACAACGACTAGTCTATTCCAGCTACACAATCCCAACCCGGATCAATGCCCGAAACTCCACGGCAAGACGTCGGTGGTTCGTCTTAAAAAACGACCAAAAAAAGAGTCACAAGAAAAAAACCGATGGAGAGAAAAACACGAAGATGTGAAATTTCTCACCATGCCCGTCGATCACCTTACCGCCCCCACAATTAGCAATGACATTGGAAATGAAAGAAGAAATAACGAAAAAAATATAACATGGAGTAACTTTTATGTAGTTTTTAATTTTATGTTTTTTTTTTTAATTTGGAGGATGATGATGATGATATTCTGATCCACTTTACTTTACCAAAAGTTAAACACACTACTTTACAATATAGAAATTGAGACATGAAGTCATGGAATTTACACCAGTTTTCTCTCCATATTTGCTAAATGGGTTCAACATATATTCATAAATGTGTCAAAAGTAATTCTTCTATTCGTTTGTAATCCTCTCTCCAGAAGTCATGGAATTATTTTACACTATCACCTTTAAGTAACACTGCATCTGTTTTTTCTCACAATGTCCTGGCCATAAAACTAAAATAATGTATATTATAAAAAGAAATTGTTCGAAAACAAATTGCATATTATTTAAAGATGACCATATTACCTCCTCTGCTAAACTTAAAAAATGGTTATAGATGAAGTGATATTGCAACTCTATATCCTTTACACGATACGGTATGGTTCGGTGCCGGTTTTAAAGGTAAAAGTAAAACTGGTAAATACTGGTACTGAAAATGTCAAAAGTTGGTACCGAAAATATTTCGCTTGTGAAATTCGGTACTGGTACCGTTTGTTCATCCCTAGCCAATAACAAAAGGTGTGTTTTGAAGAACAAAATGTAAAAAGTTATTATTTGTTAACAGGTGCATCATGAATAACAAAAGGTAAAAAGTTAACAGGTAACAGGTAACTCCTATATAAACTATCAGATCACTACTTTTTGTTGATTGTGACTCACAAGATAGTCTCATCTTTTTGCTACTAAACACATAAAATAGTCGGTTATTTGTCGAACGGTTGTTGTGCAATACAAAACCATAATTTTTTAAGTCTCACAATATATTTAACATATCTAATACATTATTTGGTTCTATATATGCAATTGGTAATATGATGTTAAGATGTATAGGTTAATTGTTTCGAAACCCCAACATTAGGTGATGTAGAAAGCTTCAATTCAATAAAAAAGAACAATGAACAACATCAAACTTGAATGGAAACAATATCGTAAGTGCATACCATTAGAAATTTTGAAAATGCAAGTAATCTAAAATTTGAAGAAAACACAAAAGATAAAATAACAACCTGAGCAAAAAACAACTTAAAATTTAAGAGAAAACCAAAGATTGCACCAATGGTTATAAACCAACAGTGATTTTTCCATATCAAATCTTTAGATCTGGAGATGGATTAGAAACAACTATGGAAGAAAACCCTAGTGTGATAAGAAAAAGTGTGGTGCCTTCGGGTTATAACTTTATATACTCACGCATGATTATGACTCATTTTAATTAAACGTGTCCGCCTAACCTGGCATATAAGGGGAATGTGGTTTGAGCGGGAAAACACTAAAAATAGTGACCTAGATAAGTGTCATATGTCCCCTAGGTAATTGCTTTATTAGGTAGTATAGAATAGATAAATAGATAGTTAGAGTCTATGTATTTTGTAGAGTCCAATTTTATTATAGAGAAAGAGTCGATTTTGGTTGAGATCAATATTTGTGTTGACCGCCAACAAAACAAATTGCTCAATTTTGCTTTTTTCACAGGCTACCCTTAGCCTCCCAACTATTTTTATGTTGCCTTTGCTGTCACTCTTATGCTTTCAATTAAATTACTTATTCTTCATTGCAACCACCTAATAACAATGGCAATTGGCAATACATGACATGTAAAAGTAAAAGTTGACTACGAAAGCATTGCAATACTAACAATAACCATAAAGCAAACTTATTTAAAAAAATCAGTTTGATGAGATAATTTAGTGTGTTACGTTACACACCTGGTCTGTGAGCTCACGCCTAGAGCCAATTTAGAGTTAAATTCAATTTTGCTTCCTGAGGTTTGACAAAAAAACATCAATTTTCCTCCAAAAGATTTAAAACATCGATTTTCCTCCAAAAGTTTCATTAGTTGTTTTATTTTTATCCAAACCTCTAACAACCTCCATCTCCTTCGTTAAGTCTAACCCATGTGATGGGAATCTTGATCATTTTCCCTCTAATTAACTAAATTTTATGGAGAGAAATGGTTATTTTTGTCAAACTTCTCCTGCTCTTCAAACCCACAACTTGTGGTTGTTGTCATTACGATTCGTGGTGACGTGTATGTTTTTTTTATAGTATTTGTGTAGGGATTTTTTATTTTAGTATGGAAAATGACCAAGACGTCCATCACATTATTGGCACATGGGTTAGACTTGAAGAAGGAGTTGGATGTTATTATAGGTTTGGATAAAAATGAAACACGTAATAAAATTTTTGGAGGTAATTCGATGTTTTAAATCTTCTGGAGGAAAATGAATGTTCTTGTCAAAACTCGGGGAGCAAAGTTGAATTTAACTCGCCAATTTATTATAAGCTAACAATTACAACCCAATGGTAAGGACAAAGCTTCTAGGAGCATCTAGAGGTCACGGGTTCAAGTCCCACAAGTGACAAGATTAAAGAAATTTGTCATTCTAAAAAAGCTACCAATTACAATGTCAAGAACTTAAAATCATCTTTTCCGAACCTACATCCTGTCAAGGCATTTGCAGCTTAAATTTAGTACCTTTAAATTTAGCAACCGCCACCAATCCGGTTCAAAAATGGTATCAATCTTTGCAACTAGTTAAATGGATCACAAATTTGTAGTTATGTTAAAACATTTGTGTTTAGGGAATAAAAAATCTAACATACATAAACAGTCTATAATTCAACTTTAGTACTCGAAATTAAATAACTCTATGGTTGTTTTAGCAAAATTATTATTATTACACCATCGCATAAACCAAAGTCTTAGGCAATTCGGGAAATGATTCATACACGTTGTGTTTGCAATTGATTTAGCATAGTCTCATACTCCTCTACACTTGCAAGCTCACGGCTGTTGAGAAACTGACTTGCATTCTCAATTGCATATTCAATCTCCTGAAGGTCATTCTTATGGATATTTTTCCCCACACCATTAACGGTCTTTATTTTTGTTTTCAAATCATAAATATATCCCTCCAACGCGTTGTGAGCACTCACCTTCTTCTTAAACTCTAGATCTTCAAGCCTGTACTTTTCTGCATCTTTCAGCATCTTGTCAATCTCTTCATTGGAAAGCCTTCCCTTGTTGTTAGTAACTATTATCTTCCGTTTTAGGCCGGTAGTTACTTCCTCACCCGAGCAACTCAAAATACCATTAGCATCAATCTCAAAGAGCACATTTACTGATGATTTACCCCTTGGTGCAAGTGGGACCGCAACCTCAAAAGTGCCCAACCAGTTGTTGTCTTTGCCTCTACTTCTCTCACCCTGGTAAACTGGGAAACTAACAGTACTTTGGTTGTCTTCTACAGTATAATAAATGCATGACTTTTTTGTTGGTATCGTTGAGTTTCTTGGAATCAAAACAGATATAGTTTCATCAAATAGCTCCACACCAAGTGACAAAGGAGCCACATCCAAAAACACTAAATCTTTAACCCTTTGATTCATCTCTCCACGTATCTTGGCAGCAAGAATTGATGCACCATATGCAACTGCCTCATCAGCATGAATTCTCTTAGAAAGCTCCTTTCCGTTAAAGAAATTTTGCAACAATTCTTGTACCTTTGGTATCCTAGTCGAGCCACCAACAAGAACAACTTCATCTACTTTGTCTTTTTCTATCTTTGCATCCCTCAAACAAATTTCTACTGTTTCTATGCACTTATTAAACAAGCCTGCATTAAGATTTTCAAACTTTGCACGACTAATTCTTGAAGAGAAATCAATACCCATGTGCAAGCCATCAAGTTCTATGGTAATTTCAATAGTTGAAGAAAGTGCTCGTTTTGCTTTTTCACAGGCTACCCTCAGCCTCCCTACTGCTTTTATGTTGCCTTTGATGTCACTCTTATACTTTCGATGAAATTCCTTTATGAAATAATCCACCATTTCGTTATCAAAATCTTGACCACCCAAATGAGTGTCCCCGGCTACGGCCTTCACTTCTATCTTCCCATCCTCATTAATTGTAACAATGGAGACGTCAAAAGTACCACCTCCCAAATCAAAGATAAGCACATTTGTTTCACAAGTTATATTATTTTTCATGTCTATTCCATACGCGATTGCAGCTGCGGTGGGTTCATTAATTATTTGTAAAACATTAAGTCCAGCAACATGCCCGGCATCCTTTGTTGCCTGACGTTGTGAATCGTTAAAATAAGCAGGCACTGTAATAACAGCATCTTCTACTAATTTACCAAGAAATGCCCAGCAACATCTTTCATTTTTGCAAGTATCATGGAAGAAATTTCTTCTGCTGTAAATTTCTTTTGTTCACCCTTGTATGTAACTACAATCTTAGGAATCTCACTAGTCCGTTTATAACCTTGAAAGGCCATAACTTCATGTCATTCTGCACTGTTGCATCACTAAATCTCTTTCCAATCAACTATTTTGCATCTAAAATTTCAAGAATACAAAATTCAAATATGTATTAAGAGGTAACGACAATTCCTTTTTAGTTAAATATGTATCTAAAATTCAACAATATTTATAGACATATAAAACACCTACCAAAGATGGTGCAAGCAGGGTTCATAGCGACCTGATTCTTAGCACCTTCACCTATTAGACGTTCGATATCTGTAAAAGCAACACATGATGGCGTGGTCCTGTTACCGAGATCGTTGGGTATGATCTGAACTTGACCATGTTGCCAAAATCCTACATAAGAATATGTTGTTCCAAGGTCGATACCAATTGCTGGCACAACTCCTGTTGCACCCTTTTTGACCACAAGTTCTCCTTTTGTTGGATATTTATGTCGAGTTCTACAAGTCAACGCTGCCGACCGGGTTTTGACCCGTAAGAGTTACACCGTGGGCAATGAACTAAAAATCCACTTAACTAATTTAACTGGTAATTACGAACGATACGCGAGTATTAAATTGAGAGACGTGTACATGGACCGGGTGAGACAAGAACACTCCTCTACGCCACTTCTCGCGCATGCACTGTTGCATCGTCACTTGTCGCGCACCGAGAATCTTGGCCAATGGCATCGCATGCATTTTGCATGGTCGCCACTTGGCAGACATGCAAGGATGTCCATGCCCTATACAAGGGGAGTGTTGGGTCTTGTTTGATGGTTGTTGCAAGAACTTGAACCAAAATTCTCTCATAACACCCACAACCAAAACCGGTCGGAACCGCCCCCACTGCCGTCGTTGCCGCCGGCCAGAACCGCCGCCGCCGCCAGAACCGCCGGCCACCTCCGCCGCTTCCCGACACGTTCCCGTGTTTCGCTAGTTCGTATAACTAGCACTTGTTCGTTGAACCCCGGTGTCTCAACCGGTTTATTACTAACCGAAGGTATATCTAAAATCCCCTATGGTTTTCATTTATATATCGTGTTTGCATGTCGGTGACCTTGTTCCATTACGGATGTTCCTTGGTATAATATGTTCATGATATTTTGTTACATACGCTTCCGTTGTTTAGATATGTACATATACATATTGCTCACTAGTTAAAGATTTATTTTAACTAACATAAATATATATATACACACTTGTCAAAAGTGTTTTGACTTATCCTTGTAAAAAAATAAATATGCACCCATATGAACCGGGTTCATAAAATTAAAAATAAAATTATACCACGGATCTCCTTCAGTGGTATCAGAGCCGATGCTCACCACATGCAAACCGAAACCGTTCTTTATTTTTCACCGGAATAATAAATCATAAACTTTAAAAGTCTAAAGTTTTGATTTATTTTATTTTAAGGAAATATATATTTTTGGTCATATTTAATTGTTAACTTTTGGATGACCAAAACTTGCCTCCACGAACCTTTGGTTATGTTGAATATGTAAATCGGGCCCGACTTGTGGTTATGTTTTATGTTTGGTTTTGGCCCATTTTGCGGCTCAAAGTTGTAATAGATTAGTTTATGGTTTTGGCCTATTTTGTTGTTAAAAGTTGTAATAGATAGGTTTTTGTATTTATTATGTTTACTTGTTAAATATTTTTGTTACGAAGACCCGTAAAGAACCCGAAGCAAAACCGAATGCCAAGAGGAGTCTTGGAGTTAGTGGGAGTCGCTCAAGACAACAAGATACACTCAAGTCTACCTTGTGGTTGTTTTGTGTGTTGTGACCGTGACCCATTTGATCTTGCTACTTGGCTCTAGCAAGATCATTACCATGCCCATATGATTTACATATTCATTTTCTAATATGGTTGCCTTTAATAAATGTTATTACAAATCAACCTAATACCAATACGCATTTTTAAAAGGGGTTTTAAAAATGAAATCGAGAAAAGCAAGTTCTAACAACTTGTAAATTTATATAACCACTAGAGTTTTTAAAACATGTTGTTTCTCATATCTTTAAAACTCATAAACTTAATAGTCTACGCCATTAACTTTGGTCGCGATAAACTTAGTTTTATAGGTTATCTAAAACTAATTGTCCCAAGAGGTGGAAGGGTCTTTCAGGTATAGTCGCAAATTTAATATCTAAATTAAAACCCGACTATAACGACCCTATTTGGTAAAATTAAAATCAATGGTCTATGCCATCCTACTACTAGTAACACTTGGGGCATAATGCGAACCATAAGTGTTGGAGCAACAACACAACACTTGGTGTCTAGTTTATCCTTCCAAGATGCAAGGGCTTCGTCGACACATCCGACCCTTCCACATGTGACCGTTTTAGGACGACTATTACTTTTCTTCTTGTGTTACGTGCTACAGCTGTCTCGAGAATAAAAGTGGCATAGATGAGGCCAAGCGTATCAATGCAAGGGCAAAGGATTGTCCTCGCAGCCTTATAAACCCCGGGAGTTGTGCTTTTCTCATAACTGACAATCGTTGTCAGTCCGCTTGAACCTCTTGCTAATGTTGCGTGCTACAGCTGCCATTAGAAAGAGCTTCTAACCAGATTCTCGTTCCTTATCATCTCACCTCACTAAATAAGGAAAATACATTGAAAATACTAATTAAATAATTTTTGCTTAACAAATAATCTGAAAACAACTCCTCTTTTGCTCTCAAGTCCATACTTGAGAAAGATAAACTGAATAACACCAATTTTCTTGAGTGGCACTGCAACTTGAGAATTGTTCTCAAAATGGCAAAGAAGCTCTATGTTTTGGAAACCCCGATCCCAACAGCACCCGAAAACAATACTGGGGATGTGAAGAAGGCTTTCGATAAACATAGAGAGGATGCCCTAGAAGTTGCGTGCCTCATGCAAGCCACCATGTCCCGAGATCTCCAGAAGAATATGGAAGACATGAGTGCCTTCGACATGATTGAGCAACTCAAAGGCATGTTTCAGAAACAAGCCCGCCAGGAACGCTATGACACCATGAAATAGCTCATAAGCTGTAGAATGCAAGAGGGTTCCTCAGTTAGTGCTCATGTCCTCAAGATGAAAGGCTACATCGACCAATTAAACAAACTTAGTTATCCTCTCCAAGATGAGATGGCTGTTGACTTCATTCTCAACTCTCTTTCCAGTCACTATGATCAATTTGTTATGAACTTTAACATGAATGACTGGGTAAAGACAGTGCCGGAGCTACATGGGATGCTCAAAACGGCAGAGATGAACATTTCCACAAAACAAACCAAGTGTTAATGGTTCGATCTGGTGGTGTTAGAAAGCCCATAACAAAGAAAAGTCACAATAGCAAAAAACAAAGGAAAGGCTTCTGTTGCTGCCAAACCTGTCACCAACAAGAGCAAACAAGCTATGAAAGCCCCTCATTCAGAAGAGCGGCAATGCTAGTGTAACAAGATGAGGCACTGGAAACGTAACTGCCCCGAGTATCTTGATAAGCTCAAAGCAAAGAAGGCCAATGGAGAAGGCACTTCTTCAGGTATTCTGATATATGTTATCGAGCTTTTCATTGTTTCTAGCAACACATGGGTATTTGATACCGAATGTGGTTATCACATCGTTAATGTCTTGCAGGAACCTGAGAAGTGGAAGAAACTGAAACCAGGGAACATGGAGCTCATTGTTGGCGATGGGAAGAAAGTCCCAGTTCTAGCAACTGGCACATTTAATCTTACATATCCTACTGGTCTTGTTATTGTTTTGAACAATTGTCTTTTTGCTCCTGGTTTGACTAGGAACATTATCTCAGTTTTGTTGTTATTTGAACAAGGATTTAGATATGTTTTCAATGATGTTGCTATTTCTGCTTATCTAAATGGTACTTACTATTTTGAGGCTAAACCTCGAAACGGTATTTACGAAATTGATGTTCAACCTGACAATAACATGTATGACCTTTCTAAACGACAGAAAATTGGTACTAGTGATTCATTCCTATGGCATTGTAGACTTGGCCACATAAGCAAGGCATGTATAAAATGGCTCCAATCTAAAGGGATTCTTGAATCCACTGGAGCGGACTCATTTGATGATTGCGAGGCGTGCTTGGGTGGCAAACTCACCAAGGATCCCTTCACCCATGTTGGTGAACGAGCTAGTGATCTATTAGGACTCATACTATGTGGTCCTTTTAGAACCATGACTAGGAATCACGAGAGATACTTCGTTACATTCATCGATGATTATAGTCGATATGCTTATGTTTATCTTATGAAGCATAAGCATGAAACTTTGGAAAGGTTCAAAGAGTTTCAGAACGAAGTTGAAAACCAACTTAATAGAAAGATTAAAATGCTTTGCTCAGATCGAGGCGGTGAATACCTCAGCTTAGAATTTCTCAATCATCTAAAGGAACGTGGAATAGTTTCACAACCCACTCCACCAGGCACACCCCAACTTAATGGCGTGTGTGAAAGGAGAAATCGACCCTGCTGAATATGGTTCGATCGATGATGTGTAGAACAAATTTGCCTCATTCCTTTTGAGGTTTTGCTCTTATGACTGCTGCACGACTCGTAAATCTAGCGCCGACCAAAAAGGTGAACAAGACTCTATATGAGATATGGTATGGGCGTAAGCCAAACTTGAGTTACCTTAGAATATGGGGGTGTGATTCTTACATCACAAGTGATTCTGATGACAAGCTCGACCCTCGAGGCGAAAAGGTAGTTTTCGTCGGATACTATAACCAAAGCGATTATTACTTCTACCATCCTGATGCAAATACGATTTCCATCAAAAGGAAAGCTAAAAGGTTCCTTGAAGATTAACTTCTTAGTCGAGGAACTGGAAGTAACTTGGTGGATCTTGAAGAAGTTCAAGGACCACAAACAACCATTGAGGAGGTCGGAACGTCTGAACCACAACAAATTGTTGACACTGATTCAGACTTGAACACAAGCCTTCGCAGGAGTATCAGGACTCGTAAAGAACCCGATAGATACCTTTGGCATATTGAGGGTTATGAAGTCCTGACAGTAGCCAAGTCTGATGACGAACCTACTAGTTATAAATCTGCTATTTCTAATCCACATTCTGCGAAATGGCTAGAGGCCATGAAAGCCAAGATGCAATCCATGCGTGACAATCAAGTCTGGGACTTGGTTGAGCCACCCCCTAATCTCGGGCATTAGGGAGCAAATGGGTTTTTAAAAGAAAAACCGACATGCATGGAAATATACAAACCTACAAGGCACGCTATTAGCGGAAGGTTTCACTCAAACTCAAGGTATTGACTATGATGAAACCTTCTCACTCGTTGCTATGATCAAGTCGATCAGGATATTACTTGCCATAACTGCGTACTATGATTACGAAATTTAGCAAATGGATGTTAAAACCGCCTTTCTTAATGGACATCTTTCTGAAGATGTTTTTATGGTTCAGCCTGACGGTTTTATCGATCCAAAATATCCCAATAGGGTATGTAAGCGAAACAAGTCCATTTATGGACTCAAGCAAGCATCTCGGAGCTGGAATCTTCGTTTTGACCAGAAAGTCAAAGAGTTTGGTTTTGTCAAGAACGAAGACGAGCCTTATGTTTACAGAAAGGCTAGTGGGAGTGCTATATCATTTCTCATCTTGTATGTAGATGATATATTGATCATTGGAAACAACATCCCCATGTTTAAGGAAATTAAGCATTGGTTGGGATCTTGTTTCGCAATGAAGGATCTTGGAGAAGCCGCTTATATTCTGGAATCAAGATCTATAGGAATAGATCTAAGCGACTTCTTGGGCTAACTCAGAGCACATACATAGATCAAGTGATAAGGCGCTTCAAGATGGAAAACTCCAAGAAAGGAGATGTTCCAATGACTAAAGAGACCGTCTTGAACAAATCACAAGCGCCTTTTGAGGACCGTGAAATAAAGCAAATGGAAGCAGTTCCATATGCTTCTATCATGTATGCTATTATGTACTCGACCAGACGTCTCGTATGCTTTGAGCATGACCAGCCGTTACCAACAGAGCCCTGGGATTGCCCACTGGATTGCGGTTAAGAACATCTTTAAGTACTTGAGAAGGACAAAGATATGTTCTTGATATTTGGAGGAGTCAATTAGGAGCTCACTGTAAAATGTTACACTGATGCTAGTTTTCAAACTGATCGAGATACCTCTCGCTCACAAACGGGTTTTGTGTTCACTCTTAACGGAGGAGCTGTTTCATGGAAAAGCTCCAAGCAGAGTGTTGTGGCTGATTCCACCACGGAATCTGAGTACATTGCCGCATCGGATGCCACAAAGGAAGCTGCTTGGATGGAGAAGTTCATAATCGATATGATGTGGTTCCAAGTATCATGAAACCCATCCAGATATTTTGTGATAACACATGTGCTATTGCTCAAGCCAAGGAGCCCAGATCTTATCACAAAGCCAAGCATATTTTGAGAAAGTTCCACTACATACGTGAAATTGTGGAACGTGGAGGCATCATTATAAGCAAAATTGACACAGATCAAAACCTAGCTGACCCATTTACTAAGCCATTGACTTAAGAAAAACATGATCGTCACATGGACCCTATTGGGCTTAGATTAGCTAGTGATATGTTTTGATTTAGTATTTGGATGTATGAACATCAAACAGTTGTACTCTTGCATTCGTTTTGATTTACTAGTTAAATGCAATAGTTGAATCCTACAACTGTGTTTGAATTTGATACGTTCAATCCATGAATCTTGTATTCTAAATTATCCGTAGTCGATCAGACTTGTGGGAACGATTCTGAATTAAGACTATTCTGACTTTGGACTCAAGGAGTTGACTTCCAAACTCACAGACCTCATTAGGAATGACGTCGGATGTAACTCGCATCAAATCATCTTCATGGATCTTGGTCATAAGATGTATTTGATTTCGGTATACTCATTTAGTATCCTCTGACCTGAGATACATACTAGAACTTTCATTTACTAAAGACTATTCTTTGATTAGTGTCAACCGCTGTCGCGTAACTGCTAGTCATAAAGGCATTGGTTGGGAATAGCTCTGAAGTTCAGTGGGAGTTGTATGTAGTCAAGATGGGATTCTGTACTCTTACATTGTATGTAACAGTTAGACATCTGGGCGCCCTCGTTGATTCAAACTGGTGAAGTGTAAGGCCTTACCCAAACTTACTGTGTGTTTGATTGGACCACTTTGATTCTTGAACGAGAACGATAATGATTGAACGCCATATGAGATTGAACCTGATCCATGTCTCATTGTTCAATCGATGTCTTTTAAGAAAGGATAGATGACAACGATTACCATAAGTCTACTATCTTCAAGTAGCAAGCCGTTGCTAAAGGGAAGATACCTTGGTTAGTGACTTTAAAGTGTCATGACCTGTTGGGGGCAGCTATGTGTAGCTAGAGCACCGCTGGCTGTCTGCGTTGAGATCTTATCAGAGGCCGTCCAAGTGGGAGCTGTTGGATATTTATGTCCGGTTTGATAAGTCAACGCTGCCGACCGAGTCTTGACCCGTAAGAGTTACACCGTGGGCATCGAACTAAAAATCCGCTTAACTAATTTAACTGGTAATTATGAACGATACGCGGGTATTAAATTGAGAGACAGGTACAAGGACCGGGTGAGACAAGATCACTCCTCTACGCCACCACTTGTCGCGCACCGATAATCTTGGCCAATGGCATCGCATGCATTTTGCATGGTCACCACTTGGCAGACATGCAAGGATGTCCATGCCCTATAAAAGGGGAGTGTTGGGTCTTGTTTGATTGTTGTTGCAAGAACTTGAACCAAAATTCTCTCATAACACCCACAACCAAAACCGGTCGGAACCGCCCCCACTGCCGCCGTTGCCGCCGGTCAAACCGCCGGCCACCTCCGCCGCTTCCCGACCCGTTCCCGTGTTTCGCTAGTTCGTATAACTAGGACTTGTTCGTTGAACCTCGGTGTCTCAACCGGTTTATTACTAACCGAAGATATATCTAAAACCCCCTATGGTTTGCATTTATATTTCGTGTTTGCATGTCGGTGACCTTGTTCCATTACGGATGTTCCTTGGTATAATATGTTCATGATATTTTGTTACATACGCTTCCGTTGTTTAGATATGTACATATACATATTGCTCAATAGTTAAAGATTTATTTTAACTTACATAAATATATATATACACACTTGTCAAAAGTGTTTTGACTTATCCTTGTAACAAAATAAATATGCACCTATATGAACCGAGTTCATAAAATTAAAAATAAAATTATACCATGAATCTCCTTCACCTTTTTCATCCATTATCTCTCAACGTTGAAAAAACCTAAGTCAAAACTCAGAAAGGCAAAGAGTATTGGTTTCAATATATACAGTTTATATAGGCTAGCACCTTTCATTTTCCATCCCGGTTCATATTCACACTTACATATAATCTTCACTGGCTATACAAATATATAAATTCATGCACCTGAAATATCTACATATATGTTTGATATTTTTTAATCTAAAACCAACTAAAAATTTATTAGTACCGAAAATTAAATAAAATATTTTCTACTTAAACTTGCAATTGTGAAGACAATAAATAATCTGAAAACCAATATTTGTAAGAATTATTATAATTTATAATTATTTTTGCGAAAGTTTTAAAATCTACATATGTAATACGTTTAACAAGATTTAAATGTAATTATAGATCAACTCTAAAGTGACTTAAATATCACTTAAATGAAATAAGTAGATGTGAATAAATTTAATGGATGTACTAAAAAGGCAATAAAGATTTTAGTTAAGTATAGTTGAGAAGCCGAGAAGGGGAGATCGATCCCATGACCCTCTATATATAGGCAACCCCTTAAATTCCGTTGCCCTCGCAACCCCGCAGACTGTTCCCCTTCGTAATTAACCTCTCACTCTTTCTTGTTACTGAAGAATATGCATTAATTTTATAAAATTAGATTATACATGCACTTGATAAAAATAATGATTACTTATTTGAGAAAAAATTTAGTGCATAGTCTCCTAAAAATTGGAAGTCGTAGGAAGGGTATCAAACGAACTCCGATTGCACTCTTTTTAGCAACATTGGAAGTTGTAACCGTCTAGTCGAACTCTACGATCTTAGACTTTAGGTTTTTGCTTTCTTAGCTTGTACATTTTAGAATTTATGTTTAGATTGTTGTGTCTTTTTATTTAGCATTGCTTCTTTCTTTTATTTAGCCTATTATTATTTTTTCTTATATAAGGTGCTGATATAAGTCATCAAAGATTTGGAGTCTAACAGAAGGAATTTTCTTTGTGGTGGAGATGGTACGATTAAGAAGCTCTATTGGGTTGTTGCTCGGGTTGAGTAAATTAAAAAATATTAAGATCTCCTTGCTTGCTAAATGGGGTTGGAGGTTCAAGTTGTGTTGGGATAAGTTATGGATAAAAGTACTTATCGAGGCTATTCACACGACGAGGAATCACTTGGATTTATTTCCGGTAAGAAAGTCTATGGGAGGTGTCTGGTGCAATATAATCAGATAAAACTTTTATTTGCAAGATCTCGCTGTGGAACTTCTTAAAAAGCTCTGTTGGTAACGGAGAGGATACGTCTTTTTGGCTCGACCTGTGGATTTCTAATGAGCCCTCCAAAATCAAATTCCCAGTGTTGTTTAATCTGGAAACTGAAAAAAGATGCAACATCAGCAATTGGATTTCAACACAGATTAACGCCAATGTTACGCTTGGCAATGGAATCCATCGTTAAATGCAAGTGTTGAGATATGGAGCTGATTAATCTATGCAGCCTTCTGCATCCGTTTGTGCTCAACCAGAAGAGAGACACATGGTCATGGAATGGAGCTGCTGACGAGGAGTTCAGTGTAGGGGTGGTGAAGGGATTGTTAGATAAAAGTTGCGTTCAAACAAATGTCTACGTTCCTAAAAGGTGTAAATGGTTACCTAGTAAATGTAATGTGTTTATTTGGAGGGCCGAGATGAATAAATTAGCGACTTTGGAAGCGTTGAAGAAAAGGAATATTGGAGTGGAAGATACGGTTTGCGGCATGTGCGGTGAAGGCATTGAATCAGTCGAACATCTTTTTACGCCGTGCTTCATTGCCTCCTTGTTGTGGTCCATGGTCCCATATTAGTAGATGGTGCAAGATTTATTGAAAATACATCATCATGTCAGGCTGATAGGTAAAAAAAAGAGGTCCAAAAGGGGTTGATAAGAATGGGATGTTGGAGCATTTCGAGGGCTACGAATGGTTCTAAATTCAATAGCAAACCTATAAAAATGGAAGTTTTACAAATGATGATTAAAAACTTCGTAGATTTTAATCTCACAACTGGATCGGGAGACAGTCGGTTGTTTCTTAGCACTACAGGATACTAGGTTGCCACCAAGAAAGATAGAGTATCAAAATGTAGAGCTCCGTGTGTCAAGGCACTGGGCCCAGTCCGCATCAGAGTAGCCAAGAATAGTGGTACAAGATGGTCTAGAGAACCGAAGACCAAAGGCAATAGTACCTTTGTCAGGATCTAAGTTTGAATTGATTGTTGTTTTTGTTTCAAATAATGAAAAATGATTTAAAAACAGAGAATAAGTGCAGCGGATCAATGGAAAACTTTTACAACAATCAATCGGTCGTTTGTTTTCATCACCATCATGTTTTCAAGTAATTACACTATTGTATGTGATTCACAAACTCCCCCTTAGCCCAATAACGATCGTTTGATAGTAAGAAATGAAGAAGATACGCGAAATTGATCTTTTTAAGAAGACAAGTAAAAACTGTTACATTTAGCGCCTATTTATACTAACCATCTAACCACTGATCGTCTTTCAATGACGTCATGGTTGATAGTGACAGCTAACAAACGTAACTAACAACAAACACTGCTAGACTAAACTATCAGTGCATAGCACTGTTACATTGATTTTAAACTAAAACTATACTAAGCACTGCTGGCTATCCTCTATCCTTGTAATACTCTATCAGTGGTTGGGAGCTTCTTCTGTCAGAGGATAGGTACCAGTGTATTTATTGAATGCAGTAAATGCCCATTAGTTGATAGATCATCTGATGGTTGGATCAAAGCTCGGATGGTGTGTTTTGACTTTGTATCATCTGTTCCTTTTCAAAGGTTCAATCCCAACAATCTCCCCCTGGAAAAGATGATGCCAAAACACCTTATTCTTGATCTTTATTCCTCAGAAAGAATTCTCTTATTTGACCTTTGAATTGTAGTTCAAAGTCAAGAGGTTCTAAATCACCAGCATCCTTCTCAAGCTCTAAACTTAGTAGTTCGTGGAAGTCTTCTACTGTAAGCCCATAAGCAGCTTCCATGGATAGTTTAGTGACTTTACCATCAGACTTGATCAGAGTCAATTCGTGGGTGTCTTTGTTGACCTTCCACTTTATAATTTTTGGGTCTGAAGGCTTTCTTGAAGGAGCTTTTATTGCTGAGGTTGAAAGGGAGCTGTTCTTGTTAGATCATCTGCCAACTTGGTACTTCTATCATCTGTAGGATATTCCATCATATTTTTGATACCTTCTTTGATGAATACTTCCTCAAACTCTCTATCAACCTTCTCTGACATCTCCTCTTGCCTTTTTCGCTTGAGCAAGGCAAGTGTGGATTGGGCAGATGTTGAGCTAGGCTTTTTAGAAAGTTGGGCTTTGAGAGCAGCATCTTCTCTGGAATATTTAGTTTATGAGGCATTGATGGATCTTTTTTCCTTCTAGCTTTAAGCATTTTGTAAGTATCCAACACTCTTATTTCCCCCATCTCATTACCTGATTCTTTGACCCATAATGATTTTGAATTAGCTCTTCTTTCATTCTTATGAGCTTCAGGGTCTTCTCAGGTACATTCTTTTTGCATTTGTTCCAATCTGGGCAAGTAGGTTTGTTGTGAAGATTTTTTAGTTGTTCTTTAATTCTTGCATTTTCTTCTTGAAGTTCACTCACAGACCAATCTTTGAACTGTGCCCTAGTTGCAACATGTTTCTTTGTTTCCATGATGTGTGAGATGTAATTTTCTTTCAAAAGTTTACTTCAGCTTCAGAAATTTTATTTGACAAATTCTTTGAAAATCTTTCAAGTGATTGGACTTTACTCAATTGAAACTGGAGTTGATTATGCACTTCTCTATCACTTTTGCCTTTAGACAACTTCTTAGCAATATCATCTGCCTGTTTTTCTTTGAGTTCCAGATACCGATCAATATTTGCAGGCTTTGGATAACCTTGAAGAGATGGGAAGTGTCTTTTGCCTGGATCTTCTTCAGCATAGAAATATATGATTTCTTTATTAACTGCAGGCAAATCAAGAGGAAATTTTATAGCTGCAGGAATCACTTCTTTTGAAGAAGCAGATGTTGTAATTGGGGAAGCAGAGGTTAGATTTAGCATTGGTGCAGATGCAAGAGGCAAAGGAGCAGGAATCTTTTCTTCATGTATGACCTTTGTAGTCTTCCTTCTCTTAAAACTGATTGATGGTGATGATGGATGGCTTGGAATTCTTGATGGTGTTGGTAGTTGTTGTGTGGAAGTGGGAAAAGTGAGGATGGCAGTGGTTGTGATAACATCTGCTACAACCTCTGCTGTGTCAACAAATGTTGGCACAACAGTTGCTGTAACATCTATTGGGGTGGATATGGGTTTTGTGTGAGAAGATCTGGTTGATTTTGTATTGGCAGAGGTTTTTGTGGTTGGATTGGTAGCATCTTTAGTTTTGAGAGGTGTGGATTCTGGTTGTCTTGCTTTTATAGAAGATCTCCTCTTTGTTGAGGTACCAGTCTCTCCCTTTTTCAACTGCTGATCAATCTTTTTCTCAAATAGCACTTTACCTTCATCATGTCACACCCCGACCCGCAGCGGAAAAGGTGATCGGGGCATGATTGGGTTTTCATCAAAGCTCATGACATTTATTATAACATTTCATATTTATTATTACAATTTAAAGGGAATCATACAATCATAATTACAACATGTTCTACACATCTTTCTAGACTTCATTATTTTCTTCTAAGGCATTTCCTATGTTTTCCTTGCTTCATCCTGTTCACCTGTATCATATGTAAAAATGGTTTTTGGATCAACAAAAGTTGGCGAGTGAACCTTGTTAGAAAACATTTATTTTTATTTCTTTTTGTATTTTATATGGAAAAATTGTGCAATAATCATAGGTGAGCAAACGTAAATAAACATACAATAGCAAGAACCATAACAAACAATAACATACCACAACAAACCATAATAAACAATAACATACAATAATAACCACCTTGCATGAATATATAACATGAATGACAATGTAAATGTTGGCAACGTCTCGTTCACGCTCATAGGTAATGGGGAACGGCTCACGCTCATAGGTAATGGGGAGCAGACGGCCTATGATGAAATGTATGTGCGATCAAGGCTCAATCAAACGGAGCCGATCGTATGTTGGCAACGCCTGGTTCACGCTCATAGGTAATGGGGAACAGCTCACGCTCATAGGTAATGGGGAGCGGCGGCCTATGAAAATGTATGTACTGAAAATGATAAATTTAATCTAAACAATAATCACACAAACAGATAATACATGTTGAATACACATTTGTTCATGGATATGATAGATGCACAATAGTTTAAATGTGATAAATAATAAGACACATGATACACCCCAAAAACGTGATTAAAACGGGGAATTTATAGAGATTCACTCACATTGGGTGCGTTCGGTTGATGATGTTGAATGCGCACGAGTTTAGAGGATTGATCGACGAGGAAAAACTAACCTAATTAATAACGAAAAAGTAAGGTAAATAAATGGATTTTATTAACAATTTTTAATAGGATTTTTTTGGATATATTTTTGTGAGTTTAAGGCTATTTTCTAACTTTAAAAATGTTATTTTTAAGTATTTTTAATTGATTTTTAATTTAAATAAATAAATAAAAATAATAAAAAAATGTTGACTTTTGACCGTTGACTATAAGCGTTGACTGTTTGACTGTGACTGTTGACTGTTTGACCGGTTCTATTGTGTGTATATATGCGCCGGGCAGGACTTGAACCCGAGACCTCCCGTACGCGTGCACGCAACTCTACCAACTGAGCTACGTGTCTAACCCGAAATATTTCTGTTTTTAATTATATTTATACACTAATTAAGTTAATCCGAAAATCATTTATTTTAAAAAGGATTTAATGTATCGACTCGGTGCTTCGCCACATGTCTCGAACCCGGGACCTGTGGTTTAGTTTGGCACACAGTCCACCGCTGGACTGTGTGTCTAACTTGGTAAATAATCTAGTTTTTATTATACTTAACATCTTACTGTGGTGGATCCAGTTCAGTTTTAAAAAAAGACATTTTATTACAGCGTATGTGCGTGTGTCAAGGATCGAACTCGGGACGTATGCATATTGTTTGCACACAGTCCACCGCTGGACTGTGTGTCTAACCCGTTTATAATACCGATTTTAATTAATCTTATAACATACACGGCTTCGTCTTCTTCGTTCAAAACCCATACATCGGTTAACTAACTGTTTCTTGTTTAATTCGGTTAACGAACATTATGAGCAATCGTAATGTATTGAACAGAAAAGGTTTGGGGATTGATTGTACCGAACAGATTGTCTTCTTCAGAAATCCGGCGAAGCTCGTCGGCTCTGTTCTGGTGACCTTCGGCTGTTAGGATAGTTTGGAGGGATTAGATGTGAAATTGAACTACTGAGTAACGATTATCAGTAGGTTTGAATGATCATACCGGCAAACAGCGAGATTCTGAAACTTTCAGAAGTTTTCCGGCGAAAACAAAAAATCCGGCAACATCGTCTGAAATAGATTCTGGTGGTTGGATTGAAGTTAGTAACATTCTAACAACGGATTGAAACAGAAAAAGTCGAGGTATTTACCGTGTAGATGAAATCTCCGTTTTCCGGCGACTTGCAGAGATTTTCCGGCGAGTGAAATTACGTCGAGAATTGGTGTGATTTTGAGCGAAAAGGTTATCAGAGGTTAGAGGGTGTATTTATAGGGAAGAACATCGACGAATTTGGTCTGATTACCGTCTTGATTCGTTGGTCAAAATTTTCCGGCGGTTATGACCAATGTCGCGGACTGGACATCGGTTATAACCGATGTCGTTGTTAACACTTACGTTAAGTCAAAGGTAACCGACGATGATTGGCGAAATCGTCGGATTTTCCGACGTCAGCGGATTTGGGCGCGCTGAGTAACTGGGTTTGATTTCCAGATTTATGTTATGTATTAATTGTTTCAATATGTAAACAAACAACACAAGTGGCGGAGTGGTTGAGCGTGTGAGAGTTAAAACTTTGCTAACCCGGTTGACCCGGCTGACCCGGGTTCGAATCCCGGCAGCCTTGTTTTATTTTTATTTCATTATTTTTAATAAATATAAATTTTATATTCTAATATACTTATTAATTATGTATCGTTTAAAATTAATTTGAGCATTAAATATGCAACGAAATTTTTAACTGGTTGTTCGGTTAATAAACGAAGCGGGTTTGGTTAATCCGGTTTTTGACGGATGTTACACATCAAACACAGCATGGGACTTCTTTGCCCTTGCAAGATATCTTCAGTTAGTCTGGTTTCTTTGAACCATCTGGCTTAGGATATTCACTGTAGGCCTTGCCTTTGAGTCATCCATCTTCAACTTTTTGTTACCCAAAGGTTTCTCCCCCTTTTTGGCTTCATCTGGACTTACACAAATGACAGTAGGAGGAGATTTACCAGTGGTGGTGAGCAAGTGGGCTTTGATTGCCATGATATCTGCAGCAGTGTCATTATATCTTGCATCAACCATATTCCTGAGTTCCATAATCTGATGCTTATGTTTTTGTTCCAGGAAATGTTTCTCTTATTGAAAGATAGGATTTATAGAAGATTTTTGGAGCAGGGGGTTGGCTCTGAATAGTGATCAACTGTTTCAAAAGATCTTTAATTTCATCAACAGTGGTTTCAACATTTGTAACCCTCTCCGTCAATTCTTGGTACTTTAGCTCATCACCTAACTTAGTAGGATCATCTGAACTCCTACCAGATGTGGTAGTTGTATCTAAGATGTCATGAGCATGTAGCTTGCCACTTGCTTCAATCTTAGATGCCCCTTTGTCTTGGTTCTGGGGACTTCCCACTGGAGCGGAGGTTACCTTAGTAGCCTCAGTAGTGGTTGCCTTCCACAAAGTCTTAGCTATGTAACCAATGTCCAATTGAGAACTAGGGAGTTCAGCAATTGTAGTGGCTGCCATTGTTGAACTATCACCAAGGGTTACATGTAACCCAAAGGATGTAGCCTCTTCAGTTGCTAATGGGCTAGCATTTAGAAATAAGTCAGACCCAGCTTCTAGTTGAAGTATATTCTCATTGATGGGTTGGTGAGAAGTGCTGGATAATGTCTGCTCAATATCTATTGCATTCAGCAAGGGTAACATGGTAGGTGGTAATGATGGCATTGGTGAGAGTGGCTGTGTAGAAAGCGACATTTGGTGTCCCTGTGCCTACAACCTGATTTGGTGTCCCTGTGCCTACAACCTGATCCTTTGGTGTCCCTGTGCCTATAACCTGATCATTTTGCGAGGATGCAGGATGAGTTTCAAAGCCGGGTTGAGATCTTTCTACCATCTGCTGTGAAGAAGTAGCAGCAGTGGTTGGTGACTTTGGTGGTGTCACTGGGTTTACCTCTGGAATCTCATTTTCCAGAGGACCCTTTTGGGGTTTGGTGGGTTTTCGGGAAGCTCTGGATGGTTTCTTTTTGGAGATTTAAGGTGTGGGTTTCAGAGCAGTGGGCTCAGTAGTAGACGGTTGAGTTTGAACATTTTGTTCTTTTGAAAGTTGCTCAGCCTCCTCTACTTCTGTTTTTGAAACTTTGTCTTGATTTGTTATACGTGTAAACGTTTCATGGTTTAGGCTACCAGAGTTTGTAACTGCGCCTTGTTTACTTGCGTTTGATTTGTTCTGATTTTGCAAGTAAACACTCATGAATCACGGATGTATCAAGAAAGCTTTTCATTTTGAAATATTTTTAAAT
This sequence comes from Scalesia atractyloides, assembly GCA_947069175.1. Lineage (NCBI taxonomy): Eukaryota > Viridiplantae > Streptophyta > Magnoliopsida > Asterales > Asteraceae > Scalesia > Scalesia atractyloides. The sequence continues at coordinate 29,246,387 of CAMTDV010000004.1, forward strand.
TAATTACAAGATCATTGAATAGCACCTGGGAGAAGTTAAAATCAGAACCAGTTAAAATTGCAAAACCCAGATATTGCATGTTCAATGGAATCTCGTTGAAAGCAGTTGTTTTGGCAGAGACACAAGTAAGTAAAGTGTGGAAAAAGAATTTCATCTCTGCAGGAAAGTTGGGTTTAAAGATTGTCATACCTTTCAACTGTCCGGTGTAACCTCTTTCAACGAACTCATGTTGCATCTCCCTTAAAGGAAATGATACCGGATGTTGCATATCATTTAACATGAAGACTTGGGAGATAGATTGTGGACTTATTTGTAGTTGTGTGCCACCAACTTTGGAAGTAATGGAATAGGGCACATCATCAGCGGATGAGTTTAGTTTAGCATTTTCCCAAAATTCTTTTAAAGAATCGATGTAAACTGGGGCTTTGACTTCCAACATGTGTTTGAATTTTGATTCTTTTAGAATCCGGATCATTGGATGATAACGAGTGTTTGCGTCTGTTTCTTCGAGAATAGCAGTGTAATTGTGTGGTGTTTTGATGATGAGGACAAATAGGGGTTGTTCTTGTGTCGATTTCTTCTTCGATTTGGTTTTAGGAGCCATGATTGTTGGATAATTTTTGAAAGAAGGGCTTTGAAAAATATGGAATCGCACAAGAAGAGTGAAACCTCTATTTGGGGATAGAACAGGGTTTTATAGGGTTTTTCAAAAAGTGCACTTGACGTGGCGTCTGATGCAACATCTGTCGAATAACATCTGTCCACGTGTAACCTCAGTTTGGCAATGGAAAACAGTTGTTTGGCTAACCACTGTTAGAGTAAGACTACCAGTGGTTGTGACCAAATTAATAATAGCAGAGGTTTGCAGCAGTGGATAGATTTTTCCAAACAACAGTGTTTTTGTGCTATCAGAGCTTTGAACAGACTTTAAGGATTTTATTGAAAAATTCAATTTTAACTATTTTTAAGGATGAATTTCTGCTTTTCTAAAAACATTTTATTGCTATTTACACATGAATCACAAGAAAAGTTGTTCTTAATCCATGTTTAGCATTCCAAGCCTAGATATCAAACTCTCAAATGTGGAAGCATCAAGTGCTTTTGTCAACACATCTGCAAGTTGATCTTTGGTATGGACATGTTGTAAAGAAAACAGACCTTTTTCATAGCAATCCCTCACAAAATGATGTCTGATATCAATATGCTTGGTGGTGGAATGTGAAACTGGATTTTTGATGATGCTTTCTGCTGCTTGACTATCAATTTTGAGAGGAGTCCTCAAGGCAGTCACACCAAAATCCAAGAGTTGATTTTGAAGCCACAAAATTTGAGCAGTGCAACTTGTAGAAGCTATATACTCTGCTTCAGCAGTGGATGTGGATACTGCAACTTGCTTTTTACTTTGCCAAGACACTAAGCAATCTCCTAGGAATTGGGCTCCTCCAGATGTGGACTTCCTTGTTGTTTTACATCCAGCAAAGTCACTATCAGAATATCCTGCAAGCTCAATGTTACCATTAGCTGGATACCAGATACCAAGTGTGGGAGCACCTTTTATGTGTCTGAATATCCTTTTTACAGCAATAAGATCTGATTTTCTTGGCATTGACTTTGATCTGGCACAGACACATGTGGCAAACATGATGTCTGGCTGTGATGCAGTTAGATACAATAAAGACCCAATCATGCTTCTATACAATGTTTGATCAACAAGGTCATCTTTGCCATCTATAGTGACCAGCTTGGATGTTGCCATGGGTGTGCTGCAAGGTTTACAATCATTCATATCAAATTTCTTAAGTAGTTCTTTCACATACTTATTTTGATGAATGAAAGTACCTTTTTGCATTTGTTTGACTTGTAAACCAAGAAAACATTGCAACTCACCCATTGCACTCATGTCAAACTCAGCTGCCATGAGTTTTCTGAACTCTTCACACATGGCAGTGCATGTGGATCCAAAAATGATGTCATCCACATAAATCTGGACAAGCATCAAATCTTTTCCTTTCCATTTTAAAAATAGGGTTTTGTTAATCCTACCTCTGGTAAAACCAATGGATAAGAGAAAAGTGGATAGAGTTTCATACCAGGCTCTTGGTGTTTGTTTTAGACCATACAGTGCTTTGTTTAACCTGTAAACATGATCAGGATGGAAGTGATCCTCAAATCCAGGAGGTTGACAAACATATACTTCTTCCTTGATCTTTCCATACAGGAATCACTTTTGATGTCCATTTGATACACCTTGATGTTGTGGTTAGCAGCAAAGGCTAAGAACAGGCGAATGGCTTCCAGCCTTGCTACTGGAGCAAAAGTTTCATAATAGTCAATCCCTTCTTCCTGTCTGTAACCTTGAACCACGAGCCTTGCTTTCTTTTCGACAACAATACCCCTTTCATCAGTTTTGTTCTTGAAGACCCACTTTGTGCCGATGGGACACATCTTTTGGCAGTGGTACAAGTTCCCATACTTGTTGTCTCTTGAATTGTAGGAGCTCTTCTTGCATGGCTTCTACCCAACTGTTGTCTTTCAGTGCCTCTTGGTACTTGACAAGCTGTGTGAGTGATAGAAAACCAGCAAAAAGATATATGTTTTGGGCTTGGCTTCTTGTGAGCACACCCTCATTGATGTTGCCAATAACTTGATCCAACGGACGGCTTCTGAGGAAAATCAAATCACCTTGATATGGGACAATGGCATTTTGAGGTGAATGTTGATGCATATGTCTGTTGCCTAAGTCATCGTATAATATCGAGTTTGTATTTAGGAGCGAAATGTCAAAATTAAGTATGTTATGAGTCAAGTTCGCTCGAACTTGTAATGGGAAGGACAAGTTCGCTCGAACTTGTCATGGCTATGACAAGTTTGGCCGAACTTGACCTAACCACATTTGGAGCAAACTTGTTTAAGTATAAATATGTGTGTTGTCATTTCATTTGTAACTTCACAGATTTTGTCACGACAGAGGCGAAGCTCTGTCCAAGTGTTTCTAGGGTCTGTAACGGTGATTAAATAGAAACAAATGAGTGTATCCAATGTCGCATAAGCAAACGGATTCCGCACGTTTACCTTAGGTTTGTCAGATTAGTGCCGAACGATCCGTATAACGGACCTACAAGTGGTATCAGAGCAGGATTGGCCTATTTTTGGAAGACATTGGACATAGATCATCTCATCTTCTACTCATTTCTTTTATTTTTAACTTTTCTTGGACAAATCACGGTCAAAATGGACTGATTTTCAAGTATAATACGCAAAATCCATAATAGATAAACCCTTGAAAAGATCAGAGCTTAAAACAAACGAATTCATGCTGAAAATTGAAAAAACCATGTTTGAAAACACATGTTCACTCGAACTTAACATCAAGTTCGCTCGAACTTGACTGAAAAATTCACATTTTTCATCAAGTTCGCCCGAACTTGATTGATTTTTCAAGGATTTTGGGTAAGTTCGCTCGAACTTGTTTATTTTTCAAACAAATTTCATCAAGTTCGCCCGAACTTGATTAAATATTGTTGAAAAATGTTACAAGTTCCCCCGAACTTGTAAAGCCTCTTGAAATTCTCACAAGTTCGCCCGAACTTGCTTATTTCTCTTGAAATTTATACAAGTTCGCCAAACTTGCTTATTTCTCTTGAAACTTATACAAGTTCACCCGAACTTGTTAAATAGCTGAGTTTCACACGTTGTGACAAGTTCGACCGAATTTGTCTAAGGTTTCTAAAAAAAAGGCATGAAAATCCCGAAAAACGTCTCGGACATTATATATCGTTAGATTCGTATTGACGAGACGAGTTTAAAGTTCTAATCTGGTAAAAAAAGTTTTCCGAAAATTTTAAACGTTTTTAGCAAACCGATACGTTGATATTTCGGTTAAAAAGTCAAATTTTTCTAAAAATTGTCTGTTTGCTAATCATTTTTCAAGTGTTTTGAACGACAGATTAGTTTGGAAAACGAAATGGAGTCCATGAAGCCTCCTATGCTGATGAATATAGATGAATATGATGTTTGGAAAGGAAAATTTGAGAGCTGGGTCAAAGCTACGCATTTCCGTAGTTGGGTCGTGATTGAGACAGGTTATGTCATTCATAGAGATGAAAATCAGTAAATTCTGGAGAAGTGCAAATATTATACTCAACAAAAAAAATGATTATTTTGCTGAAAAGAAAATGATTAATCTGATACAGCAGTTGGTGAAAGAAAATATCTTGAATCTGCTACCAGAATGTGATACGGCACAAAAGCTATGGAATGCTCTACGTGCTAAATATCTAGAGCATGTTGAGACGATTAAAAGCAAGAAGGTAAAGTCAGAGGTAAAAATTGTTGATAAAGAAGTGGTAAAGGTACAAATAGTGAAGGTCGAAAAACCTTGCACAAAGTGTACTGAATCTGTGTGCTTAAATCGTCAAAAATTCAAATATATTAATGTCAAACTTTTGAAAGATTTGGAATGTTTGTCATCAGAAATAAAAAGTTAAAAGAAAATGAAAAGAATTTTGAAAATCAAATAAAAATTTTAGAAAATGATAAAATTGTTTTTGAAAAATTAAATATAGAAAATCAAATAGCAATAAATTCCCATATTGAGAAAATTGCTCAACTTGAAAAGGAAATTGAGATTGTTAAAAATAAAGCTATTAATTCAGAAAAATTATTGAAAGGTTTTGTGACCTCCTCATTAAAGTTAGATCATATATGTCCAAAACCGATCAATGATAATAAAAAGGGAATTCCAATAAGTGACAATGTCACAAATTATGACGATGTTATAATTGAGGATTGTGATGATAATACCGGGATGAAAATGATAAAAATGATAAAAAAAGAAATATTTTTGAAACTAAAAGAAAATTTTCAAGAAACTGTTCTACAATTTGCTGAAAAAGGTGAATGCTCATCGCAAAAAACTTCTAAGCAGAATGGAGAACAAAAACAACATGAAAAACAAAATTCTAAAAATTTTCAAAACAAAGTAAAAGCTCATCAGTACGGTCATCCAATAATTATAAAAACTCAAAAATTATAGAATAAGTGGTGTAGGTCGGACCACAGTGCTTCAAAGTCAAATCAATTTTACAAAAGAAGCAGGAAAGATGACTACTACATGTTAAGTCAATGTGCTGATTTGGGTGTTTGGTCTGAATGGAGAGATTGGTACGATAACATAGTGTGTAACAACTATGGATTTGGTGGACACATTGCTGTTAACTGCCTGAAAAAGAGATTTGATATGAGAAGATGCTATAAATGTCAAATCAAAGGTCATATTTCCAGGGATTGTCCGACTGATCTGAAAAGAAGATCGGTTAAATCTCAGGGGGAGAAAAGACCAGAGGAGAAGAAAACAGAAAAGAAAAATGAGAAAACTGTAGAAAAGCCCAAAGAACAAAAAGTCAAGTTATCACAAGGGCAAAAAGACAGATTGAGAAAAAAGAGGAAAAAAGTTAGAGAGTATGTGGAAAAGATTTTGTCATCTGATACGTCTAAAAAATTAGATAAAAGTTCTAATGAATCATTTTACTCACAGTCAAGTAAAACGAATTCATCAGATACAAATCTTAGGACAAAAGAGAGAGCAGTGGACAAAAATTTGATAATTCAAACAGTTAAAAAATCAAAGAAAGTAAAATTTTCAAATAAAGTTTCTATCAAACAGTTTGAACATCAAAAAGAGTTTGAATTTTTTTTACTTCAGATGTTAATGATTTTGGTAAACCTAAATCCGAAATGGATTGGTTCCTATTCAAAATTGATTGAAGGTTGTTTGAATGTGTAGGATAACCAAGCTTCAAGCCAAACGTCATTTGAGAAGTAGTGGTTGTTCATGCAGAGAGACAAGAGACAGGAGTGATATCCACACAAACAAAATGGTAGTCTCGCGTTCACATTCGTAAAAAGTTGTTAAATGGTTAAAATGGAAGATTCTTATTTTGGATTTTAATAAGATGTTTTCAATTTTAGGGGGAGAAAAAATTTTAAAAATAGTAAAAAATTCTTGTAAAATTGAAAAACATCGTTCCGAAATCATTTTAGATAGATAAAATGATTGGAAAAGCCAAAAACAATAGAAAATCTTAAAATATAAAAAACATCGAAAAATGAAAAATGAGATTACTTGTTCGTTAAAAGGAAATGATAGTACATCAGTGGACTATCACAGTATGCTAAAGAAATGTAATGTTTTAAAAGTGATAAACGAGTCTTACTGTGGATGTGTCGATAGGCTTAACACGTTCAGTAAACTGTTTTCGAGATATAAACTAAATTTTACAACTACTTAATCTTGTGGATTAACACATCTTGGATATATGGACTTAGTACTCCGAAATTTCGTTTGAAAGATTGTCTGATTTTTAGATACGAGGTCTTTATAGATAGTTGATTTCTGGGGTACTATACAAGTTCTTTTGATTTTGCGGAAGCAATAGCCTAGAACTTCTATAATACTTTTGCAATAAACCCCTAAACTGAATGCAATCTTGAAAAGTATCGAAAGATCTAATCATTTGTAGTGCTGAAAAGATTCCTTAAATGGAACACACCTTATGAAAAGATTCCTTAAACGGAACACACCTTAAAGTCGAGCCTTCATCTCTTTGTCTATACGGTAGTACTAACCTGAGCTCTCAAGGCATCGCATTACCCTGATACAGATATCTGTAAGATGAAATCTAGCGAATTTTGATACGGGAGTATATTCAAGAAGTGGGAATCACAGATAAGTCAAGTTTCATAATTCTTACCTTAACATATCTTGGAACAATTGAGAAATGTGTTAAAGTTTAGGTGGATAATCATATCGACAATCTAGGTAAACAAGTTTAAAACTAAAAGTCATTAAAAGGTCAACGGTACTGGTGGTATGTCTCAAAAACTGATATGATCCTCTAGAACATTTTCTCAGAAAAATATAAACTGTAAATATTACATTTTAGTTTGTTTACATTTCTGCATTCAATATTAAGAATCCAAAAAGATTTTCTTTCAAAATCTTCCATGGTAACCTAATAATGTTGAATGTGAGCTGGACCAACGAGACTGTTAAGAAACTGTTTGTATGTGGTTACGTGTGATTGTCTTAATCATCAAATCTTAGAGATTCAGAGCATCATTTGAGGGGGAGCTAGATAAACATGTTGATTAAAGATACCAGAAAACTCAAAGCAAGGGGGAGCATGGATGTTAAAGTTATTCAAGATATAAAGATCAAGAGAACATTAAAGACTCAGGAATTTAATTGAAGAATGATGACTACGACAACATCCAAGGGGGAGTCTGTTGATGCATATGTCTGTTGCCTAAGTCATCGTATAATATCGAGTCTGTATTTAGGAGCGAAATGTCAAAATTAAATATGTTATGAGTCAAGTTCGCTCGAACTTGTAGTGGGAAGGACAAGTTCGCTCGAACTTGTCATGGCTATGAAAAGTTCGGCCGAACTTGACCTACCACATTTGGAGCGAACTTGTTCAAGTATAAATATGTGTGTTGTCATTTCATTTGTAACTTCAGAGATTTTGTCACGACAGAGGCGAAGCTCTGTCCAAGTGTTTCCAGGGTCTGTAACGTCATATAATCAATGAAACGGTGTTAAACTGAAACAAATGAGTGTATCCAATGTCGCCTAAGCAAACGGATTCCGCACGTTTACCTTAGGTTAGCCAGATTAGTGCCCGAACGATCCGTACAACGGACCTACAGTGAAGCTTGCAAACGTGTATCATCTGAGCTAACCTCTGCTGATGAATTTGATGGTACAGCCTCTGATTGGAATGGTGGTGGAGGGATTGGTGGAATGGTAGTGAAAGTGGGTTGATTTTTGTCCATTTGGTGTGGACTTTTATCAACAGATGTTTGGATTTGAGAGCTGGCAGAGGTTTGAGTATTAACCACTGTTGACCTGGCAGAGTTTTCACCAAAGCTATTAACATCTGCTCCTTTGCCTGTAGGATTGATTTTGAAACTTGGAAGAATGCAATCATATCCTTGCTCTTCAAATGATGATTGTGGAGTACCTGCAGGGTTAGTTTTGACAGACACAACTTCAAATGTAAATTTAGATAGATCAAACAATTCAGCAGGTCCATTTGCTGGGATTTTCAAAGATGAGAGTTCATTGAACTTCACATTTAGAGTTTCCTCAACACACTTGGTCCTAGAGTTAAAAACCCTGTAGGCTTTGGCAATGGTTGAGTATCCCAGAAAATAACCACAATCAACTTTGGCTGCAAACTTGGATATTGAATCCTTGATGTTTAAAATGAAGCATGGGCAGCCAAAAACTTTGAAATAAGAGATCAGAGGTTTGATTTTGTAAAGCAATTCATAGACAGTCTTTTGATGCCTAGGGTTTATCAAAACTCTGTTCCGGACATAGCAAGCAGTGTTTATAGCCTCTGCCCAAAAAGACAAGGGTAAACCTGAGTCTACAAGCATAGTCCTTGCTGATTCAATTAAAGTTCTGTTTTTCCTTTCAACAACCCCATTTTGTTTTGTTCTGGAGTTCTAGGGATGCTGTATTGTCTAAAAATCCCTTTTGACTCACATTAGGTATCCAACTCCTTGTTCCTAAACTTTGTCCCATAATCACTCCTAAAGATTGTTATAGGAAGATCAAATTGCTTTTCAACTTGTTTAACAAAACTTTGCAAAACGTTTGCTGTTTCATCCTTAGAGTGTAAAAAGAAGGTCCATGTGAACCTGGAAAAATCATCAACTACCACCAGACAATATCTTTTGTGTTTTAAGCTCATGATTTTTACAAGTCCAAACAAGTCCATATGAAACAATTGTAAGCACTGACTTGTTTTGGACTCCTCAATTGACTTGTAAGAGCTTTTATGTTGTTTACCTTTTAAACAGGAAACACAATGCTCTTCACAAGTAAATTGTTTTTGTGGTAAACCTCTAACCAGATTTTGTTTTGAGAGAGTGGAGATAGTTTTAGATTTGTGTGTCCTAGTCTTTCATGCCATAGCTCTGTCTTTTGCTTGAGGCAACTGAGAACAGGCATGCATTTGACATAGGATTATCTTTTAACATATCAACCACATACACATTTCCTACTCTATGAGCAGTCAACTGTGCTTTTCTCTCTGCAATGATTTGATCAATCCTTTTGACAACCTCTGGCCCCACTATTTGGCAAGTTTTCTTTGTGAAAAAGGAACCATAACCTTTATCACTCATCTGTGAAACACTTAAGAGATTGAATTTTAGATTGTCAATGAGATTCACATTTTCAAACTTGAGTTTTCCTGTTGAAACACATCCTGACCCTGACACCTTTCCTTTTGAATTATTCCCAAAGGATATATCACCCCCTCCATGAGCTTTAAAATCTCTGAGCAGGGCTTTACATCCTGTCATGTGCCTAGAGCCTCTACTATCTACATACCTAAGACTGTCAAGGCAAGTAGAAGCTCCCTACACATGTTTTGAAATAATTAGTTCAGGTGAGTCTCCAAACCTAAAATGGCTTTGGATGGGGTATCAGGTGATCCAGACTCAAGTTCAGACTGATGAGCAGTGGTTGGATCAGACTTTTGTAACCACTGCTGTGAGCTACCTCCTATCAACTGTTGATAACCATCAGGATGCCTATTTATGTCACACCCCGACCTGCAGCGGAATAAGAGTCGGGGCATAATTGGGTTATCACCAAAGCTCATGATGTTTACTAATATGTTTCATATTTATTAAATTCAAAATTACATCCTCAATATTCCAAACAAGTTCATACAATTACAAAGAAAAGTAACTAAATAAACTATCCAAAGTCTAAACCGATTTATTCTTCTAAGCCATCCTATATGTTTCTTGCTGCAACTGGATCACCTGTATCATGTGTAAAAATGAGGGTTTTTGGGTCAACAAAAGTTGGCGAGTGAACCTTGTTAGAAAACATTTATTAATGATTTCTTGTTATAATTAATATGGAAAAATTGTGCAATAATCATATGTGAGCAAACGTAAATAATCATACAATAACATACAATAACAAACAATAACAAAAACATACAATAACAAACCACCTTGTATGAATATATGACATGAATAACAATGTATATGTTGGCAACGTCACGTTCACGCTCATAGGTAACAGGGAACGGCTCACACTCATAGGTAATGGGGAGCAGACGGCCTATGATGAAATGTATGTGCGATCAAGGCTCAATCAAAAGGAGCCGATCGTATGTTGGCAACGCCTCGTTCACGCTCAAAGGTAATGGGGAACGGCTCACGCTCATAGGTAATGGGGAGTGGCGGCCTATGATAATGTATGTACTGAAAATGATAAACTTAATCTAAACAATAACCACACAAACAGTTGATACATATTGAATACACATTTGATCATGGATATGATGGATGCACAATTGTTTAAATGTAATACATAATACGACACATGATACACCCCAAAAACGTGATTAAAACGGGGAATTTGTAGAGATTCACTCACATTGGGTGCGTTCATTTGATGGTGTTGAATGCGCACGAGTTTAGAGGATTGATCGACGAGGATTAACTAACTTAAATAATAACGAAAAGGTACGGTAAATAAGTGGATTTTATTAACAATTTTAATAGGATTTTTGGATATATTTTTGTGAGTTTAAGGCTATTTTCTAACTTTAAAACATTATTTTTAAGTATTTTTAATTGATTTTTAAATTAAATAAATAAATAAAAATATAAAAAATGTTGACTTTTTTTTGGGTTGACCGTTGACTATTGACTTTGACTTGTTGACCGGTTCGGTCGTGTATATTGTTTGCACTGAGTGAGGTTCGAACTTGTGACCTCCCGTATGCGTGCACGCAGCTCTACCAACTGAGCTACGTGTCTAACCCGAAATATTTCTGTTTTTAATTATATTTATATACTTTTTAATTTATTCCAAAATTCATTTATTTTAAAAAGGATTTTAATTCTATCGAACCGGCGTGCGTAACAGGTCTCGAACCCGGGACCTGTTGTTTAACGTTGCACACAGTCCACCGCTGGACTGTGTGTCTAACCTGATTATAACACTTGTTTTTATTTCTCTTATATACTAACTGGAAGTTTCCGTATTTGGGTTTTATAAAAAGTCTGAATATTGTGGCGAATCGGAACAAGGACAGACTCGAACCCGGGACTCTATGATTCAAATGCACACAGTCCACCGCTGGACTGTGTGTCTAACCCGAGATATAATCCGATTTATATTAAATTTATACACAATCCTAACTTCATCTTCTTCGCTAAAACATTACAGACAACGATTACTCTACTGTTCTTGTCTAATTCGATTGAGGGACATATAAATGATTAAAATGAAATGAATAGGGAAGGTTTTGGGAATGAACATACCGGAATGATGACTTTTCTCAGAATTCCGGCGAAGTCGTCGGCTCTGTTTTATGAACTCCGTCTGAGCGGACCAATTAACAGTTTTGATTAACTAGTTGTGGAATTGAAGGACTAAACAAGAGTTATCAGAAGGTTTTAAATGATAATACCGTTTCACAGCGCGATTTAGGAATTTTCAGAAAACTTCCGGCGAGGGCTGATTATCCGATACCGTCGCCTGGGACTGATTCTGATTGAAGGGTTTGAGTTAGTAAAAGTCTAACAACAGATAGAAGATGAAAGAATTGAGGAATTTACCGTTTTGATGAAAGACACCGTTTTCCGGCGAAAGTCCGGCGAGTTTAGAAAGCGTTTCCGACGAACTGAAAATAGAGCGAAAGTGAAATTGGAGGTTCTGTGGATGATTTTGAGTCGCGAGATGATGATATTGTTGGAGTAATTCAGGAAGTAAAAGATTTCGGTTTCTAAACCCGAACATCATATGAATTCAAGTTCATTAAAGGCTGAATTGATTAAGAACGTCGGTTTATCGGTTATATTCAGTAGTAGCGAGCACTTCAACAGCCTGAACCGTTGAAAGCCGATGAACGGTTTCAGTTTGGCGCAAACAGATGGTTTCTCAGGTGAACATATGTTTTATTTTTTCCTAGATTTCACAAAGACACCAAGTGGCGGAGTGGTTAAGTGTTTGATGTTAAGGTTTCCGGTTGACCCGGGTTCGAAACCCGGCCGCCCCTTTTCATTTTTAATTGTTTTAATTTTATTTTTTAACATTTTTAATTTCCATAATCTAAAATGTTTATTAGTTATGTATTGTTTAAAATTAAAAATAAGCATTAAATGAGCAACGAAAATTTGAAACTGATTATTCGATTAATAAATGAAGCGGGTTTGGAAAACCCGTTTTTCGACGGATGTTACAGTATCCCCTACTTTTAGAAATTTCGTCCCGAAATTTAAGTAGTAGTGGTAACAGGAAAAAGATGCGGGTATTTTTCGCGCATTGAGTCTTCACATTCCCAAGTAAACTCAGGTCCCCGTTTCGACTCCCAGCGTACCCTTACAATTGGAATACGACTCCGTCTTAAACGTTTTTGTCTGAAGTCCATGATCTCTACTGGTCTTTCAATGAAATGCATAGATTCATCGAACTGAATATCTTCCAGGGGAATATGGAGATTTTCATCGGCGAGGCACTTCTTCAAGTTTGATACGTGGAATGTGGGGTGAATTCTGTTGAGTTCTTCTGGTAGATCAAGCTTGTATGCTACAGGTCCTACTCTTTCGAGTATCTTGAAAGGTCCTACGTAGCGTGGTGCTAGCTTGCCCTTCTGGCCAAAACGAACTACTCCCTTCCACGGTGATACTTTTAAAAGTACATGATCACCAATGTTAAACTTCAAAGGCTTTCGTCGTTTGTCTGCATAACTCTTTTGACGACTTTGTGCCGCTAGAAGATTGTTTCGAATTTGATGGATCTTGTCTGTGGTTTCTTGAATCAATTCTGGACCGGTGATTTGAGCTTCTCCAATTTCGTGCCAACATACTGGAGATCGGCACGTACGACCATATAAAGCTTCAAAAGGTGCCATGCCGATACTTGAATGATTGCTGTTGTTGTACGAAAATTCAACTAATGGTAGATGAGCGACCCAATTTCCCTTGAAGTCTATGACACATGCTCGAAGCATATCTTCAAGAGTTTGGATGGTGCGTTCAGATTGTCCATCAGTTTGAGGATGATAAGCGGTACTGAGTTCTAATCGTGTACCCAAAGCGGCTTGTACGGCTTGCCATGTTCGTGAAGTGAAACGACCATCACGATCTGAAATAATGCTTAACGGTACACCATGACGGCTTACGACTTCGCTGATGTAGATACGAACTAACTTCTCATTCTTGAAGTCTTCGCGAATCGGAATGAAGTGAGCTTATTTTGTAAGACGATCAATGATTACCCATATAGTGTCATACCCACCAGAAGTGCGAGGTAACCCGGTAATGAAGTCCATGGTTATGTTTTCCCACTTCCATACAGGTATTTCAGGTTGGACCAGAAGTCCTGAGGGTCTTTGATGTTCAGCTTTTACTTTGGAACATGTAAGGCACTTGGAAACAAAAACAGCAATATCCTTTTTCATTCCAGGCCACCAGTAGGTGTATCGAAGGTCTTGATACATCTTGTCGGCTCTTGGGTGTATAGAATATTGTGTTTTGTGCGCCTCATTCATAAGGAAATCACGAAGGTTATTGTGGTCAGGAATCCATATGCGATCTAGACAGTACAGAATACCGTCGGATTTAGTTTCGATTTTAAGTTCAGCTCCACAAGACAGCTCCTTGCGTACGTCGTTTTCCGTTACTGAAACATGTTGGGCTTCTCGAATTTGGTCTTTGATGTCGGTTATGATTTTATGCATAATAGTTTTGAGGGAATTGATACGTTTGACATGATAAGGTATGTATCATAAAACAAAAACTTCAACCATGACGATATTTAAACCTACATGGAACTTCTCATAACCTCCTGGTAATGCTTTTGATCCTTTGCCAAGAATACTTATATATAGGAAGTACCAACGGCGTATCCACCATATTCTTGTCAAATTTTCGTTGGCTTTATCAGTAAATCATGATCAATCCTATGTGACTCTAAAACATAAACAAACACAACAACCAAAGCTTGAGTCTCAATTCTGAAAGGATACATGACTGAATGATGACAGTACCTCTCTCATTTGTTATGATGAAGGGGTCAGTTTATGTAAAAGTGAGACACAACCCAACTTCTTTAAATGATGTGATTGAGATACGTCGAGATGTATGATGATATGAATGTTAAATCAATGAGTATAAAACAAAACTGTAATATCAATTCGCATTATAATTCTTGGATACATAAATTTCCAAATTTTACAACTGAGATACGGAAAGATTGAGATAACATAAAGAAAACATTAAAACTAGACGATCGGAGTTGAGTCTTGATTTTGGTGAGGGAAACTAGTTGGGTGATTCGTTTGAGCCGTTATTATTTTCAACAGGATTGGCGTTGATGTTGTAAGCTCTTCCTCTTGCAGGTGGTGGAGCTTGGTTAGCTTGATTCACCGGATTTGCTTGAGCTTGGGCATGAATGATGTTCATCAAGCGTGGACAAGTGTTTCTAAAGTGGTTTGGGTCTCCACAGTTGTAACAAGCCCGCATAGGTTGTATCATGGGATAGTTGGGTTGGTAGTAGGATTGGGCTACATGTTAGGTAGGTGGTAGTAGTAAAGGTTGTTGGGCTTGACCCACTATCTGATGGTGGGTTTGGGTTGAGGGCTGATGGCGGTTCGTTCGCTGAAGTACGCGACATGTTTGAATGGTGTGACCTGCGCGACCACAGCCGGTGCAATGTTGGCAGGGATGATCAGGAAAGTGATGGTATTGGCAACGGTTGCATTTTGGGTATGGGCCGGAGTATGGCTTTTTATATGGTGCAGGTGAGGGGGCAACTTGGGTGATGGGTGCAGCAGGGATAGGGAAATTTGTTTGTGTGACAGCAAAGTTTCTGGTGTTTCAGTTCCTTTTACCAGTAAACTTCGAAGAGGAGCCAAAATGGTTTGAAGTTTGAGCCTCAATGGGGGCTTTCTTTTTCTCCTCTTTGAATTTACCATTTCGAATGCGATTTTCGGTAAGTTCGGTAGCTAGTTCCATTGCGGCTTCAAGTGTCGCAGGCGAAGTGCTTAGAACTGAGTCTTAAATTTTTGAGGGGAGGCCTCGAATGTAGTGTTCCACCAAGCGGTACACTGGGGTGAACAAGTTGGGGATCATTTGATTCAACTCTAGAAACCTTTTGTTGTAGGAAGTATGATCTCCTTCCTTTTGTTTTAACGAGTGGAATTCATCTTCCAACTTCTTGATTTCGCTTCTTGGACAGAAGCGTCTTGTCATTATTTCCCTTAACTCTTCCCATGTTAAGGCCATAGCATCTTCGACTCCTCTCTTACCCTTCTCTGTGTTCCACCAGGTCAGGGCTACTCCAAATAGTCTCCCGGTTGCATAACGTACCTTGCGATCTTCGGGACAATCGCAATTGAGGAAGGTGTTTTCCATTTCCTCAAACCAGTGGAGGAGAGCAGTGACACCTTCGGTCCCTTCAAATTTCGGGGGATCGCAAGACTTGAAGTGTTTGTAAGAGCACTTTTTGGAAGGAGGGTTGTCGACGTTCTGGTCCTCTTGATGGGGAGGATTGTTGGGATTTGCGGCGAGAGCTTGTTGGACTTGAATTACGATGCCAGGAAGCACCGCGGCCATTTGTTTTGCGATTTGAGTGGCCAAGCGTTCGTTTGACCTTCCTGACCTTCTACCTCCACGTAGTTGCCTAGTCGACATCTACATAAACGTACATAGGAAGATTGTGAGTTTAAGTAGTCTTTTTAGGTGTCATGTGTCTAAAAAAATAAAAATAACATAAACATCAATAATGCAACTACATCCATAGGATGTCTTGGGTTTGCTCATGTTTGGACCTCAAATGTCCCCCATACCTTCACCTGTATAGTCAAGTGGGACCCCATGACTATTGGCTTAGTAGGATTCACATTGGTATTGGCGGTTTAACACTCGCATCACCCGAATGAAAACCATGAAATATGTTTGCGAGATGTATGGTCGGAGGGTGTCCAGGTGTAGACACAATGACAACTCAAAGTGGGGTTAGCTCACACGACGTTTGGTATAGCGTGCTTTGGCCTAATAGATCCTTCGTACTCTCATCGTTAGTCCCCAGGTAGGCAAACTGGTCCTTTATTTTGGATTTATACGAATGCCAAGCCTAGACAGGACGTTCCGACTACCAGTACTTGTACCCTTCCAGTTACTACATGCCCGTCATGAGAACTCACTTTGATGTGATTTGAAAATACAAAAATCGTTGCAAAAGTCATGGAAATTGTGTGGTGTGTGCTCTCATGGATATGATATGTTATGAGAATATGATTCATGATAGGCATTGTATAATAATATGTACTTATGAACATGCTTGCATAACATTGAATGTAACAATAAACATAAAGCATATAAATATCATGAATTTTGCATGTAACACACAAATAATTTAAAAATTCTAATCAACTATAGTATAGGCTCTAAGGGTCTAATAACCTATCCTATATCCCTATAGTCATAGCTCTGATACCAATCTGTCACACCCCGACCCGCAGCGGAATAAGAGTCGGGGCATAATTGGGTTATCACCAAAGCTCATGATGTTTACTAATATGTTTCATATTTATTAAATTCAAAATTACATCCTCAATATTCCAAACAAGTTCATACAATTACAAAGAAAAGTAACTAAATAAACTATCCAAAGTCTAAACCGATTTATTCTTCTAAGCCATCCTATATGTTTCTTGCTGCAACTGGATCACCTGTATCATGTGTAAAAATGGGGGTTTTTGGGTCAACAAAAGTTGGCGAGTGAACCTTGTTAGAAAACATTTATTAATGATTTCTTGTTATAATTAATATGGAAAAATTGTGCAATAATCATATGTGAGCAAACGTAAATAATCATACAATAACATACAGTAACAAACAATAACAAAAACAAACAATAACAAAGCACCTTGCATGAATATATGACATGAATGACAATGTATATGTTGGCAACGTCACGTTCACGCTCATAGGTAATGGGGAACGACTCACACTCATAGGTAATGGGGAGCAGACGGCCTATGATGAAATGTATGTGCGATCAAGGCTCAATCAAACGGAGCCGATCGTATGTTGGCAACGCCTCGTTCACGTTCATAGGTAATGGGGAACGGCTCACGCTCATAGGTAATGGAGAGCGCGGCCTATGATAATGTATGTACTGAAAATGATAAACGTAATCTAAACAATAACGACACAAACAGTTGATACATATTGAATACACATTTGATCATGGATATGATGGATGCACAATTGTTTAAATGTAATACATAATACGACACATGATACACCCAAAAACGTGATTAAAACGGAGAATTTGTAGAGATTCACTCACATTGGGTGCGTTCGTTTGATGGTGTTGAATGCGTACGAGTTTAGAGGATTGATATACGAGGATTAACTAACCTAAATAATAACGAAAAGGTACGGTAAATAAGTGGATTTTATTAACAATTTTAATAGGATTTTTGGATATATTTTTGTGAGTTTAAGGCTATTTTCTAACTTTAAAAACATTATTTTTAAGTATTTTTAATTGATTTTTAAATTAAATAAATAAATAAAAATATAAAAAATGTTGACTTTTTTTTTTGGTTGACCGTTGACTATTGACTTTGACTTGTTGACCGGTTCGGTCGTGTATATTGTTTGCACTGAGTGAGGTTCGAACTTGTGACCTCCCGTACGCGTGCACGCAGCTCTACCAACTGAGCTACGTGTCTAACCCGAAATATTTCTGTTTTTAATTATATTTATATACTTTTTAATTTATTCCAAAATTCATTTATTTTAAAAAGGATTTTAATTCTATCGAACCGGCGTGCGTAACAGGTCTAGAACCCGGGACCTGTTGTTTAACGTTGCACACAGTCCACCGCTGGACTGTGTGTCTAACATGGGTATAACACTTGTTTTTATTTCTCTTATATACAAACTGGAAGTTTCCGTATTTGGGTTTTATAAAAAGTCTGAATATTGTGGCGAATCGGAACAAGGACAGACTTGAACCCGGGACTCTATGATTCAAATGCACACAGTCCACCGCTGGACTGTGTGTCTAACCCGAGATATAATCCGATTTATATTAAATTTATACACAATCCTAACTTCATCTTCTTCGCTAAAACATTACAGACAACGATTACTCTACTGTTCTTGTCTAATTCGATTGAGGGACATATAAATGATTAAAATGAAATGAATAGGGAAGGTTTTGGGAATGAACATACCGGAATGATGACTTTTCTCAGAATTCCGGCGAAGTCGTCGGCTCTGTTTTATGAACTCCGTCTGAGCGGACCAATTAACAGTTTTGATTAACTAGTTGTGGAATTGAAGGACTAAACAAGAGTTATCAGGAGGTTTAAATGATAATACCGTTTCACAGCGCGATTTAGGAATTTTCAGAAAACTTCCGGCGAGTGCTGATTATCCGATATCGTCTCCTGGGACTGATTCTGATTGAAGGGTTTGAGTTAGTAAAAGTCTAACAACAGATAGAAGATGAAAGAATTGAGGAATTTACCGTTTTGATGAAAGACACCGTTTTCCGCGAAAGTCCGGCGAGTTCAGAAAGCGTTTCCGACGAACTGAGAATAGAGCGAAAGTGAAATTGGAGGTTCTGTGGATGATTTTGAGTCGCGAGATGATGATATTGTTGGAGTAATTCAGGAAGTAAAAGATTTCGATTTCTAAACCCGAACATCATATGAATTCAAGTTCATTAAAGGCTGAATTGATTAAGAACGTCGGTTTATCGGTTATATTCAGTAGTGGCGAGCACTTTAACAGCCTGAACCGTTGAAAGCTGATGAACGGTTTCAGTTTGGCGCAAACAGATGGTTTCTCAGGTGAACATATGTTTTATTTGTTTCCTAAATTTCACAAAGACACCAAGTGGCGGAGTGGTTAAGTGTTTGATGTTAAGGTTTCCGGCTAACCCGGGTTCGAAACCCGACAGCCCCTTTTCATTTTTAATTGTTTTAATTTTATTTTTTAACAATTTTAATTTCCATAATCTAAAATGTTTATTAGTTATGTATTGTTTAAAATAAAAAATAAGCATTAAATGAGCAACGAAAATTTGAAACTGGTTATTCGATTAATAAATGAAGCGGGTTTGGAAAACCCGTTTTTTCGACGGATGTTACAATTTACCCTTGGCTTAGAAGGCTTTTTGTAAGTCTCATAAGTCATAGGCCCCTTTTGGTAATTAGGATGACTTTTACCTCTTAGAAACTGGTTTGATGGAGGTGCATCTGTTACTTGAATTTATTTGCGGACAGAGGTTTGATTTAAAGCTTTGGTGACAGATGTTTCACATGATTAAAATTTTTGTTTTGCGGTGTTTGAATTTTCTCTTTCTAGAGCTTTTTCTCTAATCTCTTTTACCTTTTGGTGATAGGTTTTGAGATAGACACACTCATGAGTTGGATGATTTGTTTTGTTGCAAATGGTGCATCTAGGAGATTTAGATATAACACAAGTTTTGCTTATATCATTTCCTTTCAAAAGAAAACAATCTGTTGTATCATGATTCCTTTTTTCAAAAAATTTACAAAACAAGTGTTTAACCTTTTCCTTCCTTTTCCTATCAGATTTTTTGAGCAGATGATGTAACCTCTGCTGGCAAGTCTTTGATAGGGATCACCAATGCTTTTGGTGCTTTTATACCATCAAGAGTTGAAAAGTCCATTGGCTTGAAGTTTTCCAAAATATCACATTCATTTGACCATGTTGGTTTAAGTTGATATTTTTCAACTGCTTTTTCTTTGGTGAAACTTCTGGTTTTTCAAGAACAATTTTGTTTCCCTTTTTATCAGTGATTTTAATTTCTTCACCAGCCAAGTTTGTTGGGACTACTTCAACCAGTTCAGAGTCAATTTTTACAACATTCTCACAAGTATGGTCATATTCCCTAAAGCCTAAAACAAACTTTATGTTGCAATTGACTTGAGCATCAAGCATAAGCTCAAAATCTTTGCAAGACTCTACCCATTTTTCACAAGTGATCTGTAGATTCTAGCTCTTGTTTGCAAACTTGGTATTTTTCTACCATAGTTTGGAAATGATCTTTGGTTATGCTTGATTCATGCCTTAGGCTACTCATTTCATAATCTTTTTCACTTAATTTTGTTTTCAACTCTTTAACAAGTTTCTCAAACTTAAGTTCATCTTCCAAAATTTTATTTCTTAGGTTTTCATTCACCTGTTTTATGTTTGCAAAAGCAATAATGCATTTTTCAGAACATAGATCTTTTAGGATCTGAGGTGATACCTTCGAAGCAGCCATAAGAGCACAATCACATTCTTCTTCATACACCTTTGTGTCCCATGGGTCAGATAGATTTTCTTTTTCAACCTCAGCAACATTCATTTCAACCACAGGTGTGACTTCTTGTGTAACCACTGCTTCACAACATTCAAACACATCATATTTTGACTCCTATTCCACAGACTCATCACCTTCAACTATGGTCTCAAAAGCCATAAAACATAAGTTTTCATTTTCAAAATAATTTTTGGCTATGAGAGCAAAGTTTTCATCAGATAAATCCTCAGGCAAACTACTCCAGTCAACAAAACCTTGGGTAAAGAAGCATTGTTGTGTAACCTTTGCTGGTGTGGCAGTGGTTTGAGTGACATGTGGAGTTTGTTGCACATGCACTTTAGGTGGTGCTTGAACATATTGAATCTGTGGAGCAAGGGTTTGGACATAATGAATAGGGACAGTTGTTACAGGAGATGCAAAATGAGCAGTGTTTTGCATTTGATGTGCAGGGGTAAACTAGGAATATTGGACAGTGCTTTGAGGATTGGTGCCAGGATGAGTAACAATTGGTCCGGCAGTTTGAGTTCTGCATCCCTGGCAAAATGTCCCATCCTATTGCACTTGTAACATTTTATCTTTGATTTATCCAACCCACTTTTAACCCCTCATGCAACCCTGGAAATTTCCTACCAGTTCTTTTGTAAAACTTACTAGCCCTGACACTCAAAAGTGCCAACTGGTGTAGGATGTCCATTTCTTCCAAGTCCGTGGGTTCAAAGTGTTGTAAGTCATTCATCTCAAAACTCATATTGTCAAAGGTTTGGCTTTCACAATTTGCAACAAAAGCAAAATTGGGTGTACAGGGATCAGAGTTGAAATTGTTTCCAGAAGTTATGTCAATGTAATGATTAAAACTCTGATCATTTCCACTGCCAGACCCCTTTTCATGACTATAGAGAGTAGTATTTCCCAGTGTATAGTCATCGGTCACTTTACCAGACTCTTGAAGCTTCTTTTTCTGGTCCAACTCTCTCACATAAGTGAGAAGTCGACCATGAAACTGTGTGAGGGTCATTTCTTTATAACCAACAGATGTTCGAGTAACATAAGCTATTGTCTCCCATTTTTCTGGTAGTGATCTTAAGAAACGACTATTGATAGTCGAATTGGGAAAGTTCATATCTACCAGTTTTAATTCGCTTATGAGACAACTAAATCGCTCGAACTGTTGGGTTAGTGACTCACCTTTTACATGGCAAAATGTTTCATACTGCTGATTCAAGACTTCTCTATTATTCTCGATTACCTCTTCAGTACCACCGAATTGCTCTTTAAGAGCATCCCATAACTCTTTAGCACTATTACAATGAAGTAATCCCGCATAAATCTCATTGGGCAAAGCTGAAGCAACGATGCTAAAAGCCTTAGCATCCAATTCGATTTTGAGGAAATCCTGTTTAGAGTAATTTTCGAGTTTTTTAGGGACTTGAGTGTGGGGATCCTCTATGCTTGGAACCTGGGAACATGGGGTCCAAACACAACGGATCTCCAGCATCCGGTGTTCTGTTGGGCGAGAATATGACTCATCCTACGTTGCCAAATAAAATACTCATTTCGTTTCAACATAGGTGGTTTGAACATGGATCCAACATTGGAATCCGGTGTGTTTTGTGCCATTTCTCTTGTTTACAACAACTTTTGTAGTAATAAAACTCTGTTTTCAAGCAAAACTTATCAAACGAAATTAGCAACAAATAGCTGATCTTTTCAAATCAATTTGACGTTTAAATCAAAATCGATTGACCAAGCTCTGATACCAATTGTCAGGATCTAAGTTTGAATTGATTGCTGTTTTTGTTTCAAATAATGAAAAATGATTGAAAAACAGAGAATAAGTGCAGGGGATCAATGGAAAACTTTTACAACAATCAATCGGTCGTTTGTTTTCATCACCATCATGCTTTCAAGTAATTACACTATTGCATGTGATTTACAAACTCCCCCTTAGCCCAATAATGATCGTTTGATAGTAAGAAATGAAGAAGATATGCGAAATTGATCTTTTTAAGAAGACAAGTAAAAACTGTTACATTTAGCGCCTATTTATACTAACCATCTAACCATTGATCGTCTTTCAATGACTTCATGTTGATAGTGACAGCTAACAAACGTAACTAACTACAAACACTGCTAGACTAAACTATCAGTGCATAGTGCTGTTACATTGATTTTAATCTAAAACTATACTAAGCACTGCTGGCTATCCTCT
This sequence comes from Scalesia atractyloides, assembly GCA_947069175.1. NCBI lineage: Eukaryota > Viridiplantae > Streptophyta > Magnoliopsida > Asterales > Asteraceae > Scalesia > Scalesia atractyloides. The sequence goes on from CAMTDV010000004.1 coordinate 29,268,994, forward strand.
GTCCTTGTAATACTCTATCAGCGGTTGGGAGTTTCTTCTGTGAAAGGATAGGTATCAGTGTGTTTATTGAATGCAGTAAATGTCTATAAGTGGATAGATCATCTGATGGTTGGATCAAAGCTCGAATGGTGTGTTTTGACTTTGTATTATCTGTTCCTTTTCAAAGGTTCAATCCCAACAACCTTTAACATAGTAGAGAATGCGCTTGACTTGCTGAAAGTGCTCAACAGTCGGAGTCTGAAGGTATTGACTGACTTGATTTACTGCATAGGATATATATCATGCCCAGTGATTGTTAAGTATTGTAAAGCACCCATTAGAGACCGATAGTGAGTCGGGTCCTTGTAAGGGACACCCGCAGACGTGAGGGATTCATTTGCTGCCAGGGGGTGTGCACAGGTTTCGAGTCAAGAAGGTTGGCTTAATGAAGAACATCACATGCATATTTAGATTGGCTAAGAAAAAGGCCATTGCTGGTGTAGATAAATTCAAGGCCAAGAAAGTAGTTTAGTTTTCCAAGGTTTTTTTATGGAGAACTCTTTATGAAGATGTCTAATAAACGAGGCCATGACATGTTCTTGATTACCTGTTAGGATAAAATCATCAACATATACTAATGGATACATGATACAAGTGTCTCGTTTATTACAAAAAGAGATGTATCAGCTTTGCTGCATGAGAAACCATGTTGAAGAAGAAAGTTACTTAGACGATGAAACCAGGCTTTCGGAGCTTGCTTTAGTCCATAAAGGGCTTTATTCAACCTACATACATGATTAGGAAATTTGGGATTGATAAATCCCGGCGGCTGTTCCATGTATACTTCTTCAGTATGATGGCCATGTAAAAAGGCATTATTGACATCAAGTTGATGTAGGGTCCAATTATTGATGATTGCTAGAGATAAAACAATCCGAATAGTGGTAGCTTTTACAACATGACTAAACGTATATGAATAGTCTATCCCCAGTTGTTGACTAAATCCTTGAGCTACAAGGCGAGCCTTAACACGAACAATACTCCCATCCGCTCGATACTTAGTTCGAAACAACCATTTAGAGCCAACAATATTTTGATGTGGTGGACGAGGTACTAGAGTCCATGTATGGTTATCATGTAAGGCCGATAATTCTTTGTGCATGGCGGCAAGCCAGTGGGGATTTTTAATGGCAGTTTTGTACCCTTTTGGTTCACTTGAGACAAATAATGCTGAGTACAACTTATGAGTCTGAGTATGAGAGAGAATGGCATGATGTTTGGGTTTGAAAATCCTAGTTTTGGCTCGAGGGATCATGGGGTGAGATGGACCAGCAATGGGGGTAGGTGTTAGGGCATTGGGTGTCGAATCAAATTGAGAATCGGGAGATATAGGGCTGCTGTAATCTGGAACTTGGGTTTCTATTGAAGTTGGTATTTCAGAGGCATATTCGTCATGGGTAGAGGCGATGGGAGGTGAGGGGGAGACTTAAGTTCGAAATGGGTGTTAGGGGTGGTTGAGAGGATATATGTTGGTTGGTGTCGCAACAGTGGGGGAAGGTGGTAGCGGAGGGCGTGTGTGTGGGTGGTGTTTGGGTAGGTGGAGGTTGGATTGTGAGGTGATCAAGGAAGCTGTGTAGAGGTAAAAGGTTTGGGTTATCAAGTGTGTGAGTCGTTTTAAATGGGAATGATATTTCATCAAAGCGAGCATGTCGAGTAATGTACATGCGAGATGTATTTGGGTCGAGGCACTTGAAGCCATTGTAAGTGGAACAATACCCCATAAAAACACATGGTAGGATACGGGGAGAAAGTTTTTGAGTGGCGTAATCACAAAGGTAGGGATAGACTTTGCAAGCAAAAACCCGAAAATTATTATAGACGGGCGGTTGTCTAAAGAGAAGTTCAAAGGGTGATTTGTTTTGCAAAAGTTTGGTTGGGAGCCGATTAATAATATAAACTGTAGAGCTAAATCCGTCGACCCAATAGGATTTAGGAACATTGCCATTGAATAACATGGCTAGACCTGTTTCAACAACATGCCGGTGCTTACGTTCGGCATGACCATTTTATTGCAGAGTGTAGGGGGCACGAGATACGATGTAACGTGCCATTGTTTTCAAGTAAACTTTTAACTTGTTGATTGACAAATTCCGTGCCCCGTCACTTTGGAATGTTTTTAATTTGAGTGAAAATTGATTTTGAGCAATTTTTAGGAATATCGTAAAAACATTATAAAATTCAGATTTTGTTCTAAGTGGGTAGAACCATGTGAACCGTGAGAAATTGTCCATAAAAATTACTAGTATCAATAGTTGTCAACCGATGTGACAGGTGATGGGCCCCATAAATCACAATGCACCAAATCCAATGGATGTAGAGCACGTTTATCATTAAGATCAAAAGGTAATCGGTGGGATTTAGAGAGCTCGCAAGACGAGCATATATTCGGTTTGGGTAAGACTGATAAACAACCACTTTTATTTAAAGATAAAATAGTGTCAAATGACACATGGCCTAGGCGTAGATGCCAAGTTTCAAAAGAGGCCTTTAAAGTATTATTAGCGTTTGCAACAAAAGCGGTAGGATTATATTTCAAGATATATAATCCATCTTCACACCGACGTTGGGCGAGAACCTGCTTCGTGACCCGGTCCTGAATATAAAAATGAGGATAAGAAAACAAAACATCCAAGAGATTGTCGTAAGTGAGTTTGCTTATGGATAATAATTTTTTGTGATATTAGGAACGACCAAGACGTCCTTTAAGTGAATATTATTTTTTATAGTTGCGTGACCAACATGAAAGATAGGAAGGGTAATACCATTTCCAAAGGTCACCTTAGCATCCCGAGCATAAGGGATGGCGTTTTGAACACAAGCTGGGGATGGGGTGTAATGGTCGGTTGCACCGCTATCGGCAACCCAATCTGGACTGGTGGTGGCAACATGGCAAGTGGCATGAAATGCTTTGGCAAGATAAGTTTCGGATGGTAAGTTTTGAGAAGCAAAAGAAGCAAGGTTCGGGCACATGTTTGCATAGTGTCCATCTTTGCGACACAATTGACCGTGGGGGGGTCGACGTCCCCTACCACGACCACCAAATCCACCCCTATGAGGCCGGGTGTCACGTCCACGAGGTGACGGCAAACCGCGAGAATGTTGGGCCAAGAAGGCCATAGTGGGTGTAGACCAGCCATGGAGAGAACGGGGAGAAATAATTCGTGGGATTCGACTTGTATTAAGAGGTCATGAAACAACCGTGGCGGTTTGGCGGCACGAGTGGCAGTTGAAAAACTTTCAAAAGGGGCTCCAAGACCGCACAAAAATCAATGCAGTTTATCGGGTTCGTCAACCGGTTGACCAACCGTTGAAAGTTGATCACAAATCAGCATAAACTTGCGACCAAATTCGCCACCGAAGCGTTACCTTTATTAATTTGGCGAAGCTGGGCGCGTAAGTTCTGCACTCGTTCCATTGATGTGTTGCTGTAGGATTGTTCTAAGGCAAGCCAGATTTGACGCGCTGAAGTGAGCCATAACGTTTCAGCAGCGGCCTCCTCCGAGAGGGAGGCGTTAAGAATAATAATGACCATCTGGTCATTGGCGACCCAAGTGGCATGGTCCGGGTTCGGAACGGACTTATCTACGGACATAATTGCAGCATCAGGGGCTGTGCCGGTACCATCAACATGTGGTAACAGATGTAGAATGGACAAAATAGGAAGCATATGATTTCTCCACGCCAAGTAATTGGTAGAATTAGTTTGATGTGGAGCATGTGCATAATGGTGTTCATAGTAAGGCTGGATGTGGTATTGGAGGAAGAAGCCATGGGAGAAAGAAGAGGAGAATGGAGGATGCAGAGAAGAGGAAAGGAAGAGGCTGAAGGACTCGGAAGGGGAAGCGAAGGATCTTAAAGGCGATATGATACCATGACAGTGAATGGAATGTAATGCGATGCCCAGATGAAGGGCGGCTGTAGAGATATTTATACACACAATAGATACAAGGTACGCTAGGAATGAAAGAATTACAATAAAAATACATAAACTAGGAACATAAATTAAGGTGGTCTAACATGTAAGGACATCGATATCTCTATAGAACATATTAACTTGTTTTTATTTTTATGCAAATTTAAGCTGAAAACGTATGAAAAGAAGCAATTAAGCTACACTAAGAAAAATGGTTAAAAAAGATTAAACCATCAAGCCTCACATTCATATATTATTAGTTTAATCTCTTTAAAAATATATAGGGAAGTACAAGATTATTACAATGAGAATATTAAAGTCTGGATCACTGGATGTCTACAGATTAAAATTAAATGGATGATGAAATGGGGTTCCCATAAATTGTTTCTTTCTTTATCACAAGCGGCTCAAGGTTTTAATCATCATTTGTAAAACTTCGTTTTCTTTGATGTTGAACTTTAATACAATCATGTTCATGATCAAGTAAATGTTAATGAATGTGTTTTTGTAAGGCTTAAACTATTGTTACACCAAGGCTGCCTATTTGCATACTTAAGGTTTCTATACGCTGCATATAGAGCTATACGCAGCGTATAGGTTGCATAAATTTCAGAGCCTGGCCAGCAATAATAGCCACCAGCAATAATAGCCACAGACAACTAGGGTTTATATACGCAGCATATATAACCCATCAGAATTTTGTTTGGTTATTTTGGTGTATTTGGTATAAATTCTCACCCGGTTCAAACATTAAATCACTTAAAATATATAACCGTTAATGTTATACTTTAATATTCTATACTGTTTAATATTTTTTGAAAGACATATATATACGATTCGAATATATTATATTGTTATCATTTAAATTAAATTATTATACTAAGTCTAGTGCGTGTTTGAATACTATAAACGTTTTATATATTATACCGTTTAAATACTATACTGTTTAAATTAAAATACTATACCAAGTATGGGTGCGGTTCAAATACTATAACGTTAAATATTTTGAAATATCTGGGTACGGTTCGAATATATTATACGGTTTCAATACTATACCGTTTAAGTTCAAATATTTTACCACGTCTCGGTGTGGTTCGAATATTATACTAGTTTTAAATTTTTATAACGTTAATTATTTTGAAATACTCGGGTACGGTTCGAATATATTACATTGTTTACATACTATACCGTTTAAATACTACTGTTTCAATATGACTGAATATATACAGCATAAGTTTGTACATACAAACAAAATATATAATACAACTAATACTAAATACATAACAAAAGATAAAATACCATGGCAGCAGATCTTTCTGCTTCTGCTGCACAAGAGGAAATAAATGAAAAAAAAGATCACCGTACACCACTCCCGTGTAACGCCTCAAAATCCAATGTTTTAACAAACATGACATTTACTAGATACATGGTGTGAAATGACATAAGTAGTTTGATTAACCTAGTTAACATGAATGCTTAAATGAAAAGAATGAGGAAAAGTATAAGGGCCAAATATGGCATCTTTGGAAAATTTTTGAAGGTGGCCAACAAAAGGAAAATTAGTAGCCAAAATTGAAGAAGGATTCCAGCCTAACCTAATGTATGAACCCGTTTTCTTCATGATCTAGCCCTAACAAACATATGGTAAGTTGTAATCTTTGATTTGGTGATTTTGTATGAAGTGGGTTTTTGATCAATCCATGAATTAGCATGAGATTTAGCATGAATATAAGTTAGAATCACCATGTGGGACATGATCAATGCAGGATTATGATTAATTTAATGTTTAAAGGTAAAACCTACTTGGGTTAGTGAAAGTGGTGATATGGGTGTATCACCCATGCCCAATCCTTGTTTAAAAATTGATGTAATATGTTGCATGTGATTAATTCTTGTTAGTTAGGTTGAGTATGATATGGAAATTTCTTGATGTTTGCTTGTGTTGGGGAAATGAAAGTGGTAAGTATGAAGAAATGCATGAATGGGTTGTACATTGTGCTTAGATAGTGGTACGCACACAAGTTGTTTGATGAAATGCTTAAATGACAATAATATGTGAAAATGTATTCAAGTAATAGAGGAGTGGGTAGAGAATGAAGGAATAATGTATATGATAGCAAAATATCATGTAGAACATGTTCTTGATGAAATCCATGTATGAATGTAGTAATGTGTGATTTGGGTAGAAGTATGTTTTAGGAGTTGTGCTATATGCTCAAGTGATGTAATGCACAATTGTGGATTGTTTGATCATATTAATTGTGATTTAATAAGTAGATGTGAAGCGTATGAGAATCCTAGAAAAGAGTAAATTCAAATGATGTTGGTGTTAGTTATGAAGTAATGAAAATGCTAGTGTGGATGAAAAGGACTATGTATAAGTATGTGTATATAACTAGGTGACCATGTAGGTGTGTATGTCATATAATATGAGCACGGAATGCGTATGATGTTAATACTATTGTCCACCATTTTAAGATGGATTCATGTTCTTAATTTGGAAATATATAAGTATGGCAGTTGACTTTGAAAGTCAACAATGTATGAATATCATGAATTGGCCTTTGGACATGGTTGTTAGATTAGATAGTTAATGTGCTATGTACTAGATGACTGATATGTCGTGTATGATGATAACTGAGTCGTGTGGATTTGAAATGAGGTGACTATTAGTATATGTTTTATTTATGCGGCATTTGACTAATAAAAGTCAACTAATGTGTGAATGGAAAGAAAATGAGTATTTGTATGTATGCTCACATAAGCTAACAATGTTATGAACGTAATGATATGTAAGGATAGAAATCCTGCCAATGGACTCAAGCATGGATGGCTAACGGGTCAAAAGGAGGCAAGGAAACGAATGCGAATATGGACACTTAAGGTAAGTGATTTCCGAGCTCATTTCTTATTATTTAAATGAAGTTATGTATGCTTGTTTATTGGGAATCACAAAAGGATGGTATGTAACGGTAGTATTAAGGTAAGCACGAAGGAAATTAATTGTATGTAGTTGATTATGTTTGAAAGCACATGGAATGAGCAAACAGATCACAAATACGAAAGTAACTAATCAATTGTGGAATTTGATGTTTGGGTAGGAGGATAATTGTTAGAATGATTTGGGGGTTTGGGAATAGGTTAATTTTACGGTTTAGGAAATTCGGGATGCACGTGTGACCGGATAGTTTCTGCAAATTGCCTTCAGTGCTGGGCATAGCTTAAGTCTGGAACTTAGCCTACGCTGGATAGTTTCTGAAATTTGCCATCAGTGTTGGGCGTATCTTAAGTCTGGGACTTAGCCTACGCTGGAGAGTTTCTGCAATTTGCCTTCAGTGTTGGGCGTATCTTAAGTCTGGGGCTTAAGCTATGCTAGCAGCTTTATGTTGGAATAAGTATGTAAGTATGTATGTACGAATCTAGTTGTAAGTTGGAAGATTGAACCCACAGGTAAGTATGAATAGTAACAAGCTCGTATGTAGGGTTGTATGTACGGATTTCGTATAAATGAATGTTTATGGCTATGACTTGTATCTATGAATACGTGAGCATGAGGATGTATGTAAGAGTTAGGATAGAAAGATAGGCATGGACAGGTTAAATCAATATATATACAAATGAATGGGAAATGTTTGCATGTATACTAGATTTTGATATATACAAGTATTAACGATTTTAACCGGGTTGCTTTGAGAATGTAATGAATGTGCAGGTAAGATATTTATGGCTTCTTCGTAGGTTCGACGTCGGGATGAAATAACTGGATTTGGAAGAATAAACGAATGAATTAATACACGTTGAAAGAATGCGATACATCGTTTAAATTATATATGCTTTAAATTATGTATGATGTCACCAATTACTAATGATGTGGGTGTATACAATGTCTACAGGTTACGAGGATTATCATTATCAATGTGAGGTGTAAGCGGTTGAGGATTGAGCTCAAATGTGGATTGTACGGGAGGGAGGTTACGTAGTTTCTAAATGTAGGTTATGTTTTATGTTTAATTTAAGAATGAAGGACGCAATACATGAAAAAAAAAAGATTATTCCAATGGTTTCATGTATCTTAAAACGTTTGTAAAGAAAGCAATTTTTAAGTATGTATTTTCGCTGCGACTTTTGGTTAAAACATATTAGGGTCTTACAAGTTGGTATCAGAGCCCTGGTTTGAGGGAAACCAAGTACGAGGAGGTAAGTACTTGAACTCAAACCTTTGTGCTCTTGGGACAAAGAACCTGTACAATCCAAGAATCAATCAAAATCTAAAGGTAGAATTAAATGTAAGCATGTACTTATGTATCAAGCAAGAGACGTAGTGCTTGAACTCGAACCGAAAGCTCGTGCAAAGGTGTGTGTACGCTCCGAGGCGTCATTCAAGTAAGTGTCCTTTATGTTTTAGTAATTGTGTATAACGATAATATTACGGGATGTTACGGGTATGTTATGGGATGCCATGGGGTGTTACGGGACATTATGGGTCAGTTCGGGTTGAAACGGGGCTGGGAACGAGTGTTACAACCCAAAACAAATGAAAACATCATCGGTAACACAGAGGGGGCGTCGCCGACGCTGCTCCGGTGTCTGACGCGTTGATTTGTTATCTACGCCAATTTATAGCGACGCGTAGATGCAAGGGGCGTCGCCGACTGCAGGCCTGGATCGCCATTTTTGTTTATTTTTCTCACCACAAGTCCCGTACCACCTAAAACCCGTTCCGTGCCCCCACTAGGACCCCGAAAAGTGATAAAGACATATAAGAAGTCATGTGACTCGAATTGTGCTATGACAATATGTCTCGGGAACATTGAGTGAAACCAAGTATATACTGGTAAGTACTTGAAGTGAAACTTGCGTCCTTTTGTGACTCGGAACTCGTACAATCTGTGACTCGATCTAGACCCGAAGGTAAAACCAAATGGAAACATTTATATGTATTCCACTTGTATGGATGAACTAACTGTGTAGTGTGTGTAAGGTGAGCTTGGATAAATAAGGACGCTCCAAGGATGCGATCTTGAGCAAGCACTAAAGCATGTGATGAGACTATCGGATCTCAGGTACACAATTTAAAAAAAACTGGGTACCGGTGTTGGCAAAATCTTCCACGAGAAGGCAAATGTTAAAAAAAGGCATTAATGTTGCATTGGTAAGGATTTAAAGATGTTGTACGAACTGAACTGAAAACCCACTTCTTCGTGCATAAGGTGATGATTACATGAAGGCACGAAACGAGTATGTGGATTGCATGCTTGGCCAGCGCACAAGAAGCATATGACACTTGCGAGACCATGATAATCATCACAGGTATGCTCGGTAGGATTGGGAATTTGGGGCTGTATGAGAAGGTATGAGTTCGTAAGTAAGAATGAACTAAGAATGAAAATTTTTGAATCCGTAAGTAAGTACGGATCAAACAAGTAAGAATGAATGATGAGAATGAAAATGTTTGAATTCGTAAGTACGGATCAAACAAGTAAGAATGAATGATGAGAATGATAATGTTTGAAACCGTAAGTAAGTACGGACCAAATAAGTAAATTTTCTTTAAAGTGGATAATATTCAAGTTATGTTTTAAATTTGCATCTATAGATATATGTGCAAATATGTTTGTATGCAAATTATTGCAAAAGTCAATATGCAAATATGTTTGTATGCAAGAATGGTTAAAAGGACAAATGAGTCATGCGGGTCAAATGGTGATCGCTATTTGAACCCGGTATTTAATGTTTTCCCTTGTCAAAGTTTTATAGGTAAGCGTAACGTATGGGCATGCGTTGCCGCAAATTGGAAAGAAATGACCATCACAACATATGAATAACGAGTCAATGGTTTTGACCTGCGCCGGGTTTGTATAAAAGGTTATGCTTTCGGTAGGAGCTTATAGCTCGACTAGAGAGGAATGTGTCAGATTTGGGTAATATATTAACCCAAGTGAAATGCATTTAGCATTTTGCGTTGACGGTCATTTTGGTCTAATGTCTTCCCGGAGGGTAAAATTAGAATATAAAGGTTTTTCCTAGAATAAACGACCATAAAGTAAGTTGTGTTTGAAGATGTAATAGAAAATTTTGATAAAAATGAGTAGGAGACGTGAACTAGGATGCAAAATGCCTCCTAACGGGTTGGTTGGGTAATTGATAAAACATAGATAAGAATGTATCCACAGTTGAACTTTTGAAAAGTCAAACGAAGTTAAGTTAATAATTATTAAGCAAGTAATAATAAATTAACATTAAGTATTTGATTCAGTAAGTATAACCGATGAAAGCTATTTTAGTGACGAGAAACCTAGTTGAAATAAATAAGCTTTGAATAAGTTACGTGTGAAGTATGTTAGTAATCGACCCATGAGAGTCAAAATGAATGATGTGACATCTGTGCATTTTAATCATCGTACTATTCCAAACGATTTTGTAATTTTATAACATTGTGTTTTATTCCGAGATTTATTTTAATACTTATGATATTTCATATTTTCAATCCTTGTTCAAATTCGACCTTTCAAATCACTTCTGGAAATGAAATCGCAAACAGTTACGCAAACGTAATCAGTTTAATGCGACGTACACTCCGGAACAATTACATAAGCTAAACATACCCTAAATACCCTTTACATAACTTAGAAATAAGTTTAGAAGGGTTTTGTATGTCAAAAACATGCTTAAGCAACTTCAGGAGCTATTTTGCAAATTCTGCTAAACTATGCCGTTACGCGTATTTCCTTATCCGGAACATGTACGCACATCCAAAAATATTTTTTGTAATCATTAAAATATAGTATTTTAATGATTGGAATGCAAAAATATCATTCGTTATGCGTTTACGGTCATTTGCGTGTTCGTTACGATTTTCGTCCTAATTTACCAAAAACCGCAACCGTACGACCGAACGAACCGACACCCGGGACTTTTTTAGACACATTTCAAGTTTCCTAAGCTTTAACATTCTTATAAAGCTTGAAAATAAGGTAAACGGGTGTTAAAAGTGCCAAAATGCGACGAAACGTGTTCAGGGGCCTGTTCTGCCAACTTTCGAAAGTTGCTGTCAGCTAAGGGGCTCACGGACCGTAAGCCCATACCCCTTACGGTCCGTAAGGACCCCCCTGCTCAGCAGTTTCATGGCAGCTTCTTGTTTAATCTCTTGGACACTAAGCAAACGAAATTGCCACACTCCTTCTGGTTTCAACACCTCATTATACACTTGTAATGATCCTAGATCAAGTGCCTAACACTTGGAATGATCTTGTGCATCATCCACAAGTATAAATAGACCCTCATTTTCACTTCACAACTTGCTCATTTCCATCTTCTTCCTCCCATACTCTTGGAGCTTGCTTCCATCCTTTTTGGAGGCCTCCTACTGAGTTCTTTGAGATCTTGGGTGTTCCTAAACACAAGTAAGATCTCATCCTTAGTCTTTTTATTTCTTTTAGCTATTTCTAGCTAAAAGTCAAATAGTGTTTGACTTTCGGCTTTGACCATTAATTGGTCAAAATAAAGTTCAATTGAACTTTGCAACGTGATCGTAATCACGATGGTTATGATCCTTAGCGATCATACCTACTGATTTACCACGTTACTAGTTGTAGTGACGAGTCAAAGTTTCGGTCAATAATGCACAAAATGTGCATTATATGACGGAACTATTTTTAGGTATGAAAGCACTTTGTTTTGATACCAAATCAGTTTTACAAACTTAGTTAGACATGTTATACATGTCTCACTCGTCACTTTTATTTTAGTGCTTGTTTAGGTCGTGAGTCGAACGGTCTTGACCACGGCTTTGACTTTCGAATCCGACCCGTTTGGTCGATCTTAGGATCCGACCAAACTCATATTTGTGACCATAGTTATATAGGGAATAACCCTCTGAGGTTATACCTTATGGTCACGTTTTTGGTTAGTATTATGATGGGTCGTTATTATGCCCTTTATAAATGACCAAAATGCCCTTTTGCGCATAAATTCATTTTAAGCATATGTAGCTAAAGTTTTGACATATAAACTGATATTACAACATTATTAAACATGTTTGGGCATTTAAGACTTATCACAGGACATGTTTAACCATCCGATCACGCGTTTACGCAAATGACACGTTAAAGTAGCGTAAACTACCTTAACTGGTCATTACGGGTCAAAAGCACTTAGGATCACTTCCAAATCAGAATGTTTAGCTTATTAAATAATACCTTATGAGTTCCAACACTCATTTTATTTATAAGACATCATTCTATCCAATCCGCCGATTTAAGTCCCGACTTATTAACATAGTTATCCGATCTTAGGAACCATTTAATCCCTCGGACTCTTGCGCTTTATTCTTCTTCTTAAACAAGGATACTTTTGCAACCCCAAGTGTGTACATAGACCCATCTTTTATATTTTTCAAATATTTTTGGGGTGAAACACATGTGCCTACTCGATACTTTCATGTTTTAACGCTTTCATGACATATACTTGCTATGTTCATCTAGTACATATATAGTATATGATTTCAATTATGTTTTGCTATATATGTTGACTGAGCATGCTAGCACATTGATTTTAAAGACATCTTTTGCGGCATATGTTGACTTAGCATATGAGCACATTGATTTACATTAAACTTTACTATGTATGTTGACTGAACATGCTAGCACATTGATTTTATAGACATTTCTACTTCGTATGTTGATTTAGCATACTTAGTACATGGTTTAAAGACATTTTTCATGACATTTCTTACATTGACTATGACATTTGGTTTGTTTAACGGGACATAATACATTCATTAACACTGATCACGCCGCCCGGTAGTATGTAATGGTACCATAGGACTTGACAAATCATGTTCCCCGCTTCCTAGGTTTGTTTGAAAGTAGGGAGTGACAAAATCTGAATACATTTTTGATAAACCTTTGACTTGATAAGGGTTTATCCGACAGTGTCAAGGCTTGAATGTATGCGATAAACATAACTACACAAATGTTCATGTCAAATAAAGCATTGGTTTTTTTGCAAAACATGACTTTTGATTTAAATTTTGGTTTTATTCAAGACATTGTTTTGTACATGACATTTGGTTACACACGACATTACACATGTGTTTTGAGTAAAGTCTTTTTACTTGCCATACAAGACATTTGTTAGACAAGACATTTTTTGTGGTTATTTGAAAATAGATTTAAATAACGAGATGTGTGTAATATGATAAAAGCATGGTGGATACGCCGCTGGTACTTCCTATATATAAATGCTTTCATGATATTACATATCGTAGCGTTATTTAAACCCCTTTGACAAAGACAAAGACATGACACATTTGATACAAATAACATATATTTTTCACAAGAACATTGTTTTACAAATGGCATATTTTACACAATTCATTTTCATCCGGTAATTATTTAACCATACATTCTTCTTTTACATCATTTGATTTTCATATGATTTTATAAAAGAAAACATTTTATAAGGTTCATAACTACTTTTCGTTAAACAATTAATTTAACTTCAAGTCATGAATCCTCATCAACAAAATCTATGTATCTCATAGGTATTTTTATGCTGACGTACCTATTTTCACATGTGTTTCAGGAGCTAATGCCTAAGGATGATTCATGAGACACTTACGACGGACTTGGGTTTTAGTGACTTAAAAATCTAGCAAGACAAATAAATTTATATTATGTTTCTGTTAAATTCTAGACAATGTAAAAAATTTGAATCAATAATACAAAACTTTAATTACCATGGTTGTTGAAACTATACTTCTGTTACCCCTCTAAAAAGCTCAATAATTACTCGTGGTCAGATCGCTAAAAAGCTCGAAGAAGCCGAGCTCGAGCCTGAAATATGACATGTTTAGTTAACAAGGCCAATATCGAGTTTTAGATTAAAAAAACTTTCTTACGCTCGCGAGCCTAAACAAGCCCAAACAAAACTTATATCATTTTTATATATATAGTATACCTACTACTAAACACTAGCGAGCCGAACTCTAGTTAATCTTTGACTGGTCTAAGCTATCGAAGCGAACTCGAACCGAGATTTTTAGTTCATTTATAATTATTATCCAATTACCTTCAGCCGAGCCAATAATGATCCATTAAGAGCTAGATATTCATTAATGACCAATGCTATCTATTAATACATATATGGTCCACAATGGAAACTAAAAACAATGATGACTATTAAGGTCCAATATGGTGTATCTAGACATATATGATCTTTTATTGTATATTACGTTATATGACAACTCATTCCAACTTGATATAACCCCTTATAACCTAATTTGATATAAAAAGCCCATAATGATCCATTAAGGACTAATGATTCCCATTAAGGCATATATTGACTATTATTCGTTTATCCCCATTAAGACATTATGTGATTGACTATATCCATTATGATATACTATGACTTTTCAAAACTTAATTTAACCTGTTAGGACTTAATGTGACATGAGAAAGGCCATAATGATCCATTAATGGCTATCATAGTTATTAAGGCCCAATATGGCTTATTAAGACAAATATCATTTATTATCATCCATTGAGGCCCAATATGGTCAATTGAGACATGTATGATCAACTGTTGTCCATTGTGATCCATTAAGTCCCAATATGGGTCATTAAGACATGTATGATATATAATATTTAAACTGTAATCCATTAAGGCCTAATATGTCCATTAAATCATGTATGATCTACTATTATCCATTGTGATCTATTAAAGCCCAACATGGTCCACTATGACATGCATGATCAACTTTTATCCATTGTGATTCATTAAGACCCAATATAGTCCATTAATACATGTTTGATCTACTAATGTCCATTATGATCCATTAAGGACAATATGGTCCATTAAGACATATATGATCAACTATTCTCTATTGTGATCCATTAAGATCCAATATAGTCCATTAAGACATATATGATTGTGATTCATTAAGGCCCAATATAGTATATTAAGACATGTATGATCTAGCATATTGTCCGTTTTGATCCATTAAGGCCCAATCTAGTATATTAAATGACAAATATAAGTTTTGAAGGAAATTATTAAAATAATAAAATAAAATCTATAACTTTATATAATATGATTTTTTTAAAATGTTGTCTATAAATTTAAAAAAATGTATATAATTGACTAATATACATACATTCACGTATTGTTTAGAAGATAACGTGTAATAAAAAAATATGGTTTAGAAAATATAATATTTATAATAGTTTGAATTTTTTAAATATGTAGTGATAATTTTTATATTAAATAATGTAATTTTTTATGTGAGAATATTTTTTGAGTGGGAAGTTTTAAAATTAAATATTTTGTGGGAGGGAAATTTTAAGATGAAATATTTTGGGGGAAGTTTAAACTTAGGATGAAATATTTTGGAGGAAACTTTTAAAGATGTAGTAAGTTTAACCATTGGGCCACACATTTTTCTATGACATTTGATATCATTTCGTCACACAAATTAAATTAAGGCGACGTTGGTGTGATGAATGTTTATGTAAAGCAACATGAAATTTTATAATTTTACGGGTGACTATTGTCTAACATTTGGTCACACAGTATAATATATGTGGCCATATGCATTAGCTTCTAGCCATATTATCACGCTTATATTGTGGCCATAGACCATATATGGCCACACTTTTCTTGTGTGGTTATTTTCTCTTAACGTGTGATTAAAGGTTTCGAATAGATATGTTTTTGGTCACACGAAACAAAATATGTGGTAGTAGATCACATTTGGCCACACTTTTCTAGTGTGACTAATAAACGTCACATTTTTTATTAAAGTGTGGTAAATGTTTCAAATACATGTTTTATTAGTCTCATGAAAGTAAATAATGTGGTCATAGATCGCATTTAGCCACACGTTCCTAGTGTGACTAATAAATGTCACAGTTTTTCTTAAAGTGTGACTAAAGGTTTCAAATATATGTGTTTTTGGTCACATGAATTAAAAATATGTGGTCGTAGATCACATTTGGCCACATTTTTCGAGTCGTGGCTAGTGAATGTCACATTATTTTCAAAAAGTTGGGCGAAAGGTTTTGAACTAGTACACAATGGTTACACTAATAATAAAATGTGTGGCTAAAAGTGTTCTATAATGTTATAAGTGACCTTTAGCCACAAATGTGTGGCAGGGCGGTTTTGAAAAAAGTGTGGCCGTAGCCCATTTTTGACGTAGTGCTATCCTTAGGTGATTACCAAAAACAAAGAGTAATTCATTAAAAAGCCAAAACAAATCATCGGCGCTTTATGCCTATCAAAGTTTTCAAAATCTCATCAAAGTTTGGTTTTAATAATGTGAACACATGCAATCTGGAAGGGTGGGTGCTGTACCCTGAGTTTTCTGTCTAAGGCTAGAGTGTTCATACAAATCCACTTAATCGGACCAGTCACTCTTACCTGGGAACTCTTGGGGTGAGTGTCCATCTGTAGGCTAAAGCATGTCTTTGCGATACATTATAAAAACTCATTTACTTTGATTAGTCACTGTGTGTCGTTTGTTTGTTGCAAGTAAACGAACGAATGACCACCATCCTTTCATTCCGTCGATTTTCATGACATCTCATATTGTTTACTCGAACATTCATCTCACTCGTTTTCTCTCATGTTTTCCCTCTTTTAGAATGCCTCCTCGACGAAACGTACCACCACCTAACACCGAACTGGCAACTATCATAGCACAACAGATGGCTGCAATGCTACCAAATCTCATTACTCAAATCAACCAAGCCAACAACAATAATAATGCTCCATGCAACTTCAAACAGTTTAACTCGGCTAAACGACTCAAGTTTAGTGGTTCTGAAGGAGCAACTGGGCTCCTATAGTGGTTTGAGAGTCTTGAGAGTACTTTTTGCCATGTTCAGTGTCCTGATAATCGTAAGGTCGAGTTTGCTTCGAGCATGTTCCAAAAGAGGGCGCTCATGTGGTGGAACGGAGTGGTGAGAGATAGGGGTGCAGATGTTGCTATGGGTCAGACTTGGGAGGAACTTAGAGCTCTAATGATGAAAGAGTTCTGCCCCCGTCATGAAAAGAGGGCGCTTGAGAATGAGTTCCATGACTTAAAGCAGGATAGTGGTGAGCACCGTGCGTATACCAATCGGTATGAGGAGTTGAGCCTGTTGTGTCCTGAGATGGTGACGCCTTTGGATAAGGCGATTGAAAAGTACATAAATGGTCTGCTAGATCCTGTCCGGGACATCGTCACTGGCAATAACCCTACATCTGTCCGTCAAGCCATTGAGCTAGCTGCAACCCTTACAGAATCACAAGTCAAAAAGGGTAAGCTTCATCGAAAAGGTGACAAGAAACCATCTGTTAAGTCTGAGAAGAAAAGGACTAATAAAGCTGAAACCTCCAAGAAGTCGAGGAAGCGCAAGGCTTCTAAAAACTTCGCTCTCACTACACGACCTAACCAAACTGCTCCCAATCAGCCTACTCAGCCACCGGGCAAGAAACAATATGTTGGCAAATGCACCTTTGTGCAATAAGTGTAACAGTCACCATCAACCACAATTACAGTGCCGCGTTTGCACTAACTGTGGGAAATCTTGTCATCTTGCCAACACTTGTCGTTTTGCTCTTACCCAGAATCCAGTAGCCCAAAACCCTGCTCAGCAGCCTGCACGACCTCACTATCCACTTGGGTCTTGCTACAATTGTGGGGATCTCACCCACTACATATATAACTGCCCGAAGTTGGCAAATGCAAACCCAGCTCATGGACGAGCATTTAACATCAATGCTAATGAGGCTTGGGCTGACAGTGAAGTAGTCAACGGTACGTTCTTTGTTAACAACCATCCTGCTTCAATTCTTTTCGATTCGGGTGCCGATAAGAGTTTTGTATCCCTAGCTTTTGAACCTTTGCTTTCCATGCCTAGAACAAAACTAGGAAAGCCCTTGACAGTCGAAATAGCTAATGGCGAATCCCTTAAACTTGATTCTGTCATCCGTGATTGCCAATTGAACCTTAACAACCACCTTTTTGCCATTGACCTCACGCCAATGCAGCTAGGGAGTTTGATATCATAGTAGGGATGGACTGGTTATCTAAACATCACGTTGAGGTGATTTGTTTTGACAAAATCATTCATATACCCCTTTCGTCTGGTGAAACCATAGATGTTCGTGGAGAAAAACCCGTCAGTAGCCTTAAACTCATGACATGCACCCAAGCCCATAAATACCTAAGAAAGAATTATGTTGCTTTCTGGGCACATATCGTAGAGGAGAAAGGAAAGGGAAAATCTATTCAGGACATCCCTGTTGTTCGGGATTATCCTGAGGTGTTTCCTGAAGAACTACCCGGTTTACCCCCAGCACGACAAGTCGAGTTTTCATATAGATCGTGTACCTGGTGTGATGTATTGTAAAATACATCATTTATTCGTGTTTAGTTTGTACAATCTTTATTAGTTTTAGTTTCGTTTTCCGTAGAATAGCTAGTCTTTTGATCCAATTGCGTGTATGAGTTTAAAGTAGCTGAAAAGCGTGAAAATTGAGTAGAAATACGAAGTGGTAAAGTCCTGGAACGAATTGGAGAGTTCGGGAGCTGAAATGAATTAAATTCTGGAAAAATGCCTTCTGGCGGGCCGCGACTCGCTGGACCATTGCTTCTCGCCACCCGCGAGAAGCTCACTTGACGCTGACGTCATTAACACGGTCGCGGGCCGCGACCTGATAGCCAGAACCCTCTCGTGGCCAGCGGATAGGGTGTTATCTGCAGACGGTTTTGAATTCAGCTGAGATTTGGGGGTATTTAATCAATTTTTATCATAATGAAACCCTAGTTACGAATTTTGGGAGTTCTTGCATCCGTTTTGGATTCGTATTAGAAAAGTTTGAAGGTTTCGAAGCTCTGGAATCGTTGGATCAAGCGAAGATTGAAGATTGGAGACTTTCTTGGGTTTACACGATCCTTGTTTGTCTTGTTTTCTCTTTTATGAACTTGTAAAGATGAATTCCGGATTTATTACTTTTGTTTTGTTTTCGTTTATGACTATGCTTGGCTAAACGCGTATACTGCCTAGACTATGATGAATGGATTGATATAAAGTTTACACCTTTTTTGTTAATTACATGTTTGTTATGGATTAATTGTGCTCTGTAAGCAGTTTGTTTATCTTGCTTGGTGTGTATGCATGCTTTGATTTGGTTTTCTGTTTTCCATTGCTTCATATGATTCTTGGTGACTGTCTATATCACGAAATAGAGTATTAGGTTGTGAATTTTGTTGAGTGTCTATATCACATAATAAATTCATAATCTTTAGGGTTAAGTGGCCATTCAACCTTAGAAGTGATAGTTAACAGGTTACTAGATTTTAGTATTCTACTAGTCCTAATACCTGGAAAGTGAGGGGCTATTGATAGGTCTTACCCGGCGAATTGCTATAGTCGGTCTTTGGAAAAAGTCCATGCCAGTCGGTTTATTAGTCTATCAAGTCAAGTTTAGATACTCAAACTACCCTAGATCTATAATTGGAAAAGAGTAGGTCGTCACTAGGGTACTCACACAATATTAGACAACAGGAAAGACATCTAATCAACCGGTAGGATTAACGGCCTAGGTAACGCCATAAGTTTCACCTCGAGAAGGGTTGAGGGGCTTAGCTGGTCTTTAATAGGTTTAGTATCGTAAGATCCCGGTTCTAGAAAACGAGTAATTAACTTAATCGGTAAACGCTTAAAATCAATCCAGGATTCTAGTCTAGGTAGTCTTCATCACCGCTTGAGAACAACTTTGGTCTTTAGTTCGTATTAGTTAATTTAGTCGTTAATTAGTTTTAATATAGATTTTACATACCCCCCTCCCAAAAAAACCAATTAAAACAGTTTGACTCGTGGAGTCTTTCAGAGTCTAATTAGCGTAATTCATAGAATCCTGTGGCTTCGATATCCGGACTTACTTAGGTTATACTACATTGATTGGTACACTTGCCGATTGTGTGGTTTAGGTTTAAGTCGAGTCTAGAATTTAAAGCTTTCTAGTGTGAGTCTAGAGTGTCTTAGTTAATTGATTTTTACAGTCTGTTTAGCACACATCAAGTTTTTGGCGTCGTTGCCGGGGACTCATAGCAATTGCGTTATTAGCTTTGATAGACTTTGTTGACACATACGTGCTACGTGTTTTGTTTCGTTTTGAGTCTTTGTTTTTCTTTTTAGTTTATTTGAGTCTTAGTAACTATTGTCTATTTTCTTTTTGTAGGTTCTCTTTGTTTGCAGTGGATGCCACATTTGCGCTCGCACGGACCTCCAACGAAGCCACCTACAGACAAGTCAACCGTCTCTTCATCATCTTTCCAAGTAAGTACACCACTTCCTTCATCTTCCACCCATTCTTATCTCGCCTGACTGGAGCTTGCCGTTTGAGCTCATGTGCGATGCGAGTGACTATGCAGTAGGAGTGGTTTTAGGACAAAGAAGGGAAAAGCACTTCCACCTGATCTACTACGCTAGTAAGACATTAAATAACGCTCAAGAGAATTACACGACGGAAAAGGAGCTCTTAGCCGTGGTTTTCTCTTTCGACAAATTCCGCTCATACCTTGTTCTTTCTAAAACCATAGTCTTCACCGATCATTCAACGTTGCGTTTTCTGTTCCAAAAGAAAGACGCTAAACCTAGACTTATCTGTTGGATCCTCTTACTTTCCGAATTCGACATCGAAATTAGAGATAAGAGCGGGGCCGAGAACGTGGCCGCCGACCACCTGTCACGTCTAGAGGATCCCAAGAGAGAGGAGATTCATGAGGAGGAGATAGGGGACACATTCCCTCACAAGTTGATAGAGTTTGTTATTGCCAAGGAAGAAGGATTGCCGTGGTTTTGTGATTTAGCAAATTATTTATCTAGTGGCAATATTGTTAAAGGAATGAACACACAACAACGTAGGAGGTTTCTTAGTGAGGCTAGGAAGTATTTGTGGGATGACCCTTTCCTTTATAGGATAGGAGGAGATAGGATCCTTAGGCGTTGTGTGTCTAGAGAAGAGGGTATGAACATCCTTAAACATGTGCATGAGGGTCTAACGGGAGGCCACCATGGAGCTCATACGACCGCACAAAAGGTGTTCGATTGTGGTTTTTATTGGCCCACCGTACTTCGTGATGCCGAGGGGTTTGTGAAAGCATGCGATGCTTATCAACGAATCGGAAACATTTCGGCCAAGGATGAGATGCCTCAAAACCCAATCCAAGTGGTAGAAGTATTTGATGTTTGGGGAATATACTTCATGGGACCGTTCCCCACCTCGAAAGGGAACCGGTATATTCTCGTGGCGATTGACTATGTGTCAAAGTGGGTTGAGGCTCAAGCTCTTCCCACCAATGAAGCCCGAGTGGTGTTGAATTTCCTTAAGAAACTCTTTTTTCGTTTTGGTACACCTAAAGCTCTAATTAGTGACCGTGGCACTCACTTTTGCAATACATTGATGGAGAAGTTTCTTGCACGCCACGGGGTCACTCATCGTTTGTCCACCGCCTATCATCCACAAACGAGTGGACAAGTGGAGAACGCAAATCGGGGTGTCGAACGAATTTTAGAGAAAACCATGGGGAAGAATAGGAAGGATTGGTCCGATAAGCTCGACGATGCATTGTGGGCATTTAGAACCGCCTACAAAACACCTCTAGGTACCACGCTATTCATGATCATTTACGGAAAAGCGTGTCATCTCCCCGTCGAATTAGAACATCGTGCTCTTTGGGCTTTGAAAACCATTAACCTTGACATGACCGAAGCAGCTAGGAAACGTTTCTTTCAAATTCATGAGCTAGAGGAGCTTAGGGATGCGGCTTATGCTCGATCATGGAGTATTAAGGAGAAAACCAAAGCCCTATACGATCGCAAGTTAAGGAAGATCAAAGAGTTTAGTAAGGGCGATCAAGTGCTACTTTACAATTCTAGGTTGAAGTTGTTTGCAGGGAAGTTAAAGTCGAAGTGGTCGGGTCCTTACACGGTGCATGATGTGTCTCTGTATGGAGCGGTTGAGATTGTGGACGAGTCCGATGGCCGAAGTTGGAAGGTGAATGGCCATCGTTTGAAGCACTACATTGGCGGACCATTAGATAGGAATGAGAGGGAGGACACTCCTTCCGAAATTCCACCGAACACCACCACTTAGTGTTTTGGGTGAGAATCCAAGTGTACCGTTTGTACCTTTTGTATACGAGTCGCAGTTATTTATTTTTCGTAGCTAACGGTTTTCTTGGGTAGTTTGTCGGTTTTTGTTTGTGTTTTTGAGTCATTTTGCAGGAATTCTATACCAAGGATGTGCGGGGAATGAGGAGAAAAACGAGTCCAAGTAAGTTCCAGAGTTAGAAAAATTTTGGGTTGTGTTTTGGGGGGTTTGGTTAAGTGTTGAAAATTTTTCTAAGGCATGAACTGGTGAAAATTTTGAAACTTTCTGTTAAAAATGCCTTCTAGCGGGGCGCGTGAGGTTTTCCTTGTTCTCTTCGCGGCCCGCGAGAAGCCACAGAATTATGACGTCACCAATGCGGTCGCGGGGCGTGACTGGTTTCTTCATGGGACTCGCGGCCCGCGAGCCAACATATCTGCAGCCCCACTTCGTGAAAACCCTAAATTTCATCCATTTTGCCTATCTTTCTTCTCTACAACCGCCCAAACCCACTTCTCACCACCATCGACCATCGAGATTCGCCATCTACTCACCAAATCTGCAACCTCACATCGTTTACACACATTGCCCCACCGATTTTAACCATCATACGTCATCTTTTCACCATAAACACGAGATTTTCACGAGGGTTTCAAGTTACAATCGGACTCTTCTTAATTTTTCTTGTCTAACTCAAATCCAAGTTATGTTTCTTGTAATCTTTGTACTATGAGTCGATTATTTCAGTTTTTTTTTTGTTTAATTTAGGTTTCTATTTAGTGTCGGGTCTTGTTCTAGTCTTGTGTTTGTATATGTTTAGTGCTTGTTTGAGGTTGCGGGTGGTTCGGTATGGGTAGTTTAGCATAATGCAGGTTGCGGAATGGTTGGTTTGGGTCAATTGGTTTGCGTTTTGTGATTGCCATTGGTTTGAGGTGTAATAACATTGAGTATCGGGATTCGGGTTGGTTATTTTTTTTTGAGCAAAACTTGCGTTTATAACTTAACTTTTGACCCGTTTCGTTGATTATGACGTTAAAGCTTTCAACTTTAGCACTCAATGTTCGTTTGTTTTGGCACTTGAGTTTTAATTGAGGACAATTAAAGTGCCGAAAGGGGGTAGTGTATATTGAGTTTAGTAGCTTTAGTGTTAGTCGGTCATGGGTTTACTTATACGCACGTACAGGTACAAAACACCTTGCCCATACTCAATCTCCATTCGGGCAAGGTTGTTTATGACTTACGCTTTTGTAAACGGTACCCCAGTTTTTATTATTTGTTTAGTGTCGGTATCAACCGCAAAAGAAATGCTATACGGTTGATATATATATATACTAATTAAAAAAATAGTTTGTGATTTCTGATGATCTGCTTTGCTTTGTTTGTCAAATATAATTGTTTTGCAGATGTCAGGTGAAGGGTCGTCTAGTAAGAGGGGCGGGAAACGGGGCCCCACGGCTCGCCCCCAAGGTGTTCCGGATGCACCGGTTCAACAAGAAGAGTATGTCCACTACAGGGAAGTGGATTATAGGGGCCTGGGAGTCCCACATGGTCAAAGCACAAGGCTTGTGGATAGCCCATTTTTGCAGTTTGAGCTAAACTCAGGGGAGTATGCTAGGCTGGGTTCATTGATTTCAGTCGATTTGTTGAGTTTCAGGAGGATAGATTGGGGCTTGTTGGATCGGTTAGGGGCGAGGGCCCGGGTTGAGCAATTGTTAGGACCAAGGTTCAGGAGGGTTTTAGATTGTGATGCTAGCCAGTATAAGGAGATCACCCTTGAGTTTCATTCCACATTCGATTACAAATAAGGGAATTTCTTTGAGAAGGATGCGGTATTCTTTGCTCTCGGTAGAAAGTCTTATGAGATGACCATTCCCCAGTTTGTTGTGGTGTGCAGTTTTACACGGAAGAGGAAGTGCAGTCACTTGACTTTATTACAAGTCTTCAGGGGGTTTTTAAGAAGGATCATGATTATAGTGTTCGTACAAGCGAGTTGGTTAGATTTTGGGGTACGGTTTTGAGGGCGCCTTATTCAACTAAGATGGTAGCTAGTGATATCACCGACCCAGTGTTGAGGTTTTTACACAAAATTCTAGCAGCTACTTTGGTAGGAAGGGGTCAAGGTGATAACAAGGTCAATCAGGTGAGTTTGTTTTGTTTGATGTGCATGGTTGAGGGGTGGCCCGCTAATCTTGCTACGATTTTTGCTTGGTCGATGAGGAGAACATGGAGAGGTGGTGCTGGGGCTAGAATTTATTTGGGCCCATACATTACATGGTTAGCGGAGAGTTTGGGTGTGTTTGCTAATTATCCGGCCGAGAAGATGAGAGAGGGGCCGAAACCGGGGTTTATAAGTATGAAGGATCTTCAGGCTGCTAATATTCTTACTTATTCTGACCCACCAGAGTGGGATTATTCGACTCAGCAGTCACAGGGTACACCGGCTTCAGGGACTGGTACATCCACACATTACCATCAGAGGACCTGACAACGGATGCCTCAGCCTCAGTCTCCACCCAGGCAGCCAGTTATTGATCCACCTACGTTTCAGCCTCCACCTATACCGCCACGTCCTAACCCGCATACTTTGGACTCTTTGTATGACCGGATGGAGACCGGTTTCGGCGATTTGCGAGGTTATGTGGACACTCAGTTTGGAGGTGTTAGGCAGGTGATGATGGAGAGTCGTCGGATGCACGAGCAGGGTCAGCAGAGGTTAGAGTATGGTATGAGGTACATGATGGAGGGTATGCATCTCGCGGTTCCCCCGTTCTTTAGGCAGCCACAGGCAGGACCGAGTGATTTGGCAGGGGTTGAGCCGTATCATGTTTACGAGCAGGGATCGGAGGAGTCAGATGATGATGAGTGATTGGAGGCAGCAGCAGTGGTGTTTTATCTAGTATCTTTTATTTTTCTTTTATGCTGTTTTTAATCTAACTCGGTCTGTATCCCTAATTTTGAATACTTTGGTACTTGGTAAGGTTGGTTTTAGGGTAGGATGTTTGTGATAGTTGTGGATGTGTTAAACACTGTTACTTTTATTATGCTATGTAGTAGGTGGTTTGATTTTAGGTATGGTGTTTATTTATGTTGCTTCCGTTCGCGTGTTCGAGAGTTAGGAATTGTTTGATGAGCGTGTTAGGATTGGAGGGCGTATGTGGAATTGA
Source organism: Scalesia atractyloides (assembly GCA_947069175.1). Taxonomy (NCBI): domain Eukaryota; kingdom Viridiplantae; phylum Streptophyta; class Magnoliopsida; order Asterales; family Asteraceae; genus Scalesia; species Scalesia atractyloides. Next base: position 29,294,251 of record CAMTDV010000004.1, read on the forward strand.
TTGGCACATTGACAGTCTCGCATATTTACAGCTAAGTCGTTTCACTTGTATATTCTGTATTTATTTATTTCGTTATTTAGTATTTTATTTTCTAGGTAATTTGAGTCGTGTCTTGTCTTTGCATTAGGGACAATGCAATCTTTAAGTGTGGGGATGAGATACATGGTGTAAATAGGAATCGTAGTCGTAGAGTTATTTGGTATAAAAAAAGTAAAAAAAAATAAAAAAATTTGGGAAAATGTCTTTTGAAATAAGAAGTTTGCAAAAATATAACGGAAAATGATAGAAAAGATGGGTTTATACTCGGGTTCAAATAATAATAATATGAGTTAAAGATAGTCGAGCTTGTGTCTAGTTTGGGATATGTGAATAGGCCCGGGTTTGGTTTTAGGTTCCTTTGATCTTAATATACCTAATTGCCGGTTTGCTAGTGGGTGCTCATCTAGGAAAAATGGGAAGTTGAAACCGCCAATAATAGTATAAGGAATGTCGTTATAAGTTAAAATCGTCAGAATTTTTAATCATGAAAAAATAGAAAAAAATGAGCTAGAAACTAAGAAAAGTAGCGCAGGCCTACGTAATCTTCGTTGGGGATGGTGACTCTGACTTAGAATGCCTCTGGGATGTGTGAAATTCAGTTGCATAGGAAAGAAAAATTTACCGAAGCCTATTGTAATCCGAGTTGGGGATAGCGACTCTACAGCCGGAATGCCTCTGGTTAGGTAAAGAATTGTCTAAGCTCAATGAGAAAGAAGAAAAAAAAAGAGTAATAAAGAGAAAAAGAAAAAAAATTGGTTTTAAATTCTTTTGATTTTGATATAAAACGGTTAGGAATTGATCCAGTGATCGTTCCTTTTGTTCTATAAGTTTGAGGCGGGATTAGATGGACTGTGGCTTTTAGTGTGAGACCCTAGGTAAACTGGTTATACTTGAACTAAATCTGTATGATAAGGGCTTGAAACCGGGTTTTGGGTTTAAGAGGATAAACATATTTGCAATCGTGGCTAACACAAGTTTTGATTCTAATAAGTATGGATAACTTTTGTCTCGAGTAGTTGCTTGTCTCTGATTCCGTCTGTATAGATTCTTTTTCGAGGACGAAAAAAGAGTAAGTTTGGGGATATTTGATGTATTGTAAAATACATCGTTTATTCGTGTTTAGTTTGTACAATCTTATTAGTTTTAGTTTCATTTTCCGTAGAATAGCTAGTCTTTTGATCCAATTGCGTTTTGCAGGTCGTATGAGTTTAAAGTAGCTGAAAAGCATGAAAATTGAGTAGAAATACGAAGTGGTAAAGTCCTGGAACGAATTGGAGAGTTCAGGAGCTGAAATGAATTAACAACTGGAAAAAATGCATTCTGGTGGGCCGCGACTCGCTGGACCATTGCTTCTCGCCACCCGCGAGAAGCTCAGTTGACACTGACGTCATTAACATGGTCGTGGGCCGCGACCTGATAGCCAGAACCCTCCCGCGGCCAGCGAGAGGGTGTTATCTGCAGACGATTTTGAATTCAGCTGAGATTTGGGGGTATTTAATCAATTTTTATTATAATGAAACCCTAGTTACGAATTTTGGGAGTTCTTACAACCGTTTTGGAGTCGTATTAGAAAAGTTTGAAGGTTTCGAAGCTCTAGAATCATTGGATCAAGCGAAGGTTGAAGATTGGAGACTTTCTCGGGTTTACACGATCCTTGTTTGTCTTGTTTTCTCTTTTCTTAACTTGTAAAGATGAATTCCGGTTTTATTACTTTTGTTTTGTTTTCGTTTATGACAATGCTTGGCTAAACGCGTATGCTGCCTAGACTATGATGAATTGATTGATATAAAGTTTACACCTTTTTCGTTAATTACATGTTTGTTATGGATTAATTGTGCTCTGTAAGCAGTTTGTTTATCTGGCTTGGTGTGTATGCATGCTTTGATTTGGTTTTCTGTTTTCCATTGCTTCATATGATTCTTGGTGACTGTCTATATCACTTAATAGAGTCGTATTAGGTTGTGAATTTTGGTGAGTGTCTATATCACATAATAAATTCATAATCTTTAGGGTTCAGTGGCCATTCAACCTTAGAAGTGATAGTTAACAGGTTACTAGATTTTAGTGTTCTACTAGTCCTAATACCTGGAAAGTGAGGGGCTATTGATAGGTCTTACCCGGCGAATTGCTATAGTCGGTCTTCGGAAAAAGTCCATGCCTTTGTTGACCCGTCGGTTTATTAGTCTATCAAGTCAAGTTTAGATACTCAAACTACCCTAGATCTATAATTGGAAAAGAGTAGGTCGTCACTAGGGTACTCACACAATATTAGACAACTGGAAAGACGTCTAATCAACCGGTAGGTTTAATGGCCTAGGTAACGCCATAAGTTTCACCTCGAGAAGGGTTGAGGGGCTTAGCTGGTGTTTAATAGGTTTAGTATCGTAAGATCCCGGTTCCAGAAAATGAGTAATTAACTTAATCGGTAAACGCTTAAAATCAATCCAGGATTCTAGTTTAGGTAGTCTTCATCACCGCTTGAGAACAACTTTGGTCTTTAGTTCGTATTAGTTAATTTAGTCGTTAATTAGTTTTGGTATAGATTTCCGTAGATTTTCCGTAACCCCCCCCCCCTAAAAAAATTAAAACAGTTTGAGTCGTGTTTGTCCGAGTCTTTCAGAGTCTAATTAGCGTAATTCATAGAGTCCTGTGGGTTCGATATCCGGTGTTACTTAGGTTATACTACATTGATCGGTACACTTGCCGATTGTGGTGTTTAGGTTTAAGTCGAGTCTAGAATTTAAAGCTTTCTAGTGTGAGTCTAGAGTGTCTTAGTTAATTGATTTTTACAGTCTGATTAGCACACATCATGGTGGCAACCCTATAGCCAAATCCCCATACCGTCTTGCACCTTCCGAGATGCAAGAGTTATCTAAACAGCTTCAGGAGTTATCTGACAAAGGATTCATTCGTCCAAGCTTTTCACCTTGGGGCGCTCCAGTCCTATTTGTGAAAAAGAAAGATGGCTCATTCCGTATGTGTATCGATTACCGTGAGCTCAACAAACTCACAATCAAAAATCGATATCCCCTACCTCGCATTGATGATGTCTTTGATCAGCTACAAGGCACTACTTGTTTCTCAAAGATTGACCTGCGTTCTAGGTATCATAAGCTTCGTGTTCTCGAAGAAGATATTCCCAAAACTGCTCTCCGCACTCGATACGGTCATTTTGAGTTCACTGTTATGCCTTTTGGTCTGACAAATGCTCCTTTTGTTTTCATGGACTTGATGAATAGGGTTTGTAAGCCTTATTTGGACAAGTTCATCATTGTCTTCATTGATGACATTTTGATCTATTCAAAGTCTCGAGCCGATCACGAGCAACACCTTCGTTTAATGATGGAACTCCTAAAGAAAGAACACTCTATGCCAAGTTCTCCAAGTGTGAATTTTGGCTTAAGGAAGTTCAATTCTTGGGAAATATTGTCAATGAACAAGGTATTCATGTAGATCCTGCCAAAATCAGTGCGATTAAGGAATGGGATACACCTACTACTCCTACCGCAGTTCGTTCATTTCTTGGTCTCGCGGGTTATTACCGTCGATTTATCGCAAACTTCTCAAAGATTGCGGTTCCCCTCACTGCTTTGACCCAAAAGTATAAACCTTTTGAATGGGGACCCAAACAAGAAGAAGCTTTTCAGACCTTGAAACAGAAGCTTTGTAATGCTCCTATTTTATCCTTACCTGAAGGTAACGACGACTTTGTCGTATATTGTGAGGCATCGAACTTAGGTCTTGGCTGCACTCTCATGCCAAGGAACAAAGTTAACACTTAAAAATAATATTTTTGAAGTTAGAAAATTTCCTTGAACTCATAAAAATAAATCTAACAATCCCATTAAGAACACTAATTAAAAATATTAATCTCAAATAAAAGTTTATTTATTTATCGAAGTATTATGTTATTATTTAGGTTAGTTTCTCTCGTGGTTAAATCTAAACTCGTGCGCATCCAACATCATCAAAAGAACGCACCCAAGGTGAGTGAATTCTTACAAATTCCCCTTTTTATTCATGTTTTGGGGTGTATCATGTGTCGTTTAAATTAATCCGCTTATTCAAACTCGTGCCATTACCATTATATGATCTAAACTTATAATGTAAATAATGTTTGTTGTGATGTGTGGTTACATATTGTCAAGTTACGTGCAAATCATTCATTAGGCCCATCAGTTCCTCGTGGAAGACGAGTTGAACATCGCGTGCCTCAAAATCATTCATTAGGCCCATCAGTTCCTCGTGGGAGACGAGTTGAACATCGCGTGCCTCAAAATCAATCATTTGGTGTATGTGTGTGCAATAATTAATATTATGTGTTTTGTGATTAAATTTACATCTACGTTTACTCATATGTGGTTATGCACTTTATTTTATAATCGATACAATAAACACGTTTAAATGTTTTCATAGGATTCACTCGCCAACTTTTTATTGACCCAAAACCCTATTTTTTACACATGATACAGGTGATCCGGTTGAGAAAATAAACACATAGGATGGCCTAGAAGAATAAACAAGTTAATGCCTTGGAATAAACGTTTAGTTTTGTTTTCTTTTGTAATTGTACTCTAGTTTGTAATTTGAATGAAAATGTATTTGAACATGTTGTGTTGTATGATTATTGTAACTTCTTCTTTAAAGAGAAATAATAAATATGAAACTTTATAGTAAATGTCATGAGCTTTGATGAAAACCCAATCATGCCCCGATCACCATTTCCGCTGCGGGTCGAGGTGTGACAGATTGGTATCAGAGCTTTTGACTATAGGGATATAGGATAGGTTATTAGACCCTTAGAGCCTATACTATAGTTGATTAGATTTTAATTGTTTATGTGGTTACATGCAAACTCATGATGTTTATTTGTTTCGTATTTATTACACACACTAGATGCATGCAAACACTTCCACTATCATATTGTGTGATATTTAATAAGTTATACTTATTGTCAAACATAACATGCTTACATATACATTCATCACGCATATTTCAATGTTCACATATTCAAGTCATCCTCATATTCTTTATTCAAGATTTTGTCGCATTTTTCGTTTTTCAATCTCATCAAAGTGAGTTCTACGACGGGTATGTAGTAACTGTAAGGGTACAAGTACCGGTAGTCGGAACGTCCTGTCTAGGTTGGAATTCGTATAAATCCAATATAACGGACCAGTTTGCCTACCTAGGGAATAATGATGAGAGTACGAAGGACCTATTAGGCCAAAGCATGCCACACCAAATGTCGTTCGAACTAACCCCACTTTGAGGTGCCACCATGTCCACACCTGGATGCCCTCCGAATATCATACGTTACATACATATTTCTCGATTTTCTCCGGGTTTTAGTGTACGTTACCAGGCTAACACATGCGAACCATATGAAAGACCCGGTAATCATGGGGGCCCACATGATTACGAAGGTGAAGTATGGCGGCATGCAAGGCCCAATTACGAGCAAAGCCCAAGACATCCTATGGATGTAGTAAATTTATTATTCATCATTTATTTTATGAATGTTCATTCCTAAATGCGACACATGACCCCTAAAACGTTAAACTCATACTCTTGATACGTATTCCTTGTAGATGTCTTCTAGTCTCGCTCGTAGAAAAATGAGATCAGGTAAATCCCGCGAGCGCATGGCTGCCCAAATCGCTCAACAAATGGCTGCCGTAATACCCTACATCGTAGTTCAAGTTCAACAGGCCCTTGCCGCTAATCCCGTCAACCCACTCCACCAAGAAGATCAAAACATTGTCAATCCTCCCCCCAAAGCCACTAAATGCACCTTCAAGCATTTCAAATCTTGCGATCCTCCAAAATACGAAGGAACTGAAGGTGTCACCACACTCCTCCACTGGTTCGAGGAGATGGAAAACACTTTTCTCAATTGCAACTGTCCCAATGATCGCAAGGTGCGATATGCTACCGGTCGTTTGTTTGGAGTAGCACTTACATGGTGGAATACAGAGAAGGTCAAGCGAGGTACTGAGAATGCTATGACTTTGACTTGGGAAGAATTGAGGGAGATCATGACAAGACGTTTCTGTCCAAGAAGCGAAATCAAGAAATTAGAGGATGAGTTCTGTTCTTTGAAACAAAAGGAAGGCGACCACACCACATACAACAAGAGATTCCTTGAATTAAATCAGATGGTCCCCAACTTGTTCACTCCTCTCTACCGTTTGATCGAGCACTACATTCGAGGTCTTCCTTCAAAAATTCAAGACCCTGTAATAAGTACCACACCTGCAACTTTGGAAGCAGCAATGGAGTTAGCTACAGAGCTCACCGAAAACCGCATACGGAATAAAGACTTCACGGAGGAGAAGAAGAAGGATAAAGCATCAACAAAACCTCAAACTCCACCCAAACCGAATCCCCTTCTCAAACCACCCCCAAGAGAAAACGAGACGGACAAAATTTCGCTATTACCCAAGGCAATCAACCAGCTTCGCAAGCCGTACCCTTCCAAGCTATCCCAATCACTCAAGTAGCACCCAACTCAACTTACCCAAATAAGAAACCTTACATTGGACCTCACCCTCAATGCAACACCTGTTTTTATCACCATCCATCTACCTTACCTTGTCGACTATGTGCGAATTGTGGACGCTATGGTCATTTGAGCAAGGCTTGTCGCGCCTCTCAAAACCAAACCTCACCCCCTACTCAAAACATGATCCAAACATATCAACAACCCCAATACCCCATGTTTCCGTATGTTCGAGCTTGTTTTAATTGTGGCGACCCTACCCACTTTAGAAACACATGCCCTCGATTGGTTAACATCATAAACGCCCAAGCTCAAGCAAACCCAGTTAACCAAGCAAATCAAGCAAACCCAGCTCCACCACCAGCAAGAGGAAGAGCTTACAACATCAACGCCAATCCTGTTGAAGATAATAACGGCCCAAACGAACCACCCAACTAGTCTTCCCTCACCAAAAATCAGGACTCAACTCCAACCTTCTAGTTTTTTTATGTTTTCTCTATGTTATCTCAATCTTTACGTATCTCAATTTTAAATTTTAAATTTATGTATCCAAGAATCTTAATGCGAATTACTATTTCAAGTTTTGTTTTATACTCTGATTTAACATTCATATCATCATACATCTCGACGTATCTCAATCTCATCATTCAAAGAAGTTGGGTTGTGTCTCACTTTTACCTAGACTAACCCCTTCATCATAACAAACGAGAGAGGTACTGTCATCATTCAATCATGTATACTTTCAGATTTGAGACTCAAGTTTTGGTTGTTGTGTTTATTTATGTTTTAGAGTCACATAGAACTAATCATAATTTACTGATAAAGCCAATGAAAATTTGACAAGAATATGGTGGATACGCCGCTGGTACTTCCTATATATAAGTATTCTTGCCAAAGGATCAGAGGCATTGTCAGGGGGTTATGAGAAGTTCCATGTAGGTTTTAGTATTGTCATGGTAGAAGTTTTGTTTTAGGATATAACCTTATCTTTCCAAACGTATCGATTCTCTCAAAACTTTTGTGCATGAGATCATACCTAGTCAATCGACTCTGTTTATCAATATTCCTTATCTTAGGCACCAAAAAGCGATTCCTGTAGTAGGGTATTCAACCTTTACTAGGAACGTTACCGCCTCAAATAAAATTTAAACTCTTACCCCCTTCTAAGTATGTAATTGTCAAAACCACCCTCCTTTCGAGTCAAACATACCACTACTTAAATTTCGGGACGAAATTTCTAAAAGTAGGGGATACTGTAACATCCGTAAAAAAAACGGGTTTCCAAAACCCGCTTCGTTTATTAATCGAAAATCCAGTTAAAAATTTTCGTTGCTTACTTAATGCTCAAATAAATTTTAAACATTACATAATTAATAAATATATTAGAATTTAAAAACCATAATTAAAAATTACTAATAAATAATGAACAAAAAAATTAATGTAGACGCCGGGTTTCGAACCCGGGTCTCGCCATATACCAAACACACTTCACACCGCTACACACACACCTCAACATCTGAAAGGATTTAATCAAACAAATCTTTTATGTATTAATAATCTCCTAGACTGATTCAAAGTTGTGCCTAGTAACGACTGTAATCCCCGGCAATCACCAAAGATTTGCGAATTCTTCGCAAATAACCGAAGAAAATACTTCCAGTCTTGAACCAAGACTCAAATCGAGTCAAAATGCGTCCAATTAGCTAAGCAATCAATCCGCCATAACCCATTTTGACCGAAACCGAAGTTTATACTGTACGACCTCCTCTTCTATAAATAGGAGCTCTGAGAACCCATTGGAATGCACACACACTCTCGCTAACCTCTCTCTACAAGTCTCTATTCATCAAGAACACCTCGCCGTAATTTTCTGCAAATCACCGGAAAACCGAAGAATCTATCCCACTGTTGCCTTACTTTATAAACAGGACATCTAGAGCTCAGACCGAAATCACCCACACTCACCTTAAACTCCCTGTAGAGTCTCTGTCACAAGAAATACATCGCCGGAATTTGGTGCACTCGCCGAGATTTTCACCGGAAAACCGAGATTTTACTTCTAGTTGGTATATTTCTTTAACTTCTCTATCTATCATTCTGTATGTTACGAATCTTTGAACAATCACCCAAAATTGTCTAAAAATCAATTTCAGGCGGGTTATGTACTGGGCTTTGGGTTTAATGAAGAAGATGAACTGAAACCAATAGTTAAATGAATTTAAAATCGGAAATTATACCGGGTTAGACACATAGTCCAGTGGTGGACTGTGTGCAATTTTAAATCACGGTCCCGAGTTCGAGCCTAGTGCCACGCCGGTCTTCCTGAAATAAAATGTTCCTTTTTAAAACAAGCTTAATCAGATTCGCTTCAGTATATGTATAAATATAATATAAATTCTGATTATAACGGGTTAGACACCCAGCCCAGTTGGTTGGGCTGGGTGCAATAAAAGTCGATAGCCACGGGTTCGAATAATGAAATCTCCACTGGTTTTTGAGTATTATAAATCTTTTTAAAATAAATAAAATCCGTATTAACCTAACTAGTATATATATATAATTAAAATTGATATTATTTCGGGTTAGACACGTAGCTCAGTTGGCAGAGCTGCGTGCACGCGTACGGGAGGTCACGAGTTCGAACCTCACTCAGCGCACATAATTAACACGGTCCGACCGGTCAACGGTCAACAGTAAAAAAAAATTCAAAATTTTTATTTTCTTTTTTTTATTTATTTTATTTAAAAATCAATTAAAAACACTTAAAAATAATATTTTTGAAGTTAGAAAATTTCCTTGAACTCATAAAAATAATCTAACAATCCCATTAAGAACACTAATTAAAAATATTAATCTCAAATAAAAGTTTATTTATTATCTAATTATTATGTTATTATTTAGGTTAGTTTCTCTCGTGGTTAAATCCAAACTCGTGCGCATCCAACATCATCAAAAGAACGCACCCAATGTGAGTGAATTCTTACAAATTCCCCTTTTTATTCATGTTTTGGGGTGTATCATGTGTCGCTTAAATTAATCCGCTTATTCAAACTCGTGCCATTACCATTATATGATCTAAACTTATAATGTAAATAATGTTTGTTGTGATGTGTGGTTACATATTGTCAAGTTACGTGCAAATCATTCATTAGGCCCATCAGTTCCTCGTGGGAGACGAGTTGAACATCGCGTGCCTCAAAATCATTCATTAGGCCCATCAGTTCCTCGTGGGAGATGAGTTGAACATCGCGTGCCTCAAAATCAATCATTTGGTGTATGTGTGTGCAATAATTAATATTATGTGTTTTGTGATTAAATTTACATCTACGTTTACTCATATGTTGTTATGCACTTTATTTTATAATCGATACAATAAACACGTTTAAATGTTTTCATAGGATTCACTCGCCAACTTTTTGTTGACCCAAAACCCTATTTTTTACACATGATACAGGTGATCCGGTTGAGAAAAGAAACACATAGGATGGCCTAGAAGAATAAACAAGTTAATGCCTTGGAATAAACGTTTAGTTTTGTTTTCTTTTGTAATTGTACTCTAGTTTGTAATTTGAATGAAAATGTATTTGAACATGTTGTGTTGTATGATTATTGTAACTTCTTCTTTAAAGAGATAATAAATATGAAACTTTATAGTAAATGTCATGAGCTTTGATGAAAACCCAATCATGCCCCGATCACCATTTCCGCTGCGGGCCGGGGTGTGACAGTTATAGCCTATGCATCAATACAATTAAAGATTCATGAAAAGAACTACACCACTCATGATCTTAAGTTGTGTATTGTTGTTTTCGTTCTGAAAATTTGGAGACATTATCTATACGGTACAAAATGTGTGGTTTTCACGGATCACAAAAGTCTCCAGCACATTTTCAATAAGAAAGAACTGAACAGGAGACAGCGACGATGGGTCGAACTTCTAAACGACTATGACTGTGAGATTCGCTACTATCCTGGTAAGGCGAATGTCGTAGCCGATGCTCTTAGTCGTAAAGAACGGGTCAACCTACATTGTGTTCAAGTTCGATCTGATATTCAAAACCGTATCTTCCAAGCTCAACGAACTTGTGTTACACAAGGCATGATGGGTGATAAATTACCACATCATCTTGAGCTTCACCTTGAAACGAAAGACAATGGGTTATCCTACTACCTGAACCGTTTGTGGGTTCCAAGTAAAGATAATCTCCGCACCTTGATAATGGATGAAGCTCATAAGTCTCGTTATTCAATACATCCAGGTGCAGACAAAATGTATAAGGATCTTCGTGCCCAGTATTGGTGACCAGGTATGAAGAAAGACATTGCCTTGTACGTATCTAAATGTCTTACTTGTCTCAAAGTTAAGGCAGAACATCAATGTCCATCTGGTTTGCTTGAACAACCAGAAATTCCGATTTGGAAATGGGAAAGCATTGCAATGGATCTCATTACCAAATTACCGCGTACATCAAGAGGTCATGATGCCATTAGGGTAATCGTTGATCGTCTAACCAAGTCAGCACACTTTATAGCAATCTGTGAGGATTTCCCTGCTGACAAACTTGCTAAGATCTATGTGGATGAAATTGTATCTCGTCATGGTGTCCCTTTGGACATCATATCTGATCGTGATGCTCGATTCTCATCTCATTTTTTGAGGACCATGCAATCTGCCAGGGGAACCAAACTTAACCTAAGCACTGCTTATCATCCTCAAACGGATGGACAGTCCAAAAGAACAATCTAGACACTAGAGGATATGCTTAGAGCTTGCGTGTTTGACTTTGGTGGTAGTTGGGATTCATATCTACCTTTGATCGAATTCTCCTACAATAACAGTTATCACACCAACATTGACATGGCTCCTTTCGAAGTTCTTTATGGTCGAAAATGTCGTTCACCTGTCTGTTGGAATGAAATCAGTGAATCTCAATTCACTGGACCTGAACTCATTCAAGACACGACAGACAAAGTCAAGATAATCCATGATAATGTTTTGACAGCTAGAAGCCGTCAAAAGAGTTACGCGGACAAACGACACAAGCCCTTGGAATTCCAAGTCGGTGATCATGTCCTACTCAAGGTATCCCCTTGGAAAGGCGTGGTTAGATTTTGGAAGAAAGGAAAACTTGCACCTAGATATGTTGGACCATTCAAGTTCATTGAGAAAATCGGAAAGGTGGCATACAAACTTGAGTTACCTCCTGAACTTGGAAATGTTCATCCAACTTTCCACGTGTCCAATCTTAAAAAGTGTTTGGCTGATGAAAACCTCCACATCCCTCTTGATGAAATTCGTGTTGATGACACGTTACACTTTGTCGAGAAACCTGTGGAAATATTAGACCGTGAAGTCAAAAAGTTCAAGCGCAGACGTATACCGATTGTTAAAGTTCGCTGGGAGTCCAAACGTGGCCCAGAGTTTACTTGGGAACGAGAGGACCAGATGAAGGTGAAATATCCACATCTATTCTCACAAGTTTCCTCTAGTTAAATTTCGGGACGAAATTTCCAAAAGTAGGGAGACTTTCACATCTGGGCATTTTAATCATCGTACTATTCCGAACGATTTTGGAATTTTATAACGTTGTGTTTTATTCGGAGATTTATTTTAATACTTATGATATTTCATATTTTCAATCCGTGTTCAAATTCGACCATCCAAATCACTTCTAGAAGTGAAATCGCAAACAGTTACGCAAACGTAATCAGTTTAACGCGACATACACTCCGGAACAATGACATAAGCTAAAAAATATCGTAAATACCCTTTACATAACTTAGAAATAAGTTTCAAAGGGTTTGGTATGGCAAAAATATGCTTATGCAACTTCAGGGGCTATTTTGCAAATTCTGTGAAACTATGTCGTTACGCGTATTTCCTTATCCGGAACATGTACGCACATCCAAAAAAATTTTTTTGTAATCATTAAAATATAGTACTTTAAAGATTGGAATGCAAAAATATCATTCGTTACGCGTTTACGGTCATTTGCGCGTTTGTTACGATTTTCGTCGTAATTTACCGAAAACCGCAACCGTACGAACGAACGAACCGACACCCGGGACTTTTTAGACACATTTCAAGTTTCCTAAGCTTTAACATCCTCATAAAGCTTTAAAATGAGGTTAACGGGTGTTAAAAGTGCCAAAATGCGACGAAACGTGTTCAGGGGCCTGTTCTGCCAACTTTTGAAAGTTGTTGTCAGCTAAGGGGCTTACGGACCGTAAGCCCATACCCCTTACAGTCCGTTAGGACCCCCAGCTCAGCAGTTTCATGGCAGCTTCTTGTTTAATCTCTTGGACATTAAGCAAACGAAATTGCCACACTCCTTCTAGTTTCAACACCTCATTATACACTTGTAATGATCCTAGATCAAGTGCCTAACACTTGGAATGATCTTGTGCATCATCCACAAGTATAAATAGACCTCATTTTCACTTCACAACTTGCTCATTTCCATCTTCTTCCTCCCATACTCTTGGAGCTTGCTTCCATCCTTTTTGGAGGCCTCCTACTGAGTTCTTTGAGATCTTGGGTGTTCCTAAACACAAGTAAGATCTCATCCTTAGTCTTTTTATTTCTTTTAGCTATTTCAAGCAAAAAGTCAAACAGTGTTTGACTTTCGGCTTTGACCATTAATTGGTCAAAACAAAGTTCAATTGAACTTTGCAACGTGATCGTAATCACGATGGTTATGATCCTTAGCGATCATACCTACTGATTTACCATGTTACTAGTTGTAGTGACGAGTCAAAGTTTCGGTCAATAATGCACAAAATGTGCATTATATGACAAAACTATTTTCAGGTATCAAATCACTTTGTTTTGATACCAAATCAGTTTTATAAACTTAGTTAGACATGTTATACATGTCTAACTCGTCACTTTTAGTTTAGTGCTTGTTTAGGGTCGTGAGTCGAACGGTCCTGACCACCGCTTTGACTTTCGAATCCGATCCGTTTGGTCGATCTTAGGATCTGACCAAACTCATATTTGTGACCATAGTTGTATAGGGAATAACCCTCTGTGGTTATACCTTATGGTCACGTGTTTGGTTAGTATTATGATGGGTCGTTATTATGCTCTTTATAAATGACCAAAATGCCCTTTTTGCGCATCAATTCATTTTACGCATATGTGGCTAAAGTTTTGACATATAAACTGATATTACAACATTATTAAACATGTTTGGGCATTTAAGACTTATCATAGGATATGTTTAACCATCCGATCACGCGTTTACGTAAATCGTACGTTAAAGTAGCGTAAACTACCTTAACGGGTCATTACGGGTCAAAAGCACTTAGGATCACTTCCAAATCAGAATGTTGAGCTTATTAAATCATACCATATGAGTTCCAACACTCACTTGATTTATAAGACATCATTCTATCTAATCCGCCGATTTAAGTCCCGACTTATTAATATAGTTATCCGATCTTAGGAACCATTTAATCCCTCAGACTCTTGCGCTTTATTCTTCTTCTTAAACAAGGATACTTTTGCAACCCCAAGTGAGAACATAGACCCCTCTTTTATATTTTTAAATATTTTTGGGGTCAAACACATGTGCCTACTCGATACTTTCATGTTCTCACGCTTTCATGACATATACTTGCTATGTTCAACTAGTACATATATAGTACATGATTTCAATTATGTTTTGCTATGTATGTTGACTGAGCATGCTAGAACAATGATTTTAAAGACATCTTTTGCGGCATAAGTTGACTTAGCATATGAGCACATTGATTTACATTACATTTTGCTATGTATGTTGACTGAGCATGCTAGCACATTGATTTTATGGACATTTCTACTTCGTATGTTGACTTAGCATACTTAGTACATGGTTTAAAGACATTTTTCATGACATTGCTTACAATGACTATGACATTTGGTTTGTTTAACGGGACATAATACATTCATTAACACTGATCACGCCGCCCGGTAGTATGTAATGGTACCATAGGACTTGACAAATCCTTTTCCCCACTTCCTAGGTTTGCTTGGAAGTAGGGAATGATAGAATTCGAATACATTTTTGATAAACCTTTGACTTGGTAAGGGTTTATCCGACAATCTCAAGGCTTGAATGTATGCAATAAACATAACTACATAAATGTTCATGTCAAATAAAGCATTGGTTTTGCAAAACATGACTTTTGATTTAAATTTTGGTTTATTCAAGACATTGTTTTGTACATGACATTTGGTTGCACACGACATTACACATGTGGTTTGAGTAAAGTCTTTTTACTTGCCATACAAGACATTTGTTAGACAAGACATTTTTTATGGTTATTTGAAAAGTGATTAAAATAACGAGATGTGTGTAATATGATAAAAGCATGGTGGATATGGTGCTGGTACTTCCTATGTATAAATGCTATATCGTAGCGTTATTTAAACCCCTTTGGCAAAGACAAAGACATGACACATTTGGTACAAGTAACGTATATTTTTCACAAGAACATTGTTTTACAAATGGCATATTTTACACAATTCATTTTCATCCGGTTAATTATTTAACCATACATCCTTCTTTTATATCATTTGATTTTCATATGATTTTATAAAAGAAAACATTTTATAAGGTTCATGACTACTTTTTGTTAAACTATTAATTTAACTTCAAGTTATGAATCCTCATCAACAAAATCTATGTATCTCACAGACATTTTTATGCTGACGTACCTATTTTCACATGTGTTTTAGGAGCTAATGCCTAAGGATGATTCATGAGACACTTAGGATGGACTTGGGCTTTAGTGACTTAAAAATCTAGCAAGACAAATAAATTTATATTATGTTCCTGTTAAATTCCAGACAATGTAAACAATTTGAATCAATAATACAAATCTTAATTACCATGGTTGTTGAAACAATACTTCTGTTACTCCACTCCGACATTTTCCGCCACGGTTTATTGTTTTACGCGGTCGGGGTGTGACAAATGATGGGCTAGGATTCGGATGAACGACTTATGTAATTTACAAGGAAAGAAAACTTTAAAAAAAAGAAGCTAAGATAATGTCTTGTAAGTATGCTTGATTTGGAAGGAGTACAAACGTGTACTTCAATACATATACGATACGTAGAAATGCTAGTTTGACCTTGAAGAAGTCAAACTGTAAAAGATTAACGAAATGATCAACAAAATGAAAGGATTGTATGAAAGAGATGACATGTGTGATATGTTATAGCATACATGTACGAATTTATGAAAGAATGGTAGGTGCTTAAACACCGAGTATAATAAATATTTGAAGGGAATGTATTAATGGCAAGTACCGTTAGAAAAAGCTAACATTGATGCTGGGCTTGTTGGCCATGTTCGTCTGAATAAGACGTTGAAAGGATGCGCATAGGCAGAAGCTTAATGAATGAATGGACGCGATCAATGCAGGTATTGCATGAACTCATGAAGAAACGGGCCGTTTCGGGTCATAGACCTTTGGGCCATGCAATGAGATCAAGGTTAGTAGGATGTTTAGCTTGTGATTATGAGTAAGTATTGATATAATTAAATGTTTATAGTATGCTTATGATGATATGTTGACCCCTCATAGGATTATGAAAGTAATTAGAGGGAACATTAGTAATGGGATGTTGTGGTTTGCTCATGGTGAATAAAAATGAAATATCATATATGATATATACATAAAATGGAATAATCAATTTATTATGATTAGTAAATGTATGAATGTATTATGCTTAATCAGGAAGGTAGAAACAGACCGTAAATTTAGGTTTGTGCGAGCAAAAACCTTTATATAACCTCGAGTACATTTTTGCATTAGTATGCATAACGAATTAATTCAATAAATGAATAGCTAGTGAGGATGTTTGCTAGGGACTAGCACCATACAGTGAAAACGACACTAATAAGAGCTTTGTATCAGATTCTGACTTTTATGTGATTGTGAAAGTAATTTACTTAATTTAAGAACGTAGGGACATTGAGTACAATCATGTTTATGCATTAATAAGACTTTTGCCAAGATCCCGAATGTATTCATGTTGTAGTGAGCATTGTCAATGAAAAGATGAAAAAGTACGAGTAGAATTGGTCTAGTAGGAATGAGAAAGGTTTCGGGGATGAAACCTTCTTTAAGAAGGGTAGACTTGTAACGCCCCAAAATCCAATGTTTTAACAAACATGACATTTACTAGATACATGGTGTGAAATGACATAGGTTGATTAACCTAGTTAACATGAATGCTTAAATGAAAAGAATGAGGGAAAGTATAAGTGCCAAATATAGCATCTTTGGAAAATTTGTGAAGGTGGCCAACAAAAGGAAAATTAGTAGCCAAAATTCAGCATTTTGATAATGTGTGAAGTGTGTGTTTCGACACACACTAGAAGAACAAAAAGGGAGATTCAAATTGATGCAATTAGCCCAAATTGAAGAAGGATTTCAGCCTAACTTAATGCATGAACTCGTTTTCTTTGTGATCTAGCCCTAACAAACATATGGTAAGTTGTAATCTTTGATTTGGTGATTTTGTATGAAGTGGGTTTTTGATCAGTCCATGAATTAGCATGAGATTTAGCATGAATATAAGTTAGAATCACCATGTGGGACATGAGCAATGCATGATTATGAGTAATTTAATGTTTAAAGGTAAAACCTACTTGGGTTAGTGAAAATGGTGATATGGGTGTATCACCCATGTCCAATCCTTGTTCAAAAATTGATGTAGTATGTTGCATGTGATTAATTATTGTTAGTTAGGTTGAGTATGATATGGAAATTTCTTGATGTTTACTTGTGTTGGGGGAATGAAAGTGGTAAGTATGAAGAAATGCATGAATGGGTTATACATTGTGCTTAGATAGTGGTACGCACACAAGGTGTTTGATGAAATGCCTAAATGACAATAATATGTGAAAATGTATTTAAGTAATAGAGGAGTGTGTAGAGAATGAAGGAATAACGTATATGATAGCAAAATATCATGTAGAACATGTTCTTGATGAAATCCATGTATGAATGTAGTAATGTGTGATTTGGGTAGAAGTATGTTTTAGGAGTTGTGCTATATGCTCGAGTGATGTAATGCACAATTGTGGATTGTTTGATCATATTAATTGCGATTTAATAAGTAGATTTGAAGCGTATGAGAATCCTAGAAAAGAGTAAATTCAAATGATATTGGTGTTAGTTATGAAGTAATGAAAATGCTAGTGTGGATGAAAAGGATTATGTATGAGTATGTGTATATAACTAGGTGACCATGTAGGTGTGTATGTCATATAATATGAGCACGGAATGCGTATGATGTTAATACTATTGTCCACCATTTTAAGATGGATTCATGTTCTTAATTTGGAAATATATAAGTATGGCAGTTGACTTTTGAAAGTCAACAATGTATGAATATCATGAATTGGCCTTTGGACATGGTTGTTAGATTAGATAGTTAATGTGCTATGTACTAGATGACTGATATGTCGTGTATGATGATAATTGAGTCGTGTGGATTTGAAAAGAGGTGACTATTAGTATATGTCTTATTTATGCGGCATTTGACTAATAAAAGTCAATTAACGTGTGAATGGAAAAGAAATGAGTATTTGCATGTATGCTCACATAAGCTAACAATGTTATGAACGTAATGATATGTAAGGATAGAAATCTTGTCAATGGACTCAAGCATGGATGGCTAACGGGTCAAAAGGAGGCAAGGAAACGAATGCGAATACGGACGCTTAAGGTAAGTTATTTCCGAGCTCACTTCTTATTATTTAAATGAAGTTATGTATGCTTGTTTATTGGGAATCACAAAAGGATGGGTATGTAACGGTAGTATTAAGGTAAGCACGAAGGAAATTAATTGTATGTAGTTGATTATGTTTGAAAGCACATGGAATGAGCAAACAGATCACAAATATGAAAGTAACGAATCAATTGTGGAATTTGATGTTTGGGTAGGAGGATAATTGTTAGAATGATTTGGGGGTTTGGGAATAGGTTAATTTTACGGTTTAGGAAATTTGGGACGCATGTGTGACTGGATAGTTTCTGCAAATTGCCTTTAGTGTTGGGCATAGCTTAAGTCTGGAACTTAGCCTACGCTGGATAGTTTCTGAAATTTGCCTTCAGTGTTGGGCGTAGCTTAAGTCTGGGACTTAGCCTACGCTGGAGAGTTTTTGCAATTTGCCTTCAGTGTTGGGCGTATCTTAAGTCTGGGGCTTAAGCTACGCTGGCAGCTTTATGTTGGGATAAGTATGTAAGTATGTATGTACGAATCTAGTTTTAAGTTGGAAGATTGAACCCACAGGTAAGTATGAATAGAAACAAGCTCGTACGTAGGGTTATATGTACGGATTTCGTATAAATGAATGTTTATGGCTATGACTTGTATCTATGAATACGTGAGCATGAAGATGTATGTAAGAGTTAGGATAGAAAGATACGCATGCACAGGTTAAATCTATATCTATACAAATGAATAGGAAATGTTTGCATGTATACGAGATTTTGATACATACAAGTATTAACGATGTTAACCGGGTTTCTTTGAGAATGTATTGAATGTGCAGGTAGGATATTTATGGCTTCTTCGTAGGTTCGACGTCGGGATGCAATACAGGATTTGGAAGAATAAACGAATGAATTAATACACGTTGGAAGAATGCGATACATCGTTTAAATATATATATGCTTTAAATTATGTATGATGTCACGAATTACTAATGATGTGGGTGTATATGGTGTCTGCAGGTTACGTGGATTATCATTATCATTGTGAGGTGTAAGCGGTTGAGGATTGAGCTCAAATGTGGATTGTACGGGAGTGAGGTTACGTAGTTTCTAAACGTAGGTTATGTTTTATGTTTAATTTAAGAATGAAGGACGCAATACATGAAAAAAAAGATTATTCCAATGGTTTCAAGTATCTTAAAACATTTGTAAAGAAAGCAATTTTGAAGTATGTATTTTCGCTGCGACTTTTGGTTAAAACATATTAGGGTCTTACATCCTGACCCTTGTTTCGAGCGATGATGAATGCACAAAAGGAGACCAGTCAGTAAATAATAATCAGACTTCGACGATAACAGAAATATATTAAATATATATATATATATTTACGCTCGTTACGGACGAAATCGACTAAATAATAAAAATATAATATATTTTGGAGTCGTTACAGATTCGACGCACGTTATGGACGTACGCTCGTTACGGACGACAACGAGTAAATAATAAAAAATAATATATTTTGGACTCGTTACGGATTCGAAGTGGACTAAAAATAAAACTATAATATAATTTTGACTCTTTACGAATTCGATGAACGTTATGGACGACATCGACAAAAAATTAAAAATATAATATAATTTTAAATCATTACGGATTCGACGCGCGTTACGGACGTACGCTCGTTACGGACGTACGCTCGTAATTTTTGACTCGTTACGATTCGACGCACGTTACGTACATACACTCGTTACGAACGAACGACATCGACTAAAAGATAAATATATAATATACTTTTAAATCGTTAGAGATTCCATGCGTGTTACGGACGTACGCTCGTACGAACGTCATTGACTAAAAATGAAAATATAATATATTTTTAAATGGTTACGGAATCGACGCGCGTTACGGACTTACGCTCGTTACGGACGATATCGATTAAAATATAAAAGTATAATATAATTTTTGAATCGTTACGGATTCGACGCACGTTATGGACGTACGCTCGTTAAATAAACATTCAATAATAACTAACGTACCTGTGAAGCGGGTCAACAATAGTCGACGCCCTCCCCTTTGAGCTCACGTGGTTCCAAGTCTCCTTATCCGCAATCACACCCCCGTATTCGTAATCAGGATACGATTGTTGTGTCGGGTAATATGGTTCATCAACAAGGGCATTCTTAGCACCGTATCCTACGTATCCATCCGGATTACCTTGTTGCACGTATGGAGATTCATACTCGTATCCGTAATCCGGATACACTTGATGCGCCGGATAATATGGTTCATCAACAGGTGGAGCCGGAGCCTCGTTCAAGTCTGGCAACTGTATGTATTGATCAATAGGGACGCCAGACACAACCTCCTCCTCCTCATTAGCCTCATTTACTCCCCATGAGTCGTTAGAATAATGATTAAAGAAATAATTCACTTCCCAAAATGATTACATTTTAGCTCCAACGGTGAAGTAAATAACTGAGGAAGTGAAGAATGCGATATATTTTTTTGAATTCGTAGGCAGAGATGGATGTCTAAATACAATCTTGAATTCACAATTATCAGCCTCGTATAGCTCTATACTCGGCGTATAACTTTATTCACGTGCGTAGAAAACATCGTGTCAATGTTAAATCTGTTATACGTTGTGTATAGATCTATACGCACCGTATGTCAGACAGATTTGACATGGTACGAGGTTGACTTTCTGGTCGTGTACCTACCCTGCGTATAGGGTTATCCTTATACGTTGTGTATAGACCTATATGCAACGTAGGTACAGGTAGGGTTTGGTGTGCAAATAGGCATATTGGTGTGCCAATATGCACACCCTTTTGTAACTAGTTTTATGTTAATTTGAAAGCCATTTTGTAATTGATTCACCAATTCCTCTCTATAGAGAGATTCTATAAGGTTCTGTTATGTCCATATATGATTGTATCGGATATAGTTTATTGTTGCATTATCAATATGACATTCCATTAAGGAGACACGCTATCTTGTTGTATTGGCCTACGTGATTGATCGACTTTCATCTATATGGTTAATGTACAAGGTGTATAGATTCCGTCTATGTAATTTGTCAACCATACAAGTGAACTTGCAAGTTTGTGTTTGATTGATTAAATCTTAATCTGGAGATGATTGTGTGTCTTTGGGTTTTTATGTTTAATTTTTGTATATCTTAATGAGTTGACACTAACCCGCGCGTTGCGGCGGGATGTTGATTATGATTTCTTATTTGCTAACATGAAACCAAATTTAGTGATCGCAAAACTAAATTAACCATTTTGAGTGGTGCAATATCATATACAAATCCATAACATTATGTAGGGCAAAAAATTGATTGTTGTTAGAGAACAACATTAAAGAAAAAGAAAAAGAAAATATTGTTTCAAAGAAGATACAAACAGTATGAGTGATGAACCATAAACGTACTTATATATTAACATGATTGAATCTGTATTTGAATTATTCGGACTCTACAAACAAAAATCCACATAAAATTGTAATTGTTGTTTATACTTTACAAACAGGGAGCCGAGTAGTGAAAAAAGAATTCAAGTAATCGACTCTCGGAAGCACACTGTTAATAACAATTTCATCAAACAAAAATTCACATGCAATTTGTGGTTTTAATAACATATAAACAGAGAATCAAAAGCATACTTATAGATATATGCAATTGTATTCTTAAGATTCTACAAACAAAAAGGCCACACACAAATTGTAAACATTGTTTATATCTATGGATGTAGTTTTTAAAAAACTTAGTTTTGCTATCAGAAGGGGGTAGGGACGCAGCTTGTTACCTTGCCTGTTTACCTTCTATCTCATGTAATTATTAAGGAATGTTTAATACAATTGCTGTTCAAAGTTTCAACCTTTGAAAAAACATACCAATTGTAAACATATGTTCTTTATACCGTATAAACAGAGAATAAATAAACTTTGGTTGTTATACATTTGATCGGTATTATGTTTCAATGATTTTCTATATGATCTGACGTAGAACATGAATTAAATAAAACGATGTTGTCCGTTTCAACTTAACTGAACAATTATCAATCGTGTTCATATTGATTAAAGTTATAAAGAATTGAAGAATAATGGGTACTTGGCGGTGAACAAAGTGAACGGTTACGGGCGGTGAATGTGGAGATGTTGGGGGTGAATGTTAATATACGGAGATGTGGGGGATTCCAATATTAATTAAAAATTTTGGGAAGCCGTTGGTTTTTTATATTTATTTATAAGTAAATAATAATAATTTGAGGTGTATAAAGAATTCGGCATTAAGTTTTAAACGTCACTTTTCCTTTTTTAAACGGTGCGTTAGGGGTATAACCATAATTATGCAAAGGGTGTAACTCAAGGTATGTGTTAATCAAAAAGAGCATGTATGTTAAATAAAGGGGTATGTGTTAATTAAAGGGGGTGTGTAGTATTATATAATGTAAACAAAGGGGTATGTGTTAATTAAAGGGGGTGAGTGTTAAACAAAGGGGTATGTGTTAATTAAAGTGGTGTGTGTGTTTAAACAAAGGGGTGCATGTTGCTTTTTGTATAAGAGATATAATTTAGTTGCAATTTTGGTTAATGTTAGTTTAGTTAAAAATAATCAACATCTTTGGTTTGATTTTCATAACCATATAACCTGTATAATACAAACCACATGCTACTCGTGAGTACGATAACCAAGCTATCTTGGCTAATGAGGCTTATGCAAGACTTCACGACCGTCATCAATTCTCACGACCTATATATGAAGTCATTCTATTGTTCTTGGAGTAGAGAGTTTTTAGTCGATGGTTTGTTAAGTTTCATCACCTCCATAAATCACATTCCAATCGTCTAGTTTCTCTTTTTCATAAAATACAAATGTTTTTGAACTCATGATACATTCTACTGTGAGAACATGATTGAAACCATAAACTTCTTTGTCATCTTTGTTTATAAGGCTCTTAACTTCGTCCTCCTTGAGAGTTCATTTTTTAGGAACGTTTGGGTAGAAGGTTCCTTTGGTAGGACCCCCTTGTTGAACCTTTTGTATTCCCTATTGTCCTCTATGGTGTGTTGCTATGATAGACAAGATGGCTATATATGTTTTCCTGCTCTAACCAATCTTATAAGGCTTCAGGTATGGCTTTGTTGGAAGCTTTAATCCACTGACGAGTACCTTTGATACTAGGTTCTCACAACTAATGTTGTCAATGATTAGATAACATACCTTATTCTTGGTGAAACATTTAGGCTGGAAGAGCTCGCAAAACAGTCTCGAATTTTTCTACTACTTAAACTCGATCGATAACTAGTAGCTTTGTTTTTTACTTCTTTGTAGAAAAAAAGTAAAGGAAATCTAAATAACAAATATAATCGATCGTAGTATAATATTCAACTTCAGTACTCAAAATAAAATGAGTATTTGGTTTTTCGGTTAACGAACATCACATAATTCAAGCTTCAAAAATTCAATCAGGAAATCAAACCCAAAAACAGACATTCATGCACTAACAGTCTAGCAAAATCAGGTGTTAGACAGTTTTGGAAATGATGGAAACATATAGTGCTTGCAATTGATTTAGCATCATCGCATACTCATCCACACCTGCAAGCTCATGGATGTTGACAAACTGACTTGCTTTCTCAATCTTATTTTCGATTTTCTGCAGGTCGTTCTTATGGATCTTTTTCTTCGAATATTTGTCTATGGTCCTGAGTTTTGTTTTCACGTCATAAATATATTCCTCCAGCGCATTGCGAGCACACACCTTCTTCTTATACTCTAGATCCAAAAGCCTGTACTTTTTCGCATCTTTCAGCATCTTATCATTCTCTTCATTTGAAAGCCTTCCCTTGTTTGTAACTATCATCTTCTTTTTTAGGCCAGTAGTTACTTCCTCACCTGAGCAACTCAAAATACCATTATCATTAATCTCAAAAACCACGTTTACTTTTGATTCACCCCTTTGTGCAAGTGGAACTCCAACTTTAAAACTCCCCAACAAGTTGTTGTCTTTCCCCCTAATTCTTTCACCCTGATATACTGCAAAATTTATAGATCTTTGGTTGTCTTCTGCAGTACGATAAATGCGTGACATTTTTGTTGGTATCGTTGAGTTTCTTGGAATCAAAACAGACATAATGCCATCAAAAGGCTCCACACCAAGTGACAAAGGTGTGACATCCAAAAATACCAAATCCTTAACCTTTTGAGTCGTGTCACCACGTATCTTTGCAGCAAGAATTGATGCACCATATGCAACTGCCTCATCAGCATGGATTCTCTTAGAAAGCTCCTTCCCATTAAAGAATTCTTGCAACAGATCTTGTACCTTTGGTATTCTAGTCGAGCCACCTACTAGAACAACTTCATTTACATTTTCTTTATACATCTTTGCATCCCTCAAACAGGTCTCCACTGTTTCTATGCACTTATCAAACAAGTCTGCATTAAGATTTTCAAACATCGCACGAGTAATTCTTGCAGAAAAATCAATACCCATGTGCAAGCCATCAATATCAATGGTAGTTTCAATAGTTGAAGAAAGTTCGTGTTTTGCTTTTTCAGACGCAACCCTCAACCTCCCTACTGCTTTATGATTGTCTCTGATGTCAGTACCCTTATGCTTTCGGTTAAACTCATTAATGAAATAATTCACCATTTCGTTATCAAAGTCTTGACCACCCAAATGAGTGTCCCCGGCTACAGCCTTCACCTCTATCTTCCACCCCCATCAATGGTGACAATGGAGACATCAAAAGTACCACCACCCAATCAAAAATAAGCACATTTGTTTCACAGGTTATATTATTTGTCATATCTAGTCCATACGCGATTGCAGCCGCAGTAGGCTCGTTAATTATTTGTAAAATATTAAGTCCAGCAACGTATCCGGCATCCTTTGTTGCTTGGCGTTGTGAATTACTAAAATAAGCGGGCACAGTGATAACAGCATCTTGTACAGTTTTACCAAGGAATGCCCCAGCAACCTCTTTCATTTTTGCAAGTACCATAGCTGAAATTTCTTCTGGTGAAAACATTTTCTGCTCACCCTTGTATTTAACTACAATCTTGGGAATGTCACTATCCCCTTGTATGACCTTGAAAGGCCAAAACTTCATGTCATTCTGCACTGTTTCATTACTAAATCTCCTTCCAATCAACCGTTTAGCATCTAAAAATCAAGAAGATTGAGTTGTAATATGATAAAGTAATGGCAATTTATAAAATTTATTAAAACAGTGTTGAAGAAAATATAAACTAAATGAAGGGGTCATGTTTAAATTGGCCAAGAGTTCTAAAAAGTATGAAATAAAGCCTTTGGTCAACACTATTGCCAACATATCACTTTTTTGTTTTGCAAAATTAGATAGGGTATTAAGTACTTTCAGATACCTATAAACAAGTTTCTTTAAAATAGGAACAACTACAATCTATTGAATGAACAGGGATGTGGAAGCTGGTGAGGCTGCCGAAGGATAAAATCGTAGTTGGGTAAACATATTTTCAACAAAAGGGTATATATTTTCAGGGTACTTTTGCTCCTGTGGCTTGCCTTGAACATACCAGCTTACTCATAGTAACTGCTGCACATCTTGGCTGGTTGGTACAACAATTAGCTGTAAACTCAGCATTTCCCAGTGAGGTTCAGGAAGATGAAATATATGTTTGGCAACCTGAAGGGTTTAAAGTAGTGGGAGAAGAATATAAAGTGTATCTTCACAAGAAGGCATTATAAGGTCTCAAACAGGTGCCTAAAGCATGGTAAACAAGAATTGATGGTCTCAAAGTTTTAACTCTTATAAAATAATTTAAAAGGGAAATGATGCAAGATTTTGAAACGACTGATATGGGTCTACTTATGAATTTCTTAGGTTGGAAGTTCAGCAAACAGATCATGTGGCTTTTTGTATCTCAAAGTAAATATGCAAAGTCTGTGGAAAGGTTTGGAATAAAGGGGTGCAAAACAGAAGGTATACCAATGACTACCAATTGGAAGTGGGAAAGGATAAAGCGAATGAAGTAACCTGTAGGGGCCTGTTTGGCGGGTAAGATTTGGCTTACGCTATAGCAAGTCCGAAGAAGTAAAGCTGGCATGGTTGGTTTCACTGATAGTATTTGGGCCGGGTGTGTTTTGTTGGCTCAATTGGGCGATAATAAACAGAATAGAGATAGTTTATTAGTCAATATATATAGTTAGTATAGATAGGCCGGCCCTAATGTATAGAGTGTCAGCTGGCCCTAATCAGTATTATATCTGTCTATATATATTCCTATTGTAATCTCTTATGATACACAATCAATAATACAATCATTATACAATATACCAAGTTTATCTTGGTATCAGAGCCTCTCTTTTTTCTCCTAAAACCCTAGCCGCCACCTCGATCTCTCATCTTCATCGGGGCTACAATTTCCTATGGCTTTGCTTGCACTTTTCTCCTCAGTCGACAAAACCACCCACAATTCTCACAAGTTTGGTTTTAAACTATCACCCACAAATTATGGATATTGGAAGGCAATGATACAACCCTTCCTGGTCACCAACAACCTCTTTGGCTATGTTGATGGAACCATCTCATGTCCTTCAGCCACCATCACAGCCGCTGCTGTCTCTGGCAAGGAGTCTGCCTCGGATTCACAACCGAATCCAAACTATCAGATCTGGATATCTAATGATGCCCATGTACGAATGCTTCTTGTTTCTACCATCTCTGAAGCATCGTTTCAACATGTTGCAAGCAGTACTACCTCTCGAGATTTATGGCTCGCCCTAGAGAAAGCCTACGCCCCTCACACAGCATCCAGGGAGTATACCTTACGCGCACATCTGTTGAAGATAGCCATGAAACCTGATGAAACAGCTGCTGATTATCTTACCCGCGCTCAAGAGTTTGCTGATGCCCTGGCTAATATTGGCGAGCCTGTTAAAGAAAAGGACCTGGTGATGCTGGTTGTTTCGGGTCTGAGAGAAGAATACACAGGTTTGAAATCTAACATCCTTACCCGACAGTTTCCTATAGCCTTTTCTGAACTTAGCGGGCTGCTGTCCGATCATGGTTACATGATCAAAAAATCCTCACCGGACGTACCTCCTGTCCAAGCCTTTGCCACCGCAGCAACTGCCACAAACAGCCCCTTAACTCCAACAAATCACATAGCATCTAACATCCAAGCCATTCAACAAATGTTGGGACAACTCGGCCTTCAAGTGCAACCGGTTTCTCAGCCTTCTTCACATGCTTTTTACACAAATGGGTTAGGACAGTCCCGTGGCCGTGGAAACAGGCGTGGCCGTGGGTCTTACAGCCGAAACAATCAAAATGGGGTAAGTCGTCAGCATTTTCCTTGGGTTTCTAATCAAAACACGGTTTTTGGTACTTGTAACAGATGTGGCATTGGCCACATACCATCTTCATGTCCAAACAGGGACCCCTCCACTCGTGGCCGTTCTCCATCTGCTAATTACAGTGATCATCGATCCCAATGGTCTGAAAATCGGTCCCAATGGTCTGATAATAGGTGGCCTGACAACCGACCTCAAGATTTTTTCTCTGGCTTACCTGACACAGGTGCTACTGACCACACAATACCTGATCAGGCAGGCATGGATTACTCTGAACCATACCGCGGCAGTGATGGTCTCCATGTTGGCAATGGTAAGTCTTTACCTATTATTCACATTGGTTCCACTCGCGTTTACTCTCTAAACCGATCCTTTATCCTTAAAAACATCCTACATGTTCCTGAAATCAAACAAAATCTTATTTCTGTTCAAAAGTTTTGTCATGATAATTATGTTTATTTTGAATTTCATGTCACTTATTTTTCTGTGAAGGACAAGTCTACACACATTATCCTTCTCACGGGTCCAAGCATTGATGTCCTTTACTCCTTTCGTCTACCTCGGATTCATTCAACTCCAAAAACAACTTTTTCCACAGTTCGAGCTTCCTCACAGATCTGGCATCAACGTCTCGGCCATCCACATCCGCAGCTTTTAAATTTTATGTTTTCTCATTATTGTTTACCAGTTTCTTCAAACCATTCGAGTCTAGATTGTGATACTTGTTATGTTGGAAAATCTAATAAACTTCATTTACCATTGTCAAACTTTAAGAGTTCGCATATTTTGGATTTGGTATTTTGTGATGTTTGGGGGCCCGCTCCTACTACTTCTTGTGACGGTCATAACTATTTTCTCCTTTGTGTTGATCACTACTCACGCTTTATGTGGCTGTTTCCACTTAAACATAAATCTGATGTTTGTCAAGTCTTTAAACAATTCATAACCATGGCCGAACAACAGTTTAAAACAAAATTAAAATCGATTCAAACTGATTGGGGAGGCGAATTTCGCCCACTTTCACCATTTTTTTCATCTCTCGGCATCATTCACCGTCTCTCTTGCCCCCATACAAGTGAACAAAATGGGTATGTTGAACGACGTCACCGACATGTCGTCGAAACTGGTCTTACTCTCCTTTCACAATCCAATGTCCCACAATGGTATTGGCATTTTGCATTTGACACAGCTGTCTATCTCATCAACCGTATGCCTTCCCGAACGAACTCTAATAATTCTCCTTTTGAACAACTTTTCCATCACCACCCAGATTTTTCCTTTCTTCGGGTATTCGGAAGTCAACGTTATCCTCACCTTTGTGCTTACAACAAACACAAAATGGATTTTAGATCCATGCCATGTGTCTTTCTAGGGTACAGTACCTCTCATCATGGTTATCGGTGTCTTGATACCGAATCCGGTCGTGTTTACATTGCTCGCCATGTTCGATTTCAGGAACATATTTTTCCCTTCAAACAACCACCACCCCCACCATCACCACCACCACGAACCCGACCATCTAACCTTCGGCCCAATCCCAAACAGCCTAACCGCTACAATCCCTCTTCTTTCCACACAACGACCATTTCTGAACCATCCTCCTTTGCTATTGCCAACACAGATCCTCATTGGGGTCAGGCCATGGCCGAAGAATATTCTGACTTAATGAAAAATGGTACCTGGTCATTAGTACCTCGTCGTCATAATAGCAACATTGTTGACTGTAAGTGGGTTTACAAACTTAAAAAAGACCAACACGGGAATATTACGCGTTATAAAGCGCGCCTTTTTGCAAAAGGTTTTCGTCAACAACCAGGTGTGGATTGTCATGACACCTTTAGTCCCGTGATCAAACCCACTACAATTCGGGTTGTTTTATCTTTGGCTATCACAAAAGGGTGGTCCCTAAGACAACTTGACGTTCAAAATGCGTTTCTTCATGGTGATCTCAAAGAAACGGTCTTCTTACAACAACCACCGGGCTTTGTGGACCAAAACATCCGGACTATGTGTGTCGGTTACACAAATCTTTATATGGGCTTAAACAAGCCCCACGGGCATGGTTTCACAGATTGTCCATGGCATTAATCAGTCTGGGCTTTCGGGGTTCCAAAACCGATCCCTCCTTGTTCATTTATTCAGTCCATGGCACCCTACTAGATATGCTTATTTATGTTGATGATATCATCCTCACAGGGAATAGTCCGAAGTCGATTGATCATGTTGTTCGCAGCCTTAGCACCACCTTTGCTATACAGGATATGGGTCCACTTTCTTATTTTTTGGGTATTGAAATTCTTCGCAACGGATCAGACATCATTCTCTTTCAAAAGAAGTACATTCTGGACGTTATTGCTCGTGCAAGGCTGTCACAGTCTAAGCCAGTCTCTTCTCCATTGCCGACGACCGCCAAACTCTCTCTGTGTGATAGCTCCTTATATGATAACCCGGTTCGATACATACAGATTGTAGGTGCCTTGCAATATGTTACATTGTCTCGACCGGACATCATGTATGCTATTAACAAGGTCTGCCAATTCATGCATTCTCCTACCATAAATCATTGGTCGGCGGTCAAACGAATTTTGCGGTATCTACAAGGCACGTCGGAACACGGGTTGTGGATCAAAAAGTCATCGGATTCTCTGCTACAAGCCTATACAGATGCATGTTCTCCCTTAACTGCATTTTCAAATGCAGATGGGGCTGGGTGTCCGGATAACCGTCGATCCACTAGGGGATTTGCAATATATCTCGGTTCCAACCTGGTGTCCTGGTCAGCCCGGAAACAACAAACCATATCTCGGTCATCCACTGAAGCCGAGTACAAGGCACTAGCTGATACTGTAGCAGAACTCACATGGATTGAAACACTACTACGAGAATTATGCATTCACACCCCTTTAGTTCCTACGTTATGGTGTGACAATCTAGGCGCCACATATATGTCCACAAATTCTATGTTTCACGCAAGAACAAAGCATGTGGAGGTCGATTTCCACTTTGTAAGAGAGAAGGTCACGCAAGGAAAGCTACGGGTTCAGTTTATAAAGACAGATGATCAGATAGCCGATGTCTTTACAAAGCCTCTATCCTCAGAAAGATTTACCTGGCTTCGTACCAAGCTACAGGTCGCTTCCCGGCCATAGCTTGAGGGGGAATATTAGTCAATATATATAGTTAGTATAGATAGGCCGGCCCTAATGTATAGAGTGTCAACCGGCCCTAATCAGTATTATATCTGTCTATATATATCCCTATTGTAATCTCTTATGATACACAATCAATAATACAATCATTATACAATATACCAAGTTTATCTTAGTTCAATGGACATGTAAATGCCAAAACAAGTTATTTTATTCATTAGATAGTTCAACCTACATATCCAAAGCAATACAACCACAAAAACTGACAAGCATAACAAACTACAATTCAGCTTTATAAGGAGACTCCAACAACCTTTAATGATAATACTGCTGGGCTAGTAAACCAACACCCATGAGTTGTATCCATGACCCAACTTCAAGATTTGAATTTTTCTAGCTAAAATGTTGATCACAGGAAGAGCAACTCAAAGAAGCAAAAGTATTGTAATCTTATCAATCACAGAAGTCGAATATATCAACATCTATGGATGCTCCTTGTAAGCAATATGGTTGAGGAGGTTATTATATGATCTAGAATTGAAGCAACACAAAGCTACATCTATTTACTGTGACAGCAAATCTGCTATCAGTGTATCCAAGAATCTAATACTCCACAGACGATGAAAACACATTGAATTGGACCATCACTTTATCAGGGAGGTGGTTGCACAAGAAGAGGTGACACTGGAGTATTGCCGCACTAAAGAACAAATGGCAGAGGTTGTACTTAGGTTCTATCCTTAGAAAAAAAATTGTGTACTTTAGACATTGGCTAGGAGTTCAAGATTTGGAATAAGTGGATGAATGGATCAGAAGTTATAATACAATAATAATATAACAAGGAAATTTAAAAACACCTAAAAGCGCCTTGTGATCTGTCGCCACGACAAAAAAAAAGACTCATCCTTTAGAAAACACCCAAACCCACATAATAAGAAAACATAAAAATACCTAAAACCATTGCCATATCATCACCACCTTTAAATTATTTTACCACTCATTCACACTAATTATGCTCTCTCTGTATATTATATTATATATATATATATTTAAAGTATAGAGCCCACATTTTTGTTTAAAAATTAAAAACATCCTCAAATAACAACTCCTAAAAACAATAACTACAATAATAAAACTGATGACATTCCCAGAAACATCCCCTTAAAACCGGTTGGATGCTCATCTATTCTGTTTATTCTCATGTATTCCCAGAACTCGTTTGCATCTAATAGCATACACCTTCAGGCTCTACTATCTATCTTATATCTGAGCATTCCTATTAAAATACGTACCAACAAAAAAGATTATTTTTGTATATACAAAGTACATACCGAAGATGGTGCATGCACGGTTCATAGCCACCTGGTTCTTGGCACCTTCACCGATTAGACGTTCAACATCTGTGAAAGCAACACATGATGGCGTAGTCCTGTTACCGAGATCATTGGGTATGATCTGAACTTGACCATGTTGCCAAAATCCCACACAAGAATACGTTGTTCCAAGGTCAATACCAATTCCTGGTGCAACTCCTTTTGCACTACTTTTGACCTCAAGTTCTCCTTTTCGATCCATACTCAATTCTGAATGTGTTAGTAAAGATTTGATATTAGAGTTTTAGGCTATTAGATATTGTGTCAGGACGTGGAATTAGGGATTTGAAGTCCCGTGATCTCCGGTTATTTGTTGGAGATGATAAGTTCATTTTTGTACACGATCAGCCTTTTTTTACGTGATTTCTCTTTCCCTCTTTATTCCATTCATTCTTTGTATTTGATATACTCAGTTCTTTTTTATTATTAACTAGTAATAAGACCCGCGCGCATTGCGGCGCGGGTACATCGTAAACGTCAAACGGATTAGTACGGATTAGTCCAAGCGTTATGTGATGCGTTAATCATATGAAAACGTGCGATTTGTATGTATCCTATTGAACTCAATGTAACCTATATAAGCATTACGTTTGGATCAAAACGTAAGTAAGTAAAATTTATACCGTACAATCATAACGTATTATTTGCCACCCGATTAACTTGAATTTATATCTTAAGGTTAAAACGTAGTATATGCGACCCGATTCATATGTAGGAAACATAAAAAATAAGGAAAAATTACATGTTTTGTCCTTGATCTTAATACCATTTTACAGACGGTGTCCTTTTCAACGAATTTTGACAACTTTACCCCTTTAAAAGGAATTTTGTTGCACGTTACGTCCTTTGACCCTAACCCAGTTAGATTTTGTTTTTAAATCTGGTTACACAAGGGTATTTTAGTCTTTTTACCCCTTTATTTAATATTATTTAAAAAATTAAATAAAATACATTTTTAAAATTTATTATTATTATTATTATTATTGTTATTATTATTATTATTATTATTATTACAACTCTCTCTCTCTCTCTATACCCTTCCTCTCTTTACCACTCTCTCTCACACACACTGATCTCATCACCACCTCCACCTCTCAACACCATCATCACCATTAACCCACCTGCCACCGCCACCACCAACACCCCATCTGCCATCAACACACCTACGACCACCACCAACAACACCCAACCGCCCAACCCACCTCACTCTCAAACCACAATCAGAACCTCTAACCGATCAATACAACTTTAAAATACAGTCACAATCACTGCCGCCAAGCTCTTTTCCGGTCAATACAACTTCTGGTTAGGCTCGTTCTCCGTCTCAATCACTGCCGTCACAATCGGGAATCACTGCAATGCGTGCAAGGCATCATTCTCCTGATTAGAATCGGTTTATTTGTGCTTTCTTCTCTTACCCAAAAGATGTTTTCATCATCACCACAGAAGGAACTTGTTGATCTTTCATCGCATCGCATCATTGAGAGATTAAAGGTTTAACCCTTGTCAAAATACATGGATCTTTTAAAACAATCTTCAATAATCTCAAATACAACAACTAAATCTGAAATAAGAACAATCTGTACAACTCTCACACTCTAGGTATCAGTGCCCTGAAATTGTTCTTAGATGGAGGAATGCTGGTCTAGAAAACCTCCTTGAAGTTTCCAAAAATGCCCCTGTTGTATGGATTTTCGGATCTGTCGTATGGATTTATACATATATATGTGTATTTACAAAAATTGTCCTTTATATGTATAAAGACTAAACTACCCTCAAGTGACTTGCACGTGACCAGATTTAACAAGAAAAAATAATTAGGTTAGGGCCAAAGGACGTAACATGCAACAAAATTCCTTGTAAAGGGCAAAAGCTATGAAGATTCGTAGAAAAGGACACCACTTGTAAAATAGTGTTAAGATAAAGGACAAAACGTATAATTTTTCCAAAAAATAAAGCACCAAAGCATACACCAAGGACCTTTTTTTATACGCATGGTATGACCTAATAGTAATTTAAGCTAAAAAAATATAAGAAAAAATAAAACAAACAAACGAAGAAACAAACATAAAAAGAACTTGAAAGCAAAATCGAAGCTAACATTTAAATCTGGTGGTGGTTTGTGGAAAAAAATTAGATTATATATACTCTCGAGGGAAATGACATTTTACAAGTTTATCAAAAGTTAAGGGCTTGAAATTTGTATTTCCTAAACTTAAGGGCTAAGAGGGGATAAAAATGAGATTATACAAAGTTGAGGGTAAAAAGAAAAATATCACGGACATTCCTAAAAAATATTATATGATCCAAATTGCCCATGCGTTGCGGCGGGACAACGTGTAGCGGCACGTTTGTGAACTTCGTTACACTTGTTACAACATTTTCGTGTTTAAGTACATACAAGAAAACATATTAAAACCATGTTATTGCTCACACGTTACGATTTTATACATTTAAAAGGTATTTTATACGAAGGACACTAATTATCCCTCACGTTCTGGTCGGGTCTTACAACGATATTAACGTGTTAAAGGGCACATTCTCAAACTTCAATAGCAACATTGAAACATTATCGCAAATCCAGTTACGGTTGTGAAACTGATGTTGCTAGGCAATTAAAGAGAAGCGTATGAAGTCGAGTAAGTCTTGTTATTGAAATCAAAATTTAGGATTAAAAAAAATTTGAAAGTCACAAAAAAATTGAAAGTCAAAAAGAAATTGAGTTGTAAAATGATTGTTATGAAACACAAATTCTACCGTTTTTTATACGCATGGTATGACTTAAATGTAATTTAAACTAAAAATATAAGAAAAAAAAAAGAAACAAAACAAAAAAAGAACTTGAAAGCCAAATCGAACCTTGACCATTGCCATTCTCAACCAACGCACACAACCAATTGCCTACCTTTTGAGTTTGCTGTAGAATGTTAACATTTAAATATGTTGATGGTCGGCGGCTTTTGCCTCCGACATTTATATTTAAGATAGTATAGAATATGGATATCTTGAATTATGTTAGTTGTAAATATTAGTAAGTATGCGGACCTAACTGTTAGCTAGAAATCCCTATGTGTAATTATAAGTGTCCCTACATGTAATTAATATTTATTTGTTGGTCCAGAGGGGTCCTTCTCATTTGTAAACACATTTTTCATATCAATACAATCAGATTTCCTTTCCATTTCATACCAGTCTCATTTACAGGTATTAGAGCTAAAGGTTATTTAGCTCACAATGTATGAACGTCCACGGTTAGCACGGGAACCTAAATTTGTTATCTATTGTCCAATTAGGCGGAAACTAATGACAAGTTAACCAAATAACAAGAATTACTCATTTAAACGTTGTTTTCATTGATTTAAAGTTCAATACATTCGAGAACCGGATCCGACAGAGCTTCTCGTCTCTGTGTCAAAATCTCTCCAAGTTACAAATGAAATCACCAAGGCACCTATTTATAGCATCACAAGTTCGCTGGTATGAGACTAAGTTCGGGCGAACTTGACTTCACACATACCATTACCAGCGAACTTAGCCAAACTCTCACATAAATACGCCTCGTTTCTAACAGATTAAGACCTATTCACTCAGACTCGATGTATAATGACGTAGGCAACAGACATATGCACCAACAGTCTCCCCCTTGGATGTTGTCGTAGTCATTGACTTTTAAAATCTTCTTAGTCTTCCAATCTTTATTTCTTGAATAAACTTTAACGTATTGATCTTTATATCCTCTTCCTTTTTCCTTGAGCTTTGTCTTGATAAAATTTTTAATCAACATGCTCTCCCTTGCTTTAAGCTTTCTAGTATCTTCACTTTTCGCTTTATCAATCTCCCTCTCAATCTTTACTACCTGTCTAAATACTTTATGACATTCAAATAAATATTTCAGATTCTAACTTTGAAATTTTGTACCATCAACATATCAAACTTTAATCTTCACTTCAATAATTTCAAAATCTTTATTGATTCAAGTTCAACTTAATGATCTTGAATATACTTTACATTTTAAGTCCTTTTTTACTTTCACATTTTTATTATTTGTGAAAATCCACTTAGTTGATCAAGTCCAAATTAATGACCTTGATTAACCAAATATGTGTACTGAGTCCAAATTAATGACTTCAGTTTGAAAAACCGTTATGAAGAATCTGATTTTAAAGTTTCAAATTAATGAACGTTTTAAACATTCGTCAGATTTTCTTACCAGACTTCGAAGATCCGTTCTCCAACATTGGCTCATTGAAACTAATGTTGAAACAAAATCTTTTTGAATTTTAGAAAGTTTATGCTAAAACATACTAAAAATCTTTTTGGTTTTATCTTAAAAAGCAAGTAAAATATGTACAAGATTTTTAACAAGTAAAGTAAACTATGTACAAACATATTTACAGACATATTTTTGTGAATTCGTGTCAAATGATCATATCAGTTGTTTGAGACATATCACTAGTACCGTTGACCTTTTTTGAAGACTTTAAGTTTTAAACTCGTTTACCTAGATTGTCGATATGTTTGTCCATTTAAATTTCAACACATTTCTCAATTGTTCCAAGAAATGTTAGGTATGAATTATCAAACTTGACTTAACTATGGTTCCCACCTCTTGAATATACTCCCGTATCAAGATTTCCTAGATTTCATCTTACAGGTGAGTATAGCGTAATTGATATCTGTATCTGGGTTGTGCGATACCTTGAGAACTCAGGTTAGTACTACCGTACAGATAAAGAGATGAAGGCTCGTCTTTAAAGGTGTGTTCCTTTTAAGTAATCTTGTTAAGCACTACAATCGATGCTTTTCAAGCTTGCATGCAGTTTAGGGTTTATAGCAAAAGCATTATAGAAGTTCTAGGCTAATTCTTCCACAAAATCAGAAGAAATTGTATAATACCCTAGATATCAACTATCTATAAAGACCTTCTATCTCAGAATCAGGCAATCTTTCAAACGAAATTTCAGAGTACTAAGTCCATGTACCCAAGATGTGTTAATCCACTAGATTAAGCAGTTATAAAATTTAGTTTATATCTCGGAAACAATCTACTGAACGTGTAAAGCCTACCGACACATCCACAGTAAGACTTGTTTATCACTTTTAAACTTTACAATTCTTTAGCATACTGTGATAGTCCACCAATGTACTATCATTTCCTTTTTTGACACCGAAATCTTTTTGTCTTTTACAATGTTTTTGTACTTTGTGAAATTTTAAATGTTTTTGTATTTTTCAAAATTTTTCATATGTTTTTGATTTTTCTAAAAATTTCTTACTCTCCCTAAAATCAAAAACATATTTTTTGGATTTTAGATTTAAAGAAATTCTTCTAAAAATGTAACAAACCAATGAGGATCACGACAACTCGTCGTCCGATCCTTTTTCATCTTCTGCATCATCACCTGTCAGCAGAACAAACCATTAAACTTTGTTAACGACAATTTTAAATGGTTTTGGATATATCAATCAGTGTTTTGTTTAACGGTATGGGTTTTTCAAATTTATAAACATTCTTTTCAACTTCTTTCTTTCAAAAATAACAAAGATTTTGACATTCTAGATAAGTTAAAAACTCATGAAGCTCCGCTATTCAGATTTTACTAAAAATTTCTTACTCCCCCTAAAATCGAAAACATATTTTTGGATTTTAGATTTAAAGAAATTCTTCTAAAAATGTAACAAACCAATGAGGATCACGCGAACTCGTAGTCTGATCCTTTTTCCATCTTCTGCATCATCGCCTGTCA
Source organism: Scalesia atractyloides (assembly GCA_947069175.1). Taxonomy (NCBI): domain Eukaryota; kingdom Viridiplantae; phylum Streptophyta; class Magnoliopsida; order Asterales; family Asteraceae; genus Scalesia; species Scalesia atractyloides. The sequence goes on from CAMTDV010000004.1 coordinate 29,332,126, forward strand.
GCAAAACAAACCATTAAACTTTGTTAACGACAATTTTAAATGGTTTTGGATATATCAATCAGTGTTCTGTTTAACGGTATGGATTTTTCAAATTTATAAACATTCTTTTCAACTTCTTTCTTTAAAAAATAACAAAGATTTTGACATTCTAGATAAGTTAAAAACTCATGAAGCTCTGCTATCCAGATTTTACTTTGACAAAGTAGATATTTGGAACTCCTGCACAACAAAGCAACTATTTGAATAAGGAAACCCAAAGCTTTTGGTTTTAGGTTTAAGATGACAAGCATCATAAACACTTTCAAATTCATCACCGTATTAAAAATCATCATCAAACATTTCGTCCAATGTCGATTCTGAAAACTTTTTATCCTTTTCTTTCTTTGTCTGTTCGATTACTGACTCATTTGTTTTGACATTTTCAGTTTTATCAGCAACAGACTTTGATTTTTCAAATGATGAAAATTTTTTCTTAGCAACACAGGATTGTAGCTTGCTTCTAGCTTTCTTGATGTAGAATCTAGAATCTTTGTTTTCATTTAATTTTGAAGTTCCACCTTTTTCAAAAGTTGAGTTTTCAAACTTTAATTCAGTTTTAAGTTTCACTTCGTTTTTAGATTCATAGTTTCTTTTTGACTCTGTGACATTTTACAATCTCTGGTTGTTTTTGCTTTTCATCTTTTGAAACATTTTTACTTCGTGGAAACACAGGCTTTAAATTCAGACACTTGCGAGCAATGTGACCAACAGTATTGCATTTAAAACAAGTCCGATTATCATGAGCATGCCCACTAGTGGGTTTTATTCCACTTGTGGACATAGCCTTGTCCCGAATCTCTTTCTCTTTCTTGAATTCATCATTCGATTGCTTACCGATCACGCTTTCTTCTTCAACCGTGCTCGTTCCGTACACAAACTTTATATTCTTACCTTTGTATTCCTGGAAGGCTGGTTTCTGCTTCTTCTTCGGTTCTTCTTCTTCAACCTCCAAACCTAAACTGCTCTCCTGTGCCCAGGAAAATCACCACCATTCCTTCGGTAGTTGTTAAACTTCTTTTTGGGTTTAGAGTAAAATTTCTTTTCATTCTTGTCAAGATCATCTAATGATACTTCTACAAGTTTAAACAGTTTATCGATTTGATTTTCTTTCACGTTCCGATCGGAAAGCTATCATCGAAATATAATCTATCCGAATCCTTAACTTTGTACATGACAATGTTAGGATCATCACTTAGATCACTTTCTGAAGATGTATCATCACTTTGGGACTGTGTATCAGAACTGTTTGAACTTGAGTTTGCGCTTTTGAAGCTGCCGTCATCAGAATCATTTCCCAACACATTCTTTCCAAAAATTTTTACCACTGCTTCATTGTCATCATTTGATTTCGTAAAATCTACGTCAATGTTCTCAGGCAATTTATTTTTCTTTTTTGACAAAACAAGTATATTAAATTCCTTTTCGATCTCATCATCGTTCTTGCAGGAATAACTTGCAAAAAGTGATGGAGAAACACTTTCTTATTCTTTACGCTTTGATTTATCAACATTTTCCTCCGACTTGATCGTAGGAAGAATGTGATCAATGACATAAGCATTTGTGGTGTAGCTCTTTAAAAGCTGTCTTACCCGTTCTATTTCTATCTTTATGTCATGAAGCTCACGCTTTGTTTCAGCAATGGTGTTAATATACATGTTAATTGTCTTTTGTTTTTCAATTACTGTGGCATTTAACATTTTTACATTTGCACTGAGTTCGAGATTAGCTTTTTCGACATTTTATATGTGCCTTTTATTCTGTCATAAGTTTCTTTCATGGTTCTGTAATCATAACGAAAGTTTTCATTGTGTACAGTCAATTCTCTTATGACTTTGACCTTTTCAAGACAAGGTTCGCAAGGACTTGCGCACTTTGTGCAAGGTTTTTCTACCTCCACAACTTTCACAACATCCTTTTCAGACACACTTACCTTAGCTTTTACCTTTTCTGCCTCTAATTTCAATGCTTCTTGCTTTTGCATTTCAAGGTAAGCTATATCTTCTTCCTCAGCTCTCTGTCTATATCCTTCCAGAATGGCATTCTCCAGAGCAGCATCAATATACGATGTATCAGATTCATCCACTAACTCTGCTATCATGGCAACACCAGTTTTCTTTCCGATGTATCTGTTCCAATCAAAACCATCTTCTTCATGTGTAACAACAAGAGCTTGTTCGGTTTTCTTTGAAGATTTATCTTCTACTTCGACTTGTGTTCTCTTTGGGTATGGCTTGTATTGAAGAGCTTTCTTGTAGTACTCATTGTTGTTGCCGAAAGGATTTTGGTTTCCACTTGCTTCTTGATTGTTGTATTCTCGTTTGAAATGTCCTTTTTGTCGACATCTGAAGCATGTGACTTTAGACTTGTCAAAACCAAGCTTGTTGCTTGAATTACCAATATCCCTTATAGTGAGTGCCACAAACTTGGAAACTCTTCTGATGATCGATGCAAGACTCCATTTGATGTCCATGCGCTCCAATTCTTCTTCGTCCACCTGATCATAATCTTCGGCGGTCATTTTCGGATTACCGATCTTTCCAGCAACAAGATTTCATATGATTCAAGAACGGTAGCAAGTAATGCTATGTGTTGTTTGGCCACCTTTTCAGGAAATACATTCTTAAAATCGACTGCTATGTTGCATTGGAAAACATTTGAATCAGAACTGGCTTGGCTTGTCTGATTTTGGAATGAAGAGCTTGAACTAGCACTTGTATATCCAGCATATGGAGAACTCTGATTTGGAGAAGAATTTGTATTTGCACTAAATGTTGTTTGAATTTTCGGGCTTTGAATCGGAGTATCTTGAACACCTCCTTTATAATAAACACCGACATCTTGAACAACATTAGCATTCTTTGATTTTGCAATCTTCATTAACTTCATTTCATGACCTTCCAATTTGTCGATGAAAGATGACAACTTGAAGTGTCTCCAAGATGGACTATTCTTCAGAATCATCAGATATGTTGTCCATTCTCCTTCTGGAAGTGCATCGGCCAATTTCTTGATTTGCTCTTCATTAGATCTTTTGATATCATGTCTCCGCATCTGGACCATGAGGTGACAGTATCTATTGACCATCTGCTTCATTGTTTCACCTTTAATCATTGTGAAGATCTCAAACTCTTTCTTAATCAAGGCCTTTTTGCTTTTGATCATTTCATCACTTCCTTTAAATTTGTCATAGAGAGAGTGCCATAATTCTTGTGATGCTTCATATTCTGGCAAGATAATCAAGATATCTTCCTTTACTGATTGTTGTATCAAGCTAATCATTTTCTTCTCAGCGACATAATTATCTTTGTCAGCCGGTGAAAATTTGTTCAGCGGAAGATCTTGATCACGCTCATCTTTTGGTCATTTGTAACCATCTTCAACTGCAACCCAACTGTTGAATTGATTCACTTGTATCCAATTCACAAACTTTTCCTTCCATCCTTCAAAGTCGTCCATACTCATTAGCTTTGGCGGTTTCGATGTAGTACCCATTTCGTTGTCGATATTCATCTGGTTTGCCGTAAGAATATTAGCATTTGATGACGAGGCTACTTGTAAAACGAACACTTTATGGAAATCTTCCATTTTGACAACCTGAAGACTTAATTAAAAGTACGATAAAAAACACTCGAAAATAATTGATTAGTAACAGACAAGTTCGGTTGAACTTGTGTGAAAATCAGAGTTTGATTTCAGTTTACCACAAGTTCGGTCGAACTTAGATGAAACAGTTTCAAATTTTATCACAAGCTATCAAGTTCGGTCGAACTTGATATGTGTTTTGAGAAAAATTACACTTTTGAGCGGACTTGTAAAGGATTTCAAAATAAACAGATGAGTTCGGTCGAACTTAAGAAAAATTTTCAAGAAAATAGCTAAGTTCGAGCGAACTTAGGCTAATTTTCAACAAATATTATACAAGTTCCGGCGAACTTGATAAAATTGAAGAATGGTTAGCTGAGTTCGAGCGAACTTGAGGTTAATTCCTTGAAAACCTATCAAGTTTGGGAGAACTTAATTAAAATTCAAAGAATTTTAGTCAAGTTCGGTCGAACTTGGTCTCAAGTTCGTCCAAAATAATTTTGCAAATCATGGTTTTTTGAACTTTTTGCTATCAATTCGTTTGAATTTGATGTCCAAACTCTTAGGGGTTTATCACAACTGTATTTTACATGGCATATTCAATTTTTAGCTGATTTATGAAATCATCAAATATGTGAAAATGTTAAGAAAAATGATAGAATGGAGTAGAATAAGAGAAATTCTTGTCTTGATTCAAGCAAATTTAGGTAACCAGGCTCTGATACCACTTGTATGAACGTCCACGATTAGTACGGGAACCTAAATTTGTTATCTATTGTCCAATTAGGCGGAAACTAATGACAAGTTAACCAAATAACAAGAATTACTCATTTAAACGTTGTTTTCATTGATCTAAAGTTCAATACATTCGAGAACTGGACCGACAGAGCTTTGCCGTCTCTGTGCCAAAATCTCTCCAAGTTACAAATGAAATCACCAAGGCACCTATTTATAGCATCACAAGTTCGCTGGTATGAGACTAAGTTCGGGCGAACTTGACTTAGTCAAGTTAGGCCGAACTTGACTTCACACATACCATTACCAGCGAACTTAGCCTAACTCTCACATAAATACGCCTCGTTTCTAACAGATTAAGCCTTATTCACTCAGACTCGATGTATAATGACGTAGGCAACAGACATATGCACCAACACACCAACACTTTCAGGTGACCATTTCCGGCCATATTTCCACTCACCATCAGTTCTGTATGACCTTCCTACTTTTCTACTCCTAAAACCCGTTCCAGATCTGCTCAAACATACACACCACTCCAGTTCACTTAAGATCTACTCAAACACCCAAAACCTCCATAACCCATCACCTTCTTTCTCAGACCTGACACTTTTTCCAACAAGTTAAATTATACCGCTACCACCACTGTGCTCGGAATCACCTGATTTACAAAACCACACCACAAACAACCGCCACATGCGCCCCACGCGCCACCCCCTCCGACCTCAGTCCTCCACGTGCCGGCACATGAAGGTGCGTGGCTCTGCCACCCGTGGTATCATGGTTTTTTGAACTTTTTGCTATCAATTCGTTTGAATTTGATGTCCAAACTCTCAGGGGTTTATCACAACTGTATTTTACATGGCATATTCAATTTTTAGCTGATTTTGTCCATGAAATCATCAAATATGTGAAAATGTTAAGAATAATGATAGAATGGAGTAGAATAAGAGAAATTCTTGTCTTGATTCAAGCAAATTTATGTATCTAGGCTCTGATACCACTTGTATGAACGTCCACGATTAGTACGGGAACCTAAATTTGTTATCTATTGTCCAATTAGGCGGAAACTATTGACAAGTTAACCAAATAACAAGAATTACTCATTTAATCGTTGTTTTCATTGATCTAAAGTTCAATACATTCGAGAACCGGATCCGACAGAGCTTTGCCGTCTCTGTGCCAAAATCTCTCCAAGTTACAAATGAAATCACCAAGGCACCTATTTATAGCATCACAAGTTCGCTGATATGAGACTACGTTCGGGCGAACTTGACTTAGTCAAGTTAGGCCGAACTTGACTTCACACATACCATTACCAGCGAACTTAGCCTAACTCTCACATAAATACACCTCATTTCTAACAAATTAAGCCCTATTCACCCATACTTGATGTATAATGACGTAGGCAACAAACATATGCACCAACACACGAACACCTTCAGGTGACCATTTCCGGCCATATTTCCACTCACCACCAGTTCTGTATGACCTTCCTACTTTTCTACCCCTAAAACCCGTTCCAGATCTGCTCAAACATACACACCATTCCAGTTCACTTAAGATCTACTCAAACACCCAAAACCTCCATAACCCGTCACCTTCTTTCTCAGATCCGACACTTTTTCCAACAAGTTAGATTAACCGCTACCACCACTGTGCTCGGAATCACCCGATGTACAAAACCACACCACAAACAACCGCCACACGCGCCCCCACGCGCCACCCCCTCCGACCTCAGTCCTCCACGTGCCGGCGCATGAAGGTGCGTGGCTCTGCCACCCGTCGCCGTCTTCTTTTTAGTGCATTTGAAATTCCGTCCCCGTCGGTTCCGTCCGGTTAATTTTTTCGATTCGAGAATTGTTTGTTTTCTACCTCGGTTCTCGTGTTCGGGTTGTAGTCCGGATTTTCTAGTTGAACATCTTTTCAAATGGGAGACGAACCAAATCACACCATTGCATGCACCACGGAGGAGTATGATTTGCTTCAACGGTTCTTTGCTTTTTGGTCATCGGGTCCTGAAATCAACTCGGTACAACCAGGTACATTTTCTGGCTTTAACTTATCCTGGATTATTGATTCTAGAGCTACTCATCACATGACTGCGGATCAAGGAATTCTCACTAGCCTCCATAATACTTCTTACCCACTGGTTAAACTTGCAGACGGTTCCTTGTGGCCCGTACGCTGGATTGGATCCATTCACAACCCAGATAGCCTAAAACTATCTGATGTTCTTCTTGTTCCTAACTTCCCTGCTAGCCTTTATCTGTCAGTCAGATTACTAAGTGAAATAATTTTCCCGTTACCTTTTTTTCTACTCATTGTACCTCTAATGAGACATTGCATCTCTATTCCTGATAACTTCCATTGTGAGTTATGTCAGCTCGGTAAACATACTCGACGTCCTTATTCCTCAAGTGTCAAGCCGAACCATTTCCATATTTGAACTTTTACATTCCGATGTGTGGGATCCATGTCCTGTTAAGATACACCGGGCTTTCAATATTTTGCTACATGGGTTTACCGATTGAAATCCCATAGTGAAATCAACTCGATCTTTTGTGAATTCCATCCATATTACAAGATCCAGTTCAAAACATCCATCCAAACCTTACGCACATATAATGCTAAAGAATATTTGTCCACTAATTTCTCTACATATCTCAAAACACAAGGTATAGTTCACAAGACTTCTTGCGCATATACTCCAATAGAATGGTGTTGTTGAATGCAAGAATCGCTATCTGTTGTATTTTCCTTGCATACTCATGATTCTTTCTCATGTCCCTCGTCAATTTTGAGGTGATGTTGTTCTTACTGTGGCTTATCTGATTAGTTGTATGCCATCATTTGTTCTTCATGGTTAAACCCCGTTCTCTATATTATTTCCTAGAGGAACTCCGTTTCATCTTGAGCCACAGATTTTTGGATGTGTAGCTTATGTCCGTGATCATTTTCCCTAAGTCCCTAAAATCGACCCTCGAGCCATTAGTTGTGTCTTTGTGGGCTACTCGCGTGTCTAGAATGGTTATCGGTGTTATAATTTACCAGTGCTGACGTCACCTTTGATCAGTTACGCCCTTTCTTTCCAGGATCTTCCATTCTAGTTTCTGACATGTTTCCTGATCCTGATATACTTGAGTCTCACATCATCCCTACCTTTCCTGTGAAATCTATTCCGTCTACCCCTCCGATCTTAGAGACCACATTTCCAGCTCCTCGGGCCTTCCCACAGATCCTCCGTCATTGCTCTTCACATATTCTCAACGAGGTAAGGATTAGACCTCAGCGACCCTTGATCCCCAGCCTACCCATGGTTTGTCCCCAACTCCATCTGCCATGACTGAACCTGACACACCCCCACTAGATACTACCTTAGATACATCTACCTATGAAACTCTAGGTGCACCATATCCAGATATACCTATTTCCTTCCGCAAGGAACCTAGACGCTCCACTCGTTATCCCATTTAGGATTTTGTTGCCAACGTTCACCTCTCTACTAAGTCTCATGCCTTTATCACTTCACTGGATTCCTACCCGATTCCCAAGAATGTGATGACAACCCTGGCTCCCCCAGATGGTGTCAAGCCATGGAAGACGAGATTGGGGCCTTATAGGCCAATCAGAATTGGGATCTTGAACTGCTTCCTCCTTGTCGTTGGGTCTTCATGGTTAAACTTAACCCGGATGGTTCTTTACATCATCTGAAAGCTCGTTTAGTAACTAAAGGTTACTCTTAAGCTTATGGTATTGATTATGACGAGACTTTCTCCCCAGTTGAGAATATGCCCTATGTGCGTATTTGTATTGCTCTTGCTCCCTTTCATCATTGGCCGCTCCACCATCTTGATGTCAAGAACGCCTTTCTCAATGGTGCTCTTGAGATAACTTAAATATGGGTCTTTTAACATTTACATACTACGTACACTACAACTATATCACATAATCATCAATTTAAACCATGTTTTCCCAAAAAAAAAACATATGGTACAATTCTTTAAAACGTACTGTTGACTTTTAAACCAACTTCCCCCATGATTTTTAAACACCCATGACGTCTTCTCAAGTTAATATTTTTTAGATTTATACTTTAAAAAACTATTATTTTATTCCCTTTAATTTGAGGATGATATTGCTTTAGTTTTTTCTATTTAAAAAAATTGATATGTTACGCGATTAACAATGCACGTGTTCCCTGTTGTATCACCCGAGTACCCATTTTTTTTGAAACGTGAACTTCATTAAAAAAAAGCCAACCCGAAAACCGGGCGCCCCAACACAAACAAACACACTACGTAATTACAAAATTACACTAATTCTCCCATGTTAAATTCTTGAACTTAGATCTATTTCCAGCCCAAAGAAACCCCACCGACTTCACCTCGCTAATAACCTTTTCAATTCTGACATCTTTATTCGAAAACTGGACTTTGTTTCGCACCCTCCAAAGACTCTAACAACTTATGATAATTATACCCTGTAGAAAAGATTTTTCCGGTTCCTTCAAACCTGAATGCTCATGCGCCTCCAGCAAGTTTTGGAACGAAAACACAAAAAAGTGAGGAACCCATCACCACTTGCTGATGTTCTGCCACAAAACATTGGCAATGTAGCACCCCGTAAACAAGTGATTAACCGACTCTTCACCATCCTTGCATATCCTGCAACTTTGCCACAAAACATTGGCTCGAGTACCCATTTAGTGTGTGCATGTGTTTGTGTGTGTGTTATATATATATATATATGTAACTGCCCAGCGTAATTGCACCATGATATTATCCGCTTTGGCAGCCAGCATGCCCTCAGCACATGTCCCTCACGATTTTAAAACGCGTCATGATGGTGAAGGTATCCAGCCCCATGTAAGGAAGCCTTTGTTCCCCTTCACAACCAATGTGGGATATCACAATCCACCCCCTTTAAGGGGTCCTGCGTCCCTGCGGGACCTGGAACCACAAGTCCGACCCTGGCTCTAATACCATCTGTAAGAGCCCAGCGTAACCGCACCATGATATTGTCCGCTTAGGCAGCCAGCATGCCCTCAGCACATGTTCCTCACGGTTTTAAATGCGTCATGATGGTGAAGGTATCCAGCCCCATATAAGGAAGCCTTTGTTCCCCTTCACAACCAATTTGAGATATCACAATATAGAGGGAGAGAGAGATGCAAGCAAGTATTGTTTACATATATGTGATAGTTCCATATTAAAAATCTCCATGCAAGTTAAGGTTGTGTAAGAATTGTTTCCATTATGTACGAACGATTCCCAATTGTTGTATTGGTCACAAGTAGTAATTGATGATCAATAGTAAGTATATTGTCAATAGAACATGTGTCATAAAAAGTTGCTATCAATGCCACGGAGAAGAACTTGGACAACGAACAATTACTTAGGTTAGATGACGTGATTGGTGTGCTTATAGAAAGTTGATTACTTTTAGTTGTTTTATGTACTAGTTCAAGTTTTAATATTTATAAGCATACAATATAATACTATCAAACTATAACTCACGTTAGGCAAGTGCACTCATCGTTAGCGCAATATAGTGATGGTAAGATACCGAGGTCGTCCAAGGATACAAGAGTCTTAGTACCGAGTCTTTGTTAACGCCTAGTCAAAGCCAAAAGTAAAGCTTTTAAAAATGGCTCAAAAGAAAAATAAGAGGAAAATAAAAAAAAGGTAGTAATCGATAATAGGAAAGGGGGTGTCACAACCCAAAAACGTCGCAACAGAAACACAAACGTGGCGGTGACGGAGGTTGGTACCCGTATAGGTCTTAGTGGATGATGCAATATTTCTTTTGGACATTCACTTAATTAAAACATAATTTAAAGTTTTAAGTTTAGAGTTTAAACATGACCACAACCACGACAAGTTGTTTGATCCTTATGGATCTTAGTGCACACGGTCCCAAATTTTGTTTCAAAAGTTGTCGAACACATTATTTAATAAAAACTTGCATCCACTACTACAAGACCTGCCAAAATCCCGAAGCCGAACTCATGTACCTGAAGAACACGTTAAAATCAAGTGTCAACACAAAGGAGGGTGAGTTCACAAATTCAAATCGTAAATGATTTGGTTTAAGGAAAACTTTCTTATTATATGTTTATTAATAAAACATCCATATAAATTTTAAAAAGTCAATTTTACTTCCCTTACAAAAATCCGAGGGTATCAGATTATCGAAAGCGTTTTCTGAAAACCTTCGATACAATTCATCTTCCCAATGTTTACATATTAAATTGATAGCATCAACTATTCAGATTCGTAAGTTTGCAAGACAATACGAGCTATATATTAACAATAAGGGTCTGTTTGGTATGGGATAATGGAATGAATGAAATGAGGGAATCGAATGAACGAGGTAATGAAATGGATAACGGAATGAAATGGATCATCCATTCCATTGAGATGTTTGGTTACTCATATATGAATAAAATGAATTATTACTTTGTACAATTTAATAAACAAAAAAGAGAGAAAGTAATGAAACACAACTGTATTAAAAACAACAAAAATATAATTGTCACATTAATAATAATAATATATTAATGGTAAAAAATTAATAATAAAATTTCTGATATAAATTAATATTAGTATTAATGTATGATAATAATAATATATTATTGGTAAAAAATAATAAAATTATATATATATATATTAATATGAGCAGTAATAATAATAATATTAATAATATTTCTTTCCATTCCTTCAAGAAATGAAAAAAAACACCATCTTACCATGGAATGGAAATAGTTATATTTGGAAGGAGTTACATTCCTTTGGAATGCCTCCATTTCATTACCACATGATAACCAAACATGTTTATCTTCATTCCATCATAATGCTTCATTCCATTCCACCTTCGATTCCTTCATACCAAACGCTACCTAAGGGTATAATCAATGCTAGACAATACAGATATAACGTCGCTTTAAGTTGACACGGAGCTACCGGTCACGACAAGGTGGTCAACCCGATAGATCTATCAACAATTCCACGCTTAATAATATTAACGATTAAACGGCAAAATTTGCGCAAGTGCCCGCAATGGGTTACTTATAATGCCTGCCTCATGAACAATATATATATATATATATATATATATCCTACCACAATTTTATAAATTTAATATTTCGTGTTGTACGAATTCCCCGAAGTCTCCACCGAAACGTAAACCATTACCGATACTTACTTTCTTGAGACCGAGCAAATTCGTCACAACTTTAGATTTAAGCATTTTTAAATCTACACGGTTGTTTCATCCTGAACACTGCAATATCCCCGTTTCACCCGAAACGTATATATTCAACCACATTTCAAAAACTATGTTTTTCGTCAAGAATATAATATGTTATTTTCAAAACCATATTTTCCACGAAAATATATATTATAAGTTACTCAAAGACAAATTTAATACAAAAACGTATAATTATCATTTTTAAAGGCCTGTTCTTCCCCCCAAAACGTATATAAAACAGTAAAAATGGGGGTGAGTGACACTCATCTTTGGGTGCGTATTTATATTAGCGCAATCCCACAAATTGATCTACACATCCTAATTTAAGTAGGGATGCTTTAATAACCAAATATTCCACAATAGTACCTAATTTTATCCGACACTTAGAATTTTCACATAACTTTGAGATTTTCTCAAAAAGTCCTTATTTTTTATTATGTTGGTGTGTATATATATATATATATATATATACATATATAAGATTAGGATCAAAAGTGAACAACTTCTTGAGAGTGACTGAGTGAACTAATCTTGGCCCTTGATCAACTTTTGGATTAAAAGGGTAAAATTGACATTAGCCAAGTATATTTAATTAAAATCCTTAAATTTCTCATCTCATAACTCTCTCTATTTCTCCATTATTTTAAATATAAGAGATTGAAAATTTAGAATTTTGGATAAGGCCTAAACTTTCTGCAGCTTCTTCTGAAAATACACTGAATTTCATATTTATTTAAATAAAGTCTCATTTTGTTTGGTAAACTTTTCTTTTTAATATTTGCAAAAATTATTTATCCTGTTATTTATGAATTTAGAGTCCTATATAATTTAGTTATTATTCACAACATAGGGAAAATGTCAGAATAGTAAACAAGTTTCAAAAGTGTTCTAATTAGGTCATTCGTATCGTTTTTGTCCCAATTAGATAACTTAACATTTAAATCGAGTCATGTCCTTTTTTTCATGTGTCAAGAGAAAAATGGAGCATAAGATGCTAAGGTCGGATTATAATAATATATGAAATTTTATTTATTAAAAAATAAAACACTTTAATTACATTAAAAATTAAAAAAACAAGTTAAAATCCACGTCTGGACATTAGCATCAAATGAAAGGGAAAAAAGAAACAAAAATTCACATCATCACGGTTATCTATGAAATTGATGAAAAAACCCTAAATTTTAATAAAAAATGAATGTTGATTGACCTGATTAGAACACTTCTGAAACTTGAGTGATCTAATCGGAACACTTTTAAAACTTGGTTACTATTCTACAAAGTTACCCATTTATTTATTTATTTTGTATCATCGCGTGATACTCGAGATACATATGTGTGTAGAGCGAGATACATTTATGTATCAAAGTGATACCTAGTTTTCTTAATTTATATACGTATAATCCTAGCACTTATGATCAATTATTTTTTTTACTTAGTGTTTGATTATGTTGGTAATAGCAAAAATAAATAACTTCATTACATATTAAAAAAAAGTATTGTATGATACCGACACTTGGTGTTGTTTATAATAGGAAAAAAAAATTATTTTAAATGCATTACGCTTTCAAAAGAAATTATATTAGAATGTTTAGAAATGTATTTTATAAATATATTGTGAATATACACATATGTAGCCAGTTCTAAATATAATACACAGATGTATAAAAGCCTGTACACATGTGTATAAACTAACAACTGTGTATATTGTATAAACCTGTAGTTAGCGAGACTGTACACATATGTATAAACTAACAGCTATGTATGTTGTATAAACTGATAGTTAGCGAGACTGTATACATGTGTACAATGCTGAGTAACCATCTCAGATCCTTGTTATACACATATGTACAATGCTGAACAACAATATCATTAACTTCTAGCTAGAGGTATATTATGAATGTACATATGTGTACATACGTTTCTAAAATGCGAATGCTTATAATAAATATATGTATAGAGAATATAATTAAATTTAATTGTGTTTTAGATGAAATAATATTTGATAATGTTGTATATTTTAAAATTATAAAATTAGATAATTGGTGAGAGAAAAAATATATAAAGAATATAATTAAATATTCTTTTAAGTGCAAAGAGAAATCAATAGAGAGAAAAAAACCAATTAATTATATATATAGATAAAATACAATTATACCCTTGTATTTATTAAAATACATGTAGGTTACAAAATATAATTACAATCTTGTCACTAAAGAAAAAATGTAGATCTACAAATCAATGGTCAAGATAAGTTCATTTTGTTCACAAATACAACATTGTTTACTCATTAACTCTACCATAGGGAGAGGATCATGAGAAAACTAAATATAAATGAGAAAACTAGAAAACTAACTAAAAAAGCAAAAAAAAGCATAAAAAACATACAAAATTTTTTTTTTACAATTTTTTTATAAAAAATCGCTGCATTTTATGTATAAAAAAACTTTTTTTTCAAAAAAAAAAACTTTTACTGCACCGGTTCACTATATGTGTACTACACATGTGTATTATATGTATATGTTGCACATGTGCATTATATGTTTTTTTTAATTTTTTTAAAAGTTTTTTTATATATTATATATAGCGAATTTTTATAAAAAGAATAAAAGTTAATAATACTTTTGATATGTTTTTTTAGTTAGTTTTTTAGTTATCTCATTTAAACTAGTTTTCTCATGACCCATCCCCTATATATATATATATATATATATATATATATATATATATATATATATATATATACATCTTAAGATTTTTGCGACTTGAACGATTTTATTGGTGACCCTCATTATGTTATATCCGTTATCACACCCGATTATAAGCAATAAATCTACGATTTGCGCTTTGTAATATATATACATAAACGTGAACATATTATCAAATATCGTAATACACGTATCTCGTCAACTTATATATTTTATCATTTTAAAGCATATACACACGAAATAACTCATCAAGTTAACCTATGTATTATATTCATGCTCGACAAGTAAGTTACATACTTAACGTGACTTTTACTAATATTACCGTTTTAAACATACAAGTGTACATTCATAGTCTTAATCCCTACTATCATGTCATCACTTAACATATCTCATTTCATATACTCATAATCACATATTATATCATATTACACAAAGTTCACCCTTAAACAACCCATTTTCGTGTACGTCAAAATATGCGTATTTTAACATTTCGGTAACGTTTTCGGGCGTCAAAAGTAACGTATGACTAGCCAAACACCATGGATACTTAATATAAGTTAAACTACTTATATTTATATAAAAATATCAGTTTATATTCTGATTTAAAACAGTTTTATAAAAATCACTTTAAAAGTCGATTTTTACCGTTTTTAACGCATAGTCTTGTACCGAACTTTACGATAATCATCCCAAATCGTAACGACTTGATATTTTAAAATAAAACATACTATTTACTGAATAAAATGGTACTTATACTCATGTTAGGGCAGATTTCATGTAATTCACATAAATCATGTGATTTCACCCATTTTAATACTTTTTAAGCTACATGTACAACATGCAAAGCTACCCATACTTATGACATAATTTTGTGTCATCATATAATATCATTTTCGTATGTTAATATTATGATTTCATTCATTTTTGTCTTACCATAACCATTTCACCCATTTAAGATCATTTAACTATCATTCAAGCTCATGTACAAGCATCTAATGCATGATTATCATATCATTATCATTTAAGAACTTAAATGCATCTCACATACATTAGTCCTATTTCAAATAATCCAAGACATCATCACTTCATATAATCATCACCTTATCATTGCATGCATTAGTCTTTTACATTTAAGAGCATTCAAACAAAAACCCACATGTTTATGTATATATATATACACACACGATATACATATATACATATATATACATCCAAAAACCCATTTTACATGTTTATCTTTAATCATATGGACTTTTATAAAAATCCCTTTTGATCATGCATGCATTCATTTTTCAAGAATCACACCAATCAAGAACCAACTAAAAATCAAAACACAAAGTCTAATCCACATTCTCTCAAATTTTCGGGCATGTACACACATATATGAGCTTCCATTTTTATTTTGTTTAAAACCATTTGTTATTATATTTCAAGTTTGTGAACAATTCCAAGATCAAGAGAAACCTTTCAACATCATCATCATCACCATGAATCAAAATAAATATTTAAAAGTAAGTTTATACCTTTCATGATTTTGGTGGATTTTGACAAGATTTTGATGTTATGGAGCTTGTTTCTTCTTGAAATCACCTTGAAAACACCTTTGGATTTTCAAAAAAACTTGAAACAAGATTGAAATAGACTTGATTCTTCAAGAAAATGTTCAAAATTCAAAAATGAAGGTGGGGAGGTGGGTGTTTGGCTGAGTTTTAGAGATAGAGAGAAGGAGAATTGTAGATTTGATTTTTGAAAAGTGAGATTATGGAAGATTCTTGGGTTTTTAATGATTACAAGTGTATATAGGCTTAACATTTGGCATAAGGGAAGAAAAGGTGGGCATGTGGAGCTGCCACCTATGTCCCACTCTCACATACACATGCATATTCATACATATATATAATATATATTAGCTAAAGTAATGTATTTAACTGGCTACCGGGTATTTTATCTAGCGTTTTAATCCCGTTTTAAGCCATTTTAAATTTTTTATCGTTCTATAAAAATAAACTCGCCATAATATTGCTGAGCAATATTTTATTTGCCTAAAGTGGCTGTATTGTTTGTATTTTGTAATATACGCGCGGTATTGCGTAATATGCGCTTAAGTTCACAAAATAAGGATTTTAAGCGTTTTAAATAATTTTTTCCTCACAGATATGACTAAAATAGCATTTTCATCATAATGGAATATTTTTAGGATTTTAACATTAATCGAGCGGTCACCGACGTTCGTTTCGCATTTTGTTCATTACGCGATAAGCGTTTATCTTATTGTTGCCAATATAATTTTTAACAAAGTATGGATTTACCAACACATCAAATACCATAAATTAACATCAAATTCAATAAAATATTTCCTTTATTCATTCATAACACCTGTCACGCTAGTACGGTACAGACTCAAAATAGCCGGGTGTCAACATACCGCATGATGCTTCATTAACTAGCTCTTACCATGGGGTAACAAAGGCTCGAATGTCAGACAAGGAACTGTGTGTGTAAATGCGTATTGTTGTGAAGTATCTTGGTCCGAATCCAAACACACTCAATCATGCCGCTTTAAATCAACAGGGAAACGCCACTCTAGGCTCTTCCTGGTTCTCGAGGCATGGGGCATGTCTACAAGACACGACCTGTGGTCAATTTTGTAGGTCCCTCAGGATCTTCAAAATCTTCTAAAAGGTATATTTTTCTTGTATTATCGTGGCACGGTGCGTGCTTGGGCTTTTCTTCACTAGTCTTCGCGCTGCGGTCTTCTCGACGTGTTTGGCACTCTCCAGATCCAAGGCGAGGCATGAGGTGTGTCTTGAGATTTTCTTCCATAATTCTTCCGTTTTTCCTTCTTTTGTCGATCTTGGGTTAGTTTTGTCCTGAAATCAAATATAAACCAATTTACGCCTATTTCTTTGACAAAAAAATACTAAAAAGTTGGTATCAATTAATATAAAAATATTTGCATTTTAGCTCATATCAAGATAACAGCAATTGCTATCTGCAATATCTAGGCCTTAGCCGCAACTTGGGTGATTACAATAACTAAGTTATTGTGCATGCAATCATCAATATTAATAAGCTCCTATGATGGATTTTCTGTTGAGGAATTTTCTGCTAACCGAATTGTTTAACCGCCTAGGCGCCTACCAATGTACTCTTTCAGAATGAGCTATATCGGTTTAACCAAATATTTTCTCCAACTATGAATACAAGTATTTGATCAATTTTACGTACATTTTCAAACTTCATTAGAAAAATACACTTGTTCTTGTTCTCTTTGGGCTAATTAAAAGTTTTGAGACTACACGACGTGAAATACTTTAATCTGAAATACTTCTGTTTCAAACTATAAAACCAAAACCACTAAGGGTATGGCTCGCGGAAAAAAATTAAAGTATTTGTATGGGGCCTGTAACATATACATTGAGAAAGCATCGTCTAGGCGATGATTGAAGCTTCCTTCAAGCAAATGTAAAAAAATATAAAATAAAAATCTTTGGGTAGCTCATATTGTCTATGTGATCAACATGCATGGCTTTCACGGGATGGCTTCTAGTAACGTCACAGTTAAAAGTTAGAAAAATCAGGATAATAGGCATGTTGACCAAAATTGGCACTGACTTTTGAGTGTGGGCTACAAAAGCACTGGAAAGTCGGAGTATGGGCCCTGGAGGTGCTGACGACTCTGAGTGTGGATGATGGAGGTGCAAATTGTCGGAGTATGGGCTATGGAGGTGCCGTCGGCTATAGAGGTGCCGACTTACTGGAGTGGTGGCTATGGATGTGTTGGTTTATCGTTAGCTTGGGACGTGGAGGTGCCGTCTTGTCTGTTTTTTTGTTTTTCTCTTATTAATTGGTTTGCTTATTTTACAAGTCTAAAAAGTCAACTTGCCTGTTTTCATGATTTTTACCTAAAACCTGTGCTGATAAATTGGTCCGTCGCTAAATTAACCTTCACGACTAACCGTTTATGCAGTAGTGCTATGTTCGCAGATGAAAGTAATATTGCAAGTATTGTGGGAAAACATGTCTACGCAAACTTGATGATGTATTCTATTAGAATGCTACAAATTAAAATAACAAAGCTTGACAAGCAATGATGAATTTGATGATGTACAAAATGCTTTCGCTAATTTCAATGAAGTTGTATAAGAAAGCATCCAATGTCCTTGAAATAAATAATTAATTGATGGAAACTTCTTGTTGGGAACGTAATGTTATTCTATATATGGATCGATAAGTAGGGTTGGATTCATATATAAGCTGTCCTCTTGCTTTGCTTTGCTTTTCATTCAAAAAAAGGTGATATTTTGAGCACTCCGTCTCTATATAATATATATAGGTTTTTTTTTTAATTATTTATTTTATTGCTAAATATCGATCTTCAATTACTTGTTTATTTCATGTCTGGATCAGTTGTTTTTGTTAATCCATTTAACTTTATTTGATTGCTAAATATCGATCTTCAAGTCCTTGTTTATTTCATGTCTGGAACATTTGTTTTTGTTAATCCATTTAACTTAAATGAAACTTGTACGTATTTTTGTGATTGGTATACATGCAGGAATTAAGTTACATACTTACTTATTTCTAAATTACGAGCATGTACAGCGATAAAAATGATATTCCAAATATGCTGGTCTTGTTTTTCCATAGATTAATGGATATTAGAAGCGTGAAGAAAGTTGGAGATGAGATATTTGTAGTAGTTAAAAATAAAATAAAATCCAAGATAGTGTTGTTAACATTGTTAGTAACGATTATACAATAAATGATCCTTAGACAAATCTAGGATTCACACTAAACAAAGACTAGAACACATTCATATTTGATATTGTTTGAACTATCTATGAAGACCATCAGGATATGAGAATAAACTCGCTAACTCTACCATGTAATCTCTGTTTTTTTGTTAATCACTTAATCTTTACTATAACGATTGCAAACTAATACATCGAAACCTGACAACAAACTGCGCCACTATCATTTTTGAATAATAAACTAAGTCTTTTAGACTTTAGAGTCTGTTTTCCTCATTTACAAAATGTATGATTATGAAAGCAAGAGTCTGTTTAAAGCTTTTAAAATCATTGATTAATTTTTTTAACTAAATATAATGCTTTCTTGAATTGCAATCCATGATATCTTTTATATTTTAGCTTTAGGCCTTGTGTAGTGGGGCGCTTTGTGGTGGGGAGGAGCTCGAAGGCGCCCCAAAACACCCCCAACACTACTACGAGAGGCGTTTTGGGGGTGAATTCTTGTAGGCGCTATATATAGAACGGCGTTTTTGATTTGCTTGTAGATTCCCTCCACTCACACACATATATATACATACATATATATATTTATAATTTAAGGGGTTATTAATTATTTGGGTAATGATGAGGTAGGGGCGTTTTGACTACGGCATCTAATGTCAAAACGCCTCAAAAAGCCCCATGCTGACGTGACACGCCACGTGTCAGACAACGCCCCTTCAGGGGCTTTTTGACTACATATGGCCTTAGAATTTTTTGTTTGAGGGACACTATTTGTTAGATCTCTCAAATACATCTTCTATCTTAACTTTTAAACTAATTCTTCCCCTGTTTTAAGGCTCTGTTTCCATTATTTAATTTCATATTCCACTTTGATTGAAGTACTTGAACACTGTAGTAGTTAGCTTACAAAGTGTTATTTCAAACTCCCAAATACATTTTGTGTAACCATAATGCTAGTGTGACATACAATCAAGTCATTTTGTGTTGACCCACTGGTAATTTTACATGCTTTCCCTGTTTCCCAATTCTTTGAGGGTTCAATAATCCAAGGTATCAGTGGATATATGAATTATCTATACAAGTGTTACAACGTTTTGGTCATCAAAATTTGTTTAGCAAGCCAGGTTTTTGATAAAACTAACTTAATTTTCATTTCAATTACATCAGCAGCAAGTCTTCATTAAAGAGTATAATTGTTTGGTGGTTATGACTGTCAACAATTGACATATACACCAGTAGCAATGTCTTTAACTGAAACCAAGTATACCACTGCTTCAACGATGCAACTAAAACACAACTGCTATTGATATCAGTTACAACTAATGCCTTGTTCGCACAGCTTCGTACTAATTTAATATTGATATGGCCATTTCTCAGTAGTAATATAGTAGTTAGCTTATTTGCTACTGAGTTTGCATCTGATCTAAGTTACCACTAAATTTTGATCACTGCCAGGGGAGATGCCCATTCGAAACCCCCTGGATAGTATGGGCTTCACCTCTTTGAACCACCAGGTTAGACATGTTAGAGATGAGCATAGTGTGTACACCAAACCTCTTAACTTCTAACAATATTTAAAGTAAATCTAATAAATCTAAAGTGACCTTAATGATACTAAAATCACCAATACCTTAGACCTAGATCAAGCTATCAAAGGCTGCCCAACAACTAAGAGGTCATAGGTACATGTGTAAACAAGTCCAAATGTGCATGAGCATTTGCCATAAGAACATACATGAAATGTTCAATTCAATGATTTTTTTTTTGTTTCCAATGTATAACTTACGAGTCAAGAATCCAACTTTGCTTCATTAGGCAAGTGAATTTGATGTGTTTAATAAAGCTTTCTAGAAAGATGATAAGATGATCTTTATCACATAATGGAAGATGATATCTTAGTTAAGCATAGTATTTCATAAATGCTTTGTCTTTCTGCTTATAGTTTGCTTTGAAGAAATAAAAATAATATGGTATGGTGGTTGCAGAAGCAATAACCATTATTCTATGCGTTGTGACGTAGGTTTCATACACTTCAAATTGAAACACCATGGAAGAAACAGAAGAACCTGATAGCAAAGTTGGTGTTAAAGGTAGTGCACCAGCTATTGGTATTGACCTAGGAACAACATATTCCTGTGTTGGAGTTTGGCAACATGGGCAAGTCGAGATTGTACCCAATGATCTTGGTAATAGGATTGCCCCATCATGTGTAGCTTTCACCAATGCCGAACGTCTAATAGGTGAAGGTGCCAAGAACCAGGTCACCATGAACCCCACATGCACCATCTTTGGTAAGTTCTTCAATCATATCTCCTCGTTGCTATAAGGTATCTGAACTTGTTAAAGAAGTTTTTTTTCAATAAAAAACTATTACTTATATAAATGCAAATTTGTTGGATCTCAGATGCTAAAAGATTGATTGCAAAGAGATTTAGTGATGCAAGTGTTCAGAACGACATGAAGTTTTGGCCTTTCAAACTCATAAAAGGGACAAGTGACATCCCCAAGATTGTTGTTACATACAAGGGTGAGCAGAAGGAATTCTCTGCCAAAGAAATTTCATCTATGGTTATTGCAAAAATGAAAGACATTGCCGAAGCATTCCTGGGTAATACTGTAAAAGATGCAGTTATCACAGTACCTGCTTATTTTAATGATTCACAACGCCAAGCGACAAAGGATGCAGGTTAGGTTTCCGGGCTTAATGTTTTGCAAATAGTTAATGAGCCTACCGCAGCTGCAATTGCATACCGACTAGACATGACAAAAGATATAACTTGTGAAACGAATGTGCTTATTTTTGATTTAGGTGGTGGCACATTTGACGTGTCTCTTGTCACTATTGACCAGAAAGGCAAGTTGCAAGTGAAGGCTGTAGCAGGGGACACTCATTTGGGTGGTCAAGACTTTGATAATGAAATGGTGAAGCATTTCATTAAGGAATTTAAACAAAAGCATAAGAGTGACATCAAATCGAATACAAAAGCGGTAGGGAGACTGAGGGTAGCTTGTGAAAAAGCAAAACGAGCACTTTCTTCAACTATACAAACTACCATCGAAATTGATGGGTTGCATCAGGGTATTGACTTTTCTACAAGAATTACACGTGCAAAGTTCGAAAATCTAAATGCGGAGCTGTTTAATAAGTGCATAGAAACAGTAGAGAGTTGTTTGAACGATGCAAAGATGGATAAAATAAATGTAGATGAAGCAGTTCTTGTTGGTGGCTCAACTAGAATACCGAAGGTACAAGAAATGCTACAAGAGTTCTTTAATGGAAAGGAGCTTTCTAAGAGGATCCATGCTGATGAGGCAGTTGCATACGGTGCGTCAATTCTTGCTGCAAAGTTGCGTGGCGACATGAGTCAAAGAGTTAAGAACATGGTGTTTTTGGATGTCACTCCTTTGTCACTTGGTGTGGAGCTATTTGATGGCACCATGCATGTTGTGATTCCTACAAAAACTACATTACCAATAAAACGAGAGAAAAATTTTGTAACTTACGAGGACAATCAGAGTGCAACAAATTTTCCAGTATACCAGGGTGAGAGAGCTAGGGCTAAGGACAATAATTGGTTGGGGACATTTAGTGTTGCAGTCCCACTTGCACCAAAAGGCCAATCAAAAGTAAATGTACTCTTTCAAATAGATGCAAATGGTATTTTGAGTTGCTCAGGTGAGGAACTAACCACCGGTTTAAAAAAGAAAATGACAGTCACTAATAACAAGGGAAGGCTATCAAATCATGAGATTGAGAAAATGCTTAGAGATGCTGAAAACTTTAAACTTGATGACCAAGAGTACAGGAAGAAGATTACTGCACGTTATGCTTTAGGGAATTACAATTATGACGTGCAAAACAAGATTAAGACCATAAAGAAGACTTCTAAGAAAAAAGTTCGTGCAAAAGATGTGAAGAAGATTGAAAAGGCGATAGAGCATGCAAGTCTATATCTTGATATACGCCAGCTTTCAAATGTAAATGAATATGAGAATATGCTAAATCAACTGGAATCACTATGTGTTTCTATCTTTTCTCAAATTGTGTGATTAGGGTTTTTGTGTGCTAGATGAATAATTTCAGTGTTAAGTTGAATTTTAAATATAAACTTTGTGGTCAAGAAGGGTTCTATTGTTTTAACCATCGAAATTACTAAGCTACGGGAAGACCTAGTTTTGCTCAAAAAGATAACACAAGCATTCGAACTAAAAGAGTGTGGACTCGTACTCATGGAGACACAATCCAAACGCTTTCTATAACACTCATTGTAGTTTGAAATTGATATTAGTCTTCATATGGGATTTCACTTTTTGGTCTCTCCTTGTTCGTACAATTTCGTATTTGGTAGATTTAAATGTCGATGATACGTGCTTTTATTTGTGTATTGTAATTTTGTGGTATTCTAAATAGTTAATCAGACAATTCACAAGAAACTAAGAAAATTTGATGTGAAAAACATGCTAGAAGTTAGATTAAAATCCGTCATTATGTAGAAAGGGAACCAAAACAATGAAACATTGCAACACTTTGTCAAAGATGTAAGGCCCCAAAACCAGGCACATTACTATCGGGTCACATCACTATGTACTATCTAAAACTAAGTAGGTCACTTAAAAACTGGCAGCAGAAATTTCAACTAAAACAGTACATTATGTTTTTAAAAACTCGAGATATACAGAATCATGGTATCATGAGTAATCTCATCTGCTAGCTAAGAGGCCCAACATACACCACCAACACCAAACGCACCCGCAAAACAATCTAACGTACATGCAATAGTTAGCTACGTTGAGTGAGTTCTCATAGTTTAAGTATTTAAATCACGTTGTAAACACTTTAGATTAAACTCACAACACCATCATCTATAAAACCCTCAATTTCACTTGAAATACACAAATATCAATTTAAAACATTATAACATCAACACTTTACCCAACACGACCCGTAACTCCTAAGCCATGACTCTAACAAGTATATATCCGATTTGGATCATAGTGCCTGTGCACCAAAGTACAACCTTTAATTCATACTAATATAGAAGTCGGTCAACCTAACTGACGCATAGCTAGGACATGACAACTACTTAAAAACAACTCCCCATTAAGTCTACAAGACTCGTCTATCTTTCAACACTACTACACATTAATCCACAACATCATCACATCAAGGAATTCGGAATATATGTCACACTCCGCATTTTTTACTTTCCTTATTTAGAAAGATGTAATCGTATTTCTAGTTTTGGAAACTTGTATTCGTATTCGTTCCCAACCTTGTAATCCGAGACTTTGATAATAATGAAAGTACATACTTTATACATACGTGTTATACATGCAATCAATCGTTAATTACACGTTTACTTGCAAAATGATACTTGTTATACACTCAAAATGTCATCCACACATTCTCGACTAGAAACTTATGCATACTTACGCGTTTGATACTTGAAAACATGTTGAACTATGAAGTTATAGCATAAAATGATAAACAAACCAAAGTTCAGTGGCTAAATTGCAATAAAACAAAACTGATTTGGTTAAACAAGGCGTCACGTCACACGAAGCCTCTACCTTATCACCTTTGTGTGACGCCTAGGCCCTCAATCCGCAGAATGTTGTTTCAGCTCCAAGGATTGGCCATTTCCATCACCTCCATTCTCACCCAATCAACTCTTAACTTCATTTAAACACCAAAACCTACTTCATCATTATAAAACCAAACCTAGCTCCATCACCTCATTTGTACTTTTCCAATTCTCTAAACACTCTCAAGGCACTCTCAATCTGCTGGAATTGCAAGTTTTGGACAAATTATATTTGAGTTCTTAAGTGAGTTCAAACTCACATTTCTTTCTCTTCTTCATGAATTCTTGCTTCAAACTTGTTTGGAACACCTCTAGGATTGTTTTCATAAGTTTACCATGGTAAACTAAGGTGGAGCATCACCATTTTGGGGTCCAACTTTCTGTTTCGGAGAAGAACTTTACTTAAACTTCGTTTAACTTATGAAATCTTCTACCTGCCTTGCTTCTAACCAAGTCCATGGTTGGGGTGCAAACACCCTCTAAACTTTCTTTTTCAAGAGGGTCCAAGCAACCTTCGAGTGTCGGAAACCATCCAAGTCATAACCTATTACGTTATGAACTTGTGTTTGGGTGTATGTGTGAACTCATGGAAGCCTTGGTTATCCAACCTTGTTTCCACAACCTCACTTCCCACTTTTCATAAGCTAAGTCACAAAGCAACTTCCACTAAAGGGACAAGGCTACAACACGTCCCCAAACACTTTCCATGATCGGGATGCACATACCTAGCTTGCTCTCCTGGTTTTTTAGGACTTAGAGTAATACTAAGTAGTTTCCTAGAACCAACGTAAGATAACCCCGCCTCGCTTCCAACATTTGCTATGTTGGGTATGACACGACAGGGTTGTTTTTATTTGGCTACTTGGATAATCTAGTAGTTTAGTTGTTTATGTCCTTATGTTTATGACCATCGGAATCATACTTGTGATGATCCGTGCATTGGTGAATTCATACAATGAGGTTTAATAGATGGTAATCATCATACCTCCATGCTTGACTTACATGATTGTACATGATAGACCAAATTATATAACTTATACTATATAATATATACTTTTAACAAATTCTTGATACTAACCGGGCTATGGCTAGGTGTCAAGGACTTAGGTTATCTTATCTTTGTTTCTATACTCCTCGTTTGTGATTCTAATGAGCATGTTAGGACCCATGAAAACATATGAAAACGTAGTGTCCAAACGAGTATCTAGACAATATATACTATCGTTACACATACACTTTTAAACTTTATTTCCAATATGCTTTGTCATTAACTTTGTACAAGCATCCCTTAACATGTATTGTGGTATAGGAGTAACATAAAATGCTCACTATGGTTCGCTATCCATAAGTAGAATACACGTATAATACCCTTACGGATCTCTGTCCCTAAGCAAAACACACATAAATGCCCCCTATGGATCAATGTCCATAAGTAGACTGATGTGCATGTTTTAGGGTGTTGGTCTAATTAATTAATAACTCTAATCACAATTAAGTGAGTTAAATTATAAATTTTGAAACATGATTATCTAGTTTAAAATTTATAAGAAATGATTATTACTTAGATTAAACACACAAAATAGGAAAGTATACATATGGTATGTAGTAGAGTTTTTGTAAGAACCAAGTATCGAACCCAAAGGATACGTCTTTTAATAGTTATTTTAAATTACTAACTAATTCAATTAATTATCTTTAGTAATTTTTTGTGTTAAAACCAGAAAATAAAGCAAGTAATAGATAATTAGTAGGGAATATCAAGACCACGAAGAGTTGCTTTGGATCTCCGAATCCACTTGGGTAGAATTATAGTTATTTTATTGGCAAAAGGGGAGGTTAATTAACTCAATGACCCGACTCCTAGCTAAGGTCACTGACGAATGTTTATTAGATTTACAAGATGAGACTTTAAGGTTAAAATAGAATTAGAGCCGATTAAAGATAATTCATTGCCCAATTTTATAAAAAAAGGTTCTTTTGAAGGAAAAATTCCCTAATCTTTTTTTAGTTACATCCAACTACCCTTCTTTCTTTTACATGGTTCCATGGATTGCGATCCTCTATCTGGCATACCTTTGTCGCACTTCAAATGTAGCAACAATATATCTAAGTGATCCCCACAGGTGCTAATGACACTTTTGCTTAACTAGGGTGATTGATCTTTTATTTAATGGGTAGGTTCACCAACTCTTGGATTTTCTAAGTCTAACATATAGACCATGTTAGACGAGTCACTAGACCAAGTTTTGGCTAATCATTGATGCCTAGCATATAGACTGTGCAGGCCAAAAACTATATTCTTGATAAACGAGGGTTGGTCACAAGATGTGTTTCCACAAATGGGTCAACCAATTCTCCAAGATCGGGTTTCCCTTATTAGTATATGGGTTGTTACACACCATAAGTGTGCTAATAAGCTTCAACTCCTTTGGTTATCAAGAACTCCCAGAAGATCAAAGACCAAAATAATCATAAGCTCATTACGAAAGGAGAAGAGTAGAAGGAATTATTAAAGACACAATACCTCTTTGCCAAAGATTAAACATTTAGTCCATAACAAATTTCATCTTCAACCCAAGCAACACAAGAAGTTTAGCCTACAATGGCCATAGCTTGTCCATATATAATGATTATTGAGTGAATCATAATGGATAAAGTATGATAGGATTATACAAATTGAGGAAGGGTTGTTGATTACAAGTCCCCCCCCTCTCTCTCAAACTAATTTATAACAAGTGATTTTGTGAAGTGATCTCTAAACTCTAAGGGTGAGTCTTGGGGCATGAGAGCCCCCTTTGGGGTAAAGGAATGCAAGGATTCCAGGGAGAAAGGATGGTTAAAATGGGCCAAGGCCTTCTATTTATAGGCTAGAGGAGACTAGGTATGCACGGGTGTGCCAAAGGGGCACAACTGTGCCTTGGGAGGATTCCCAAACACTGGTTATCCTTCTTGTCCTTTTATGAGCGAATCTGTTGTGATTCTCTTATGGGTACGGGCGTGCCTAAGGGGCACGGGCGTGCATGCTGAGGTGTCCTGACAAGTCTTAAACATGTGGCATTTGTGGTGGGTTCTCGAACCTTCGTCCCATTGTCTTTTCTTTGAGCACGGGCGTGCCTCACCTCTGGTGGAATTTCGTTGACCATTCTTGAGTTGACATTTTTATGCTTGGTATTTTATGCACGGCCATGCCCATAGCCTAGGACGATTGTGCCTTTTTTGCAAGTTGTTGATTTCCTTATAAATCTCGAGTTTTACTTCGTTTATGCTCGTTTTCACTTCTTTTCATCTACTGTGTAATTGATGACACATCAGAAACCACACATAAATACCCCACTATGGCTCACTATCTATAGGCAGACCACTCATAAATGCCCCATATGGCTTAGTGTCCATAAGTAGACGACACACAAATTTGGTTCAACGTCGCCTTTTCGACGTACCTGCAAATCGCCTAGACACGTGTGTTCTCCACTACTACCCCCACCTTGTAATCTCGTTTCCAACCCAACTCCTCATGTCTACGTCCATCCCCTTATACTTACCCCAATTATCTCTAAAACAACCCTTATACTCCTACACAAGGTATTTTAACACCAATGAATTTGTACATCATAAAAACACAGTTTGACAGTGGGAAAACACTTATGAACATCTTATCACAAACCTCACTAATATAATAAAAATCGTACACACGTATAAAAACATGTGAAAAGCACACAAGTCAGCCCGAAAACATATAAAAATAAGGATTAGAAACTCACTAGTTGTGTAGATCAAAATTCGTCATTGTTCTTCTTCCCCCGTGCTCGAAACCCAAACTTGTTAATACATGAACAAAGATCAATATACGTCCAAGTCACACGTTAAACAATGTATGAATACTTCTTGGTCTTACCAACCCGACTATGTCTTGAAACTCGCCTCTTACGAAACTATGAATAACGTCAATCAGGTATCCCTTAACCTATATGAAACTCGAATACCCAATCTAGATCCTCTTATTCACCCACATACTCCACATGCATGCAACCACCATCACCATGCAAACCGTAGTCATCATCACGTCCCAGGGTGGTTTACGGTTGAGTTCGGTTTCACCGTCCCAACACCACCTAATCACCACGTTCGCCACCGCTCACCAATACACCACTGCCTACTCCACTACCCCCGTCGATCATCACAATCAAAACCACCACCACTAATAGTCGTCATCATCATCACACATCATCACCATTCCATCACAACCATTCCCGAACACCTCCTCCACTACCACTGCCTTAGCCATCGAACACTACCACCATCATAGCTGATCCAAAACCTCTACTGAACTCAAACTCTAATTGATCGCATGCAAAACAAATGCACACAACACGTGATAAACGGTTTGGAGTTACCTGAATGCGATACGGAAGCCAAAATCTCAAATCCGTGATTCCTCCCTATCACCATCGATCTCCCTCTCAACCACTCCTAGCCATCGCACGCCTAGGGCCGAATATGGCCCTAGGGTTTTTCCTTAAATTATTTTAATGCGATCATTTACACCCTCTCCCCATGTTCCATTTCGTGCATCTCGTCTTAATGCTATTCTATATATTAATAATGTCGGTCCCCTTCGAATCCATCAAATCAAAGTATATGTATTAACATCCATTTACTAACCCATTAAATAAAAATATGGATAATCCATTAATCCAAATCGTTAGAGGATACACTTTGGGATGTTACAAAATATTTGTTAGGTACACAGGTTATACAAAACCTTAAACAATCAGAAATGTAGTGGAAGTCTTTGTACAAACAGTTCTTCACTAACCCAAGAACAACCACCAGGAGTCCAGGTATGAAACTAAAAAACTAAAAACCACAATCATGGAGTTTAAAAAATGACATGGACTTATGAATATAACATGACACAGAGATAAATAAGTGTGGGTTTATGTGACACTCGGCAAAATACCGGTAATTCCGTACAAACCGAACAACTATTATAATATACAATTACACATATTTTTTTTACTTGAATTCAGTTCTAAATGTCTAGGATTGTATAAAATCATAGTTTATTATGACAACAAATTCATTACCATTAGAAACTATATCCTAGACTGGCGGCAGAAACACGAACAAACAATACTGGTCAGAGCTAGTCGCGGTACAGTTTAACACGACAAAAACGAGATATAAGATATGTCTGCACGAATATTTCAAGAAAACGTCGTCTAAAAATAATATGTGCCTTACACCTATTAGAAAATTCTATATTAAATTCGAATTGTCCAAATCCGCAGTAAAATGAAGTACTCCTGCGGAAGTTTACAGCATTTCGCAGAAAGAAACAGTAACTGTCCGAAAACCAAAAAATAAATATTTTTTATTATAAATAATATAACAGGTATTAAAAACGACACAAAACCCGCATTTAAATCTTACAGTGTAAAGTTGCACAACCAGTTCAGTAAACTGAGTAAACTGCCTGACAAACAAGCCAGTACCAGAATTGTGTCAGAAATAATAACATTTTTAGTCCAGAAAGTTGGAATATAAATCGTTCAATAAAACATGTGCAACTCAATTTTAATTATGAATTCATATATGTTATGCACAATACCAGTATTCAACTCGGTACAAGATCTGAACCAACTTTTTCAACCGAATAACGAACCAACAATTTTAGTGGGTTAGTTGGACCTAGTGTCACATTAATTTAAAATGTTAGACCTCAAAAAAGAAAATTATATATAAAGTTGTCAAGTTCCAAAGTTTATATATGTAATAAGTTTTAAATATATATATATATATATATATATATATATATATATATATATATTGAGGGGATATGGGGCCCTACCTAAAATTCAATTGTTGAGTTGGAAGCTTGCATGGAGGACTAGTGTAAGAATTGGAAGATTATAATCTCACAAAATCTTTACACTCCATCTTCATTCTCTTTTTCCAAAAGATCACAAAACTTTACAACTTCTCCTTCTTTCTCTCTTGTAATCGGCCACACCAAAACCACCACCATATTCACTTTCAAAAATTCAAAACACATAATTATTAAGCATGCATGATGAATCAAAGCTTTGGTGAAACTTGGAAATACATTTGAAGCATTTTAGCAAGTCTCAGAGTTCTTGGATCATCACCATCTTCATATCTTCATCTTGTTCTTGATTAGCAAACTTGTAAGAATCAAAACCAAAATCTACTTTATCATAATTCTTGATTTTATTTAACATACAAGTTCATCTTGAATCTTTAATAACAAACCCACTTGAAAAACAATAAGAAAACTAAAAATCATTTTTATGACCATAAAATTTATTGGTAACTTGAAATAGTCTTATAATAGTAAACATGAATCTTGCATCTTCATGTATAAAGACATGATCTAAACACATGCGTGTTTAGATCTAGCAAGGTTGTTATGAACATGGATTTTGTATTTAAAAATAGTCACATGTATCTTACAAAACATGAGGGATTATTTAAAACCCATGAACTTGAATTTTTATTGAAATGGATGAATAAAGTTTCCATTTCTAGAAAGATCATGAACCTGAAACTTGTTTATATAAGAGTTTTGAACACATGTTTACACATAAAATAACTTCACATATCACTTAAAGTATGAGTTTTTATATGAAATCATGATTTACCATTTTTAGTAAAAGTCACAAATAAAATTTCCTTTTCAGGAAAGTTTAAAGCTACATTATGTTCATGACACTTTTGTTGGTAAAATAGGATAGTTCTTGATACTTAATGACGTTTTGAGTTGAAAATGAGTTAAAACCAAGTTTGTATAAACTTGGGAAAAGTCCATAGTTTAGGGGAAACTGTCGTAAAATTTATATAAAAATTTGGTTATGATCTAAAAGTGTTATACAAAAGAGTTGGTGACTAGAAAACGACTTGGGATTTTAAAACTTGATTAAACGAATTTTCGGACTAGAAGTTATAAGTTCACATTTTATAAAGGTTCCTAAACTAAAAAATTGTAAAGTATGTATTTAGATAAATTATATACTTTAAAAATTCATCAAGTATCATAACCATATATTATGTGTATATATTATGTATTTAGACCAAGTGGGGACTAATACAAAATATATAAACACACAAATACAAGAAATTATGGAAACACTTGAAAACCGAAAACTATAAAAACGAAAGTGTCCATCCTTGAACATAAATAAATAAATCGGACACTTTGGACAATTCGAACAAAATATAATATATATGGCACAGATGAAAAAAACGACATAAATGAGACGGTCGACACGGACGAATCAGGCGACCCGGACCAACTAAAATGACACGAAAGAAACAATCGAAAACTAATAAACGAACCGACACTCACTTTATATTTAATACATTTTATGAAAGTAACTATACAAAATATTTATTACTTTATAAACTAAATTTTATAAGTTATTATTATTATTACTATATAATAAGAATTGATCACCCAAAACTAATAAACATATGGATAGCCCATACTTTAAAGTTAAAATATGGGGTAAAGCCCAGTTTTGCAAACCCATATGGACAAGCTCACATTTTAGCAACTATTTTTGGGCTAAGGCCCACCTTTACCCAAATTTATTTGGGCTAGGCCCACTCTTACAAACTAATTGGGCTTGATCCACTTTAAATAAATTTATTTGGGCTAGGCCCACTCTTACAAACTAATTAGGCTTAATCCACTTTAAACAAATTTATTTGGGCTAGGACCACTCTTACAAACTAATTGGGCTTGATTCACTTTAAACAAATTTATTTGGGCTAGGCCCACTCATATAACATGAATTGGGCTAGCCCCAAACATATGAGCTCAACTTGGGCTAGGCTCACACATTTTAAACTAATTGGGCTAGGCCCACATTAATTGAAAACAATCGGGCCAGGCCCATGTAACATTCATGTAAAACGGGTGCCAAGACCCACCCCGTTTAGTATCCAAGTATTTATTAAAAGTTCGTTACGCATTTATTTTTTTTAGTGTGACTTATTTTTTTATGGTTGATGAATAAATTTCACAATCAAATTATTAATTAATAAAAGAATAAATGATAAATATATAATAAAACCTTAAAATAATAAAGAAAAATATAAAATAAAAATAAAGGGGCGGTCGGGTTTCGAACCCGGGTCCCCATCTAATCCACACACTGCCTTCACCACTACACCACACACAAATATCTTATACAATTCCAAACCAAATAAATTTTATAACGAAACGACACTCGAATCAGATTTTTAAACAAGCTTAAATTGCCTTTTGCCGCCAAAACAAAAGTGACGAGTGCACAGCTAAAGTTCCGTCGATTCCTTCCTTTTTCGCATCTATTCCGGACCTTTCGGGATTTCAATCATACGCGGTTACCTTAGATACTCCAATCATGAATTCCGCCGCAATCCCGACTCGATTCGGTTTGCGGAGCGCCTATAAATACTAAACACCGATTCTTGTTTTTCCCACCCTTCATCAAATCTCTCACACAACTCACCTTTTCCAACACTCTCCCTCACCCTCTCACTGTTCTCTACCACCATAACCAGTCGCTAGAGAAAACCCGCAACTCGCCAGAGAGAAGAAACTGTCAGAATTCAGAGTTTCTACCGGAGCCAACCGGAGATTTCGACGGGACTCAACTCGAATTGATTCGGTATACCCATACTACTTGTTTCCCTTATTGTTTGCATATTACTCTCATGACTTAATCAACAAAATAATAAACAAGCAAACAGTGGGTTCATTGTTTTTCTTTATAAAGTTGATGATTACTGGTTATAAGTATATAAGTATAATAAAAACTAAAATTTATACACCAACTGGGCTACAGCCCAGTGGTATTGATGCGTGAATGATAACCGCGGGACACAGGTTCGATCCCTGCTTGTCCGACTTTATCGCTGTGTGCTTTTCTCGCTGTTGTTACCTGTTGCTGTTACAGGCCATGCTTAGGCCGGCCCAGTTTGGGCCTAAACTTTTTTATTATTTTATTTTTAGTTTGGGCCGAGAAAGACTTGGGCCAGGCTATTTAATCTGGGCCTAATTAGTATATCTCTATTTGACAGTTTATTCATATTAATCTAGTATTATTAATTTTTAATATTATTATTAAATCTATATATTGTTGTAATTTGTAAAATCAATAACATTATTATAATTATAATTATTATCACTCATTAATTATATAAATCAAGTAATTATTAACATCCAAGGATTCTTTATTTCTGACCTATCCTTACTAATAATATTGGTAATAAAACAATTAATCGCATCATCACAAATTAACATTTTTAGACATCATCGCTATTAGTCAAAGCACCTCCTATTTAATAAACTCGCTAAACTATAAACAATACGATACCATCCTTAAATCATAACAAGTTCTTGTATTATATTCTAGGTTAAACGTATTCGTTTGATCTATCAACTTTACTCGTGCGAATTCCAAGAAACGTATACGCAACCTAAGGTGAGTGGATTCTTACAAATTCCCCCTTTTATTCATGTTTTGGGGTGTATCATGTGTCGCTTTAATTATTTGGTTTATTCAAACTTATAATATGATCTAAACTTGTGATGTAAATATTGTTTGATGTGATGTTTGTTTACATTTTGTCAAGTTGCGTGCAAATCATTCATTAGGCCCATCAGTTCCTCGTTGGAGACGAGTTGAACATCGCGTGCCTCATTAGATCAGCTCCGTTTGATTGAGCCTTGATCTCATTGTTCATCGTTTGGTGTGTGTGTGTGCATAATTGATATTATGTGTATTGTGATTAAATTTACATTTACGTTTACTCATGTGTGGTTATGCACCTTTTTATAACCAATATAACAAATCCGTTCAAATATTTTCATAAGATTCACTCGCCAACTTTTGTTGACCCAAAACCCTATTTTTACACATGATACATGTGGACAGGTTGAAGCAAGGAACACATAAGAAATTGCCTTAGAAGAAAAATAATGAAGTCATGAAAAATGTATTTGAACATGTTGTACTTATATGTTTATTGTAATTTTCTTCTTTAAAAAGAAATAATAAATATGAAACTTTATAGTAAATGTCATGAGCTTTGATGAAAACCCAATCATGCCCCGACTACCATTTCCGCTGCGGGTCAGGGTGTGATAGATTGGTATCAGAGCTTTTGATATAGGGATATAGGATAGGTTATTAGACCCTTAGAGCCTATACTATAGTTGATTAGATTTTAATTGTTTATGCGGTTACATTCAAACTCATGATGTTTATTTGTTTCGTATTTATTACACACACAAATGCATGCAAACACTTCCACTATCATTTTGTGTGATACTTAATGAATTATACTTATTGTCAAACATAACATGCTTACGTATACATTCATCACGCATATTTCAATGTTCACATATCCAAATCATCCTCACATTTCCTTTATTAAAGATTTTGTGGCATTTTTCGTTTTTCAATTTCATTAAAGTGAGTTCTACGACGGGCACGTAGTAACTGGAAGGGTACAAGTACCGGTAGTCGAAACGTCATGTCTAGGTTGGCATTCGTATAAATCCAACATAACGGACCAGTTTGCCTACCTGGGGACTAACGATGAGAGTACGAAGCACCTATTAGGCCAAACATGCCACACCAAACGTCGCTCGAACTAACCCTACTTTGGGTTGTCATTGTGTCCATACCAGGACACCCTCCGACCTTATACTTTGCTGTCATGTTTTACGATATTCA
Source organism: Scalesia atractyloides (assembly GCA_947069175.1). Classification (NCBI taxonomy): domain Eukaryota; kingdom Viridiplantae; phylum Streptophyta; class Magnoliopsida; order Asterales; family Asteraceae; genus Scalesia; species Scalesia atractyloides. The sequence goes on from CAMTDV010000004.1 coordinate 29,367,528, forward strand.
TTCTGGTGGCGCAAGTGTTAACAGGCCAACACCAATATGAACCCTACCAAAGCCCAATAGTCATCGGGGCCCACATGACTACCAAGGCTAAGTAAGGGGATATATGGGAGCCCAAACATGAGCAAAGCCCAAGACATCCTATGGATGTAGCAAATTTATTTTTTTTTCATTTGTTTTGTGAATGTTCATTTCTAAATACTACACATGACACCTAAAACGTCAAACTCATACTCTCGATACGTATTCCCTGTAGATGTCTTCTAGCCTCTCTCGTAGAGGTATGAGATCAGGAAAATCCCGCGAACGCATGGATGCCCAAATCGCTCAACAAATGGCCGCCGTAATCCCCAACATCGTAGTTCAAGTTCAACAAGCCCTTACCGCTAATCCCGTTAACCCAATCAACCAAGAAGATCAGAACGTGGTCCCCCAAATACCACTAAATGCACCTTCAAGCATTTCAAATCCTGCGATCCTCCAAAATACGAAGGGACTGAAGGTGTCACCGCTCTCTTCCATTGGTTTGAGGAGATGGAAAACACTTTTCTCAATTGCGACTGCCCCGATGATCGCAAGGTGCGATATGCTACCGGTCATTTGTTTGGAGTAGCACTTACATGGTGGAATACCGAGAAGGCCAAGCGAGGTGCTGAGGATGCTATGACTTTGACTTGGGAAGAGTTGAGAGAGATCATGACAAGACGTTTCTGTCCAAGAAGCGAAATCAAGAAGTTAGAAGATGAGTTCTACTCTTTGAAACAAAAGGAGGGCGACCACACCACATACAACAAGAGATTCCTTGAGTTGAATCAGATGGTCCCCAACTTGTTCACTCCCCTCTACCGTTTGATCGAGCACTACATTCGAGGTCTTCCTTCAAAAATTCAAGACCCTGTAATAAGTACCACACCTGCAACTTTGGAAGCAGGAATGGAATTAGCTACAGAGCTCACTGAAAACCGCATACGGAATAAAGACCTCAAGGAGGAGAAGAAGAAGGATAAAGCATCAACCGAAACCTCAAACTGAACCCAGACCGAATCCTCTTCTCAACCCACTCCTAAGAGAAAATAAGATGGGCAAAATTTCGTTATCACCCAAGGCAATCAACCAGCTCCACAAGCCGTACCCCTCATAGCTATCCCAATCACTCAAGGAGCACCCAACTCTATTTACCCAAATAAGAAACCTTACATTGGACCTCACCCTCAATGCAACACCTGTATTTATCACCATCCATCTACCATACCTTATCGACTGTGTGCTAATTATGGGCGTTATGGTCATTTGAGCAAGACTTGTCGCGCCCCTCAAAACCAAGCTTCACCCCTTACCCAAAACATGATCCAATCATATCAACAACCCCAATACCCCATGTTTCCACATGTTCGAGCTTGCTTTAATTGTGGGGACCCTACCCATTTTAGAAACACGTGCCCTCGATTGGTCAACATCATAAACGCCCAAGCTCAAGCAAACCCAGTTAACCAAACAAATCAAGCAAACCCAGCTCCACCACCAGCAAGAGGAAGAGCTTACAACATCAACGCCAATCCTGTTGAAGATAATAACGGCCCAAATGAACCACCCAACTAGCCTTCCCTCACCAAGAATCAAGACTCAACTCCAACCGTCTAGTTCTTATGTTTTCTTTATGTTATCTCAATCTTTACGTATCCCAGTTGTAAACTGGGAATTTATGTATCCAAGAATTATAATGCGAATTGATATTACCGTTTTGTCTTATACTCATTGATTTAACATTCATATCATCATACATCTCGACGTATCTCGATCTTATCATTTAAAGAAGTTGGGTTGTGTCTCACTTTTACATAGACTGGCCCCTTCATCATAACAAACGAGAGAGGTACTGTTATCATTCAGTCATGTATTCTTTCAGATGTCACACCCCAACCCGCAGCGGAATAAGAATCGGGGCATAATTAGGTTATCACCAAAGCTCATGATATTTACTAATATGTTTCATATTTATTAAAGTCAAAATTACATTCTCAATAATCCAAACATGTCCACACAAATACAAAGAAAATAACCAACTAAACAATCCAAGCTCTAAACCAGTTTATCCTTCTAAGCCAATCCTATGTGTTTCTTACTGCAGCTGGTTCACCTGTATCATGTGTAAAAATGGGGGTTTTTGGGTCAACATAAGTTGGCGAGTGAACCTTGTTAGTTAAACATTTATTATTGATTTCTTGTTATTTTTTTCAAGGAAAAATTGTGCAATAGTCATATGCGAGCAAATGTAAATAATCCGACAATAACAATAACATTCCACAAACAATAATATACTATAACATACTATAACATACAATAACATATGAACTTGCATGGATATATAACATGAATGAAACTGTATATGTTGGCAACGTCACGTTCACGCTCATAATGTAATGGGGAACGGACGGCCTATGATGAATGTCTGTGCGATCAAGGCTCAACGGTTGCATTTTGGTGGTATTGGTGGTATTGGTGGTATTGGCAACGGTTGCAATGTTGGCAGGGATGATCAGGAAAATGGTGGTATTGACAACGGCTGCATTTTGGTAATGGACCAGAGTATGGCCTTTTGTATGGTGCAGGTGAGGGGGCAACTTGGGTAATGGGTGCAGCAGGGATAGGGAAATTGGTTTGTGTGACAGCAAAGTTTCCGGTGTTACGTTTCCTCTTGTTAGCAAACTTAGAGGAGGAGGTGGAATGGTTTGAAGCTTGGCCCTCAACGGGGGCTTTCTTTTTCTCCTCTTTAAACTTACCGTTGCGAATTCGATTCTCGGTCAGTTCAGTAGCTAGTTCCATAGCAGCTTCAAGTGTTGCTGGTGAAGTGCTGAGAATTGAATCTTGAATTTTCAAGGGAAGACCTCGAATATAATGCTCGATTAAGTGGTAAACCGGGGGTGAACAAGTTAGGGACCATTTGGTTCAACTCTAAGAACCTCTTGTTGTAGGAAGTATGATCTCCCTCCTTTTGCTTCAAAGAATGAAATTCGTCCTCTAACTTTTTAATCTCACTTCTAGGACAGAATCGCCTCGTCATGATTTCCCTTAACTCCTCCCACGTTAAGGCCATAGCATTTTCGATTCCCCTCTTACCCTTTTCAGTATTCCACCAGGTAAGAGCTACCCCAAATAGTCTCCCAGTTTCGTATCGTACCTTGCGATCCTCATGACAATTGCAGTTGAGAAAGGTGTTTTCCATTTCCTCAAACCAGTGGAGGAGAGCAGTGACACCTTCGGTCCCTTCAAATTTAGGAGGATCGCAAGACTTGAAATGTTTATATGAGCACTTGCTGGTAGGAGGGTTGCCGATGTTCTGGTCATCTTGCTGGGGATGATTAGTGGGATTTGTGGCGAGAGCTTGTTGTACTTGAACCACAATGTCAGGAAGCACCGCGGCCATTTGTTTCGCGATTTGTGTGGCCAAGCGTTCGTGAGACCTTCCTGATCTTTTACCCCCTCGTTGTTGTCTAGCCGACATCTACAGGAGCATATATAAGAAGATTGTGAGTTTATGGAGTCTTTTTAGGTGTCATGGGTCTTAGAGAAAATGAAAATAACATAAATATCAATAATGCAACTACATCCATAGGATGTCTTGGGTTTGCTCATGTTGGGCCTCAAATGTCCCCCATACCTTCACCTGTATAGTCATGTGGGCCCCCATGACTATTGGCTTGGTAGGATTCACATTAGTATTGGCGATTTAACACTCGCATGACCCGAATGAAAACCACAAAATATGTTTACGAGATGTATGGTCGGAATGTGTCCAGGTGTAGACACAATGACAACTCAAAGTGGGGTTAGCTCACACGACGTTTGGTATAGCATGCTTTGGCCTAATAGGTACTTCGTACTCTCATCGTTAGTCCCCAGGTAGGCAAACTGGTCCTTTATTTTAGATTTATACGAATGCCAAGCCTAGACAGGACGTTCCGACTACCGGTACTTGTACCCTTCCAGTTACTACATGCCCGTCATGAGAACTCACATTGATGAGATTTGAAAATACAAAAATCATTGTAAAAACAATCATGAAAATGATGTGATGTGTGCTTTCATGGATATGATATGTTATGAGAATATGATTCATGATAGGCATTATATGATAATATATACTTATGAACATGCTTGCATAACATTGAATGTAACATTTAACATAAAACATATAAACATCATGAAATTTGGCATGTAACACACAAAAATCTTAAAAATTTCTAATCAACTATAGTATAGGCTCTAAGGGTCTAATAACCTATCCTATATCCCTATAGTCATGGCTCTGATACCAATCTGTCACACCCCAACCCGCAGCGGAATAAGAGTCGGGGCATAATTGGGTTATCACCAAAGCTTTATGTTTCATATTTATTAAAGTCAACTTACATTCTCAATAATCCAAACATGTCCATACAAATACAAAGAAAATAACCAACTAAACAATCCAAGCTCTAAACCAGTTTATCCTTCTAAGCCAATCCTATGTGTTTCTTGCTGCAGCTGGTTCACCTGTATCATGTGTAAAAATGGGGGTGTTTGGGTCAACATAAGTTGGCGAGTGAACCTCGTTAGTTAAACATTTATTATTGATTTCTTGTTATTTTTATCAAGGAAAAATTGTGCAATAGTCATATGCGAGCAAATGTAAATAATCCCACAATAACAATAACATACTATAACATACAATAACATATGAACTTGCATGGATATATAAAATGAATGAAACTGTATATGTTGGCAACGTCACGTTCACGCTCATAATGTAATGGGGAACGGACGGCCTATGATGAATGTCTGTGCGATCAAGGCTCAATCAAACGGAGCCGATCATATGTTGGCACGCCAGGTTCACGCTCATAATGTAATGGGGAACTGCTCAACGCTCATAATGTAATGGGGAGCGGCGGCCTATGAAATTGCATGTACTGAAAATAATAAATTTAATCTAAACAATAACCACACAACAGTTGATACAAGCTGAATACACATTTGTTCATGATATGATGTATGCACAATGATTTAAATATAATAAATGGTAAGACACATGATACACCCCAAAAACGTGATTAAAACGGGGAATTTGTAGAGATTCACTCACATTGGGTGCGTTCGGTTGGAGATGATGAGATGCGCACGAGTTTGAAGGATTGACAATGAGGATTAACTAACCTAAATAATAACGGAAAGTATAGTTAATGAGTGGATTTTATTAATAATTTTAATAGGATTTTTAGATATATTTTTGTTAGTTTAAGGCTATTTCCTATCTTTAAAAACATTATTTTTAATTGATTTTTGAATTAAATTAAATAAATAAAAGTATAAAAAAATATGTTGACTTTTGCGTTGACCATTGACTGTTTGACTGTTTGACCGGTTTTATTGTGTGAATGTATGCGCCGGGCAGGAATCGAACCCGAGACCTCTCGTACGCGTTCACGCAGCTCTACCAACTGAGCTACGTGTCTAACCTGAAATAATTATGTTTTTAATTATATTTATATACTAATTCGGTTTATTCAAAATTCTTTTATTTTCAAAAAGTGTTTTAAATCATCGAACCGGAGCGTGCAACAGGTCTCGAACCCGGGACCTGTGGGTTAGTGTTGCACACAGTCCACCGCTAGACTGTATGTCTAACCTGGTTAATATACCGATTTTTATTATACTTAACATCTAACGTAAGTTAATCCGGTTCAGTTAGAAAAATAAAACATCTTTATTACAGAGAGGGTGTGTGTATCAAGGATCGAACTCGGGACGTATGCGTATTGTTTGCACACAGTCCACCGCTGGACTGTGTGTCTAACCCGTTTATAATACCGATTTTAATTAATCTTATAATCTTAACATACTTCATCTTCTTCGCTAAATTTACAGACAATGATTTACTCAACTGTTTCTTGCTTTAAAACGATTAACAAATGTAGAAAAGACTAAAATGAAATGGCAGAGAAAATTTTGGAAGTAAACATACCGGAGAATGATTTATCTCAGAATTCCGGCAAGTCGTCGGCTCTGTTTTTTTACGAACTTCGACTGAGCGAACAAATTAACAGTTTTGAATAGCTAAGTGTGGAATTGAAGTACTAAACAAGAGTTACCAGAAGGTTTAGAAGGCTATACCGTTTCACAGCGAGAATTGAGAATTTTCAGCAGTTTTCCGGTGAGAGTGAATTATCCGATATCGACGTCTGAAATTGGTTCCGATTGAAGGGTTTTAGTTAGCAACAGCTTAACAACTGATAGACGATGAAAGAATTGAGTGACTCACTGATTTGATAGAAAACACGGTTTTCTGGCGAAAGTACGGCGAGTTCAAATAGCTGCTCCGACGAACTGAAAGTTGTGCGAAAATGAAATTGAAGGTTTACAGAATGTGTTTGAGTCGCGAGAGGGGTCTATGATTGGAGTAATTCAGGAATTGAAAGTTTTCGGTTATTAAAACCGATCCACTCTTGAATTCAAGTCCATTCAAAGCTAAATTGATTGGAGGTGTCGGTGTAGCGGTTATAATCGGTAAACCGCGAACAATCAAACGTTTTTGGACGTTTGGTGACCGATTTCGGTTACAGGTTGCGTAACCAGATTGATTTATGATTGGCCATAAAATTTAATTGTTTCCTAGAATTTACAGAAAACATCAAGTGGCGGAGGTGGTTATATGTGTGTGTGATAAGTCTTTGAGCTTAAACCCGGCTGACCCGGGTTCGAGTCCCGGCAGCCTATTTTTCTTTTTATTTATTTTATTTTTACTTTACATCAATTATAACTTTTATATTCTAGTTTGTTTATTAATTATGCATCATTAAAAATTAAAATTGACATAAATACGCAACGAAACATTTATAACTTGATATTCGATTACAAACGAAGCAGGTTTGGACAACCCGTTTTTGACAAATGTTACAGTATCCCCTACTTTTAGGAATTTCGTCCCGAAATTTAAGTAGTAGTAGTAGGAAAAAGATGCGGGTATTTTTCGCGCATTGAGTCTTCACGTTCCCAAGTAAACTCAGGTCCCCGTTTCGACTCCCAGTGTACCCTAACAATTGGAATGCGACTTCGTCGTAGACGTTTTTCTCCGAAGTCTATGATCTCTACTGGTCTTTCAATAAAATGCATAGATTCATCAATATGAATATCTTCCAGAGGAATATGGAGGTTTTCATCAGCTAGGCACTTCTTCAAGTTTGATACGTGGAATGTGGGATGAATCCTGTTGAGTTCTTCTGGTAGATCAAGCTTGTATGCTACAGGTCCTACTCTTTCGAGTATCTTGAAAGGTCCTACGTAGCGTGGTGCTAGCTTGCCTTTTTGACCAAAACGAACTACCCCCTTCCACGTGATACTTTTAAAAGTACATGATCACCAATGTTGAACTCCAAAGGCTTCCGTCGTTTATCTGCATAACTCTTTTGACGACTTTGAGCCGCTAGAAGATTGTTTCGAATCTGATGGATCTTGTCTGTGGTTTCTTAAATCAATTCTGGACCGGTGATTTGAGCTTCCCCAATTTCGTGCCAACATACTGGAGATCGGCACTTACGACCATATAAAGCTTCAAAAGGTGCCATGCCGATACTTTAATGATAGCTGTTGTTGTACGAAAATTCAACTAATGGTAGATGAGCGTCCCAATTTCCCTTGAAGTCTATGACACATGCTCGAAGCATATCTTCAAGAGTTTGAATGGTGCATTCAGATTGTCCATCAGTTTGAGGATGATAAGCGGTACTGAGATCTAATCGCGTACCCAAAGCGGCTTGTACTGCTTGCCATGTTCGTGAAGTGAAACGACCATCATGATCTGAAATAATGCTTAACGGTACACCATGTCGGCTTACGATTTCGCTAATGTAAATACGAGCTAGCTTCTCGTTCTTGAAATCTTCGTGGATAGGAATAAAGTGAGCTGATTTTGTGAGACGATCAATGATTACCCATATAGTGTCATACCCACCAGAAGTGCGAGGTAACCTGGTAATGAAGTCCATGGTTATGTTTTCCCACTTCCATACAAGTATTTCAGGTTGGTCCAGAAGTCCTGAGGGTCTTTGGTGTTCAGCTTTCACCTTGGAACATGTAAGGCACTTGGAAACAAAACAGCAATATCCTTTTTCATTCCAGACCACCAATAGGTGTATCGAAGGTCTTGATACATCTTATCGGCTCCTAGGTGTATAGAGTATCGTGTTTTGTGAGCCTCATTCATAAGAAATTCACGAAGGTTGTTGTGGTCAGGAATCCATATGCGATCTAGATAGTACAGAATACCGTCAGATTTAGTTTCAATTTTAAGTTCAGCTCCACAGGACAGCTCCTTTCGTACGTCGTCTTCCGTTACTGAAACATGTTGGGCTTCTCGAATTTGATCTTTAATGTCAGTTATGATTTGCGAACATAAAAGATGAATGGAGTTCGCATAACCCTTTCGACTGAGTGCATCAGCCACCACATTTGCCTTGCCAGGGTGGTACCGAATTTCATAGTCGTAGTCATTTAGAAGTTCGACCCATCTTCGTTGCCTCATGTTTAACTCCTTTTGATTGAAGATATGTTGAAGACTCTTGTGGTCAGTGTATATTTCACACTTAGTACCGTAGAGATAATGTCTCCATATCTTAAGAGCGAACACATCGGCTCCAAGTTCTAGGTCATGGGTGGTGTAGTTCTTCTCATGAGTCTTGAGTTGTCTCGAAGCATAAGCTATAACCTTTCCTCTTTACATTAGAACACAGCTTAGTCCTTGCCCTGACGCGTCGCAATAAACCACAAAGTCATCACAACCTTCAGGAAGAGTGAGGATTGGTGCATCACAGAGTTTTTGTTTAAGGGTTTGGAAGGCTTCTTCTTGTTTGGGTCCCCATATGAAAGGTTTTCCCTTATGAGTTAAAGCCGTGAGTGGTACAGCAATGCGAGAGAAGTTTGAAATAAAACGGCGATAATAACCAGCCAGACCAAGGAATGATCTTACTTCAGTTGGTGTACGTGGCGCTTGCCATTCTTGTACCGCTTTGATTTTTGAGGGGTCGACATGTATTCCCTTGTCATTGACTACATGTCCAAGGAATTGTACCTCTTTTAACCAGAATTCGCATTTGGAGAATTTGGCGTAAAGCTTTTCATTCTCTAAGAGTGTAAGGATGAGTGGAAGATGCCGTTCATGATCAGACTTAGACTTTGAATAAATGAGAATATCGTCGATGAAGACTATAACAAAACGATCGAGATAGGGTTTGCAGACTCTGTTCATTAGATCCATGAAGACAGCTGGAGCGTTGGTTAAACCAAATGGCATGACCATGAATTCATAATGACCATAACGAGTTCGGAAGGCGGTCTTGGGACGTCTTCTTCATGTACTCTAAGTTGATGATAACCAGAACGAAGGTCGATTTTTGAAAAACAGCTGGCGCCTTGAAGTTGTTCAAGAAGATCATCAATGCGATGTAATGGATAGCGATTCTTGATCGTTAACTTGTTGAGTTCTCTGTAGTCGATGCACATGCGAAACGTTCCATCTTTCTTCTTCACAAAAAGGACAGGTGCACCCCAAGGCGAGGAGTTAGGACGTATGAATCCTTTGTCAGTCAACTCTTGCAACTAACTGGCTAGCTCTTGCATTTCGGATGGGGCTAACCTATAAGGAGACTTTGCAACTGGTGTAGCACCAGGTATAAGATCAATGCGGAATTCGACTTCTCTCAAGGGAGGAAGCCCTGAAATGTCGTCAGGAAAAACTTGCGGAAAATCTTTTACTACTGGAATGTCTTCAAGTTTCTTCTCCATAGTTCCCTTTTTGACGACATGGGTTAAAAATGCGACGTAATTCTTGCGAAGATATTTTCGAGCTTGAAGACAGGACATTAATCTGAGCCCTTTCGACGAGATTTCTCCAAAGATTCGTAGAGTCTGACCGTTTGAAAGAGGAATGCGTATAAACTTTTCACGGCATACAACTTCAGCCTGATGTTGGCTGAGCCAGTCCATACCAATTATAATGTCAAAGCTTCCCAACTTCATGGGAATGAGGTCAACTAGAAAATTATGATCGTTTAAAGTGAGAGTACAATTGCGTATAATGGAGTTTAATGAGACCGGTTTCCCGTCAGCAACTTCCACTATTATGGATTCCATGAGCTTATCACGATTTTGGTTTAGGATGGGTTCAAACTCTAAGGACACAAAACTTTTATCCGTGCCAGTATCAAACAACATGGATGCATAACTACCATTGATAAGGAACGTACCGTTAACCACATTGCTGTCAGCTCTAGCCTGATTAGCATTGATGTTGAAAGCTCTTCCTCTTGCAGGTGGAGGAGCTTGGTTAGCTTGATTCACCGGATTGGCTTGGGCTTGAGCATGAATAATGTTCACCATCCGTGGACAAGTGTTTCTAAAGTGGCTTGGGTCTCCACAATTGTAGCAAGCCCGCATAGGTTGTACCATGGGATAGTTGGGTTGATAGTATGATTGGGCTAAATGTTAGGTAGTTGGTAGTAGTAGGGGTTGTTGGGCTTGACCCATTATTTGTTGGTGGGTTTGGGTTGAAGGCTGGTGGCGGTTCGTTCGCTGAGGTATGCGACAGGTTTGAACAGAATGACCTGCGCGACCGCAGCTGGTGCAATGTTGGCAGGGATGATCAGGAAAATGGTGGTATTGTCAACGGTTGCATTTTGGTAATGGGCCAGAGTATGGCCTTTTGTATGGTGCAGGTGAGGGGGCAACTTGGGTAATGGGTACAGCAGGAATAGGGAAATTGGTTTGTGTGACAGCGAAGTTTCTGGTGTTACGTTTCCTCTTGTTAGCAAACTTAGAGGAGGTGGAATGGTTTGAAGTTTGGCCCTCAACGGGGGCTTTCTTTTTCTCCTATTTAAACTTACCGTTGCGAATTCGATTCTCGGTCAGTTCAGTAGCTAGTTCCATAGCAGCTTCAAGTGTTGCTGGTGAAGTGCTGAGAACTGAATCTTGAATTTTCAAGGGAAGACCTCGAATATAATACTCGATTAAGCGGTAAACCGGGTGAACAAGTTAGGGACCATTTGGTTCAACTCTAAGAACCTCTTGTTGTAGGAAGTATGATCTCCCTCCTTTTGCTTCAAAGAATGAAATTCGTCCTCTAACTTTTTAATCTCACTTCTAGGACAGAATCGCCTCGTCATGATTTCCCTTAACTCCTCCCACGTTAAGGCCATAGCATCTTCGATTCCCCTCTTACCCTTTTCAGTATTCCACCAGGTAAGAGCTACCCCAAATAGTCTCCCGGTTGCGTATCGTACCTTCCGATCCTCAGGACAATCGCAGTTGAGGAAGGTGTTTTCCATTTCCTCAAACCAGTGGAGGAGAGCAGTGACACCTTCGGTCCCTTCAAATTTAGGAGGATCGCAAGACTTGAAAAGTTTATATGAGCACTTGCTGGTAGGAGGGTTGCCGATGTTCTGGTCATCTTGCTGGGGAGGATTAGTGGGATTTGTGGCGAGAGCTTGTTGTACTTGAACCACAATGTCAGGAAGCACCGCGGCTATTTGTTTCGCGATTTGTGTGGCCAAGCGTTCGTGAGACCTTCCTGATCTTTTACCCCTCGTTGTTGTCTAGCCGACATCTACAGGAGCATACATAAGAAGATTGTGAGTTTATTGAGTCTTTTTAGGTGTCATGTGTCTTAAATAAAATGAAAATAACATAAATATCAATAATGCAACTACATCCATAGGATGTCTTGGGTTTGCTCATGTTGGGCCTCAAATGTCCCCCATACCTTCACTTGTATAGTCATGTGGGCCCCCATGACTATTGGCTTGGTAGGATTCACATTAGTATTGGCGATTTAACACTCGCATGACCCGAATGAAAACCACAAAATATGTTTACGAGATGTATGGTCGGAATGTGTCCAGGTGTAGACACAATGACAACTCAAAGTGGGGTTAGCTCACACGATGTTTGGTATAGCATGCTTTGGCCTAATAGGTACTTCGTACTCTCATCGTTAGTCCCAGGTAGGCAAACTGGTCCTTTATTTTGGATTTATACGAATGCCAAGCCTAGACAGGACGTTCCGACTACCGGTACTTGTACCCTTCCAGTTACTACATGCCCGTCATGAGAACTCACTTTGATGAGATTTGAAAATACAAAAATCATTGTAAAAACAATCATGAAAACGATGTGATGTGTGCTTTCATGGATATGATATGTTATGAGAATATGATTCATGATAGGCATTATATGATAATATATACTTATGAACATGCTTGCATAACATTGAATGTAACATTTAACATAAAACATATAAACATCATGAAATTTGGCATGTAACACACAAAAATCTTAAAAATTTCTAATCAACTTTAGTATAGGCTCTAAGGGTCTAATAACCTATCCTATATCCCTATAGTCATGGCTCTGATACCAATCTGTCACACCCCAACCCGCAGCGGAATAAGAGTCGGGGCATAATTGGGTTATCACCAAAGCTCATGATATTTACTAATATGTTTCATATTTATTAAAGTCAAAATTACATTTTCAATAATCCAAACATGTCCATACAAATACAAAGAAAATAACCAACTAAACAATCCAAGCTCTAAACCAGTTTATCCTTCTAAGCCAATCCTATGTGTTTCTTGCTGCAGCTGGTTCACCTGTATCATGTGTAAAAATGGGGGTTTTTGGGTCAACATAAGTTGGCGAGTGAACCTCGTTAGTTAAACATTTATTATTGATTTCTTGTTATTTTTATCAAGGAAAAATTGTGCAATAGTCATATGCGAGCAAATGTAAATAATCCCACAATAACAATAACATTCCACAAACAATAACATACTATAACATACAATAACATATGAACTTGCATGGATATATAACATGAATGAAACTGTATATGTTGGCAACGTCACGTTCACGCTCATAATGTAATGGGGAACGGACGGCCTATGATGAATGTCTGTGCGATCAAGGCTCAATCAAACGGAGCCGATCGTATGTTCGCACGCCAGGTTCACGCTCATAATGTAACGGGGAACTGCTCAACGCTCATAATGTAATGGGGAGTGGCGGCCTATGAAATTGCATGTACTGAAAATAATAAATTTAGTCTAAACAATAACCACACAACAGTTGATACAAGCTGAATACACATTTGTTCATGATATGATGTATGCACAATGATTTAAATATAATAAATGGTAAGACACATGATACACCCCAAAAACATGATTAAAACGGGGAATTTGTAGAGATTCACTCACATTGGGTGCCAACCGCTGTTGGAGATGATGAGATGCGCACGAGTTTGAAGGATTGACCATTGACTGTTTGACTGTTTGACCGGTTTTATTGTGTGAATGTATGCGCCGGGCAGGACTCGAACCCGAGACCTCTCGTACGCGTGCACGCAGCTCTACCAACTGAGCTACGTGTCTAACCCGAAATAATTCTGTTTTTAATTATATTTATATACTAATTCGGTTTATTCAAAATTCTTTTATTTTCAAAAAGTGTTTCAAATCATCGAATCGGAGCGTGCAACAGGTCTCGAACCCGGGACCTGTGGGTTAGTGTTGCACACAGTCCACTGCTGGACTGTGTGTATAACCTGGTTAATATACCGATTTTTATTATACTTAACATCTAACGTAAGTTAATCCGGTTCAGTTAGAAAAATAAAACATCTTTATTACAGAGAGGGTGTGTGTATCAAGGATCGAACTCGGGACGTATGCGTATTGTTTGCACACAGTCCACCGCTGGACTGTGTGTCTAACACGTTTATAATACCGATTTTAATTAATCTTATAATCTTAACATACTTCATCTTCTTCGCTAAATTTACAGACAATGAATTTACTCAATTGTTTCTTGCTTTAAAACGAATAACAAATGTACAAAAGACTAAAATGAAATGGAAGAGACGATTTTGGAAGTAAACATACCGGAGAATGATTTATCTCAGAATTCCGGCAAGTCGTCGGCTCTGTTTTTTACGAACTTCGACTGAGCGAACAAATTAACAGTTTTGATTAGCTAAGTGTGGAATTGAAGTACTAAACAAGAGTTACCAGAAGGTTTAGAAGGCTATACCGTTTCATAGCGAGAATTGAGAATTTTCAGCAGTTTTCCGGCGAGAGTGAATTATCCGATATCGACGTCTGAAATTGGTTCCGATTGAAGGGTTTGAGTTAGCAACAGCTTAACAACTAATAGACGATGAAAGAATTGAGTGACTCACTGATTTGATAGAAAACACGGTTTGCAGAATGTGTTTGAGTCGCGAGAGGGGTCTATGATTGGAGTAATTCAGGAATTGAAAGTTTTCGGTTATTAAAACCGATCCACTCTTGAATTCAAGTCCATTCAAAGCTAAATTGATTGGAGGTGTCGGTGTAGCGGTTATAATCGGTAAACCGCGAACAATCAAACATTTTTGGACGTTTGGTGACCGATTCCGGTTACAGTTGGCGTAACCAGATTGATTTATGATTGGCCATAAAATTTAATTGTTTCCTAGAATTTACAGAAAACATCAAGTGGCGGAGTGGTTATATGTGTGTGTGATAAGTCTTTGAGCTTAAACCCGGCTGACCCGGGTTCGAGTCCCGGCAGCCTATTTTTCTTTTTATTTATTTTATTTTTACTTTTTATCAATTATAACTTTTATATTCTAGTTTGTTTATTAATTATGCATCATTAAAAATTAAAATTGACATAAATACGCAACTAAACATTTATAACTTGATATTCGATTACAAACGAAGCGGGTTTGAACAACCCGTTTTTGACAAATGTTACATCAGATTCGAGACTCAAGTTTTGGCTGTTGTGGCTGTTTTGTAGATTTTAGAGTCACATGGAACTAATTATAACTTACTGACAAAGCCGATGAAAATTTGACAAGAATATGGTGGATACGCCTCTGGTACTTCCTATATATAAGTATTCTTGGCAAAGGATCCAAAGCATTGTCAGGCTGTTATGAGAAGTTCCGTGTAGGTTTTAATATTGTCATGGATGAAGTTTTTATTTTGTGATATAACCTTATCTTTTCAAACGTATAAATTCTCTCAAAACTCTTATGCATGTGATCATATCCAGTCAAACGACTCTGGGTATCAATGTTTCTTATCTTTAGGCATCAAAAAGCGATTCCTGTAACATAGTATTCAACTTTTACCAGGAACGTTACCGCCTCATTTAGAACTCAAAATTTTCACCCTCCTCTGGTTATGTAATCGTCAATCCAAGCATCACACCTCCGTTTTCGATTAATAAACATTCAAACTTTTGTCAGCATCAAAAGCGAGGAACTGAGTTTACTTGGGAACGTGGAGATTTAATGCTCGAAAAATACCCATATCTTACCCTATTACAACTTCTACCTAAATTTTGGGACGAAATTTCTAAAAGTAGGGGATACTGTAACATTCATGTAAAACGGGTGCCAAGACCCGCCCCGTTTAGTATCCAAGTATTTATTAAAAGTTCGTTACGCATTTATTTTTTTTAGTGTGACTTATTTTTTTTATGGTTGATGAATAAATTTCACAATCAAAATATTTACTAATAAAAGAAAAAATGATAAATATATAATAAAACCTTAAAATAATAATGAAAATATAAAATAAAAATAAAGGGGCGGTCGGATTTCGAACCCGGGTCCCCATCTAATCCACACACTTCCTTCACCGCTACACCACACACAAATATCTTATACAATTCCAAACCAAATAAATTTTATAACGAAACGACACTCGAATCAGATTTTTAAACAAGCTTAAATTGCCTTTTGCCGCCAAAACAAAAGTGACGAGTGCACAGCTAAAGTTCCGTCGATTCCTTCCTTTTTTGCATCTATTCCGGACCTTTCGGGATTTCAATCATACGCGGTTACCTTAGATACTCCAATCATGAATTCCGCCGCGATCCCGACTTGATTCGGTTTGCGGAGCGCCTATAAATACTGAACACCGATTCTTGTTTTTCCCACCTTCATCAAATCTCTCACACAACTCACCTTTTCCAACACTCTCCCTCACCCTCTCACTGTTCTCTACCACCATAACCAGTCGCTAGAGAAAACCTGCAACTCGCCAGAGAGAAGAAACTGTCAGAATTCGGAGTTTCTACCGGAGCCAACCGGAGATTTCGACAGGACTCGAATCGAATTGATTCGGTATACCCATACTACTTGTTTTCCTTATTGTTTGCAGATTACTCTCATGACTTAATCAACAAAATAATAAACAAGCAAACAGTGGGTTCATTGTTTTTCTTTATAAAGTTGATGATTACTGGTTATAAGTATATAAGTATAATAAAAACTAAAATTTATACACCAACTGGGCTACAGCCCAGTGGTATTGATGCGTGAATGAAAACCGCGGGACACAGGTTCGATCCCTGCTTGTCCGACTTTATCGCTGTGTGCTTTTCTCGCTGTTGTTACCTGTTGCTGTTACAGGCCATGCTTGGGCCGGCCCGGTTTGGGCCTAAACTTTTTTTATTATTTTATTTTTAGTTTGGGCCGAGAAAGACTTGGGCCAGGCTATTTAATCTGGGCCTAATCAGTATATCTCTATTTGACAGTTTATTCATATTAATCTAGTATTATTAATTTTTAAGATTATTATTAAATCTGTATATTGTTGTAATTTGTAAAATCAATAACATTATTATAATTATAATTATTATCACTCATTAATTATATAAATCAAGTAATTATTAACATCCAAGGATTCTTTATTTTTGACCTATCCTTACTAATAATATTGGTATTAAAACAATTAATCGAATTATCACAAATTAACATTTTTAGACGTCATCGCTATTATTCAAAGCACCTCCTATTTAATAAACTCGCTAAACTATAAACAATACGATACCATCCTTAAATCATAACAAGTTCTTGTATTATCTTCTAGGTTAAACGTATTCGTTTGATCTACCAACTTTACTCGTGCGAATTCCAAGAAACGTATACGCAACCTAAGGTGAGTGAATTCTTACAAATTCCCCATTTTATTCATGTTTTGGGGTGTATCATGTGTCGCTTTAATTATTTTGTTTATTCAAACTTGTGCTATTATCATTATATGATCTAAACTTGTGATGTAAATATTGTTTGATGTGATGTGTGTTTACATTTTGTCAAGTTGCGTGCAAATCATTCATTAGGCCCATCAGTTCCTCGTTGGAGACGAGTTGAACATCGCGTGCCTCATTAGATCGGCTCCGTTTGATTGAGCCTTAATCTCATTGTTCATCATTTGGTGTGTGCGTGTGCATTAATTGATATTATGTGTATTATGATTAAATTTACATTTACGTTTACTCATGTGTGGTTATGCACCTTTTTATAACCAATATAACAAATTCGTTCAAATATTTTCATAAGATTCACTCGCCAACTTTTGTTGACCCAAAACCCTATTTTTACACATGATACAGGTGGACAGGTTGAAACAAGGAACACATAGGAAATTGCCTTAGAAGAAAAATAATGAAGTCATGAAAAATGTATTTGAACATGTTGTACTTATATGTTTATTGTAATTTTCTTCTTTAAAAAGAAATAATAAATATGAAACTTTATAGTAAATGTCATGAGCTTTGATGAAAACCCAATCATGCCCCGACTACCATTTCCGCTGCGGGTCAGGGTGTGACAGATTGGTATCAGAGCTTTTGACTATAGGGATATAGGATAGGTTATTAGACCCTTAGAGCCTATACTATAGTTGATTAGATTTTAATTGTTTATGTGGTTACATTCAAACTCATGATGTTTATTTGTTTCATATTTATTACACACACAAATGCATGCAAACACTTCCACTATCATTTTGTGTGATACTTAATGAATTATACTTATTGTCAAACATAACATGCTTACGTATACATTCATCACGCATATTTCAATGTTCACATATCCAAATCATCCTCATATTTACTTTATTCAAGATTTTGTGGCATTTTTCGTTTTTCAATTTCATTAAAGTGAGTTCTACGACGGGCATGTAGTAACTGGAAGGTACAAGTACCGGTAGTCGAAACGTCATGTCTAGGTTGGCATTCGTATCAATCCAACATAACGGACCAGTTTGCCTACCTGGGGACTAACGATGAGAGTACGAAAGACCTATTAGGCCAAAGCATGCCACACCAAACGTCGCTCGAACTAACCCTACTTTTAGTTGTCATTGTGTCCATACCAGGACACCCTCCGACCTTATACTTTGCTATCATGTTTTACGATTTTCATTCGGGTGGCGCAAGTGTTAACAGGCCAACACCAATATGAACCCTACCAAAGCCCAGTAGTCATGGGGGCCCACATGACTACCAAGGCCAAGTAAGGGGATATATGGGAGCCCAAACATGAGCAAAGCCCAAGACATCCTATGGATGTAGCAAATTTATTTTTTTTCATTTGTTTTGTGAATGTTCATTTCTAAATACTACACATGACACCTAAAACGTCAAACTCATACTCTCGATACGTATTCCCTGTAGATGTCTTCTAGCCTCTCTCGTAGAGGTATGAGATTAGGAAAATCCCGCGAACGCATGGCTGCCCAAATCACTCAACAAATGGCCGCCGTAATCCCCAACATCGTAGTTCAAGTTCAACAAGCCCTTACCGCTAATCCCGTCAACCCAATCAACCAAGAAGATCAGAACGTTGTCAACCCTCCCCCAAATACCACTAAATGCACCTTCAAGCATTTCAAATCCTGCGATCCTCAAAAATACGAAGGGACTGAAGGTGTCACCGCTCTCCTCCATTGGTTTGAGGTGATGGAAAACACTTTTCTCAATTGCGACTGCCCCGATGATCGCAAGGTGCGATATGCTACCGGTCGTTTGTTTGGAGTAGCACTTACATGGTGGAATACAGAGAAGGCCAAGCGAGGTGCTGAGGATGCTATGACTTTGACTTGGGAAGAGTTGAGAGAGATCATGACAAGACGTTTCTGTCCAAGAAGCGAAATCAAGAAATTAGAAGATGAGTTCTACTCTTTGAAACAAAAGGAGGGCGACCACACCACATACAACAAGAGATTCCTTGAGTTGAATCAGATGGTCCCCAACTTGTTCACTCCCCTCTACCGTTTGATCGAGCACTACATTCGAGGTCTTCCTTCAAAAATTCAAGACCCTGTAATAAGTACCACACCTGCAACTTTGGAAGCAGCAATGGAATTAGCTACCGAGCTCACCGAAAACCGCATACGGAATAAATACCTCAAGGAGGAGAAGAAGAAGGATAAAACATCAACCGAAACCTCAAACTGAACCCAGACCGAATCCTCTTCTCAACCCACTCCTAAGAGAAAATAAGATGGGCAAAATTTCGCTATCACCCAAGGCAATCAACCAGCTCCACAAGCCGTACCCTCCAAGCTATCCCAATCACTCAAGTAGCACCCAACTCTATTTACCCAAATAAGAAACCTTACATTGGACCTCACTCTCAATGCAACACCTGTTTTTATCACCATCCATCTACCATACCTTGTCGACTGTGTGCTAATTGTGGGCGTTATGGTCATTTGAGCAAGACTTGTCGCGCCCCTCAAAACCAAGCTTCACCCCTTACCCAAAACATGATCCAATCATATCAACAACCCCAATACCCCATGTTTCCACATGTTCGAGCTTGCTTTAATTGTGGGGACCCTACCCATTTTAGAAACACGTGCCCTCGATTGGTCAACATCATAAACGCCCAAGCTCAAGCAAACCCAGTTAACCAAACAAATCAAGCAAACCCAGCTCCACCACCAGCAAGAGGAAGAGCTTACAACATCAACGCCAATCCTGTTGAAGATAATAACGGCCCAAACAAACCACCCAACTAGCCTTCCCTCACCAAGAATCATGACTCAACTCCAACCGTCTAGTTCTTATGTTTTCTTTATGTTATCTCAATCTTTACGTATCCCAGTTGTAAACTGGGAATTTATGTATCCAAGAATTATAATGCGAATTGATATTACCGTTTTGTCTTATACTCATTGATTTAACATTCATATCATCATACATCTCGACGTATCTCGATCTTATCATTTAAAGAAGTTGGGTTGTGTCTCACTTTTACATAGACTGGCCCCTTCATCATAACAAACGCGAGAGGTACTGTTATCATTCAGTCACGTATTCTTTCAGATTCGAGACTCAAGTTTTGGCTGTTGTGGTTGTTTTGTAGATTTAGAGTCACATGGAACTAATTATAACTTACTGACAAAGCCAATGAAAATTTGACAAGAATATGGTGGATACGCCGCTGGTACTTTCTATATATAAGTATTCTTGGCAAAGGATCCAAAGCATTGTCAGGCGGTTATGAGAAGTTCCGTGTAGGTTTTAATATTGTCATGGATGAAGTTTTTATTTTGTGATATAACCTTATCTTTTCAAACGTATCAATTCTCTCAAAACTCTTATGCATGTGATCTTATCCAGTCAAACAACTCTGGGTATCAATGTTTCTTATCTTTAGGCATCAAAATGCGATTCCTATAACAGAGTATTCAACTTTTACCAGGAACGTTACCGCCTCATTTAGAACTCAAAATTTCACCCTCCTCTGGTTATGTAATCGTCAAATCCAAGCATCACACCTCCGTTTTCGATTAATAAACATTCAAACTTTTGTCAGCATCAAAAGCGAGGAACTGAGTTTACTTGGGAACGTGGAGATTTAATGCTCGAAAAATACCCATATCTTACCCTATTACAACTTCTACCTAAATTTCGGGACGAAATTTCTAAAAGTAGAGGATACTGTAACATTGTTCGTTACGCATTTATTTTTTTTAGTGTGACTTATTTTTTTTATGGTTGATGAATAAATTTCACAATCAAAATATTAACTAATAAAAGAATAAATGATAAATATATAATAAAACCTTAAAATAATAAAAAAAATATAAAATAAAAATAAAGGGGCGATCGGATTTCGAACCCCGGTCCCCATCTAATCCACACACTTCCTTCACCGCAACACCACACACAAATATCTTATATAATTCCAAACCAAATATATTTTATAACGAAACGACACTCGAATCAGATTTTTAAACAAGCTTAAATTACCTTTTGCCGCCAAAACAAAGGTGACGAGTGCACAGCTAAAGTTCTGTCGATTCCTTCCTTTTTTGCATCTATTCCGGACCTTTCGGGATTTCAATCATACGCAGTTACCTTAGATACTCCAATCATGAATTCCGCCACAATCCCGACTTGATTCGGTTTGCGGAGCGCCTATAAATACTGAACACCGATTCTTGTTTTTCCCACCTTCATCAAATCTCTCACACAACTCACCTTTTCCAACACTCTCCCTCACCCTCTCACTGTTCTCTACCACCATAACCAGTCGCTAGAGAAAACCTGCAACTCGCCAGAGAGAAGAAACTGTCAGAATTCGGAGTTTCTACCGGACCCAACCGGAGATTTCGACAGGACTCGACTCGAATTGATTCGGTATACCCATACTACTTGTTTTCTTATTGTTTGCAGATTACTCTCATGACTTAATCAACAAAATAATAAAAAAGCAAACAGTGGGTTCATTGTTTTTCTTTATAAAGTTGATGATTACTGGTTATAAGTATATAAGTATAATAAAAACTAAAATTTATACACCAACTGGGCTACAGCCCAGTGGTATTGATGCGTGAATGAAAACCGCGGGACACAGGTTCGATCCATGCTTGTCCGACTTTATCGCTGTGTGCTTTTCTCGCTGTTGTTACCTTTTGCTGTTACAGGCCATGCTTGGGCCGGCCCGGTTTGGGCCTAAACTTTTTTTATTATTTTATTTTTAGTTTGGGCCGAGAAAGACTTGGGCCAGGCTATTTAATCTGGGCCTAATCAGTATATCTCTATTTGACAGTTTATTCATATTAATCTAGTATTATTAATTTTTAAGATTATTATTAAATATGTATATTGTTGTAATTTGTAAAATCAATAACATTATTATAATTATAATTATTATCACTCATTAATTATATAAATCAAGTAATTATTAACATCCAAGGATTCTTTATTTTTGACCTATCCTAACTAATAATATTGGTATTAAAACAATTAATCGCATCATCACAAATTAACATTTTTAGACGTCATCGCTATTATTCAAAGCACCTCCTATTTAATAAACTCGCTAAACTATAAACAATACGATACCATCCTTAAATCATAACAAGTTCTTGTATTATCTTCTAGGTTAAACGTATTTGTTTGATCTATCAACTTTACTCGTGCGAATTCCAAGAAACGTATACGCAACCTAAGGTGAGTGAATTCTTACAAATTCCCCATTTTATTCATGTTTTGGGGTGTATCATGCGTCGCTTTAATTATTTCGTTTATTCAAACTTGTTCTATTATCATTATATGATCTAAACTTGTGATGTAAATATTGTTTGATGTGATGTGTGTTTACATTTTGTCAAGTTGCGAGCAAATCATTCATTAGGCCCATCAGTTCCTCGTTGGAGACGAGTTGAACATCGCGTGCCTCATTAGATCGGCTCCGTTTGATTGAGCCTTGATCTCATTGTTCATAATTTTGTGTGTGCGTGTGCATTAATTGATATTATGTGTATTATGATTAAATTTACATTTACGTTTACTCATGTGTGGTTATGCACCTTTTTATAACCAATATAACAAATTCGTTCAAATATTTTCATAAGATTCACTCGCGAACTTTTGTTGACCCAAAACCCTATTTTTACACATGATACAGGTGGACAGGTTGAAACAATGAACACATAGGAAATTGCCTTAGAAGAAAAATAATGAAGTCATGAAAAATGTATTTGAACATGTTGTACTTATATGTTTATTGTAATTTTCTTCTTTAAAAAGAAATAATAAATATGAAACTTTATAGTAAATGTCATGAGCTTTGATGAAAACCCAATCATGCCCCGACTACCATTTCCGCTGCGGGTCAGGGTGTGACAGATTGGTATCAGAGCTTTTGACTATAGGGATATAGGATAGGTTATTAGACCCTTAGAGCCTATACTATAGTTGATTAGATTTTAATTGTTTATGTGGTTACATTCAAACTCATGATGTTTATTTGTTTCATATTTATTACACACACAAATGCATGCAAACACTTCCACTATCATTTTGTGTGATACTTAATGAATTATACTTATTGTCAAACATAACATGCTTACGTATACATTCATCACGCATATTTCAATGTTCACATATCCAAATCATCCTCATATTTACTTTATTCAAGATTTTGTGGCATTTTTCGTTTTTCAATTTCATTAAAGTGAGTTCTACGACGGGCATGTAGTAACTGGAAGGGTACAAGTACCGGTAGTCGAAACGTCATGTCTAGGTTGGCATTCGTATTAATCCAACATAACGGACCAGTTTGCCTACCTGGGGACTAACGATGAGAGTACGAAAGACCTATTAGGCCAAAGCATGCCACACCAAACGTCGCTCGAACTAACCTACTTTGAGTTGTCATTGTGTCCATACCAGGACACCCTCCGACCTTATACTTTGCTGTCATGTTTTACGATTTTCATTCGGGTGGCGCAAGTGTTAACAGGCCAACACCAATATGAACCCTACCAAAGCCCAGTAGTCATGGGGGCCCACATGACTACCAAGGCCAAGTAAGGGGATATATGGGAGCCCAAACATGAGCAAAGCCCAAGACATCCTATGGATGTAGCAAATTTATTTTTTTTCATTTGTTTTGTGAATGTTCATTTCTAAATACTACACATGACACCTAAAACGTCAAACTCATACTCTCGATACGTATTCCCTGTAGATGTCTTCTAGCCTCTCTCGTAGAGGTATGAGATCAGGAAAATCCCGCGAACGCATGGCTGCCCAAATCGCTCAACAAATGGCCGCCGTAATCCCCAACATCGTAGTTCAAGTTCAACAAGCCCTTACCGCTAATCCCGTCAACCCAATCAACCAAGAAGATCAGAACGTTGTCAACCCTCCCCCAAATACCACTAAATGCACCTTCCAGCATTTCAAATCCTGCGATCCTCAAAAATACGAAGGGACTGAAGGTGTCACCGCTCTCCTCCATTGGTTTGAGGTGATGGAAAACACTTTTCTCAATTGCGACTGCCCCGATGATCGCAAGGTGCGATATGCTACCGGTCGTTTGTTTGGAGTAGCACTTACATGGTGGAATACAGAGAAGGCCAAGCGAGGTGCTGAGGATGCTATGACTTTGACTTGGGAAGAGTTGAGAGAGATCATGACAAGACGTTTCTGACCAAGAACCGAAATCAAGAAATTAGAAGATGAGTTCTACTCTTTGAAACAAAAGGAGGGCGACCACACCACATACAACAAGAGATTCCTTGAGTTGAATCAGATGGTCCCCAACTTGTTCACTCCCCTCTACCGTTTGATCGAGCACTACATTCGAGGTCTTCCTTCAAAAATTCAAGACCCTGTAATAAGTACCACACCTGCAACTTTGGAAGCAGCAATTGAATTAGCTACAGAGCTCACCGAAAACCGCATACGGAATAAAGACCTCAAGGAGGAGAAGAAGAAGGATAAAACATCAACCGAAACCTCAAACTGAACCCAGACCGAATCCTCTTCTCAACCCACTCCTAAGAGAAAATAAGATGGGCAAAATTTCGTTATCACCCAAGGCAATCAACCAGCTCCACAAGCCGTACCCCTCATAGCTATCCCAATCACTCAAGGAGCACCCAACTCTATTTACCCAAATAAGAAACCTTACATTGGACCTCAATCTCAATGCAACACCTGTTTTTATCATCATCCATCTACCATCCCTTGTCGACTGTGTGCTAATTGTGGGCGTTATGGTCATTTGAGCAAGACTTGTCGCGCCCCTCAAAACCAAGCTTCACCCCTTACCCAAAACATGATCCAATCATATCAACAACCCCAATACCCCATGTTTCCACATGTTCGAGCTTGCTTTAATTGTGGGGACCCTACCCATTTTAGAAACACGTGCCCTCGATTGGTCAACATCATAAACGCCCAAGCTCAAGCAAACCCAGTTAACCAAACAAATCAAGCAAACCCAGCTCCACCACCAGCAAGAGGAAGAGCTTACAACATCAACGCCAATCCTGTTGAAGATAATAACGGCCCAAACGAACCACCCAACTAGCCTTCCCTCACCAAGAATCAAGACTCAACTCCAACCGTCTAGTTCTTATGTTTTCTTTATGTTATCTCAATCTTTACGTATCCCAGTTGTAAACTGGGAATTTATGTATCCAAGACTTATAATGCGAATTGATATTACCGTTTTGTCTTATACTCATTGATTTAACATTCATATCATCATACATCTCGACGTATCTCGATCTTATCATTTAAAGAAGTTGGGTTGTGTCTCACTTTTACATAGACTGGCCCCTTCATCATAACAAACGAGAGAGGTATGTATTCTTTCAGATTCGAGACTCAAGTTTTGGCTGTTGTGGTTGTTTTGTAGATTTAGAGTCACATGGAACTAATTATAACTTACTGACAAAGCCAATGAAAATTTGACAAGAATATGGTAGATACGCCACTGGTACTTCCTATATATAAGTATTCTTGGCAAAGGATCCAAAGCATTGTCAGGCAGTTATGAAAAGTTCCGTGTAGGTTTTAATATTGTCATGGATGAAGTTTTTATTTTGTGATATAACCTTATCTTTTCAAACGTATCGATTCTCTCAAAACTCTTATGCATGTGATCATATCCAGTCAAACAACTCTAGGTATCAATGTTTCTTATCTTTAGGCATCAAAAAACGATTCCTGTAACAGAGTATTCAACTTTTACCAGGAACGTTACCGCCTCATTTAGAACTCAAAATTTCACCCTCCTCTGGTTATGTAATCGTCAAATCCAAGCATCACACCTCCGTTTTCGATTAATAAACATTCAAACTTTTGTCAGCACCAAAAGCGAGGAACTGAGTTTACTTGGGAACGTGGAGATTTAATGCTCGAAAAATACCCATATCTTACCCTATTACAACTTCTACCTAAATTTCGGGACGAAATTTCTAAAAGTAGGGGATACTGTAACATTCATGTAAAACGGGTGCCAAGACCCGCCCCATTTAGTATCCAAGTATTTATTAAAAGTTCGTTACGCATTTATTTTTTTTAGTGTGACTTATTTTTTTTATGGTTGATGAATAAATTTCACAATCAAAATATTTACTAATAAAAGAAAAAATGATAAATATATAATAAAACCTTAAAATAATAATGAAAATATAAAATAAAAATAAAGGGGCGGTCGGATTTCGAACCCGGGTCCCCATCTAATCCACACACTTCCTTCACCGCTACACCACACACAAATATCTTATACAATTCCAAACCAAATAAATTTTATAACGAAACGACACTCGAATCAGATTTTTAAACAAGCTTAAATTGCCTTTTGCCGCCAAAACAAAAGTGACGAGTGCACAGCTAAAGTTCCGTCGATTCCTTCCTTTTTTGCATCTATTCCGGACCTTTCGGGATTTCAATCATACGCAGTTACCTTAGATACTCCAATCATGAATTCCGCCGCAATCCCGACTCGATTCGGTTTGCGGAGCGCCTATAAATACTGAACACCGATTCTTGTTTTTCCCACCTTCATCAAATCTCTCACACAACTCACCTTTTCCAACACTCTCCCTCACCCTCTCACTGTTCTCAACCACCATAACCAGTCGCTAGAGAAAACCTGTAACTCGCCGGAGAGAAGAAACTGTCAGAATTCGGAGTTTCTACCGGAGCCAACCGGAGATTTCGAACTTGTGCTTTTATCATTATATGATCTAAACTTGTGATGTAAATATTGTTTGATGTGATGTGTGTTTACAATTTGTCAAGTTGCGTGCAAATCATTCATTAGGCCCATCAGTTCCTCGTTGGAGACGAGTCGAACATCGCGTGCCTCATTAGATCGGCTCCGTTGATTGAGCCTTGATCTCATTGTTCATCATTTGGTGTGTGCATGTGCATTAATTGATATTATGTGTATTATGATTAAATTTACATTTACGTTTACTCATGTGTGGTTATGCACCTTTTTATAACCAATATAACAAATTCGTTCAAATATTTTTATAAGATTCACTCGCGAACTTTTGTTGACCCAAAACCCTATTTTTACACATGATACAGGTGGACAGGTTGAAACAAGGAACACATAGGAAATTGCCTTAGAAGAAAAATAATGAAGTCATGAAAAATGTATTTGAACATGTTGTACTTATATGTTTATTGTAATTTTCTTCTTTAAAAAGAAATAATAAATATGAAACTTTATAGTAAATGTCATGAGCTTTGATGAAAACCCAATCATGCCCCGACTACTATTTCCGCTGCGGGTCAGGGTGTGACAGCCCACTTATACATAGTCAATTGGGCTAGGCCCATATACACTAAACACTTAATTTGGATTTAGAATCTAACATATGGGTTACGCCCATTCAAACATAAACAAAGAAAGCAAACGAATACAAGTATAATAACGTATTCAAGATGAGATACTTGTACGATGAACGTATATAAACCTAAGTGTCTAATAAGATTAGAACACTTGTAGGTTGAGAAACAAACCAAGAATCTGAAATCTAATAGAGGTTGCTCGGAACGCAAATTTGTGAGTTCATGTTTCCCCCTTTTATTTAAATGCTTTTATTGTTTTAAACGTTCGGGGATGTCTACATGTTATGAGTTGTATAGCAGGGAGAAAATGAAACCAAGCTTAGATCATATGCAATTAGGTGTTTAAAATCAAAGGGGCCATTAATCAATAACAGTAACCGGGGAACAATGGTATAGATCTATTGGGTTTGGACGAGCCCCAATCTGAATAAAAGTATGTTCGTTCAAAGTGCTTTTGTGTCTAAAACTACTGTCTATGACAGATAAATCGTCAAGGGTTGGTTGCTTCCTAGTTCGGCATATAGATTAGTGTCCTTGCAAAACACTAATGATCACGCGGATTTCATTTTCAGCTATACAAAACGAATTTCACTACTGCAAGAGCTTTAAAGATTCATTTGGTTCGAAAAACTAATAACATGAATTCACCAACCTTTGTGTCCATTGGGATGTCAAGTCAAGCTGTGGGATGACGTCTTGTATTTGGTCCTTTTGTTTGAAACATTGTATTTGGAAACTTATGTTTGGATATAATGTTGTCAATTGTAGTACTTTTGAACAAACTTATGGCTGTAAACTCGTTTTAAATAAATGTATGGATGGACAACTTGTTATGTTTTATACGTATTGTTTACTTGGTTGAATGTTATGAATATCGCCCTGGCCATACCTTGTGACGCTTCCGCTAAACCGAAATTCAGGGTGTGATAGTTTAGGTTATATATGTATGGTGTCATAAACAGGTAAGCCTATTTATGACACAACTAAATTCTTGTCCGAACAAGTTATAGCCGCCTAACCTATATTTGACACGATTAAACCCCTTTTACCTAAATTAATAATATTCTATGTAATTAAATATATCATATATGTTGAAAGTACTCTCCATTTCACTTATAATCCATTTTCATATCTCAATTTCTATGTTACTCCGTAATCATTCTCGTCTCCTTTTAAATCACTGGGCATTCATCCTCATCTCCAATATCCCTCTTTGTAGGTCCATCTTCATAGTCAGTTCATCTTAATCATTGGTCTATTTTCATGGCTCATTCATCTTCATTGCAAATCCAGATCCATCTTCATGGTAGGTATGTATTTGTTGCATGTCCATCTTCACCATTTGTTCGAACTTAGTTTCAAGTAGCAATCCGTCTAGTAATCTGTGTGTAACTTCTAATTTTGTCGAGTTGATAGTTGCGCATGATGTAAAAAAATTGTCGAGTTGATACTTACGCCTATTGTAAAAAAAATTACGCCTGATGTAAATTTTATTTATAACATTTAACATCGAATGTAAATTTCTGCATGCGACAGTTTTTTTATTTTTTATTTTTTTTTGAAACAAGTTATTTTTTAAGAGTTTTGAGAAAAAAAAAATTTGAAGAAACTTTTTAGTAGGCCTCGTTCTAATGCTTCTCACAACTCAAGGTAGTTATCATTTTATCCTTTCCCTATATATATATATATGTATATATATATATATAACACCATTCAACACATATATAACACCATGAACTGAAACAAAAAACCATTAACTAAAACATTCGATTGAATGTAATTTTTTTCTGTATATAAGTATAGTAATATGGTACTCATATTAAAGATTAAAAAACACTCGTTATTATGGTGTAATTTAAAAAAAAATAAGTTAGGTGTAAAAAGTTATTAGCGTTTAAAAAATAAAAGGGGAACTTGCATGTGGATTGCATGTGACTTTCTAAAAATAAAAATGTTAATTTTACCTTTATATCCTTAATCTAGAAAATTAATTATTTTAATTGTTATACTATTTACAAGATTGTCATCAAGATCTCAACCATTAGATTAAAGATCTATCGGTTTACATTCTTTCTTACCCTTCTCACGGGCCTTTTTTTTACAGTATCCTCTACCTATATATATATATATATATATATATGCATTGCTTTTGTTAAATGTTTTAGGTCGTTGTCGTGTACATATTTTATTTAGAGTAAATTGCGGTTTTGATCCACCACACTAACTCCATCCAACTTGTAGTTAAATCGTGATCACATGCCTCTAACTATACTCAAATTTTGGATTCTTGTACCATATCCAGCCATAACTTATTTATATAATTAAGTACATACGAAAAATAATATATTTTTTATATGAAAGTTCCTGATTGGGCGGGTTTAGACGAAAGTTTGGATAGGATAAAGCTACTTGAGTAGAAATGTCATAAGAATAGTCAAAGTAGAAAGCTTCCATTCATACCGAAAAAACATACATTATTATAAAAGCTGGAGAGAGCATTAGGCAATTTCTCCAGCATTTCCTCTGAATTTCCAAAAATATTCTAATATTTGAAAATTTTTGTTCACCCTCATTTTTGACAAATTCTGACCTCTCTAAACTTAACACTAAATTTCCCTCTCAAATTAAGCAAATTCAGTCATCTCTTTTCTCTTTTCTCTGAAAAACTCAAATATGTGGAATATGCGACATTTTGTTCCACAAAAGTCAGTTTTTCATCACATGAGGATTTTACATATAGGCTCATTAATAGTCACTATTCCAAATACTAAACATTCTTCATAGGTATCCGTGACTATCCCACTACCTTCAATACTCTGTAATCTCATCATCTTAACTATTCTTCGAAATCTCCTACGGTGTCCCCGAACAACCCGAATTCGACGTTAAAATCATGAAAAAAAATTCAATCACCAAATTGTTTCTGGGCACTCGTCTTGTCACCATGATAAAAAATGCATTTCTTTTTTGTAGACATTTTGACTCATTCACACGTGAGAGTCCTCCATTTGAGTTGATTGTTTTTGGAACGGATAAGCTGATTCGTGCGGATGAAAGCCTTTTGTGTGGATGAAAATTGATCCGTGCGGATGAAGACTCCTTCGCATGGATAAGCACTCCTGCGCACGAAACAATCTCGTCCGTTCGAAAGATACTTTTCAAATCATTTCGATCTAAAATCTTTATTTCTTTGAATTTTATGATAATTCTTTCACAGACATGATCGAAGTTCATTTCTAATCAATCCTGTGGTCTCAATTTTACTTTTAATCCGTGGATTGACCTTCAATTTGATTATTTACGTCTAAAACCTATAAAAACCCATAATTTATGAACGTAGGTGATTCAATCAATTGTTAGATCGATTGAATCAGTACCGTAGCTCTGATACCAATTAAAAATTTTGGATCGGGCGGGTTTAGACAGAAGTTTGGATCGCAAAGAGCTAATTCGGCCGAATTCTCGTAAGAATAGTCAAAAGTAGAAAGCATCCATTCATACCAAAAGAGCATACATCATTTTATAAGCTGGAGAGAGCATCAGGCAATCTCTCAAACATTTCTCCTGAATTTTCAAAACTTGTCAAATTCTAACACATGACACCTATATATAGACATGAGGTTCGGGACGGACTAGGCTTGCCCATGTGGATGAGCTTGTCCGTGCGGATGAGCTTCATCCATGCGGATGAGTCTTATCCGTACGAAACACAGGCATCTCTCAAAAATGTCATTTGTTCAAATCTAACTCTTAACTATACAATATTCAACACATGCTCTATTTAGCCTATTCGTATAGTGACGGACACACGTAATATACACTCACACTGTAGATTCATTCTATAATATAGTTCCAATACCATGAAAACCGGTGGTAGAGAGTTCACAAGAAAAACCCTGGTACTCGTCTTTTAAAAGTGGCCAACTTCCCTTTCAGTTATACTTTTATGTGTGTAACTTTCACATTTTGACTATTCTATTTAGCAATTATCATCAAAAGTGTTTTTTTTATTCAAACGGAAATTATGTTATAAATTATGTCAATGTGTTATATTTAACATTTTGATTAATTAGTTTGATTGATAACTATTATCATCAATTTTTATCATTTTAGTAAATTGCATTGTTTAAATCAATGCCAAGTGATAATTTATTGACTAATTAGTAATATTCAATGAAATTACGACATTTAATTTAGGATCTCTACTTTTACCTTTGAGTGTTGGTTTTAATGGTATTCTAACCATATAATAGAATGAATATACAAAAATATATTATTTTTATGGGTATTTAGATATATAAATAAGTTATGGCTGGATAAGGTACAAGAATCCAAATTCTGAGAATAGTTAGAGGCGTATGATCATAATTTAACTATAAGTTTGATGGAGTTAGTGTAATATACCGAAATCGCAACAAAATAGAAACCTTGTTATGTAAATTGCAAGACATTTAGATTTTGTAACATATAGCAATAACCCTAAACCACAAAGACCAAAACCGCAATTTACTCGCTTATTTAATAGTGTTAAACATATCGTATTGATGTAACCCAATTATTAATAGGTTGGTGTTAAGGTAACTGGCATGCTTAGTAATCATGTCGTGTTCGTCTTTGGTTCCCGTGTTAGTGTTAGTGTTAGATCTATCTAGCACGATTTGACATGTTTTCTAGTGTTTGCAAGACTAGTACACGAAAACTCCACACAAGATAAACTTGAAATTGCTTTTGGTTTTCTTCTAAATCGCAGCAAACTAAAAAACCAAAATTGACCAGGTTAGTTTTTTTTTATTGGGTACAATCCCAGAAAAACTAACCTAACTGGTTTCATATAGCCATGACAGTGGCGACTTAGTGTGAAGTGGGAGAAGGAGCGACAGTGGACTGGCTAGCGATGGCGACCAGTGGTTCGGCAGTGGCTGGCGAGTGACGCGAACGAAATGGTGGACAAGGAGCTAAACGACAACTAAGCCAAGTGGCGAAAACAGCTGGGCGAGGTACCTAGGGTTACATGCAGGGTTACTTTTCTATAAAAATCGGTGTATATTAGTGAGACACTATTGTAGCTTAGGTCAAAAGCTTATAGGCTTTTTAAATACAAATCCACCATCCTATGGATTATCTAAGGTTGTAATTTGAAACAACTATTAATAGATAATTGTTAAAGTTTCAAATAATAGTTATCTAATTATTGGATAACTACAAGTAGTTAGGGCGTTTGGTTCGCATAAATTTAATGAATATAAGGAAATTGGCATCTGAATTGAATTCTATCTCTTAAGATGTTTGGTTCACATAATTTGTTGCAATTGGAATCTCAATTTCAATCTTCATGTCTTTGGTTGCAAAGTGAATTGGAATGGGCATGAATTCCTTCAAATTCCTTTAGCTAAAGGAATTAAAATAAATTCACTAAAATCTTTGACATTTCGACCCGCACCATTGCAACCCAAATGGTTTCAACCTTACCATTTCGACTCAACCGTTTCCACCCGAACCGTTTTGACCTGAACGGTTTTGACACGAGTGGTTTGGACTTGCACGTTTTGATGAGAACCGGTTGGACTCGGACCGTTTTGACTCGAACCATTGGGAACCGAACCGTTTCCACCCGTACCATATTGACCCGTGCTGTTTCGACTCGAACCGTTTGACGTGAACCGTTTTGACGCAAATTGTTTCGACCCAAACCGATTGGACTCAAACCATTTTGAATCGGACTGCTTTGACGCAAGCCGTTTCGACTCGAACCAACGCGAACCGTTTGGAACCAAACCGCTTTGGCCTGTAGTTTCCACCCGAACCATTTCGAACCGTGCTCTTTGACTTAAACCGTTTTGATTCAATTCGCTTGAAACCGAACTACTTTAAAACGAACCGTTTCGACATGAACTATTTAGACGTGAACTATTTCAACACCAACTATTTCGACCCATAACGTATTGACGCAAACCGTTTCGACATGAGTATTCTCGATCCGAACCGTTTGGACGTGAACTGTTTTCGACCCGGAACCGTTCTCACCCGAACTAGGGGTAGTTGGTGATGGGTGCTGGGGGTGATGGATTCCAATTCATTTGATAACCAAACACATCAAAAATGGATTTAGATTCCAAATCTGATTCCTTCAAATTCTAATTACTATACACCTTCTAATTCTAAAACATTACGTGAACCAAACGCACCCTCAAATGTCGTTACTTGAGCATATGAATTCGACAGACACCCATTTGCATCAGTGTCGACAATTTGTCAACAAATATAATGTTGGCGTCTAGCTACATTTCATTACCCTATAAAGGTATCACACTTTGTAAGCAATCTACTGTTCCCGATTAGTCCAAGGACTCTTAGTTTACGTTTTACAATAGCCATGGTAGGTTGTCACTTTTCTGTTAGGGTAATGACATCCGGTTAAAGATTGGACATAGATCTTGGTTCATTCTCTTGTATTGTTCAACAATTATCATTCTAATCAAGATTCAAAGTGGTCTGATGATGAGCGTCGTTAGTGTCAATCAAAAACCGAAATAAACTACGTAAATAGAATAAGTCGGGTATCGAACCAAGGTTGTACTTTGGAAAATGATGTGAATTAAGAACTATTAAACTAATCGCAATAATGGAAAATATGTTTGTTTGGTTGTGTTATTAACTAACAATTACTAAGAAAACGAGATTGTGATCAATTGGAGAAACAATGGTTCCTCCGGATTTTAGATTCAAAGCAAACTCAGCTACGTTCGATTGTTTACAATTACATAGACATAATCGTATAATCTGATTAACTGATTGTGATAACCTAAAGACTACTTACTTCGATTACAAAACAACGGAAGGTTATCATATAAGTTATCAATGCAATTACTAACCCTAACCCTTATCAAATATATCCCAATTACTAGAACTCTCAGGAATTGAATGAATACGAATTAAAAATTAAAGTAAAAAACCATCGTTTACAATCAATCAATTCAAATCAACCGGTAACAAGCATCGAATGCATAGATTACCAGATTTAAACAATATTTCAAACACATAAACCTAAGTGCTTACAAGAATACTCTACCCGGAGGAATCCACAAGGGTTTTGGCCGCTCATCTCGGTTGAACAATCTTCACACGCTTGAATGATTGATGAATTCATGTTTGATCTTGTATATTCGGTGAAGGAATGATGAATGATGATGAAAACTAAGCTCCCAAAAGGTGTTGGTTTCTCCAAAGTCGTCCAAGGAAGAGACAAAACCCAATTAGGGTTTTAAAAAACCTTAAATACATCAAACATACGAGTTCCGTGCGAATTTCCAGACATCAGACCATAACCTACGGCTTCACCACCATAGGTTACGGTGGTAGCTTGCTGTTACTTGACTCCGCACAACCGTAAGCAACGGTTCTAGCCCTTAACCTACGGTTATGACTTCCTGGTTGCTGTTTAATCATCCTAACTGAACCGTTGGCTACTTTTAAACAGCCGTAGCCTACGTCGCGAATTGTTGCTCTCCAATGAGCCCTTTATTCAACATTCAATTAATTACCCCAAGGCCCCTAGACTTAATTCCTTTGCATTTATTGAGAATCCGAGCTATCTTTTGAACCCGAACATCTACCGAATAATGTGGAATGACTCGTTTATCATCTTGCTCGTTCCATTTCACCTCCAAACATCATAATTTCCCCGAGTTAATTGATTGAACCTGTCAAACATACAAACTTGTAGTTATCACATTCTAGGTTAATCACCAACTAAAACACAATAAAATACGTATCGTAACGCACTTTAACACATGGGGTTCACACTCTCTATCACATCCCACACTTATCCTTTTTCGTCCTGACAAATCATTTACAATGGAGTCATAATCAAATCATCAGCTTTCAATTTATTCATTTATTTTATTAGCAATTCTACTCACACATTAACTAAGATTGCAAGTATACGGTCCTCTTAAGCCCAACCATCGGTTTCCAAGCCCTTATTCATAATCTTTTAAAGTTCGGTTACATAATTCCTCTATGGGTCTCACACTCAAAAGACTATAACGCCACCTAATCCCGTTTCAAGCTTATGAGAATACTGTCTTATATAACAAGTTGACGAATAATGGATGATGGATTTAAGCTTTAACATGTTTTTGTATATGATCAACTTAGCAGACATACCCCACATGAGTCCTATCCTCGCGGTTAATGCCATAAGTTTCACATATTTAGCTTTTCTTTTCTAACTCCACCTAGAGGGTATATACCGCACGAGTCACCATCCCCGCGGCAACACCATAGGCTTTGTCAATACAAGCTAGCTCAATATAAAGGATAGATGGAGTGGTTTCGGGCGCCACCTCGTTTCGGATTTATTCTCATATAAAGAAACAAGTGTGCCATTTAATCGGAATAT
The DNA here is from genome assembly GCA_947069175.1 of Scalesia atractyloides. Classification (NCBI taxonomy): domain Eukaryota; kingdom Viridiplantae; phylum Streptophyta; class Magnoliopsida; order Asterales; family Asteraceae; genus Scalesia; species Scalesia atractyloides. The sequence goes on from CAMTDV010000004.1 coordinate 29,403,415, forward strand.
TTATAAGCCTTTCGGTTTTGCTATAACTCCTAAAGAGAGAACCCACAAGATTCTTAATATTTAAGTGTTTTCTATCAATCCTAAGGAACCTTTCAACCGGTTGGGCCTACCTACATATCCTAAATTAGATGCGTTTTCGGCCGTTTCTTTATCTCATATATATGATAATTGAAAACCAACAATCTAATTGTACCTATCATTTTCTATTTTTGTGCAAAAATCTTACGAAACATTTTTTATTTTTTTTTTCAATTTTTTTCAACTTTAGGGGATTTTAACCATTCCAAGCATTTGAGATCATCACTTACCAACCCTATCTCGAGTTGCCGTATCCCAACACTTGGGATACATTGTCCCCAATGTATATTACAATTTATAATTCGAACTCGAGATATACCACCTACAAACCAATAACGGCTAACAACCTAATCGACTCACAAAAGACACCACTCTCGACACAACGATTCACACCACCAAAAACACGAAAATAAATAGAATGCAAGATAGATAAACACATGCACCTGATCAGAAAACAAGTGAGTGTCAGTAGTGGTGTAACTGTTGCGCTCTTACCAGAGAGTACGCATTCCATGGATTCTTTGATATCGTATCGGGGATGTTACCAAACATCCCAACACTTGAATCCTTGCATCCGTAAAGGTTGAACGTAGAAACCTGTCAAAATACAAACACACCAAAAGGAAACCAAACCAATGTACAATACTCTACATCCTCGGGCTGCCCCGAGAGCGCTAAGTTTAAAGGTCTTCAGTCAGATCGTACCTGGCGTGTTCAGGGTGGTTCAGATGAACGCTTGCTCTCCCATTTCTCTCCGTACATCTCCATCTAATTTGTAGGGAGGGTCATAGCTCCACGCTGGTTGGGGTTATGTTCAGCTTGGTCGCCCCGTCCAAACCCACCATTAGGTGGTTTCCCTTCAACAACGCTCCTAGAAACAGTCAACCTTTTTCACCTTATTTCCATTTGTCCTCTATGTGGACCTGTCAAAATTAACACCACTCGAATCGAATTCATCAGTAGCACCCGCATGACTCGACTCATCAATGAGGTCGTAAGCAAAATTCTTTAAAAATACTACAGCTTACGGTTTCCGTAACTCATGGTGACCATGCCATTCCTGCACATGTGGTTGAACATAGGCGTGTGATGGCGCATAATCAATGACCATAAAATCCACCGGTAGTAAAACTCACCCAGTTGGATCATCACATCTTTCACAACCCCTGGGGTTGTTTCCGACTTGCATCCGCGAACATAGCCATACCACCACACGCTTGTAGAGGACCAAAGTTGTACTGGTCATTCAAGCTGCCTAGGAGGATACTCATACCAGCTCCCTAATCTAGTAGTGCTCGATGGATTTTGAACTTTCCAACTCGGATTGGAACAATCGGTTCTCCTGAATCGACTACACCACTCTCAACACTCATATCATTCATACCCGCAATAACATTAACAGGAGAAGACGTTAAACATTTATCACTCAAACCATTTTTTTGGAACGGAACTTACCCCGCTGATCGGTATGTTCTTCGTGTTCTTAGGGTTAGTTTGCGTGTCACTGGGAAGCTTCGCATTCTGTTGTTTTAGTGCTGCTACCTCACTAGCTAGCTACCCCATCTGTGTCGTCAGCAATTGGATGGCTTTGTCCGAATCTCATCCTTTTGGTCCCGTGCATCATCCATCTGACCTCTCTTCTTCATCTCCTGCTGCATGGCCTTCAGCATTTCCATGATCTCATTATTCCCCTGACCAATACCCTGCTGGTAGCTCCTTTGATAATCAAAATTATTACCCCTTGATAATTATTCTGATTAGGGGGTTGGTAGTTCTGGTTATTGCCTTCGAAACCCGAATACCTGTTTCCATTACCCTGCATCATATTCACCTCCTCATGTGCACCTGTGATACTAGGGCACTGATCTGCTATGTGCCCTATATCTCCACAATGACCACACACTGGGTACTGTCCTCCAATCTTAGGTGTGTGCTCGACTGCCCACACCACTGATTGTCGACCTCTTCTCGACGATTGAATTTTCTTTTGGAGTGTTCTTCTCTAGGTAATCCCAATCGACATGCTCATAGTTAGTACCGAATGTACCATTCGATATTTAGCTCAGATCCCTCGCATCTTCATCCGTCAACCATTCATGAAACGCATTCAGAAGTTCACATAACTGTATTCCATGATGCGGCCAATTCTTCAGCATCATTTTAAACCGGTTAAACATGTCATGGAACAACTCACCAGATTGCTACTGGAAACACCAGATGTCTTTCCAAGCATTATTTATACGCTGTGGCGTGTAACGCATTAAAAAGAGCTGCTGCATCTCAGGCAATGTAAAGATCGAGGCGGATGGTAACGAATGAAACCATTGTTGCGCCTTGTCTTCGAGTGTGAATTGGAAAAGTACCAATTTCACGTCGTCTGGTATGAAACCTTGACCCCCGATTGTGTTGCACCGTGCGTCATACGCAGCGATATGCAGATAAGGTTCTTTATGCGCCAACCCATGATATTTAGGCAAACATTGGATCGACTGTGCTCGCACTTCAAAGGACCGACTTCCTTGTAGTTGAGGAATGACTACCGGTGAGGGATTATTAGTGATGGTCGGTTTAAAGTGACTCTCAATACCCCGCACCGGTCCCCGACCGTATCTTCGCGGTATACCCTTGAAGTTGTTGACCGGTGGAATTACATTTCTCGGGATTGGCCTTTGTTGTCCCAGCATTTGAGGAACTGGTGGAGGTAACGAAATGTCTACTGGCCGTGTATGAACCGGTTGTTGGTTGACTGGCACTAGTTGAGGAACTTGTTGTTGATACCTATACGTGCCCTGATTCCCTCTTTCTAAGACCCCATATCCCGTGTCGTACCTATCAGACCTCCCCGTATTGATCACTCGTGTATTACCCTGCTTACCCCCGTAATCCTCATATTCGTCGTATCCATCCTCAAATTCTCCCGAGCTATTCCCTTGATCGAACATGGGTATTGCTGCTGAGATGGGTATAATGTGAAGATTGGGTCGGTAAAGGAATTGAGGTGGATGAGCTAGCAGGTTTCGTTCAGGATGGGTTCTCATCGGCAATAATCCTCACATAGGGTGAAGACGGTTGTATAGTAGAGGTTTGGGTGAGAATCGGGTATTGGGAAATGTTGGTTGATGTGAGATGGGTTAGGTTGTCTAGATTTAGAAACGGTGGTTGTGGCATTAGTGAGAGTTGAGTAGTAACTGGTTATCTTGATTGTGGTAGTGGTTGAGATGATATGGTAGTATTCGGTGAAGGTTGTGTAGGAGTTGGTGTTAATTGGGTTTGTGGAGGTGAGGTTTCAGTTTGCTTTTCTGAGCTGTTTAAGTTTTCCATCTCTGCAGATTTTTGTAAAGGCGACTGCAAAACTCGGTTTCCCCTATGAAGTACTCAGTTCCGCCGAATTGTTTTCTCAATTTCTGGATCAAACACTAGAGGTGACGATTTCCGGATTTCCGAGTATGATGCATACACTTTCAGAGTCACCTTCACACACGCAAACAAGAAAACCTCACGTAAATCAAAATAAAACACAATAAAACTATTTTTGGATTTTGATCTATGTTTTCTAAAACTTAACACTTTGCGCACGACTCCCCGACAACGACGCCATTTTGATGACTGTCGTTAGTGTCAATCAAAAACCAAAATAAACTACGTAGACAGAATACGTCGGGTATCGAACCAAGGGAGTACTGTGGAAAGTGTTGTGAATTAAGAACTATTACACTAATTGCAATAATGGAAAATATGTTTGTTTGGTTATGTGATTAACTAACAATTACTAAGAAAACGAGGTTGTGATCAATTGGAGAAACAATGGTTCCTCTTGATTTCAGATTCATAGCAAAGTCAGTTACGTGTTCGATTGTTTACAATTACATAGACATAATCGTATAATCTGATTAACTAATTGTGATAACCTAAAGACTACTTACATCGATTGCAAAACAATGGAAAGTTATCATATAAGTTATCAATTGCAATTACTAACCTAACCCTTATCAAATGTGTCCCAATTACTAGAACTCGCAGGAATTGAATGAATTCGAATTAAGAATTAAAGTAATAACCATTGTTTACAATCAATTAATTAAAATCAACCGGTAACAAGCATCGAATGCTTAGATTATTGGATTTAAACAATATTTCAAACACATAAACCTAAGTACTTACAAGAATCCTCCACCTGAAGGAAGCCAAAACGGGTTTAGCCGCTCATCTCGGTTGAACAATCCTCACACACTTGAATGATTGATGAATTCATGTTTGATCTTATATATTCAATGAAGGAATGATGAATGATGATGAATACTAAGCTCCCAAGAGGTGTTGGTTTGCTCCAAAGTCGTCCAAGGAAGTGATAAAACCCAAGTAGGGTTTTAAAACCTTAAATACATCAAACATACGAGTTCCATGCGAATTTCTGGACATCAGACTGTAACCTACGGCTTCACCACAGTAGGCTATGGTGGTAGCTTGCTGTTACTTGACTCCGCACAACCCTAAGCTACGGTTCAATCCTGTAACCTACAGTTAAGACTTCCTGGTTGCTGTTTAGTCATCCTAACTGAACTGTAGGCTATGCTTAAATAATTGTAGCCTACGTCGTGAATTTTTGCTCTCCGATAAGCTCTTTATTCAACTTTCAATTAATTACCCGGAGGCCCCTGGACATCATTCCTTTGCATTTATTAAGCATTCGAGCTATCTTCTGAACCTGAACATCTACCGAATGATGTGGAGTGACTTGATTATCATCTTGCTCGTTCCATTTCACCTCCAAACATCATAATTTCCCCGAGTTAACTGATTTAACCTGTCAAACATACAAACTCGTAGTTATCACATTCTAGTTTAATAACCAACTAAAACACAATAAAATACGTTTCGTAACACACTTTAACACGTGGGATTCACACTCTCCATCATATGAGTAAACACTCTTGTTAGAGTGAGTCAACGCATTTACACCAGTTCAAATCGTCAAAAGCCTACAATTGTCCTCCTCTTACATTGATAAGGTGTTACGACCACTCATGGACCCAACGAGCCAGCCAAGGAGCCCAAATTCATTACAAAAAGGGAGACCAGTTCAAGAATTCGTAAAAGCCCAAATTAGAAAGATTTGTGATGAATTACACCTCGGAAAGAATTAGTTACCTGGGAACACAATGAGAAAAAAAGGGTAGTAAATAGGTTGAATCAGTATGAATATATCTGTTAGAGATTTCTCTTTTTTTCCCAACCCCAATTCTCTGGTTGTAACATTTGTGCTGATTCAATCATGTAACGATTCTGAATGAGTTATCAATCAATTAAAATGTTGTGTTTTATTTATGAGATTTGTATTTTTATCATGACATTTGCACAAATTCAATTATTACACGATAACAAACTCTCAAACAACTTCTGGAAGTGAAATCGCAAACTGTTACGCAAACGTAATCAATTTAACAGGACGTACACACCGGAACAATGACACAAGCTTAACATACCTTAAATAACCTTTATAGAAATAAGTTTTGAAGGGTTCGGTATGGCTAAAACAAGTTTATTCAACTCAAGGGCTATTTTGCAAATTCTGCGAAACTATACCGATTAGCGTATATCGTTATCCGGAACATGTACGCACATCCAAAAATTTTTCTAATCATTAAAATCTTGAATTTTAGTGATTGGAATGCAAAAATATCATTCGTTGCGCATTTGCGGCCATTTGCGCGTTCGTTACGATTTTCGTCGTAATTAACCAAAAACCCTAACCGTACGACCGAACGAGCCGACATCCATGACATTTCCGGAAATATTCAAGTTCCCTATGCTTTAACGTCCTTATAGAGCTTAAAAATCATGTTAACGGGTGTTAGAAGTGCCAAAACGCGACGAAAAAAGTGCAGGGGCATGTTCTGCCAAATTTATGAAAGTTGCTGCCAGTTAGGGTCCTTACAGACCGCAAGGGCAACCCCAAACGAATCGTAAGAGGTTCCCATCATAGCAGCTTGTTGATCAATCCTTGGACACCAAGCTCGCGAATTTTGCCACTTCTAACCTGCTTTGGACACCTGGAGGGACACTAAGCACTACCCTAACACCTCATTGCACACTTATCATGAATTTGGAGCTCCATGATTAGTATAAATACCCTTGATCACCCTCATTTCAACTTGCTCAATTCATTTCTTTCTCTCATTTGCTCTATTTTGAAGCTACCACTTAGTTGGAGGCTTCCTAACTGAGTTATCTTGGTTGCCTTGAGTGCAAGTAAGTGCTCTAACCAAGCCTTGTTGATTTCTTTTAGCTTATTTGAGCTAAAAGTCAAACAGTTTGACTTTTAGTTCTGGCCATTTTTGGTCAAAGCAAAGTTCAATTGAACTTTGCAACGTGATCGTAGTCATGATGGTTATGATCCTTAGCGACCATGCCTACTGATTTCCACGTTTACTAGTCAAAGTGACGAGTCAAAGTTTCGGTGCATTTTGCGATGGAACTATTTTTGGGTATCAAAACACCAAGTTTTGATACCAAAACATTTTTATAACTTAGTTAGACATGTTTTGGCATGTCTAACTCGTCACTTTTAGCTTAGTGCTTATTTTGGGTCGTAAGTCGAGCCGTCTTAACCACTGCTTTGACTTTTGAATCCGACCCATTTGGTCGATCTTAGGGTCCGACCAAAAACATATTTGTGACCATAGTTGTATAGGGAATAACCCTCTGAGGTTATACCTTATGGTCACGTCAATTGGTTAGTATTATGTTAAGTCGCTAAATGACCAAAATGCCTTTTTTGTGCATAAATCAACTTTAAGCATATGTGACCAATGTTTTGACATATAACTGATGTTGCAACTATATTAAACGCATTTTGGCATTTTAAACTTATCATAACACATATCTAACCATTCGAACACGTATTTACGCAAATGATTCGTTAAAGTAGCGTAAAAGTACCTTAACGAGTCATAACGGGTAAAAGCACTTAGGAACCTTTTCAAATTAGAATGTAGACTTTGTTAAACCATTTCATATGAGTTCCAACACTCATTTGGTTTACAAGACCTCATTCTATCCGATCCGCCGATTAAAGTCCCGACATTTACATAGTTATCTGATTTTAGGACAAGCTTGATTTCTCGGACTTTGAGCTTGTTTACTCTTTAATACAAGGTTACTTTGCAATCCCAAGTGAGTACATAGCTCCCCTCTTTTACGTTTTGCAAATATTTTGGGGTGATTCATATGTGTTAAATTGTTTTCAAGTTTTCTAAACACAAAGTCTACAGTTTATATAAAACACGACGATTTCAATAACGTGAACGAATTTGTTGGTGCGTTGTATCCATGACACGAATGACATTCATTAGCTTTGGCCAAGCAGACCAATAGTAAGTTATGGTACCATAGGACTAACAATCCCGTTACCAAGGTTCCTGGTGTTTATGGGGAAGTTTGGAGAACGACCGAAACTGTTTACTTTAACAAACCCTTTGGTGGTTTGTTATTGCAATTTAAAGATACCCTTTGGTGGTATAGATGAGTCAAGACAGGTTTGAATGTATTCACCAAAACGACTACAAGTTTTCACAATTAAAACAAGGACGATTTATTTATAACACGAACGATGAACAATTGGTTTATGACACAAACAATGGACGATTAGTTTATAACAAGGACGATGAACAATTGGTTTATGACACAAACAATGGATGATTGGTTTATGACACGAACAATGAACGATTGGTTTTTGGTAAGTGATTTAGATAACGAGACGTGTGTAATGTGATAAAAGCATGGTGGATACGTCGCTGGTAGTTCCTATATATAAGTGTTTTTTATCATGTTATATACGTGGCGTTATTCAAATCATTTGAAACAAAGGTTTTCAAACAATGACACGCAACAATTTACAATTAAATATATAAACTATACGAGGTTTCTTTCAAGACGATTTACTACTCGCATTTACAAAATATACGTTTTGGTCAAGATTCATGGTTACGAGTCTTTTATAAACTATAACTAACTTGTTTTAGTTGGTTAGTTATCATTGCAATACAAAATAATTTTGATGACAAGGTTTTCAATTAACGACTCTAGTAGTCTGACGAGGTATTGTAATACATATTCAAGGCTATGAATTTGACACACTCACAAAACCTATGTATTCACCGACATATTTTTGCTGACTCGTTTTCACATATGTTTCAGGAAACCAAGTTTAAAGTCGATGGATGCTCACATAGGATCGGACGTGGACTTCAGTGCCTTCAAATATGAAAGACAATTGTTTGTTTAGTTTGTTTTAATTCCAAGACAATGTAACTATGTAATTTTAATATTCAATAAAACATAACTTTAATTACAACGTGTTGTTGAAACAATCTGTTAACGTGACTCCCCGACGTTTCCATGACGGTTTGTTGTTTTTATACGGTCGGGGTGTTACAGTGGTTTCTTGAACTCTCATCCCCATTCTTGTAATTTCATTTCAATTAATGAGAATCTAGCCTTACCCTACAATTTATGTGCGTGTTTCTAATCATACCATTACATATAGGAACATATCCCATCTTGATTATAGACAACTCTCACTAAACTTCATATATACTCCCAACATGACCCTTGTTACTGCATGGTCAAAGACCTCGGTGGATCCCATCAAGGAGCAGTCCTTTTATAAATAAAGTTGTGGTATGTGTCTCATGTCATTGAATAAAAAGAGAATAACATATTTAGAACTTACATATGACAACGATCTATGAAGTAGTCTTAAACCAAGTTGTGGTCAATAATAATTCTCCATTGCACATGTATTAATTTAATTCACAACTCTTTATCCTTTTCATTTCATGAAACCAAAACCAACTTTTTTAAATAGTCTTAATTCAAATTTATTCCTAAAATACCTATCTATTCAGGCAATTGGAATAACTCTTATCCATGAATCTTAAATGTACAAAGACTCGAATATAGTAATATTAATGAACATTGACGTGCATGTGAGTGGTTATAATGTTTGTTATATTCTAAGCAATTTTAGTTATTGATCAAGTTTTAAATTTATAAAACACGATACGATACAATACTATCACTCTACACAGGTTAGGGCAAGTGCATCCATCGTAGACGTAGTATTGTGATGGTAAGATAACTAGATCGTCCAAAGACACAAGAGCTTTTAGTACCGCGTTATCGTCAACGTCTAATCTAATCAAATTTTCATAAAAGTTTTTGAAAATTAAAAAATAAAAATAAAAGCAAAAACTTAAATAAAAATGGAAAAACAAATAGGCAAGAAAGAATCACTTGGTTCCGACATCTCTTTTATGTATCCTTTGATGATTTTCGCACTTTGGGCTTTTTAAGAGATTATCTTAGTTATAGTGGTGGACCCCTCTTGTGAAGGCGACATTACCCTTAACCCATTGGTTTGAGTCAGCAGGGATACACTCCCACTGGGTCGGAATATTAGAAGATAATTAAATAATTTATTAATGCGAAAAGTGGTAGGCCCCTCTTGTGAAGGTGACGTTACCTTCAACCCATTGGTCTGAGTCAGTACGGACAGGGTCCCGCAGGTCGGAATAAAGTTTTAGTAGTTCATTTAAAAGGAGTTCAAGCCGTTCTTACTTCCCCCGGTAAGCTTGAACCAAGTACTCGCAGATTCTATACACTGAACGTGGCAAAAACTTTATCCAAACACCCTTCTAACCCCCTTCCAGGCACTAAACACGCTTTATATAGACCGTAAAGACACGATTGAGTGAACCAACGAAACATGAAAAATGTTTAACCAAAGTTCACTTTCAATATAAAAAACTAGTAATTAAAGTCATTAATACATGACCAAATAAAAAGTTGCCACATATTAGAAATCAAAAGTAATACATAAAAGATTCATCTTCACCAAGTGATGGGTGTTGGTGTTGTAGTGGTGGTGGACTGATCTTGGATCCCGAGACTACTACACACTCTAAAAGATGGAAGATGGATGATAGTGGTGGGTGTTGGTGTTGTAATAGTGGTGGACTGATGGCAAGTGTGAGAGAAACGGTTTGCCAAGAGATGCCTTTCTCCAAAGCCAAGCACCTCTATTTATAGTTGGAAACAGAGAGCAGACACGACCCCGTGCCCGTCTAGCACGGCCCCATGGTGGACTTTTTCTCTCCCTTCATTAACTGCAGATATCAGATTATTGTACCAACACGCCTCGTGGTGTCATAGCACGGCCCCATGGTCAGTGTAATTGATGTACTATCAAGATTTTGAGTATCTTAGAGTTGACCACGGCCCATGTTGGATTGGCACGGCCCCATGTTGGTTGTCTTTTGCTGTTTCTTATTCTGTAGGGAATCTTCGTTGGGCACGGCCCCGTGCCAAAGCTTCTGTCTCTGTTATTCTTATTGTTTTGAATGTGAATTGGGGTTCGGCAAGTCATGTCAATCCTTCTCTGTTCTATTTGTGTTGGTTTCTGTTGTTAATTTGTTTCTTGTATTCGTTTAAGCTCTTTTGATCCTGTAATTTAAAAGTAAACAAAGAAACAAGCTTTTTCCAACATTAGTACCGAAAAAGGGTTGATTTTACATCTTGTTTGATGGTATTTTCATGTTGCATTTTGCGCACATCAAACATAAACTTAACAATTAATTCAAATCAGATCGAATGTAACTGTTACTATTCAACAACATCCAAATACTAATAGATCTTATACCCTGTTTGGTTATAAAAATCAAAGCATGCACCTTACTCTTAAGGAGGACACAGGACCGGGTCCACCAGCCATGGGGCCATGTGAAGCTTCTTTTTCCAGCTATAAATAGGGGTGCTTGGTTCCATTTCAATCCATCCCTTGGTAAACCATTTCTCTCACACTTGTCACCACTCCACCACCATTATTAGCGTTTAGAGTGTGTAGTAGTCTCGGGATCTAATATTGATCGTAAGAGCCTTTGTCAAAATACGGACTTGCTTGGCTAATCTCTTACATCACTTGGTGAAGACAAGTCTTTTATGTATTACTTTTGATTTCCAATCTTTGGTTAAATTTTTAACTGGGTATGTATTAATGACTTTAATAACTAGTTTTTTTATATTGAAAGTGAATTTTATCCTAAAATTCCTTCATGTTTTGTTCATTCACTCATTCTTGTCTTTATTGTCTATATAAAGCACGTTAACTGCCTGGATGGGGGTTAGAAGGGTGGTTTGAGTAAAGTTCTAGCCTCGTTCAGTGTATAGATCCAGCAAGGACTTGATTCAAGCTTATTAGGAATTCCTTTGAAGAAAATAGCATCAAATTGGGGGAAGTAATAACGGCTTGAATCCCTTATAAATAAACTACTATTAAAACTTTAAACCGGCCTTGTGGGACTGTATCCCTGCTGACTCAAACCAATATGGCCGATGGTAGTGTTTCCTCTAAAAGAGGGACATGCCACATTTTGCATTAATAAGTCACTTAATTATCTTTCAATATTCCGGCCTTGCGGGACTGTATCCCTGCTAACACATACCAATATGGCCGAGGGTAGTTTTGCCTTCAAAAGAGGGACATGCCACTATAACCAAGATAATCTCTTCAAAAACCCAAAGTGTGGAAATCATCAGAGGATACATGAAAGATAAGTCAGAACCAAGTTATTCTGTCTTGTTTATTTGTTTCTTTTATTTATGTTATTTTCCTTGTTTATTTTACTTAAATATATTCTCAAAGTTTTTGTCGATTTGAAGTTAACGATAATCTGGTATTAAAAGCTCTTGCGTCCTTGGATGATCTCGGTGTCTTACCATCTCAATACTACGCCAACGATGGATGCACTTCCCTTAACGTGTTCTAGAGAGTGATAGTGTTATATCGTGTTTTATAAATTTAAAGCTTGATAATAAAAGAGGAAAGTACTAAAAATAATAGTAAAAGTATACACACTCTCGCTCACATTAATTATTTATTTTTGAGGCGTTGGTGCAACATGCTGATGAATGGGAACGATTCGGATGTAAAATTTGGAAGGGATATATAGTCAAACGTGCTGCAAGGGTTTGGACCTCTCTGATAGTGGATGGAGAAGGCATGCGCTCAATTTCTTGAACTTTCTCATGGTTCATACGGAATCTATCTTTGGTGACGATGAATCCCCAAAATTTGCCTTCTTCCATTTCAAATGAATAGTTGCCCGAGTTGAGCTTCATGCGGATGCTGCGAAGGGACTCAAAGGTCCTTCTCAATGTCATTAAGCATGAGATCCTTTTCCATCCTCATGATGACAATATCGTCTACATATATTTCCACATTGACACGTATATAGTTTACGAACGTTTTGTCCATTAGTTGCTAGTAAGCGGCTCCCGCATTTTGCAGGCCAAATGGCATTTTTGTATAACAGAATATGCCCATTTCGGTATGGAGTGCAGTTTTATCTTCATCTTCAAGGGAGTGGTAGCCCTTGTAGCAAATCAAAAAACATTTCTATCAAAAAGGTGGAAGTGAGTCTACCATTTTGTTGATCTTTGGGTGTGAGTAGCAATCCTTGGGGCATGCCTAGTTTAGAACTTTGTAATCAACACACATGCGCCAACTCGTGCGAAGTGAGATATTGACTTCATGTGAAGTTTGTTCACTTCGTACGAAATGAGTTATCATCCTACGAAGTGACCCTATAAACTTCGTTCTCGTTCACACTTGAGTTGTGTTTGTATCTAATCTATACAATCTTCAACACACACTCTATCTAGCCTATTCGGAAAGTGATGGATATAAAATGAATCAACAATTTCCCCTTGGACGTTACTGTTGAAGCTTGATCTTGATCTTGAAATATGAGAGTCGTGTTTGAATATTCTACAACTTCAACCAGGCATCTTGATATCCTCAATTGATCCCCTTTGATTGATGATCCGGGTTTGCAGTTTCTTCAATACATTCCCCTTGCAATAATTTCTCCAGTTCAGGTTTTTGTTTGCACGGTTCTCGACCTCCTCTGATTTGCTTAATCGACAAACATTCTCGAATAATCACCAACTTGGAACTCATCAATGCAGCTTCTCTGTTTCAGCGATAAACAGATACGTGTTCGTTTTTTGAGTAAATACTACAGCACCGAGAGCCTACTCCACAAAACTCTTAATCTTCAAAAACTCAACCGGCAATTGCTAGAAACTTTGAATTACCACACCAGTAAACTTCAAGACTGTGAATACCCGCTAAAATCTGAAATCCTGATTTCCTTAATCACGGTTAAGCATACTCCTGAATAACTGATCAGCAAATCGGTAATCTTCTCAATCAGCAAATCTTCATTGGAATCAATCATCTAGTAACACATCAAATCAGAGAAACATTCTTTCGCGATCAGAATCTCATTCTTCCTCTTCAGTCATTTAAAGCTGATGCCCAGACATGATGGAAGATGTTGTAAACAGTGGTTGATATCAGCGGTTGTGCTGATAAGGATGTTGTAAAGTTCGTCTCTCAATCATTTAAAGGTGATGCCCTGACATGGTGGAAGGGCACGGTTCAGTCAACAGGGAAGGTAACCCTGTATAATATGGGTTGGTCCAAATTTGTGGACCTAATCAGGGAGACTTACTATCCTCCACACGAGGTGGAGAAGATAGAGTCAGATTTTCTGACTCTTATCATAAGGAACTTATATTGTCGGAAGTATGTATCCGACTACAACTCTCTATCCATGTTAGTACCTTACCTGATTTCCCCGAAACACAAATGCATTGCCCATTTTATTAATAAGTTAGCCCTAGAAATCAAGGATATGGTCAAGGCTGCTCAGCCTAGTACCTATAGGTCAGCTGTGGACCTATCCTTCTCCCTCACATTGGATTTAGTGAGGCAGAGATCGATCAGGAATGAGACCGATGGGAAAAGAAAGCGGGAGGATGATAACTCCCAGAGGTTTAAGAAAAAGGGGAAGTTTGGGTTCAAGAAGAACCAAGACAGGTCGGGTGAGAAACCCACTTGTAAGACCTGTAACCGAAGACACTAGGGGCAGTGTAACTCGGACCCACATGTTAAACCCTGTGGTATCTCTAAACGGAAGGGTCACAAGACCTTTGAATGCAAAAATTTGAAGGACACAGTCTGCTACGGCTGCAATGAAAAGGAGCACATTAAAACCAACTGCCCCAAGAATGGTAAGAAGCTTGAGGAGGCTAAGAAAGGAAAGCTCGTGCCTTCCAAATGAATGCCAGGGAGGCCGTAAATGATAACAACGACATCACATGTACGTTCCTAATAAGCAATTTCTTTGCTAGAGTTCTTTTTTATTCGGGCGCAGATAAGTCTTTCGTGGACCATAAGTTTAGTAAACTTTTAAACTTGCCCATAAGAACTCTAAACATAACCTATGAGGTAGAACTTGCCGACGGAACCATAGAAATCGCTTCTTCCATTCTTGATGGATGTTCTATATCCATTAAGAATCATTACATTCCTATCTCCCTTCTACCAATGAAATTGGCAGGGTTCGATGCAGTTTTTGGGATAGATTGGTTGTCACTTAACCAAGCCCATATCGCGTGTGACAAGAAACTCAGCGAAGTTAAAACCCCATCTGGTGAAACGATCACCATCTATGGAGATTTACACTATGGATTGCCTCACCAAGTGTCACTACTTAAGGCGTCCAAGTGTCGAAAGAAGGGTTGTGTCATTTACATGGCACAAGTGATGTTGGACGAACCAAAGCCCAAAATTGAAGACCTGCTAGTTATCTCAGAATATTCAGATGTGTTCCCTGAATAATTACCCGGTCTACCTTTGGATAGGCAACTGGAGTTTAGGATTGACATCCTACCAGGAGCTGCCCAGTTGCAAGAGCTCCATATCGCCTAGCACCTAAGGAATGAAGGAATGAAGGACGCAACCGGATGAGCTTTTAAAGTAAGGCTTCATACAGCCTAGTTCATCGCCTTGGGAGCTCCAATCTTATTCGTTACAAAGAAGGACAGTTCAATGTGAATGTGCATTGACTACCTCGAATTAAACAAGATAACGATCAAGAATCGTTATCCTTTGCCCAGGATCGATGACTTGTTCGATCAACTCCAAGGGGCAAGTTTCTTTTCTAAGATTGACTTAAGGTCAGGTTATCACCAGCTGAAGGTCAGGAGCAAAGATGTTCCAAAGACTGCCTTCAGGACCAGGTATGGTCATTTCGAATTCCTAGTGATGCCTTTCGGGCTCACTAATGCACCTGCAACGTTCATGGATCTCATGAATAGAGTCTGCAAGCCATATTATGATAAGTTTGTCATTGTCTTCATAGATGACATACTTATCTATTCTCGTAATCAATCTTATCATGAGAAACATCTTTGGTGCATTCTAGAACTTCTTAGACAAGAGAAGCTCTATGCTAAATTTCGAAGTGTCAATTTTGGCTTCGAGAATTCCAATTTTTTGGACATGTGGTTAGTGAGCGTGGTATCCAAGTGGATCCCACCAAAATTGAAGCCATTATGAATTGGGAAGCACCCAAGACTCCATCTGAGATTCGTAGTTTCTTACGATTGGCTGGTTACTATAGGAGGTTTAATAAGAACTTTTTGAGGATAGTAATTCCTTTAACTACTCTGACCCGTAAAAAATGTCAAGTTTGACTGGGGTCCAAAACAACAAGAATCCTTTGTCATTCTTAAACATAGATTGAGCAATGCACCGTTATTGACTCTGTCGGAAGGCATTGAAGAGTTCGTTGTCTATTGCGATGCTTCGCACACTGGCATGGGTTGTGTGCTTATGTAAAGAGGCAAAGTGATAACCTACGCATCGCGACAACTAAAGGTACATAAAAGGAATTACACCACCCATGATTTGGAACTGGGTGCCGTTGTATTTGCACTAAAATTGAGGAGACATTATCTATATGGAACAAAGTGTATCATATACACTAATCATAAGAGTCTCCAACATCTATTCAACTAAAAAGATTTGAACATGCGACAGCACCGTTGGATGGAAACTTTAAATGATTATGACTGCGAAATTCGCTACCATCCCGGCAAGGATAATGTCATTGCCGACGCCTTAAGTCGCAAGGAAAGAGTTAAACCAATTCGGATTAACGCCAAGAGCATCGAGCTCAGAAACAACTTGAATGAGAAGCTGTTGAATGCGCAGAAACAAGCCATGTTAGAGGCAAATATTCCAAGTGAAGGATTAGGTGGAACTGTTGATCATTTGACACCTGGAAAGGATGGAATTCTTAGATTTAATGGTCGGATCTGGGTTCCAGTCTATGGAGGACTTAGACATCTAATCCTCCAGGAAGCACATAATTCTAAATACTCTGTTCACCTTGGAGGTGACAAGATGTATCAGGATCTGAAGGCAAATTATTGGTGGATGGGTTTGAAGAAATCCCTAGCCGCCCATGTAGCTAAGTGTCTCGCGTGTTCCCAAGTTAAGGCTGAAACCAAAAACCATCAGGACTTCTACAACAAATGGAAATTCCCACCTGGAATGGGAAATGGTAACTATGGATTTTATTACCAAGTTACCTAAGACCAAGAGCGGAAATGACACAATATGGATCATTGTTGATAGGCTGACTAAGTCAGCACATTTCTTGCCCATAAAGGAGACGCATAGCTTTGATAAGTTAGCAAAACTGTATGTTTACAAGATAATGTCCCTACATGGCGTGCCAGTATCTATTGTGTCCGATAGGGATACAAGATACACTTCTCAATTCTGGAAAAGCTTCTAGCAATCATTGGGCACAAGGTTAAACTTTAGTACGACTTACCATCCACAGATAGATGAACAGAGTGAGCGTACCATCCAAACTATGGAAGACATGCTTAGGGCATGTGTGATTGATTTAGGTGGAAGTTAGGATAACCACTTACCCCTAATAGAATTCTCATACAACAATAGCTATCATACAAGCATTAAGGATGCGACTTTTGAGGCTTTATATGGGGGAAAATGTAGGACGTCTGTATGTTGGGCCAAAGTTGGGGAGGCCCAACTATCAGGACCTAAGATTGTCCTGGAGACCACGGATAAGATAATCCAAATCCGTGATCGTCTCAAAACTGCCAAAGATAGGAAAAAGAGTTATGCCGATAAGAGGCGTAAATCTCTTCAGTTCCAAGTAGGGGACAAGGTTATGTTGAAGGTATCACCCTGGAAAGGTGTGATGCGCTTTGGAAAGAAGGGCAAGTTGAGACCAAGATATATTGGACCATTCAAAATAATCAAATGTGTCGGGTCAGTGGCTTATAAGCTTAAGCTACCCGAGGAGCTTAGTGGAATTCACGATGTGTTCCAAATCAATAATTAAAAGACAAGTCTAGCCGATGAATCGCTAGCAATGCCACATCATGATGTGCAAATTGATGAAAATTAGAGGTTACCAATTTCGATCGAGGATCTACACGTCAAGAAACTCCGCAAGAAGTTCATACTTATTGTAAAGGTCAAATAAGTTGCCCTCAAGCCCCGTGTATACATGGGTGGCCGAGTCCAATATACGACAGAAGTACCCCCATCTTTTTGACTCGAGGTCGAGATTTCTTTTAAGGGGGCGATGGTGTAACACTTCAAAATTTTGTGTCCAATTATATCAAGACACGTGTCCATATTCTCTAATGTGCCACGTGTTGGACGAGAGGGACTGATCTTGTCGTTATGTCATTTACGACCACTGAACGACAGTTGATTCAATCGAAGGACTAATTGTGTCGTTATGTCATTTGGATGACCTCTGAACGACGTCCGATGAAGTCAAGGGACTGGTTATGTCCACTAATGAAACTTGGGTTGTCGAGGGACTAAACATGTCAACATGCCAAATTCTTGGCCTCTGAGTGACTCTTACGGACCATAAGCCTTGTGCCTTAGGGACCGTAAGCGAGGAAGATTGTTTTTGCTGAAGGGCGGTTACGGTCCGTAAGGGACTACTAGTGGCAGATTGTTGACAGCTTGCAATGCTGCCACCTTTCTCGTGAATTGCCACCATTTCTCAGCTCTTGCCACGATCCTAGACACTTGGACTAATCCTAATACACCTCTAAACACCTGGAAGGATCTTGTGCATCCTCCTTTGCTATTGAATACTTGCTCATTCATTCTTTCTTCCTCTCACACTCTACCTGGAGCTTACTTCTTGTTAGAAGCCTCCTAACTGAGTTATTTCCATTCTCTTGGACCACTAGTAAGTGCTCCATCCTTGTTCTTTCAGTGTAATTTTTAATAGCCAAAAGTCAAGCATTTTCGATAAACGCTTTTGACTTTCGGTTAAGTCCACTATGGTCCAGCTGTGACAATTGTAAAAAATCCCGGTAAACTTTGATTGGTACAAGTCCGTCGTGACCGGACGTGGTATGTATATCGTGATATTGTTGTGATTATGTGTGATGATACGAATTCTGGAAAATAATACACCGACTATACTGGGAATAAGTATTGGTAAACACGCATGACTTGTGTGCTATGCTAAGCGATATTTGTAATGTCTCGGAAGAATCCGAGAGCATTTCATGGTTGACATGACACTATTAAGGACCTACGATGCGAGGTTGGCATCCTTAGCCTTGAACAACGTCTTAAACGGATACTTGACGTTTAACAGCGCATTAAACCTTTAATGTTGATTATTAGGTTATCGGTGGCATCATTTAAGATTCCGAGTTCTAGAAACAATTTAGTTTTGTGCCATAGACTGTGACATAAGGTTTGAAAATAATCAAAGCCCGGGCACGCAAAACGAAGCAGCTCCCGGTTGGGGAAACGCCTTCATTCCGGGCATAACATAAGGCAACCAAATGTGCAAGGAACGATCGATCAAGCTTAAAAACACTTAAACGAATGTCATTAGAGACTTTTATGATTAAAATGTATCTGGGTTCGGATTTTTAGAGGGTTATCCACGATTTTTAAAACCGAGTATTTTGACACTAAGAACACGCAACGGAGTCCGTTTCGCAAGTCAGAACATGTGCTGGACCCGAAAACGAACCTAAATGCAACACGGAAGATAACATCATCTTTTAACGCGTATGACGAAGCACGAGGTGGCCTCAAGTGGGGTAGGGGTACCACCTATATTTTATTATTTTTTTCTTTTAAATTCTTTTAATTCTTTCAATTTTTATTCATTTCTTCAAATCCCTGCACCAAACCCTTCATCTCAGCTGATCTTCATCAAGAATACCACAAAATCAAGGTGATTTCACAAGTTCTAAGTGGTTTTGATTGTTATTTCTTGATTAAACGCGATTTATAACCGAAAAACTCATTTTAATCCATGATTTTTGAATGTTTAAATAAGTTTATGGGCTGAATAAGAACACCATGGGAATTCCCTGGTGTTATATGGCAACCATGATCACTAATCTTTGGGTTTTGATACCCTAATCAACACCTATTTGACAAAAATCGCATAACTATTCGATTAACAGGAAAACAATGAATTAAAGCTTGATTGATCTAAGTTCTAGAATATTTGGGTTGTACTTGATGTGTAGGTACTTAATATAGCCTTCACATACATCTGGGATCAAGATAAACGCTTGGAATCGGAAGAATCGCTAGGTATAACATCCGAGAACCGAATCTAGACTAGGCAGAAATTTTTTTGCCTATAACTTGGTCCGTGATATAGGGTATTGTCAGGAAGGTCCACGTAAAAGTTTAGAATTTTTGGAATTTTCTATCATATTTGGTGAATTTTTAACTGTTTTACCGAAAGAATTTCGTAAAAATTATCAAACAAATTCAAAAAATTACCAAATTTTACAGAGAAACTAAGGAAAATATGTGGAATGTTATGGGAAAATTCGGCCTCCATTGCTTGAGTTTTGATTTGGGTTAAAAATCCATGTTTTTGCGAGTTTTCAGTAGCCGGGAACGGACCGAAACAAAATCAGAAAAATCTCAAAATTTTGTGAGGAGTTACTAGACTTATAAAAGGTGTTCTGGATTGTTTTTGGAATTTTTGAACTAATAATGGTATTTAATTTTAATTATGTGGTTAAAATTAGTTTATAAATAATTTATTTAAATAAGTAAAATACCAAAATAAATTCCCAGAAATGTTTCCCAAACTCTACAGATTTTTTCTGATTTATATAAAAATTTACAGATTTTTATACAAATTATAGATTAAATGGGAAGTTATGGAAACAAAAATAGATTATTTTAAGCAATTTCGGCAGTTTACCGTATAACGAACCTGCCGGAACTGGGAACTGACCCAACCCAAAAAATAATATAATTGGATCACCGGGAGTATTCTGGGAGATTCCCGGGCAAATTGGGCACTATGGGTGTGTCCTAAGCCAGTTCAGGAGAATTCTCGACGGTGGAAATTGAAACTCAAATTTGGGTAACATAGACTCCCCAAATACTCAAACTCCCTTGATGAAAAGTTAAATATTCTTAAATAACCATGTGTTGGCATTATTGGTATTCCCGTACCATTATCCGAACACGTTAAACTACAGACTTTGACTGGCACGCGAAACAGTGTCCAGAAGCCAAACTGAAAACGAATACTACCCTGACGTCCATCACCATACCAGCGTCCTATAGACTCAATTCCGAGTAAAAAATCCTGACCAAATCTAAGTTATAACCATTACCAACTTAGATACGGATTTGAGTCCATACTTGCATGGGTGTTATTAAAGTTGATCCAATTGCTTGATCACTCTTGCGTTGAGATCACTATTCGTACTGTGAGTTTCACAACCTAGTTTTTAACTGTTTATTATTTTTACTTTGGGTGGATGCATGTTACAAACTGTGTTGATTACACAAACTTATGAAGGGAATTACACTTCCCTAACACATGAACTTGTTACAAACTATGATCATTGCCCCAACTTGGGAGTGAGTTTTACTTCCCTACTTTTGAATTGTTTTACTGTTTTCTGGGGACTTGCATGTTACAAATTGTGTTGATTACACCAACTTGGGAGTGAGCTTCACTCCACTACTTTTAAACTGTGTTACTGTTTTCTGAAGTGATTTGCATGTTATAAAACTGTGTTAATTGCACCAACTTTGGACAATGTGAATTACCTAACTCACGAATACCCCCATTACAAGTGATTAATATGAGCCGTGGGTAGTGAATAGTTCTATTGGTCCGACAAACCCAGTTGAGGCTGGAGGGTGCGATGCCTGGCCACAAGCAACTGCACTCGTCCAACTTTTGGGTATGTGTTAGGCATAACTACCCAGGGGCGTTGAACTGCTAGTGACGCAGTGGGTGGACCGGGAGTGTCTGGGTGACACAGCCTGGGGGAAATAGTCAGGTTTCACTTTTACGCGCGTGAAATTCCATCAGGCAATCTTTAACTATAAGTGTGACTGTGACCGTCATTGTGACTTTGACTAGTGCAATTAAACTTGTTAACACATATTGTTACACAACAATGAAACCAGTGGAACTCACGCAGCGTTTAGCTGAACTTTTTAAAACTAACATGCATTTCAGGTAACTTGAGACTGGTGTGATCCATGTATGTTGTTCAAGACATGTTTGTAGGCGAACCCTGATATAGACGCATGTGGCTTAGAAGACTTATGTGGTTCATGGGAACATGCAGTTGTAACATACATGTAGTATGTAATCAACATTCTGTAAGTAATAAAATGTAGTGTCTTCATAAACAATGTGCTTGTACCAGAGGTGTCTGTTGCATCCCGTATATTCTTCTTCCGCTGCTAGTTGGGGTGTGACAGAAGATGGTATCAGAGCCATTGGTTATAGAGAATTAGGTGCCTTTAAGGAAACCTAGACTATAACTACAGGCTTGGACTTTAGTGGACATCATTGGAAAAACTAACCTCAACTAAAGATGCTTAGTGAACATTGTAAAGTATCCTCTTTGCATGTACCAGGATGGCCTTGTGGGGCAAGTGGGTTATTATGGTCCGAAACGTAATAACAGACTTGCTCATACGAGGCAGTGTTGGGAAAGTTGCGATAATAAACACACTTAAATACGTGGAATGATACATACGTGTGCCAAGGTGATAGTGTGTGAATGTTTGTGTGGGAATTGATACATGAATTGGGATTGGTGGATAATGCGTACTACATATGCCTTTGGGATAGGCAGAAAACTGGTATTACAGTTCATTCCACATTCCTACTGAACACTTGTTTAATATACACTAGAGTTGGATTCATACCACTTCCACAGTGGTTATTTACACTTTATGATGTGAGACCCAAGCCTTTAGTGCTATACGATCTCACCAACCCTATCTTCATAATTATTATAACAACGATTGCATACTAGAATGGTATTTCAAAATGAACATAGATACACAAAGAACGCGCAGGTCGTTCAGATAGAATGGGAGGACGTGTACAGATCCTCACTTTATTTCTCGTTGTTTTACATTCGATTGTTATACAATCGCAAAGTTCAAACATCTTACGAAATTTTTTCGTCCTAAATCCGCGATTCATTTGATGGTACGCGGGATTCCTCTTCTGCTTATAAATTTGGCACCAACTTTCACGTGGTGTGATACTATAATTCATTTGTGGTATTCCTTAGCACATGTTTCGATATATGTTATACCTGAATATGATGATCTTCAGGTCATGGAGATGGCATAGGGTGCGTGAATAGGTTACCCTTCCTGTTGTCATTTGATTCCTTGGGATATAAAGTTGGTGATGGTACAGATCCCTTTGAAACGCTTTGTGTTGTGGAACCTCGTTTTGTGTGACCCTCGGTTACATTGTGTTCTTTTACGATTGTTGACTGTTTCAAATTTCAGTTGGTTAATTGCAGAAAGTAGTATGAGGCCCGAATATCGTGGAGAACGGAATATTAATCAGGTATATGGGTGTGGTGGATACGCTGCGGTACTTCCTATATATAAACACCCGGCTACATGATCAAGGTACCGTTACTCAGGGCAGATGGGCTTCATGTTGCGATTTGTTCGGTTATATTTTGGGCAATGTGGTTTTGAGACTTCGACCCTTTTTGATGCGATAGATGACGCCATAGTTGTCGTAACCACGATATCTATATTCGTTTGTAGTAATTTTAAATGAAAATAGTTTGGGGTTAACTTATAAACGACCACTGAATTAATCCTGGGAAAGTCTTTTTTTCTCAAATACGTGACACGATTTCTAGGGGTACTACAGCTCGGTAGTACTCCATACTGAACTATTTGGGTATAGCCGGTGATAGCTTACCCACATCGATGACCCAATGATTGATTCACGATCAGTAACAATGTTTTTGTCTTCGATAAGACAATTCGGCGTAAGTTATTTCTTTCGGCGGGATTTGCTAGAACGTATAGTCATATATTTGGAATCATTACGATACGGCGAACAACCTATACTCATTTCACCAACCGCTGTCTATGAAATTACTCAGTGAAGCATATATTTACGTTATTAGCTGTCGCTCGCTAATGATGCAATCACTAAGTCTTGATAAGGACGCGTAATTAACATCGGTGTTGATAACCTAAGGGGATTTAGGGGTAACACATGAATGGAGAAACTTATTTGAGGTAATCAAATTTTGGTGAGGATTGTGCGGATGCGGATCTGATGGTGATAAGACTTATGGAGGCGGGAACAATTTTGCTGATATTCCTCGCAACCGTTCATACTTCGTATTAACATGACACTCCTATGTATACATTTAATCATAAATATACAACATTAACAGTGGTCCAATCCAAGTGTCAATTTGGTAAATTTCGGTTGAGGATGACATAACACTGGTGCAAAGTCGGAAAACTATAATCATGAAACAATCTGACTCACTGCTTCAAATCAATTCAATTCTTCTTACTAACACTATTGGAAAGTGTTAAGGTCCGGTACATATAAATTACTAATTTGATATGCCCTATCGATTTAGTTCAAACCAATACAATATAAATTCCCAGTAACTCGATGAGTAGGGAATGAATGGTACGAAGGACCATAACGAAGCTACCTCTTAATGAATATTTAATAAACAAATGACACAAAGTGAATTTTCCGTCGAACGATTATTTTATATATATAGATGTGTATATATATATACACACACATGTATCAAATCCGAAGGACGGTATTTAAAAGAATCGTATGAAATTTTTATATATCAAACGATCCCTTGTTTTCAGCCTCGCATAACTTAGTGAAAATATGTTCTAATGTTAGACGAGATCACCTTCGAGTAGTATTCAAGTACTGTAATACGATGATTAACCTATGACAACTCATATTTACATCTCCAAACTCTAGACTACACTAGGTCCTGACCTGAATTCTTTTGGTAACCTTGAGATAGCACGTCTTGAATCTATATCACCCGTATGAGGGCAGTGCATTCATGCTAGAAATCGAATAAGGGGATACATGGTTCTTTGATTCCTGTTGATTAAGGCTTTTTACGACACGATAACTACTACGGCCGTGCGAGTGGTCCTGGGTAGGGACTAACTAGGATACTTTTATGTCTATAAAACGTGTTGACTCCCCAACTTTACGATAATAATAATACCCGGGAAAACATCATATGTCTCCTCCTCTTCCATGAAACATTCACGAAGTCTAAATATTTATACGCGACCACGATTCACAGGAGATGATCGAAATTCCCTTCAGACCTTTGTAAAGGTATTATTTGGTAAGGTCTCCTACATGTGTAGGAGAATGATACATGGGATACACTGACTTTCATCCGTTGATTGGACACAAAGTGAACGATACCCTACTCTTGTGAGTAACCTAAAGTTATTCGGTAGACGGCGTTGCTAGTCCTCATGAGTATACGAGGACTAAGTTCTCTAGATCGGGGAAATATTGTTGAAACACTCCTCGTCTTCATTCAACTAGTTGGTACCTTCAATTGATTTTCAGTTTGATCAATTTAATAAGTTTTCGTAAAATACAATGCTACCAAGAAACCCGATTCCTCGTTATTTTCAAGTAACGAAAATTCTTGTGTTACCGATAGAAATAAGAACGGGATAAATCTTAAGTGTATATATATATATATATATATATATATATGTACATGTGTATCCGTACCACGAGTGAAAATCACAATCAAGGGCATGATTGTCGGAAGCTGTGCGCTATCATTTACGCGATATTTGCCTCAGTTATTTGTGGTGAGCGTTTCGAGGTCATTCTATTATAAACAAAATATATATATATATATATACACATGCATTAATGTCACACTTTCAATCGTCCCATATCACACAAATTCATCGCACGCAAGAGTCCACAACCTGTATAACCAACATCATTATCATGTATGTAATAACATTCGTCAGCATACCATTGTTAAAATTGCACTTAGACTTAACCTAAAAAAGGGCAAGTGCTTAAGTGTGCGGTCAGAACATGTCACTGAATTAACGTATATACGCCATACTATGAAAAGCATGAACTAATATGTAGGAAGGAACACGGTCAAAACCAAACTTTCTTTGAAATAGGAATAGTCACGAGTTGTCCGAATATGATAATTGGTGTCTTTTGTGCACTGAACCCATTTGGGGGAAAGCTAAACCAGAAATCTCGTAATCCCGATCATTCCAGATGAAGGGACTAGTGAATCTTCCGAATACTTCCCTCGGATATCATGTCCATCCAGAGGGAAATCCTGTTAGGAAGCACGTCATATATACTTAAAAGAGAGATAAAACTTTGACACGACAACTAATACTCTTCAAATTTGGAGAGTTACTTAACACACACTATGAATTGTAAATAACTTGATGTGCGATACTAAGTCAAACTAAATGACCAAAGTGTAGATCGGTGCTTGGTTGGATGCACCGACCAGATGTGAAATGGCATTTATAATCTTTATTCGTATCCTAATCGTCAGAGTGCTAGGCTTACCTCGATTGATTATGGTTTTCATTAAGCCTCCTTGAAACTGCTTTTGTTATTTCAAGAGATTGCCTAGCAATTGTGGATCTATGTTATTACATTTCGCAGCAGCAGGTATTCCTTCTGTGCCCTATTGGGAAACAGAACTGACTAATCCTACGACCAAGGGGTCGAGAAACTCAACAAGCCTAGTCTCGACCAACCCGGGGGCCGGGTCTTCTTTCTTGTTTACATTATTACCAATATGAGACTAACGGGAAAAATCATATTCAGCGGTCGATTGTCCCTATAGGACTAGGGTGACTATGAATTCGGGCTTAAGCCCATGGTTTCATAAAACCACACGAATTTCCTAATCTAAACCAAGATGGTTTGACATGAACGAATTCGATGAAACCCTTACGTTTAAGCGGTGATTCAGTTGGCGGAGGTGCCAAGATGGGAAGGCATTATATCTTTTTATACACATATACAGTTCAGATCTTACCAAGTCCGAATTTGAGTCAAAAAACCACGAGACCGAGACGGTCAAGTGGTGATTAACCCCCTTGTGATATGCATTGGGTAATCTTTCAAGAACATCATGGGAAATGATTACTTCTCATTGTCTCCATTAACGACATCCTTATGAAATGATAGCCGAGCATGGCTATGTTCCTACCCTGCGAAGGGTACTCCGTCAATGGGGAACCTTGATTCGATGACTCGTTACTTAGTCATCTTTTACCAAAATACCCGTACGTCTACGATCAATGCCGATCCCATGTGTAGGGGAATCATAGTGATACTTGTGATCGTTAGACACTCATCACGCCTTAAGCATTTCCACGTGATATAGTAGCATTCTAGATGTGGTGCTACCGGAATTAAAACCACATTGGGCGCACACCCTATCATTCCCGATATATGGGAATTTTTATACGATATCTCTCGGAGAATCACATCGATGTCATCGAAGTTACTAAGTTGTTTCCTTCTGTAAAGACACAGATAGTTGTACAACAGCTGGAGCCATGCTCCCAAAACTTAATGCAAACTGGAATTATTACTGTTGAAATTCCATATCCTTACGACGTGATTAGACTACTGGTGAGTAGTTCGGGCACCCTGTTGATGTGAGGGTGCAGATTCGTTGTTACTAGTGTACATGCTTGCCTTTTGGCAGCCGTAGGCTCTTAAAAGCCTTTCTCTCTCTTATTATCTACCATAGGTAGGGACTTGCTGGGTCGGTTAGTATTAACCAAAGATACCCACGTTCACGACAGCAAGGGAAGACTCTCGCTCACAACTCAGTGAGACCAAAAATTTATTCCCTTTTCACAAATATGCGGAGCATGGTGCTCATTATTGCAATGTTCGCAACAAACCTTGGGAGAGTACCCATACTCCTCCTTCATAGGAGGTGTTCAATAAATATTAAACGAAATTGTAATTGAAACTTATGGTGTATGAATGGTGAATATAATGAATGCAAAGAAAACGTAATAATTGCAATCAACTATAAGCTGAATACGAAACTCATATTCTCCTATGAGTACAACAACACTCTCACTTTCAGATTGGAAGTGATGACAGACGTTACTCTTAACAATACGTAGGAATTGTGGGTGGACAAATTACCCTGCTACTATGTAGCATAATTATCATCTCCGTACGATGATGATACTAAACGAAAAGCGAAAACATACTTGACTGTCAGATGACTGAGATGAATATAAATACGGAGCTTTCCAATGGACTACAACACGGAATTTCGAGGATGAAATTCTTTTAACCGGGGGAGATTGTGACAATTGTGAAAAATCCCGGTAAACTTTGATTGGTACAAGTCCGTGGTGATCTGACGTGGTATGTATATCGTGATATTGTTGTGATTATGTGTGATAATACGAATTCTGGAAAATAATGCACCGACTATACTGGGAATAAGTATTGGTAAACACGCATGACTTGTGTGCTATGCTAAGCGATATCTGTAATGTCTCGGAATAATCCGAGAGCATGTCATGGTTGATTTGACACTATTAAGGACCAACGATGCGAGGTTGGCATCCTTAGCCTTGAACAACGTGTTAAACGGAGACTTGACGTTTAACAGCGCATTAAACCTTTAATGTTGATTATTAGGTTGTCGGTGGCATCATTTAAGATTTCGAGTTCCAGAACCAATTTAGTTTTGTGCCGTAGACTGTGACATAAGGTTTGAAAATAATCAAAGCCCGGGCACGCAAAACGAAGCAGCTCCCGGTTGGGGAAACGCCTTCGTTCCGGGCATAACATAAGGCAACCAAATATACAAGGAATGATCGATCAAGCTTAAAAACACTTAAACGAACGTCATACGAGACTTTTATGATTAAAACGTAACTGGGTTCGGATTTTTAGACGGTTATACACGATTTTTAAAACCGAGTCTTTTGACACTAAGAATACGCAAA
This sequence comes from Scalesia atractyloides, assembly GCA_947069175.1. Classification (NCBI taxonomy): domain Eukaryota; kingdom Viridiplantae; phylum Streptophyta; class Magnoliopsida; order Asterales; family Asteraceae; genus Scalesia; species Scalesia atractyloides. The sequence continues at coordinate 29,431,772 of CAMTDV010000004.1, forward strand.
ACGGAGTCTGTTTCGCAAATCGAGAACGTGTGCGGGACCCGAAAACGAACCTAAACGCAACACAGAAGATAAAAATCATTTTTTAACGTGTATTACGAAGCACGAGGTGGCCCAAGTGGGGTAGGGGTACCACCCATATTTTATTATTTTTTCTTTTAAATTCTTTTAATTCTTTCAATTTTTATTCATTTCTCCAAAATTCCTGCACCATAACCCTTCATCTCAGCTGATCTTCATCAAGAACACCACAAAATCAAGGTGATTTCACAAGTTCTAAGTGGGTTTGATTGTTATTTCTTGATTAAACGCGATTTATAACCGAAAAACTCATTTTAATCCATGATTTTTGAATGTATTAATAAGTTTATGGGCTGAATAAGAACACCATGGGAATTCCATGGTGTTATATGGAAACCATGATCACTAATCTTTGGGTTTTGATACCCTAATCAACACCTATTCGACAAAAATCCAAAACTATTCGATTAACCGAAAAACAATAAATTAACGCTTGCTTGATCTAAGTTCTAGCATATTTGGGTTGTACTTGATATGTAGGTACTGAATATAGCCTTGACACACTTCTGGGATCAAGATAAACGCTTGGAATCGGAAGAATCGCTAGGTATAACATCCGAGAACCGAATCTAGGCTAGGCAGAAATTGTTTTGCCGATAACTTGGTCCGTGTAATTTGGATTGAGCTGAAATTTGGTGAGGTGATGTAGGATACTGTCAGGAAGGTCCACCTAAAAGTTAAGAATTTATGGAATTTTCTACGATTTTTGGTGAATTTTAACTCTTTTACCGATAGAATTTCAGAAAAATTATCAAACGAATTCAATAAATCACCATATTTTACAGAGATACTAAGAAATATATGGGAAATGTTTTGGGAAAATTCGGACTCCATTTGCTGAGTTTTTATTTGGGTTAAAAATCCGTGTTTTTGCGAGTTTTCGGTAGCCAGGAACGCACTGAAACGAAATCGGAAAAATCTCAAAATTTTGTGAGGAGTTCCTGGAGATGTAAAAGGTGTTTTGGAGTTTTTTTGGAATTTTTGAACTACTGATGGTATTTAATTTTAATTATGTGGTTAAAATTAGTTATATAAATAATTTATTTTAAAAAGTAAAATACCAAAATAAATTCTCAGAAATTTTTCCCATAATCTAAAGATTTGTACTGATTTATATAAAAATTTACAGATTTTTACACGAATTATAGATTAAATGAGAAGTTACGGAAATAAAAATAGATTATTTTAAGCAATTTCGGCAGTTTACCGTATAACGAACCTGCCGGAACTGGGAACTGACTCTACCCGAAAAATCCTATAATTGGAACACCGGGAGTATTCCGGGAGATTCCCAGGCAAATTGGGCACTATGGGTGTGTCCTAGGATAGTTCGGGAGAATTCCCGACGGTGGAAATGGAAACTCAAATTTGGGTAACCGAGACTCCCCAAATACTCAAACTCCCTTGATGAAAAGTTAATCATTCTTAAATAACCACGTGTTGGCATTATTGGTATTGCCATACCATTATCCGAACACGTTAAACTACTGACTTTGACTGGCACGCGAAACAGTGCCCGAAAGCCAAACTGAAAACGAATACTACCCTGACGTCTATCACCATACCAGTGTCCTATAGACTCAATCCGGAGTAAAAACTCCTGACCAGATCCAAGTTATAACCATTACCAACTTAGATACTGATTTGAGTCCATACTTGCATGGGTGTTATTAAAGTTGATCCAGTTGCTTGATCACTCTTGCGTTGAGATCACTACTCGTACTGTGAGTTTCACTTCCCCATTTTTAACTGTTTTATTGTTTTACTTGGGGTGGAATGCATGTTACAAACTGTGTTGATTACACACACTTATGAAGGGAATTACACTTCCCTAACACATGAACTTGTTATAAACTATGATCAATGCCCCAACTTGGGAGTGAGTTTTACTTCCCTACTTTTGAATTGTTTTACTGTTTTCTGGGGACTTGCATGTTACAAATTGTGTTGATTACACCAACTTGGGAGTGAGCTTCACTCCACTAATTTTAAATTATGTTACTGTTTTCTGAAGTGATTTGCATGTTATAAAACTGTGTTAATTGCACCAACTTGGGACGATGTGAATTACCTAACTCACGAATACCCCCATTACAAGTGATTAATATGAGCCGTGGGCAGTAAATAGTACTATTGGTCCGACAAACCCAGTTGAGGCCTGAGGGTGCGATGCCCCGCCACAAGCAACTCCACTCATCCAACTTTTGGGTATGTGTTAGGCATAACTACCCGGGGCGTTGAACTGCACGTGACGCAGTTGGTGGACTAGGAGTGTCTGGGTGACACAGCCCGGGGGAAATAGTCAGGTTTCACTTGTACGCGCGTGAAATTCCATCGGGCAATCTTTAACTATAATTGTGACTGTGACCGTCACTGTGACTGTGACTAGTGCAATTAACTTGTTAACATATATTGTTACACAAGAATGAAACCAGTGGAACTCACGCAGCGTTTAGCTGACCTTTTTAAAACTAACACGCATTTCAGGTAACTTGAGACTGGTGTGATCCGTGTATGTTGTTCAAGACATGTTTGTAGGCGAACCCTGATATAGACGCATGTGGCTTAGAAGACTTATGTGGTTCATGGGAACATGCAGTTGTAACATACATGTAGTATGTAATCAACATTCTGTAACTAATAAAATGTAGTGTCTTCATAAACAATGTGCTTGTACCAGAGTTGTCTGTTGCATCCCGTATATTTTTCTTCCGCTGCTAGTTAGGGTGTGACACCAGCCATTGTCCAATATGAACATGGCTAAGTGATCGTCATTAGGTAGGTGATAGTCCCTTAAAAGGGCACCTCCTGAGATCACGTGTACTATACCAATTGACGGGTCAAGGTTTAAGCTTTAAAAAGTCAAACGAGAGCCAGTTTTGTAAATAATTCAAATCTAAGTGTATATATATATATATATGTTATAAACATGTTTCGACACTTAAAACAACTTGGTAATGAATAATAGAACATGTGTTAACATGTTCAGCCCGTCATTTCCAGTCTTAAGGTCGGTTCGCGACCGAAAGTCGCGAAGTTTGACTTCTACTTTGACTTTCGATTCTGACCTAATAAGTTAGCTACTGATCTAGGGTTCATTTATGATCATATTATTATATAGTATAACCCTCTGAGGTTATACTACATGATCATAATAGTAATCCAAGTTTATGCGCAAGTTCTTCATTATGCCATATCTTGACCAAGATGTCCTTTTTTGTTAAAAAAAGAAGGTTTTAATATGTAATGAACTTGTAAATAAGTTATATACCGATATGTTAATGTAATTAACATATTATGATGTATGATTCTGATCATAAACTAAATTTTACAATAATCATGCTTCTAAAGGACCAAAATGTCCTCTCGACATCTAAAACGGTTTTTAAACATAACTTCTTTATAAAACTCATAACCTATTGACATAATATAATCAATGGAATTATTTGGGATGCCAAGTCAGATTGTATTCTGAGTTTTAACACAAGTTCTTGTATTATATCGATAAATGACGAAAATGCCCTTATGGCACATAAATCGGTTTTAATCAAGCTTTTTAAACACAACCTTTTTACCTACTGATGTGTTATACTAAATAACATATCTTGTTCACACAAACTTGATCCTAACATTCGTTTTCATTAAACATCGTATAAATCATCATATAGCAACGTAAACGTCGTCTCGGCGCATAGTATGGTTTTAAACCATACTTATCAACCAAGACTTGTCACCCACTGAGTTTATAACCCATTTTGAATATTTTTACACTATTAAAACTATGGGTGAAATGACCAAAATGCCCCTACGGTGCATAGTTTGGTCTTAAAGTATAAACCACACATATGTTTGGTATACTACTAATATTATATTATAAATAAAGTGTTTTCCAGAATGTTTATGATCATAACATCGGAAAATACGCATGTTCCTTTTATACGTCACTTAATGACTAAAACACCCTTATGAGGCATAGTTTCATTTTAAACCTTAACGGGCATACAAGTTGATATGCTACTGATATTATAACTTGTTTAAAGTATAATGGCATATGGAAATTGTTCATGACTTATCCGGTTACCCGGTATCGCTTATACGCATACAGTTAAGCTAATGTAGCCCATTTACTTAAATTAACCGAAACGAGTTTAACCTTATCATTTTTATTTCAAATTCCAAAATGTAAATAGTTTACCCATATTATACAAGTCTTAGTACTTGTAGGGTTTAAACTACATTCTAATCCATTCATCGCTTAATCTAGCGTTTAGTAAGTTAATGACTTAAATAGGACCCGTTAGCATTCTAATAGGTTATTTATACCATCATTCCAGAACGCTTACCTATTGATTAAACGACTGAGTTATTTATAAATCTTGCATATTAAATCAAGTATTAGCTCAGGTAAATACTTTTAACTTATTTTCCCTATACGGGCTTGGGATACGGTAAATTATTACCGCTTGGTCAGGTATGGGATGAATGCTGGATTGTGGCTAGCAAATCCGCATAACCCTTTTTGGTCGGTTTTGTTTGATAACTTAAACATTGGAGGTTAACACGACCGTGTCCTGTATATCCTTGGCTCATTTAAGTTACAAATGGCCACGCCTTAAAGCACGGGTGTAGGCATACACCTGAAAGATGTAAATGCTAAATGATTCAGCCACATGTTGGGGATAACTCCTTTGTAGGTTCGTAAGTGGTGTGTCGGTTAATCATGTATCGGTTTCTATACTGGGCTCCATATGTATTGACAAACATATAAATCTGTATACAAAGTTGTAAGCATAACTTTTCCAAGTTATAAAAGATTTTTCATGCCTTGTGCACCTAAACCAATTTTTGAAATGTTTTCAAACCGAGTCGATTAATTGTGTTTACCAGTGAAAACTAACGTACTTTCAAAAGATTAAGTGATAGGTATAATACGAAAATAGGCTGGAAGATGCTCGGTATTGATATAAGAGGATCTTGCAAGTCCTTAGATCTACCTAAAGTCAGTTGAACTCCTTTTTGTACATTTTACGATCCGCTTGTGGATCTTATTACAAATGTCTGTATATATTATTTTGAACTTTGAACCTTCACGTTTGTAATAGAAATTTTACTCCAAGACTTTCGTTGTGCTATTCTGTGTTGTTTTGTCTATGATGATATCAACTTACGTCACGATACTCTCCACCGGGCACAACGGGATCTATGTGGAAATCGGGGTGTGGTAGTAACCGTGCCAACAGTGTATTCCATGTGTTCGTACCCATCGTCTTGGGGTGTCACACCCCGACCCACAGCGGAATAAGAGTCTGGGCATAATTGGGTTATCACCAAAGCTCATGATGTTTACTAAAATGTTTCATATTTATTAAATTCAAATTACAACTTAAATGTTCAAATCAAATCCATACAATTACAAGGAAAATGAAACTAAGTAAAACAATCCCAAGCTTAAACTGATTTATTCTTCTAGGCCTTCCTATGTGTTTCTTGCCTCAACTGGATCACCTGTATCATGTGTAAAACGGGGGATATTTTGGGTCAACAAAAGTTGGCGAGTGAACCTTGAGAAAACATTGCTATTAATTTCTTGTTGTATTTAATATTGAAAATTTGTGCAATAATCACATGTGAGCAAACATATGTATATAACAAATCACAAACCACATTGGATGAGTAAATGACATAAATGATGATGTATATGAGATCAAGGCTCAATCAAATGAAGCCGATCGAATGAGGCACCTGATACTCAACCCGTATCCCACGGGGAGCTGATGGGCCTAATGAAATGCATGTACTGAAAATGATAACTTCAATCTAAACATAATTCACACAACAATTGATAAATACACATTTGATCACGGATATGATGGATGCACAAGTGTTTAAATATAATAAGGAATTAAACGACACATGATACACCCCAAAATGTGATTAAAACGGGAATTGGAAGAGATTCACTCACATTGGGTGCGTTCTTTGATGACGTTGGATGCGCACGAGTTTTGGGATTTGATCGACGAGGAAAACTAACCTAAAATAATAACGAAATGGTTCGGTAAATAAATGGATTTTATTTGAGATTAATACTTTTAATTCATAAACTTAATAGGATTTTTAGATTTATTTTTGTGAGTTTAAGGACATTTTCTAACTTTAAAAATATTATTTTTAAGTATTTTTAATTGATTTTTAAATTAAATAAATAAATAAAAAGAAATAAAAATTTTGACTTTTTGACAGTTGACCGTTGACCGGTCGGACTGTGGTTAATTGTGCGCTGAGTGAGGTTCGAACCCGGGACCCCTCGTACGCGTGCACGTAGCTCTACCAACTGAGCTACGTGTTTAACCCGAAATATTCTCTGTTTTAATTATATTTATATACTAATTAAGTTTAAATTTATTTAGTTTTTATTAAAAAGGATTTATATGGCCGAACAGGTTGCAGGGACCCGGAGTCGAACTCGGGTCCTTCGGTTCGTATGCGCACAGCCCAATCAGTTGGGTTGTGTGTCTAATCTGTTTAACTCACGGATTATATTACTCTTATAAACATACTGTGACTTGTTCTGATTCAGTTCTAAAAATATTGGTTTTATTTCCGAAAGTCAGGACGTTGTGCGATTCGAACTCGTGACGTGTGTGTTGTTTGCGCACACAGTCCACCGCTGGACTGTGTGTCTAACCCGTTTGAATATATGATTTTAATTATACTTATATTTATTCTCGACTTCATCTTCTTCGTTTACAAAGACTCAGATCATGAGATCCGACTGTTTTGTTTAATTCGATTATCAAAACTTATAATTGGTTGGAATGTAATAGTTAACGAGATTAAAGAACAGAATGTACCAAAACAGTGTGTTTACTTCAGATTTCCGGCACGAGTCGTCGGCTCTGATTTGTGACTCTCGGCTGAGTGAAATGTTTGACAGTTTAGTTTCTTGTGTTATGAAATTAAGTTACTGATTAAGAGATATCAAGAGTTTTTAGATAAGTATACCGATCGACTGTGAGACTTTGATGTTTCAGTGAAATTCCAGCGAGTGTGGGATTTCCCGGCAGCGTAGTCTCGGACAGATTCTGGTTGAAGGATTGAAGTTATGTCTAATAATGGATTACAAACAAAAGAGTCGAGAATTTTACCGATTTGAAGTAAGTCTCGGTTTTCCGGTGAAAGTCCGGCGACTGTAAAATATCTCCGGCGACATGTTTTGAGATGAATTAAGCTTCGGAAACGATCGTGGTTCTGAGCGAAAAGATTCTCAGAGTGTTCAAGAGGGTATTTATAGTGAAAACAGGCTGAATTGAGTCAAGGTCCGCGAGTTAAGATTTCCGTCGGTTACGACGAAAATTGATTGCCGGCAACGGTTATAACCGACGTCGACATCAATTTGAGCGTTTTAGTAAAGACTGATTTGGCCAAAATCGCGGATTTGCCGGATTTCTTGGTGATCGCGATTTCTGAGCGCGCGGTGATTCTCTGGTTTGAATCCGGGTTTACTTTAAGTTTTATTTATTTATGTATTATTCCAAAGTAAAGTGTGTGGCGGAGTGGTCTGTTGTGTGTTTGTTGGAGCGGCTGACCCGGGTTCGAAACCCGGCAGCCCTATTTATTTTTTATTCACTTGTCTTTTATTATTTATTAATTATGGTTTAAAATTCTAACAATGTTTATTAGTTATGTATTGTTTAAAATTAATATGATCATTAAATACGCAACGAAAATTATAACTGAATATTTGATTAATAAACGAAGCGGGTTTTGGAAACCCGTTTTTCGACGGATGTTACAGTATCCCCTACTTTTAGAAATTTCGTCCCGAAATTTAAGTAGTAGTGGTAACAGGAAAAAGATGCGGGTATTTCTCACGCATTGAGTCTTCACGTTCCCAAGTAAACTCAGGTCCTCGTTTCGACTCCCACGTACCCTGACAATTGGAATACGACTCCGTCTTAAACGCTTCTCTCTGAAGTCCGTGATCTCTACTGGTCTTTCAATGAAGTGCATAGATTCATCGATCTGAATATCTTCTAGAGGAATATGGAGGTTTTCATCGGCGAGGCACTTTTTCAAGTTTGATACGTGGAATGTGGGATGAATTCTGTTGAGTTCTTCTGGTAGGTCAAGCTTGTATGCTACAGGTCCTACTCTTTCGAGTATCTTGAAAGGTCCTATGTAGCGTGGTGCTAGCTTGCCCTTCTGGCCAAAACGAACCACTCCCTTCCACGGTGATACTTTTAAAAGTACTTGATCACCAATGTTAAACTCCAAAGGCTTTCGTCGTTTTTCTGCATAACTCTTTTGACGACTTTGTGCCGCTAGAAGATTGTTTCGAATTTGATGGATCTTGTCTGTTGTTTCTTGAATTAATTCTGGACCGGTGATTTGTGCTTCCCCAATTTCGTGCCAACATACTGGAGATCGGCACTTACGACCATATAACGCTTCGAAAGGAGCCATGCCGATACTTGAATGATAACTATTGTTGTACGAAAATTCAACTAATGGTAGGTGAGCGTTCCAATTTCTCTTGAAGTCTATGACACATGCTCGAAGCATGTCTTCAAGAGTTTGGATGGTGCGTTCAGATTGTCCATCAGTTTGAGGATGAAAAGCGGTACTGAGGTCTAATCGAGTACCCAAGGCGGTTTGTACGGCTCGCCATGTTCGTGAAGTGAAACGACCATCACGGTCTGAAATGATGCTTAAAGGTACACCATGACGGCTTACGATCTCGCTGATGTAGATACGAGCTAACTTCTCGTTCTTGAAGTCCTCGCGAATCGGAATGAAGTGAGCTGATTTTGTAAGACGATCAATGACTACCCATATGGTGTCATACCCACTGGAGGTGCGAGGTAACCCGGTAATGAAGTCCATGGTTATGTTTTCCCACTTCCATACAGGTATTTCAGGTTGGGTTAGGAGTCCTGAAGATCTTTGATGTTCAGCTTTTACTTTGGAAAAGGTAAGGCACTTGGAAACAAAAACAGCAATATCCTTTTTCATGCCCGGCCACCAGTAGGTGTATCGTAGGTCTTGATACATCTTGTCGGTCCGTGGGTGTACAGAGTATCGTGTTTTGTGCGCCTCGTTCATGAGGAAATCACGAAGGTTGTCGCGATCGGGAATCCATATGCGATTTAAATAGTATAGAATACCGTCGAATTTGGTTTCGATTTTTAGTTCAGCTCCACATGACAGCTCATCGCAAACGTCATTTTCGGTTACAGAAACATGTTGAGCTGCTCGGATTCGATCTTTGATGTCGGTTAGGATTTGCGAACATAGAAGACGAATGGAGTTCGCATAACCTTTTCGACTGAGTGCATCAGCCACCACATTTGCCTTTCCAGGATGATATCGAATTTCACAGTCGTAGTCGTTAAGAAGTTCGACCCATCTTCGTTGCCTCATATTCAACTCCTTTTGATTGAAGATATGTTGGAGACTCTTGTGGTCGGTGTATATTTCACACTTGGTACCGTAGAGGTAATGTCTCCCTATCTTGAGAGCGAACACAACGGCTCCAAGTTCCAGGTCGTGGGTGGTGTAATTTTCTCATGAACTTTGAGTTGCCTAGAAGCATAGGCTATCACTTTTCCTCTTTGCATTAATACACAGCCTAGCCCTTGCCCTGATGCGTCGCAATATACAACAAAGTCATCGCAACCCTCAGGGAGTGTGAGGATAGGTGCGTCACAGAGTTTTTGCTTTAGAGTTTGAAAGGCCTCTTCCTGCTTAGGTCCCCATATGAAGGGTTTTCCTTTATGAGTCAAGGCCGTGAGTGGTACAGCAGTTCGGGAAAAATTGGCGATGAAGCGTCGATAGTAACCAGCCAAACCAAGAAATGACCTAACTTCGGTAGGGGTACGTGGCGCTTGCCATTCCTGCACTGCCTTGATTTTTGAAGGATCCACGTGAATTCCTTTGTCATTGACGACATGTCCGAGGAATTGTACTTCTCCTAACCAGAATTCACATTTTGAGAACTTTGCGTAGAGCTTTTCGGTCCTTAAGAGTGTAAGGATGAGTCGAAGGTGTCGCTCGTGATCGGATATAGACTTGGAGTAGATAAGAATATCGTCGATGAAGACTATGACAAAGCGGTCGAGGTAGGGTTTGCATACCCTATTCATTAGATCCATGAAGACAGCTGGGGCGTTGGTTAAACCAAACGGCATGACCATGAATTCGTAATGACCATAACGAGTTCGGAAGGCGATCTTTGGGACGTCTTCTTCATGTACTCTGAGTTGATGATAACCAGAACGAAGGTCGATTTTTGAAAAACATGTGGCGCCTTGAAGTTGGTCTAGGAGGTCATCGATGCGAGGTAATGGGTAGCGGTTCTTGACCGTTAACTTGTTGAGTTCTCTGTAGTCGATACACATGCGAAACGTTCCATCTTTCTTCTTCACAAAAAGAACAGGTGCACCCCAAGGCGATGAGCTAGGACGTATGAATCCTTTGTCAGTCAGCTCTTGCAGTTGACTGGCAAGCTCTTGCATTTCGGATAGGGCTAACCTATAAGGAGATTTTGCGACTGGTGTAGCGCCAGGTACAAGATCGATGCGGAATTCGACTTCTCTCAAAGGAGGGAGTCCTGAGATGTCGTCGGGAAAGACTTGTGGGAATTCTTTCACTACTGGTATATCTTCGAGTTTCTTCTCCTTGTTTCCCTTCGTGACGACGTGAGTTAGGAATGCGACATAGTTCTTGTGGAGATATTTTCGGGCTTGAAGACAGGACATTAATTTGAGTCCTTTCGAAGGGGTTTCTCCAAAGATACGTAGAGTCTGACCGTCTGCAAGAGGAATGCGAATGAACTTTTCGCGGCATACTACTTCAGCGTGATGCTGGCTGAGCCAGTCCATACCGATTATAATATCGAAACTTCCCAACTTCATAGGAATGAGGTCAACTGGAAAATCGTGACGTTTAGAGTGAGGGTACAATCTCGTATAATAGAATTTAATGAAACGGGCTTTCCGTCTGCAACTTCCACCGTTAGAGATTCCATGAGATTATCACGAGTTTGGTTGAGGATAGGTTCAAATTCTAAGGACACAAAACTCTTATCCGTGCCAGTATCGAATAACATGGATGCATAACTACCATTTATGAGAAACGTACCGTTAACCACGTTGTTGTCAGCCCTAGCTTGGTTGGCATTGATGTTGAAACCTCTTCCTCTAGCAGGTGGAGGAGCTTGGTTAGCTTGATTTACCGGATTCGCTTGAGCTTGGGCATGGATGATGTTCACCAAGCGGGGACATGTGTTCCTGTAGTGGTTTGGGTCTCCACAGGTCGCATGGGTTGCATCATGGGGTAGTTGGGTTGGTAGTAGGATTGGGCTATATGTTGTGCAGGTGGTAGAAGTAAAGGTTGTTGGGCTTGACCCACTATTTGATGGTGGGTTTGGGTTGAGGGTTGATTGCGGTTCATTCACTGAAGTGTGCGACAAGTTTGGATGGTGTGGCCTGCACGGCCACAGCTGGTGCAATGTTGGCAAGGAGTTTCTGGGAGGTAATGGTATTGACAACGGTTGCATTTTGGGTATGGGCCGGTGTATGGCTTTTTAAAGGGTGCAGCTGAGGGAGCAATTTGGGTAATTGGTGTGGCAGTGATAGGAGAGTTTGTGTGTGTGACGGCAAAATTTCTGCTGTTTCGTTTCCTCTTACCAGCAAACTTTGAAGAGGAGATGGAATGGTTTGAAGTTTGGGCCTCAATGGGGACTTTCTTTTTCTCATCCTTGAATTTGCCGTTTCGGATGCGATTCTCGGTAATTTCGGTAGCTAATTCCATTGCGGCTTCAAGTGTTGCAGGCGAAGTGCTTAGAACCGAGTCTTGAATTTTCGAGGGGAGGCCTCGAATGTAGTGTTCAACCAAGCGGTACACGGGGGTGAACAGATTAGGGATCATTTGGTTCAGTTCGAGAAATCTTTTGTTGTAGGAAGTATGATCTCCTTCCTTTTGTTTTAACGAGTAGAATTCATCTTCCAACTTTTTGATTTCGCTTCTTGGACAGAAGCGTCTTGTCATGATTTCCCTTAACTCTTCCCATGTTAAGGCCATGGCATCTTCGACTCCTCTTTTACCCTTTTCTGTCTTCCACCAGGTAAGGGATACCCCAAACAGTCTCCCAGTTGCGTAACATATCTTGCGATCCTCGGGATAATCGCAATTGAGGAAGGTGTTCTCCATTTCTTCAAACCAGTGGAGGAGAGTAGTAACACCTTCGGTCCCTTCATACTTTGGGGGATCGCAAGATTTGAAGTGTTTGTAGGAGCACTTTTTGGAGGGAGGGTTGTCGACGTTCTGGTCTTCTTGATTGGGAGGGTTGATGGGATTCGCGGTGAGAGCTTGTTGGACTTGAATTACGATGTCAGGAAGCACTGCGGCCATTTGTTTTGCAATTTGGGTGGCCAAGCGTTCGTTTGATCTTCCTGACTTTCTACCTCCACGTAGTTGCCTAGCCGACATCTACAGGAACATACATAGGAAGATTGTGAGTTTAAGAAGTTTTTTAGGTGTCATGTGTCGTTAAAAGAAATAAAAAAATAACATAATCATCAATAATGCAACTACATCCATAGGATGTCTTGGGTTTGCTCATGTTTGGGCCTCCAATGTCCCCCATACCATCGCCTGTATAGTCATGTGGGCCCCCATGACTATTGACTTAGTAGAATTCACATTGGTGTTGGCGGTTTAACACTCGCATCACCCGAATGAAAACCATGAAATATGATTGCGAGATGTATGGTAGGAGGGTGTCCAGGTATAGACACAATGACAACTCAAAGTGGGGTTAGCTCACACGACGTTTGGTATTGCATGCTTTGGCCTAATAGGTCCTTCGTACTCTCATCGTTAGTCCCCAGGTAGGCAAACTGGTCTTTTATTTTGGATTTATATGAATGCCAAGCCTAGACAGGACGTTCCGACTACCGGTACTCGTACCCTTCCAGTTACTACATGCCCGTCATGGGAACTCACTTTGATGTGATTTGAAAAATACAAAAATCGTTGCAAAAATCATGGGAATTGTGAGGTGTGTGCTCTCATGGATATGATATGTTATGAGGATATGATTCATGATGAGCATTGTAAAATAATATGTACTTATGAACATGCTTGCATAACATTGAATGTAACAATAACATAAAGCATATAAACATCATGAATTTTGTATCTAACGCATAAACAATTTAAAAATTCTAATCAACTATAGTGTAGGCTCTAAGGGTCTAATAACCTATCCTATATCCCTATACTCATGGCTCTGATACCAATCTGTCACACCCCGACCCACAGCGGAATAAGAGTCGGGGCATAATTGGGTTATCACCAAAGCTCATGATGTTTACTAAAATGTTTCATATTTATTAAATTCAAATTACAACTTAAATGTTCAAATCAAATCCATACAATTACAAGGAAAATGAAACTAAGTAAAACAATCCCAAGCTTAAACTGATTTATTCTTCTAGGCCTTCCTATGTGTTTCTTGCCTCAACTGGATCACCTGTATCATGTGTAAAACGGGGGATATTTTGGGTCAACAAAAGTTGGCGAGTGAACCTTGAGAAAACATTGCTATTAATTTCTTGTTGTATTTAATATTGAAAATTTGAGCAATAATCACATGTGAGCAAACATATGTATATAACAAATCACAAACCACATTGGATGAGTAAATGACATAAATGATGATGTATATGAGATCAAGGCTCAATCAAACGGAGCCGATCGAATGACATGAATGAGGATGTATGTGAGATCAAGGCTCAATCAAACGGAGCCGATCGAATGAGGCACCTGATACTCAACCCGTATCCCACGGGGAGCTGATGGGCCTAATGAAATGCATGTACTGAAAATGATAACTTCAATCTAAACATAATTCACACAACAATTGATACATACACATTTGATCACGGATATGATGGATGCACAAGTGTTTAAATATAATAAGGAATTAAACGACACATGATACACCCCAAAATGTGATTAAAACGGGGAATTGGTAGAGATTCACTCACTTTGGGTGCGTTCTTTGATGACGTTGGATGCGCACGAGTTTTGGGATTTGATCGACGAGGAAAACTAACCTAAAATAATAACGAAATGGTTTGGTAAATAAATGGATTTTATTTGAGATTAATACTTTTAATTCATAAACTTAATAGGATTTTTAGATTTATTTTTGTGAGTTTAAGGACATTTTCTAACTTTAAAAATATTATTTTTAAGTATTTTTAATTGATTTTTAAATTAAATAAATAAATAAAAAGAAATAAAAATTTTGACTTTTTGACAGTTGACCGTTGACCGGTCGGACTGTGGTTAATTGTGCGCTGACTGAGGTTCGAACCCGGGACCCCTCTTACGCGTGCACGTAGCTCTACCAACTGAGCTACGTGTTTAACCCGAAATATTCTCTGTTTTAATTATATTTATATACTAATTAAGTTTAAATTTATTTAGTTTTTATTAAAAAGGATTTATATGGCCGAACAGGTTGTAGGGACCCGGAGTCGAACTCGGGTCCTTCGGTTCGTATGCGCACAGCCCAATCAGTTGGGTTGTGTGTCTAATCTGTTTAACTCACGGATTATATTACTCTTATAAACATACTGTGACTTGTTCTGATTCAGCTCTAAAAATATTGGTTTTATTTCCGAAAGTCGGTACGTTGTGCGATTCGAACTCGTGACGTGTGTGTTGTTTGCGCACACAGTCCACCGCTGGACTGTGTGTCTAACCCGTTTGAATATATGATTTTAGTTATACTTATATTTATTCTCGACTTCATCTTCTTCGTTTACAAAGACTCAGATCAGTGAGATCCGATGTTTTGTTTAATTCGATTATCAGAACTTATAATTGGTTGGAATGTAATAGTTAACGAGATTAAAGAACAGAATGTACCAAAACAGTGCGTTTACTTCAGATTTCCGGCAGGAGTCGTCGGCTCTGATTTGTGACTCTCGGCTGAGTTAAATGTTTGACAGTTTAGTTTCTTGTGTTATGAAATTAAGTTACTGAGTAAGAGATATCAAGAGTTTTTAGATAATTATACCGATCGACAGTGAGACTTTGATGTTTCAGTGAAATTCTTGCGAGTGTGGGATTTCCTGGCAGCGTAGTCTGGGACAGATTCTGGTTGAAGGATTGAAGTTAATATATGTCTAATAATGAAAGAGTCGAGAATTTTACCGATTTGAAGTAAGTCTCGGTTTTCCGGTGAAAGTCCGGCGACTGTAAAATATCTCCGGCGACGTGTTTTTAGATGAATTAAGCTTCGGAAACGATCGTGGTTCTGAGCGAAAAGATTCTCTGAGTATTCAAGAGGGTCTGAATTGAGTCAAGGTCCGCGAGTTAAGATTACCGTCGGTTATGACGGAAATTGATTGCCGGCAACGGTTATAACCGACGTTGACATCAATTTGAGCGTTTTAGTCAAGGCTGATTTGGCCAAAATCGCGGATTTGCCGGATTTCCCGGTGATTGCGATTTCTGAGCGCGCGGTGATTCTCTGGTTTGAATCCGGGTTTACTTTAAGTTTTATTTATTTATGTATTATTCCAAAGTAAAGTGTGTGGCGGAGTGGTGTGTTGTGTGTTTGTTGGAGCGGCTGACCCGGGTTCGAAACCCGGCAGCCCTATTTATTTTTTATTCACTTATCTTTTATTATTTATTAATTATGGTTTAAAATTCTAACAATGTTTATTAGTTATGTATTGTTTAAAATTAATATGATCATTAAATACGCAACGAAAATTATAACTGAATATTTGATTAATAAACGAAGCGGGTTTTGGAAACCCGTTTTTCGACGGATGTTACAGTATCCCCTACTTTTAGAAATTTCATCCCGAAATTTAAGTAGTAGTGGTAACAGGAAAAAGATGCGGGTATTTCTCACGCATTGAGTCTTCACGTTCCCAAGTAAACTCAGGTCCTCGTTTCGACTCCCAACGTACCCTGACAATTGGAATACGACTCTGTCTTAAACGCTTCTCTCCGAACTCCATGATCTCTACTGGTCTTTCAATGAAGTGCATAGATTCATCGATCTGAATATCTTCTAGAGGAATATGGAGGTTTTCATCGGCGAGGCACTTTTTCAAGTTTGATACGTGGAAGGTGGGATGAATTCTGTTGAGTTCTTCTGGTAGGTCAAGCTTGTATGCTACAGGTCCTACTCTTTCGAGTATCTTGAAAGGTCCTACGTAGCGTGGTGCTAGCTTGCCCTTCTGGCCAAAACGAACCACTCCCTTCCACGGTGATACTTTTAAAAGTACTTGATCACCAATGTTAAACTCCAAAGGCTTTCGTCATTTGTCTGCATAACTCTTTTGACGACTTTGTGCCGCTAGAAGATTGTTTCGAATTTGATGGATGTTGTCTGTTGTTTCTTGAATTAATTCTGGACCGGTGATTTGTGCTTCCCCAATTTCGTGCCAACATACTGGAGATCGGCACTTATGACCATATAACGCTTCGAAAGGAGCCATGCCGATACTTGAATGATAACTATTGTTGTACGAAAATTCAACCAATGGTAGGTGAGCGTCCCAATTTCCCTTGAAGTCTATGACACATGCTCGAAGCATGTCTTCAAGAGTTTGGATGGTGCGTTCAGATTGTCCATCAGTTTGAGGATGAAAAGCGGTACTGAGGTCTAATCGTGTACTCAAGGCGGTTTGTACGGCTCGCCATGTTCGTGAAGTGAAACGACCATCACGGTCTAAAATGATGCTTAAAGGTACACCATGACGGCTTACGATCTCGCTGATGTAGATACGAGCTAACTTCTCGTTCTTGAAGTCCTCACGAATCGGAATGAAGTGAGCTGATTTTGTAAGACGATCAATGATTACCCATATGGTGTCATACCCACTGGAGGTGCGAGGTAACCCAGTAATGAAGTCCATGGTTATGTTTTCCCACTTCCATACAGGTATTTCAGGTTGGGTTAGGAGTCCTGAAGGTCTTTGATGTTCAGCTTTTACTTTGGTACAGGTAAGGCACTTGGAAACAAAAACAACAATATCCTTTTTCATGCCCGGTCACCAGTAGGTGTATCGTAGGTCTTGATACATCTTGTCGGCCCCTGGGTGTACAGAGTATCGTGTTTTGTGCGCCTCATTCATGAGGAAATCACGAAGTTTGTCGCGATCGGGAATCCATATGCGATTTAAATAGTATAGAATACCGTCGGATTTGGTTTCGATTTTTAGTTCAGCTCCACTTGACAGCTCATCGCGAACGTCATTTTCGGTTACAGAAACATGTTGAGCTGCTCGGATTCGATCTTTGATGTCGGTTAGGATTTGCGAACATAGAAGACGAATGGAGTTCGCATAACCTTTTCGACTGAGTGCATCAGCCACCACATTTGCCTTTCCAGGATGATATCGAATTTCACAGTCGTAGTCGTTAAGAAGTTCGACCCATCTTCGTTGCCTCATATTCAGCTCCTTTTGATTAAAGATATGTTGGAGACTCTTGTGGTCGGTGTATATTTCACACTTGGTACCGTAGAGGTAATGTCTCCCTATCTTGAGAGCGAACACAACGGCTCCAAGTTCCAGGTCGTGGGTGGTGTAATTCTTCTCATGAACTTTGAGTTGCCTAGAAGCATAGGCTATCACTTTTCCTCTTTGCATTAATACACAGCCTAGCCCTTGCCCTGATGCGTCGCAATATACTACAAAGTCATCGCAACCCTCAGGGAGTGTGAGGATAGGTGCGTCACAGAGTTTTTGCTTTAGAGTTTGGAAGGCCTCTTCCTGCTTAGGTCCCCATATGAAGGGTTTTCCTTTATGAGTCAAGGCCGTGAGTGGTACAGCAGTACGGGAAAAATTGGCGATGAAGCGTCGATAGTAACCAGCCAAACCAAGAAATGACCTAACTTCAGTAGGGGTACGTGGCGCTTGCGATTCCTGCACTGCCTTGATTTTTGAAGGATCCACGTGAATTCCTTTGTCATTGACGACATGTCCGAGGAATTGTACTTCTCCTAACCAGAATTCACATTTTGAGAACTTTGCGTAGAGCTTTTCGGTCCTTAAGAGTGTAAGGATGAGTCGAAGGTGTCGCTCGTGATCGGATTTAGACTTGGAGTAGATAAGAATATCGTCGATGAAGACTATGACAAAGCGGTCGAGGTAGGGTTTGCATACCCTATTCATTAGATCCATGAAGACAGCTGGGGCGTTGGTTAAACCAAACGGCATGACCATGAATTCGTAATGACCATAACGAGTTCGGAAGGCGATCTTTGGGACGTCTTCTTCATGTACTCTGAGTTGATGATAACCAGAACGAAGGTCGATTTTTGAAAAACATGTAGCGCCTTGAAGTTGGTCTAGGAGGTCATCGATGCGAGGTAATGGGTAGCGGTTCTTGACCGTTAACTTGTTGAGTTCTCTGTAGTCAATACACATGCGAAACGTTCCACCTTTCTTCTTCACAAAAAGAACAGGTGCACCCCAAGGCGATGAGCTAGGACGTATGAATCCTTTGTCAGTCAGCTCTTGCAGTTGACTGGCCAGCTCTTGCATTTCGGATGGGGCTAACCTATAAGGAGATTTTGCAACTGGTGTAGCGCCAGGTACAAGATCGATGCGGAATTCGACTTCTCTCACAGGAGGGAGTCCTGAGATGTCGTCGGGAAAGACTTGTGGGAATTCTTTCCTTACCGGTATATCTTCGAGTTTCTTCTCCTTGTTTCCCTTCTTGACGACGTGAGTTAGGAATGCGACATAGTTCTTGCGGAGATATTTTCGGGCTTGAAGACAGGACATTAATTTGAGTCCTTTCGAAGGGGTTTCTCCAAAGATAGGTAGAGTCTGACCGTCTGCAAGAGGAATGCGAATGAACTTTTCGCGGCATACTACTTCAGCGTGATGCTGGCTGAGCCAGTCCATACCGATTATAATATCGAAACTTCCCAACTTCATAGGAATGAGGTCAACTGGAAAATCGTGATCGTTTAGAGTGAGGGTACAATCTCGTATAATAGAATTTAATGAAACGGGCTTTCCGTCTGCAACTTCCACCGTTAGAGATTCCATGAGATTATCACGAGTTTGGTTGAGGATAGGTTCAAATTCTAAGGACACAAAACTCTTATCCGCGCCAGTATCGGATAACATGGATGCATAACTACCATTGATGAGAAATTTACCGTTAACCACGTTGTTGTCAGCCCTAGCTTGGTTGGCATTGATGTTGAAAGCTCTTCCTCTAGCAGGTGGAGGAGCTTGGTTAGCTTGATTTACCGGATTCGCTTGAGCTTGGGCATGGATGATGTTCACCAAGCGGGGACATGTGTTCCTGTAGTGGTTTGGGTCTCCACAGGTCGCATGGGTTGCATCATGGGGTAGTTGGGTTGGTAGTAGGATTGGGCTATATGTTGTGCAGGTGGTAGAAGTAAAGGTTGTTGGGCTTGACCCACTATTTGATGGTGGGTTTGGGTTGAGGGTTGATTGCGGTTCATTCGCTGAAGTGTGCGACAAGTTTGGATGGTGTGGCCCGCACGGCCACAGCTGGTGCAATGTTGGCAAGGAGTTTCTGGGAGGTGATGGTATTGACAACGGTTGCATTTTGGGTATGGGCCGGTGTATAGCTTTTAAAAGGGTGCAGCTGAGGGAGCAATTTGGGTAATTGGTGCGGCAGTGATAGGAGAGTTTGTGTGTGTGACGGCAAAATTTCTGCTGTTTCGTTTCCTTTTACCAGCAAACTTTGAAGAGGAGATGGAATGGTTTGAAGTTTGGGCCTCAATGGGGGCTTTCTTTTTCTCATCCTTGAATTTGCCGTTTCGGATGCGATTCTCGGTAAGTTCGGTAGCTAATTCCATTGCGGCTTCAAGTGTTGCAGGCGAAGTGCTTAGAACCGAGTCTTGAATTTTCGGGGGGAGGCCTCCAATGTAGTGTTCAACCGAGCGGTACACGGGGGTGAACAGATTAGGGATCATTTGGTTCAGTTCGAGAACTCTTTTGTTGTAGGAAGTATGATCTCCTTCCTTTTGTTTTAACGAGTAGAATTCATCTTCCAACTTTTTGATTTCGCTTCTTGGACAGAAGCGTCTTGTCATGATTTCCCTTAACTCTTCCCATGTTAAGGCCATGGCATCTTCGACTCCTCTCTTACCCTTTTCTGTGTTCCACCAGGTAAGGGCTACCCCAAACAGTCTCCCAGTTGCGTAACGTATCTTGCGATCCTCGGGACAATCGCAATTGAGGAAGGTGTTCTCCATTTCTTCAAACCAGTGGAGGAGAGTAGTAACACCTTCGGTCCCTTCATACTTTGGGGGATCGCAAGATTTGAAGTGTTTGTAGGAGCACTTTTTGGAGGGAGGGTTGTCGACGTTCTTGTCTTCTTGATTGGGAGGGTTGATGGGATTCGCGGTGAGAGCTTGTTGGACTTGAATTACGATGTCAGGAAGCACTGCGGCCATTTGTTTTGCAATTTGGGTGGCCAAGCGTTCGTTTGATCTTCCTGACTTTCTACCTCCACGTAGTTGCCTAGCCGACATCTACAGGAACATAAATAGGAAGATTGTGAGTTTAAGAAGTTTTTTAGGTGTCATGTGTCGTTAAAAGAAATAAAAAAAATAACATAATCATCAATAATGCAACTACATCCAGAGGATGTCTTTGGTTTGCTCATGTTTGGGCCTCCAATGTCCCCCATACCATCGCCTGTATAGTCATGTGGGCCCCCATGACTATTGACTTAGTAGAATTCACATTGGTGTTGGCGGTTTAACACTCGCATCACCCGAATGAAAACCATGAAATATGATTGCGAGATGTATGGTAGGAGGGTGTCCAGGTTTAGACACAATGACAACTCAAAGTGGGGTTAGCTCACACGACGTTTGGTATTGCATGCTTTGGCCTAATAGGTCCTTCGTACTCTCATCGTTAGTCCCCAGGTAGGCAAACTGGTCTTTTATTTTGGATTTATACGAATCCCAAGCCTAGACAGGACGTTCCGACTACCGGTACTCGTACCCTTCCAGTTACTACATGCCCGTCATGGGAACTCACTTTGATGTGATTTGAAAAATACAAAAATCGTTGCAAAAATCATGGGAATTGTGAGGTGTGTGCTCTCATGGATATGATATGTTATGAGGATATGATTCATGATGAGCATTGTATAATAATATGTACTTATGAACATGCTTGCATAACATTGAATATAACAATAAACATAAAGCATATAAACATCATGAATTTTGTATCTAACGCATAAACAATTTAAAAATTCTAATCAACTATAGTATAGGCTCTAAGGGTCTAATAACCTATCCTATATCCCTATAGTCATGGCTCTGATACCAATCTGTCACACCCCGACCCGCAGCGGAATAAGAGTCGGGGCATAATTGGGTTATCACCAAAGCTCATGATGTTTACTAAAATGTTTCATATTTATTAAATTCAAATTACAACTTAAATGTTCAAATCAAATCCATACAATTACAAGGAAAATGAAACTAAGTAAAACAATCCCAAGCTTAAACTGATTTATTCTTCTAGGCCTTCCTATGTGTTTCTTGCCTCAACTGGATCACCTGTATCATGTGTAAAACGGGGGATATTTTGGGTCAACAAAAGTTGGCGAGTGAACCTTGAGAAAACATTGCTATTAATTTCTTGTTTTATTTAATATTGAAAATTTGTGAAATAATCACATGTGAGCAAACATATGTATAACAAATCACTAACCACATTGGATGAGTAAATGACATAAATGATGATGTATATGAGATCAAGGCTCAATCAAACGGAGCCGATCGAATGACATGAATGAGGATGTATGTGAGATCAAGGCTCAATCAAACGGAGCCGATCGAATGAGGCACCTGATACTCAACCCGTATCCCACGGGGAGCTGATGGGCCTAATGAAATGCATGTACTGAAAATGATAACTTCAACTAAACATAATTCACACAACAATTGATACATACACATTTGATCACGGATATGATGGATGCACAAGTGTTTAAATATAATAAGGAATTAAACGACACATGATACACCCCAAAATGTGATTAAAACGGGGAATTGGTAGAGATTCACTCACATTGGGTGCGTTCTTTGATGACGTTGGATGCGCACGAGTTTTGGGATTTGATCGACGAGGAAAACTAACCTAAAATAATAACGAAAAGGTTCGGTAAATAAATGGATTTTATTTGAGATTAATACTTTTAATTCATAAACTTAATAGGATTTTTAGATTTATTTTTATGAGTTTAAGGACATTTTCTAACTTTAAAAATATTATTTTTAAGTATTTTTAATTGATTTTTAAATTAAATAAATAAATAAAAAGAAATAAAAATTTTTACTTTTTGATCGTTGACCGGTCGGACTGTGGTTAATTGTGCGCTGAGTGAGGTTCGAACCCGGGACCTCTCGTACGCGTGCACGTAGCTCTACCAACTGAGCTACGTGTCTAACCCGAAATATTCTCTGTTTTAATTATATTTATATACTAATTAAGTTTAAATTTTATTTGGTTTTTATTAAAAAGGATTTATATGGCCGAACCGGTTGCAGGGACCCGGAGTCGAACTCGGGTCCTTTGGTTCGTATGCGCACAGCCCAACCAGTTGGGCTGTGTGTCTAATCTGTTTAACTCACGGATTATATTACTCTTATAAACATACTGTGACTTGTTCTGATTCAGTTCTAAAAATATTGTTTTTATTTCCGAAAGTCAGTACGTTGTGCGATTCGAACTCGTGACGTGTGTGTTGTTTGCGCACACAGTCCACCGCTGGACTGTGTGTCTAACCCGTTTGAATATATGATTTTAATTATAATTATATTTATTCACGACTTCATCTTCTTCGTTTACAAAGACTCATATCAGTGAGATCCGACTGTTTTGTTTAATTCGATTATCAAAACTTCTAATTGGTGAATGTAATAGTTAACGAGATTAAAGAACAGAATGTACCAAAACAGTGCGTTTACTTCAGATTTCAGGCAGGAGTCGTCGGCTCTGATTTGTGACTCTCGGCTGAGTTAAATGTTTGACAGTTTAGTTTCTTGTGTTATGAAATTAAGTTACTGAGTAAGAGATATCAAGAGTTTTTAGATAATTATACCGATCGACAGTGAGACTTTGATGTTTCAGTGAAATTCTTGCGGGTGTGGGATTTCCAGGCAGCGTAGTCTGGGACAGATTCTGGTTGAAGGATTGAAGTTAATAGATGTCTAATAATGGATTACAAACAAAAGAGTCGAGAATTTTACCGATTTGAAGTAAGTCTCGGTTTTCCGGTGAAAGTCCGGCGACTGTAAAATATCTCCGGCGACGTGTTTTGAGATGAATTAAGCTTCGGAAACGATCGTGGTTCTGAGCGAAAAGATTCTCAGAGTGTTCAAGAGGGTATTTATAGTGAAAACAGGCTGAATTGAGTCAAGGTCCGCGAGTTAAGATTTACGTCGGTTATGACGGAAATTGATTGCCGGCAACGGTTATAACCGACGTCGACATCAATTTGAGCGTTTTAGTCAAGACTGATTTGGCCAAAATCGCGGATTTGCCGGATTTCCCGGTGATTGCGATTTCAGAGCGCGCCGTGATTCTCTGGTTTGAATCCGGGTTTCTTTTAAGTTTTATTTATTTATGTATTATTCCAAAGTAAAGTGTGTGGCGAAGTGGTGTGCTGTGTGTTTGTTGGAGCGGCTGACCGGGGTTCGAAACCCGGGAGCCCTATTTATTTTTTATTCACTTATCTTTTATTATTTATTAATTATGGTTTAAAATTCTAACAATGTTTATTAGTTATGTATTGTTTAAAATTAATATGATCATTAAATACGCAACGAAAATTATAACTGAATATTTGATTAATAAACGAAGCGGGTTTTGGATACCAGTTTTTCAACGGATGTTACATGGGGATCAGGACCGTGTGAGGTGAACCTAATAGTTGCCGACTTTAAGGTTGAACCAAAAGTTGGAATAGGAAGAATTTTATCAGCCATGTGATTGAGCGGAAGTGAAAAATGAAGAAAGTGTTGTTCTAAGAAATGGGATGGCACCGATGAAGAAACACTAGTCCTAATCCACTTGGAATAGAACTATAAAGGTAGTCTCTATAGGGGGTTATCTTCACAATCTCTTCTTCGAACGATATGGGCTGGGATGCTATGCAACAAAAGCACATTGAGCTCATTCCGAGAAGGAGAGAGGATGAGTTCTTCTCGTAACCACCCTCCTATGTGAGAATAGGTAACTGCTTCAAAAAGAATAAAACGGTGTTTTGTGTGTGTGTGTGTGTGTGTTAAGAGTGAGAGAGTGAGAAATCTGATCTTTAAACCTTTGGTAAGGTGGTATTTATAGCCGAAGGGTTATAAAGAAAAGATGGGCTAATGGCCTCATGGGCCGGACGTTGCCATCAAGATATCCATTTGGTCCCCTCATACACGATGTAGTGCCTGCAGAGGTGGAGGTATGTTGGCGCATCGTGATTGGTTACATGGGGCCTACCAAATGTACTTGTTGTCGCGTTTGTCATCAGCTATGAGTGGAGATCACGTAGTAGTGAGGGGCAAAAGCTGATTGGTTACTTGTCACTGTCCTTTTGTACTGTTTATCTCCTGCACG
Source organism: Scalesia atractyloides (assembly GCA_947069175.1). Lineage (NCBI taxonomy): Eukaryota > Viridiplantae > Streptophyta > Magnoliopsida > Asterales > Asteraceae > Scalesia > Scalesia atractyloides. The sequence goes on from CAMTDV010000004.1 coordinate 29,456,512, forward strand.
ATTGATCATCATGGGGATTGGCTGTGACCGAGCCTGGTGCATGCTGATTGGCTGCAGGTTGTTGCCACTTCTACTGATTGTACTTTTATGAGTTGTCCTGCTTGCGCGTACGCTAGCGGGCCCACGCAGGAAACTTGGGACAAGCTGCGCGTTTTTGGGAATTAAGTGTGGGTATGGACCTGCACGCACGCGTGACTTGCACAGCGTTTTGGACCATACCCCACCAATACATCCATTATCATCATACTTCTTTAAGGTGATTTGTTGAGCTAGTTCGTTTTGTAGGGAGTTGAGTTTTGAGTTAATGTTGGCTTGACTCGGTCTGACCATAAAAAAATCATATCACAACCACGATGAACAAAACCAATGTGCCACTTTATAGTCATATCACACACAAGTTTCCTTTCCCTTGCTCCATCCCAACAATGCCGAGTTTTTGTCATATTCTCCTTTCGTTGCTACCACATATGCTACCCGTTCACCTTTCAATTTTTGTTTTGATTTGCATGTGCGGATTGTCACAGACATTGGTGCTTAATTTTGATCTGGTGTGTGCATAAGTTTTAGTATTAATTTTTAAAATAGTTAAGAAAATTTCATTTCATCTTAATACTGTCTTGTTGGCTAAGCTAACAAGTTATGCTAGCTAGATTCATGACTTTTGTGCTTCTTAATTAATTCCTTGTTTGCTCTTCTTGTTTATGTAGTTTCCAAGTTTTAGCTGATTTTTACATTTTTTTTACTATAAAAATGCAAAATGTTTTAGAACAGCATATATCTACAAATAAAAAAGGTGCATACATTGAATTTAAAATCATGTAAAGATTTTTAAAACATGTACACATTAGTGTTCAACAGCCATACATAAACATGAACATACTGTTAAAAAACCACTATATGTATTCTTTTGGGAAAAGTCAAAATAGAATGGTGATGCTGTTTTAATTATTAGAATATAACGAATGTAATACAACTCAACTTCTTGCGATATAAACAATAATCTTCGACAATTTCAATGAAGTTGCACAAGAAAATGTCCAAAGTCGAAGAAATAAAGTATTGATTAATGAGCATACCAACGTCTTGTTAAATAATATATTCTTTTCTATATAATGATGGTGCTAGCAGTACTCTCATCATTCGTATAAGGGTGAGATTTATATACTCTAGGTATTTTCATTTGTTCATTTCTTTAGTTGAATTGCTAATGATGTTTATTAATTGTTGCAGTCGTAAGAGGATAGTTTCATCATTCGTAAAGGGTTTGTTCATTGGTTTATTTCTTTACTTGAAGGCAATACCTTTCATCGACTTTAAATATAGTTCAATATTAATTTGTTTCTCTCCTCTAATCATCGTGAAAAAAAATCCAAACATCTTTAATTCATGGAAAAATATATGTTTTTGAGCGGCTAGCCGGATGGCTACGAGGTTGGGTCTTGACCTCCAAAACTCAATACCATCCCATACCTACGCAGGTTGGAATAGTCGCTAGGGGTATCTCTTCTAAAGAGTCATAACACAAGCACAACCAGGGCTCGCCATCCAGGGGTCCCCTTCACCCAATAAAGACCCCTTATCTCACTCACACCATGTGAGAATCGAAATTGAGTCTTCTAGGAAGAAACCAAGATAGCTAACCATATGCATCTTGCTTTTGAACATTACATAATTGGACACATTTTTCAGACATTGTCTTTGTTATTTTCAGTTTTCATTTTGATTACTCTTTTTTTAAAGGCAAAGGTTTTGTTATTTCTACCATTACTCCTAAATTACATTAATAGATACTAATTATACTCTAATGGCAACATTTGAATCCTACTCTTTTCAAAAGGCAAGAGTGTCTACGGCTCTACCACTCAATCAAAAAAGCTGAAATGGCATATTGAATTACTCAACTTCTAAAAGTTAGTTAAAACTTTGTAGTATCTTTGTGAGTTTGGACTTTGCCACAAACTAGAGTTATTTAGGGTCATATAGTTTGTTGAAATACAAAAAAAAAAAAAAAGAAAAGAAAAAATAAGATGGTAGAAGAATTTGTATATGATCAGGATAAGATACTAGTCATGAGTAATTCAAATTACCACATTGAAAAAAAAGAAGAGAGATTATAGAAATATATACAAGGATGCCTATTTCATTATTTTAATGTCTTTATACTATTTTTTTACATAAATTTATTCAACGTGAAATGAAGCTTATACCCATGTCTATGATCGATGCACATACAGGAGGGGTCCAGATCAAGAGGGCGGCTATATAAAATTGGCAAGACTTCTTCATTTGTTTTTTTTTTTATAAGTAATGAGTACTTCGACACATACTAATTCAACATTGAATCGACACGTTCGTTCACTACACACTACTAAAACCGATGACCACTAAAAGGACACCTTGATTCAGATACAGTAGAAGCACTTCGGTGGTGGTCGATTTTCTATTAAAAGAAGTTATGTGGGAATTTATCAACCAAAGAAACTTCTAATTGCTTGTCATTTAAAACATATTACACTCTTCATTTTAAAATTAATTTTTTTATCTTTTTATTTTTTCTAAAATAATTATCCACATTCATCAATAGATTGTTATAATTTATAATTATATTTAACCTTAGTTACTCTTATCATTAAGTCTTCTGTATTGTATAAGTTAGTTAGTATATTATACACGTTAATTGTAAATTTAATATTCTTCTAATTATACTATACACTAATAACTAATTCTACATATCTTGTACATTAGTTTTTGTTGAAAGATAATGAGTGGAAATGGAGAACTTGAGAGCAAAAGGGCTGCAAAAGGAGTAGCACCGGCAATTGGTATTGACCTTGGAACAACCTATTCTTGTGTGGGATTTTGGCAACATGGACAAGTTGAGATCATACCCAATGATCTGGGTAACAGGACTACCCCATCATGTGTTGCTTTCACAGATGTTGAACGTCTAATAGGTGAAGGTGCCAAGAACCAAGTTGCTATGAACCCCACATGCACCATCTTTGGTATGTGCTTTATATATCTTGTCCTTGCTTATATAAAAAATATTGTAGGACCGATCCTGATAGCATAGGGACCTAGATTTGATATCTAATGTTCAGAGTAGCGGAAATATTACGACGATTACCAAATAACAAGAATTACTCAATTAAACGTCAATTTTATTGATATAACATAAAGTCTCCAATTTGACAGAGCACAAAGTTATAAAATGAAACAAACAAGCTAGCTATTTATAGGACTCCAAGTTCGCTAGAGAGAGATGAAGTTCGGGCGAACTTGACTTCACAAGCATATCTCAAGCGTATTTGGGTTGTACTTGATGTCTAGGTACTGAATATAGCCTTGACACACTTCTGGGATCAAGATAAACGCTTGGAATCGGAAGAATCGCTAGGTATAACATCCGAGAACCGAATCTAGGCTAGGCAGAAATTGTTTTGCCGATAACTTGGTCCGTGTAACTTGGATTGAGCTGAAACTTGGTGAGGTGATGTAGGATACTGTCAGGAAGGTCCACCTAAAAGTTAAGAATTTTTGGAATTTGTTACGATTTTTGGTGAATTTTAACTGTTTTACCGAAAGAATTTCGGAAAAATTATCAAACGAATTCAATAAATCACCAGATTTTACAGAGACACTAAGGAATATATAGGGAATGTTCTGGGAAAATTCAGACTCCATTGGTTGAGTTTTTATTTGGGTTAAAAATCCGTGTTTTTGCGAGTTTTCGGTAGCCAGGAATGCACTGAAATGAAATAGGAAAAATCTCAAAATTTTGTGAGGAATTCCTAGAGATGTAAAAGGTGTTCTGGAGTTTTTTTGGAATTTTTGAACTACTGATGGTATTTAATTTTACTTATGTGGTTAAAATTGGTTTTATAAATAATTTATTTAAATAAGTAAAATACCAAAATAAATTCTCAGAAATTTTTCCCATAATCTAAAGATGTTTACTGATTTATATAAAAATTTACAAATTTTTACACGAATTATAGATTAAATGAGAATTTATGGAAATAAAAATAGATTATTTTAAGCAATTTCGGCAGTTTACCGTATAACGAACCTGCCGGAACTGGGAACTGACCCAACCCGAAAAATCCTATAATTGGAACACCGGGAGTATTCCGGAAGATTCCCAGGCAAATTGGGCACTATGGGTGTGTCCTAAGACAGTTCGGGAGAATTCCCGACGGTGGAAATGGAAACTCAAATTTGGGTAACCGAGACTCCCCAAATACTCAAACTCCCTTGATGAAAAGTCAATCATTCTTAAATAACCACGTGTTGGCATTATTGGTATTCCCATACCATTATCCGAACACGTTAAACTACTGACTTTGACTGGCATGCGAAACAGTGCCCGGAAGCCAAACTGAAAACGAATACTACCCTGACGTCTATCACCATATCAGTGTCCTATAGACTCAATCCGGAGTAAAAACTCCTGACCAGATCCAAGTTATAACCATTACCAACTTAGATACTGATTTGAGTCCATACTTGCATGGGTGTTATTAAAGTTGATCCAGTTGCTTGATCACTCTTGTGTTGAGATCACTACTCGTACTGTGAGTTTCACTACCCCATTTTTAACTGTTTTATTGTTTTACTTGGGGTGGAATGCATGTTACAAACTATGTTGATTACACAAACTTATGAAGGGAATTACACTTCCCTAACACATGAACTTGTTACAAACTATGATCATTGCCCCAACTTGGGAGTGAGTTTTACTTCCCCACTTTTGAATTGTTTTACTGTTTTCTAGGGACTTGCATGTTACAAATTGTGTTGATTACACCAACTTGGGAATGAGCTTCACTCCACTAATTTTAAATTGTGTTACTGTTTTCTGAAGTGATTTGCATGTTATAAAACTGTGGTAATTGCACCAACTTGGGACGATGTAAATTACCTAACTCACGAATACCCCCATTACAAGTGATTAATATGAGCCGTGGGCAGTAAATAGTACTATTGGTCCGACAAACCCAGTTGAGGCCGGAGGGTGCGATGCCCGGCCACAAGCAACTCCACTCGTCCAACTTTTGGGTATGTGTTAGGCATAACTACCCGGGGGCGTTGAACTGCACGTGACGAAGTTGGTGGACTGGGAGTGTCTGGGTGACACAGCCCGGGGGAAATAGTCAGGTTTCACTTGTACGCGCGTGAAATTCCATCGGGCAATCTTTAACTATAACTGTGACTGTGACTGTCACTGTGACTGTGACTAGTGCAATTAAACTTGTTAACACATACTATTACACAAGAATGAAACCAGTGGAACTCACGCAGCGTTTAGCTGACCTTTTTAAAACTAACACGCATTTCAGGTAACTTGAGACTGGTGTGATCCGTGTATGTTGTTCAAGACATGTTTGTAGGCGAACCCTGATATAGACGCATGTGGCTTAGAAGACTTATGTGGTTCATGGGAACATGCAGTTGTAACATACATGTAGTATGTAATCAACATTCTGTAAGTAATAAAATGTAGTGTCTTCATAAACAATGTGCTTGTACCAGAGGTGTCTGTTGCATCCCATATATTTTCTTCCGCTGCTAGTTGGGGTGTGACACCAGCCATTGTCCGATACGAACATGGCTAAGTGATCGTCATTAGGTAGGTGATAGTCCCTTAAAAGGGCACCTCCTGAAGATCACGTTTACTAGACCAATTGACGGGTCAAGGTGTCACACCCCGACCCGCAGCGGAATAAGAGTCGGCATAATTGGGTTATCACCAAAGCTCATGATGTTTACTAAAATGTTTCATATTTATTAAATTCAAATTACAACTTAAATATCCAAAACAAAATTCATACAATTACAAGAAAATGAAACTACATAATTGTTCCAAAAGTTAAACTTGTTCATTCTTCTAGGCCTTCCTATGTGTTTCTTGTCTCAGCTGGATCACCTGTATCAAGTGTAAAACGGGGGATATTTTGGGTCAACAAAAGTTGGGGAGTGAACCTTGATAAAACATTGTTACTAACTTCTTGTTTTATTTAATAAAGAAAATTTGTGCAATAATCACATGTGAGCAAACATATATAAATAAACAAACACAAACCACTTTGGATGAGTATATGATATGAATGATGATGTATGTGAGATCAAGGCTTAATCAAACGGAGCCGATCTAATGAGGCACCTGATGCTCAACCCGTCTCCCACGGGGAACTGATGGGTCTAATAAAATGCGTGCACTGAAAATGATAAATCCAATCTATATATAATCCACACAACAATTGATACACATTTGATCACGGATATGATGAATGCACAAGTGTTTATATATATAATAAAAGAATTATACGACACATGATACACCCCAAAACATGATTAAAACGGGGAATTGATAGAGATTCACTCACGATAGGTGCGTTCTTTGATGATGATGAATGCGCACGAATTTATGATTCGATTGACGAGGGAAGAACTAACCTAGATAATAACAAAATGATTCGATAAATAAATAAATTTTGGTTGAGATTAATATTTTTAATTAGTGCTCTTAAATGGGGTTTTTCGATTTATTTTTGTGAGTTTAAGGAAATTTTATAACCTTAATAATCTTATTTTTAAGTATTTTTAAATAATTTTCTAATTAAATAAATAAATAAAAAGAAATAAAAAAATTGACTTTTTTGACCGTTGACCGTTGACCGTTGACCGGGTCTTGACCGGTCAGACTGTGTTTTTATATGCGCTGAGTGAGGTTCGAACTCGGGACCTCTCGTATACGTGCACGCAGCTCTACCAACTGAGCTACGTGTCTAACCCGAAATATTCTCTGTTTTAATTATATTTATATACTAATTAATTTTAAACTTATTTGGTTTTTATTAAAAATGATTTATATGGCCGAACCGGTTGCAGGGACCCGGAGTCGAACTCGGGTCTTTCGGTTCGAGTGCGCACAGCCCAACCAGTTGGGCTGTGTGTCTAATCTGTTTAACTAATGGATTATATTACTCTTATAAACATTCTGTGACTTGTTCTGATTCAGTTCTAAAAATGTTGGTTTTAATTCTGAAAGTCGGTACGTGTGCGATTCGAACTCGGGACGTGCGTGTTATATTTGCACACAGTCCACCGCTGGACTGTGTGTCTAACCCGTTTAATTATCTGGTTTTAATTATGTTAATACACAACTCAACTTCGTCTTCTTCATTTATAAGAACTCAGAAACAGTGAAGCCGACTGTTTGTTTAATTGACCAACAACACTTATAATTTGATTGAATTGGAATAGAAAAAGAAGAATAAGGATTATGATGTACCAACTCAGAGTGGTTTCTTCAATTTCCGGCAAGAGTCGGCTCTGATTTTGCGATTTCCGGCTGTATGAACTGTTTTAACAGTTTCGATTATTGGGTTGAACAATTAAAGTATAAATTGAGAGGTAGCAGGAAAAGTTCAGATGATTATACCGTCTGATGAATGGACGCGGTTTTCTGATCAGGGATTTCCGGCGATGTTCCGGCGAAATTGGAAATCCGCGGCGACGAGCTTTTGAGGAATTGCAGCTTCGAAAAAGTGTGCGGTTCTGAGCGAAAGGATTTCCAGAAGATTGAGTGGGTATTTATAGGGAAGAACTGGATGAATTGTGTCCGATTTTGAGTCTTGGTTCGCGGTCATAGGTTTTCCGGCGGTTATGACCGAAATTGACGGCCGGCAACGGTTATGACTGATGTCGTGATCGGTTATTGCGTTTTAGTCAAAAGGGAAATGGCCAAAATCGTGGATTGCCGGATTTTCCGGTGATTGCGAGTTCTGGGTGCGCGGTGATCTCTGGTTTTGAATTCGGGTTTACTTTAAGTATTATTTATTTCAGTATTGTCACAAAGAAAGCGTGTGGCGGAGTGGTGTGTTGTGTGTTTGTTCATGCGGGTGACCCGGGTTCGAAACCCGGCGTCTCCATTTATTTTTTTATTCATTATTTATTATTAAATATAAATTATGGTTTGTAAATTCTAATATATTTATTAATTATGTATTGTTTAAAATTAATATGAACCATAAATACGCAACGAAATTTATAACTGAATATTTGATTGATAAACGAAACGGGTTTTGAAACCCGTTTTTCGACAAATGTTACACAAGGTTTAAGCTTTAAAAAGTCAAATGAGAGCCAGTTTTGTAAATAATTCAAATCTAAGTGTGTGTATATATATATATATATATGTTATAAACATGTTTCGACACTTAAAACAACTTGGTAATGAATAATAGAACATGTGTGAACATGTTCAGCCCGTCATTTCCAGTCTTAGGGTCGGTTCGCGACCGAAAGTCGCGAAGTTTGACTTCTACTTTGACTTTCGATTCTGACCTAATATAGATTAGTTAGCTACTGATCTAGGGTTCATTTATGATCATATTATTATATAGTATAACCCTTTGAGGTTATACTACATGATCATAATAGTAATCCGAGTTTATGCGCAAGTTCTTCATTATGCCATATCTTGACCAAGATGTCCTTTTTTGTTAAAAAAAGAAGGTTTTAGTATGTAATGAACTTGTAAATAAGTTATATACCGATATGTTAATGTAATTAACATATTATGATGTATGATTCTGATCATAAACTTAATTTTACAATAATCTTGCTTCTAAAGGACCAAAATGTCCTCTCGACATCTAAAACGGTTTTAAACATAACTTCTTTATAAAACTCATAACCTATTGATATAATATCATCAATGGAATTATTTGGGATGCCAAGTCAGATTGTATTCTGAGTTTTAACACAAGTTCTTGTATTATGTCGATAAATGACGAAAATGCCCTTATGGCACATAAATCGGTTTTAATCAAGCTTTTTAAACACAACCTTTTTACCTACTGATGTGTTATACTAAATAACATATCTTGTTCACACAAACTTGATCCTAACATTTGTTTTCATTAAACATCGCATAAATCGTCATATAGCAACGTAAACGCCGTCTCGGCGCATAGTATGGTTTTAAACCATACTTATTGTCACACCCCGACCCGCAACGGAATAAGAGTCGGGGCATAATTGGGTTATCACCAAAGCTCATGATGTTTACTAATATGTTTCATATTTATTAAATTCAAAATTACATCCTCAATATTCCAAACAAGTTCATACAATTACAAAGAAAGATAACCAACTAAACAATCCAAAGTCTAAACCGGTTTATTCTTCTAAGCCATCCTATATGTTTCTTGCTGCAGCTGGATCACCTGTATAATGTGTAAAAATGGGGGTTTTGGGGTCAACATAAGTTGGCGAGTGAACCTTGTTAGAAAACATTTATTATTGATTTCTTGTTATATTTATTATGGAAAATTGTGCAATAATCATATGTGAGCAAACGTAAATAAACATACAATAACAATAACAATAACAATAACAAACAATAACAAACCAACTTGCATGAGTATATAACATGAATTATACTGTATATGTTGGCAATGTCACGTTCACGCTCATAGGTAATGGGGAACGGACGGCCTATGATAAATGTATGTGCGATCAAGGCTCAATCAAACGGAGCCGATCGTATGTTGGCAACGCCTCGTTCACGCTCATAGGTAATGGGGAACGGCTCAACGCTCATAGGTAATGGGGAGCGGCGGCCTATGATAATATATGTACTGGAAATGATAAATTTAATCTAAACATTAACCACACAAACAGTTGATACATATTGAATACACGTTTGATCATGGATATGATGGATGCACAATTGTTTAAATGTAATAAATAATAAGACACATGATACACCCCAAAAACGTGATTAAAACGGGGAATTTGTAGAGATTCACTCACATTGGGTGCGTTCGGTTGAAGATGTTGAATGCGCACGAGTTTAGAGGGTTGATCGACGAGGATTAACTAACCTAAATAATAACCAAAGGTATGGTAAATAAGTGAATTTTATTAATAATTTTAATAGGATTTTTAGATATATTTTTGTGAGTTTAAGGCTATTTTCTAACTTTAAAACATTATTTTTAAGTATTTTTAATTGATTTTTAAATTAAATAAATAAATAAAAATATAAAAAAAATTGTTGATTTTTTTTACTTTGACCGTTGACCGTTGACCATGACTGTTGACTTGTTGACCGGTTCGGTCGTGTATATTGTTGCACTGAGTGAGGTTCGAACTTGTGACCTCCCGTACGCGTGCACGCAGCTCTACCAACTGAGCTACGTGTTTAACCCGAAATATTTCTGTTTTTAATTATATTTATATACTATTTAATTTATTCCAAAATTCATTTCTTAAAAAGGATTTAAATTCTATCGAACCGGCGTGCGTATCAGGTCTCGAACCCGGGACCTGTTGATTAACGTTGCACACAGTCCACCGCTGGACTGTGTGTCTAACCTGGTTAAAACACTTGTTTTTATTTCTCTTATATACTAACTCGAAGTTTTCATATTTGGGTTTTATAAAAAGTCTGAATATTGTGACAAAACGGAACAAGGACGGACTCGAACCCGGTATCGCTCCGTTTCAATTACACACAGTCCACCGCTGGACTGTGTGTCTAACCCGATATATAATCCAATTTATATACAGACTCACTTCATCTTCTTCGTTACAATAACCCAGACAACGATTACTCTACTGTTCTTGTCTAATTCGATTGAGGGACATATAAATGATTAAAATGAAATGAATAGGGAAGGTTTTGGGAATGAACATACCGGAGTGATGACTTTTCTCAGAACTCCGGCGAAGTCGTCGGCTCTGTTTTATGAACTCCGTCTGAGCGGACCAATTAACAGTTTTGATTAACTAGTTGTGGAATTGATGGACTAAACAAGAGTTATCAGAAGGTTTGAATGATTATACCGTTTCACAGTGCAATGTAGAAATTTTCAGAAAACTTCCGGCGAGTGTTGATTATCCGATATCGTCGTCTGGGATTGATTCTGATTGAAAGGTTTGAGTTAGCAAAAGCCTAACACTTGATAGAAGATGAAAGAATTTAGAAATTTACCGTTTTGATAAAAGATACGGTTTTCCGGCGAAAGTCCAGCGAGTTCAAAAAGCGTTTCCGACGAACTGACAATAGAGCAAAAGTGAAATTGAGAGTTCTGTGGATGATTTTGAGTCGCGAGATACTGATATTGTTGGAGTAATTCAGGAAGTGAATGTTTCGGTAAACATCACATGAATTCAAGTTCATTAATGGCTGAATTGATTAAGAATGTCGGTTTATCGGTTATAATCAAGAATCCGCGATCACTCAAAAGTCCCTGGACGTTTGGAAGCCGATATCGGTTTCAGTTTGGCGCAAACAGGTTGATTCACGGTTGCACTTATGTTTTAATTGTTTCCTAGATTTCACAAAGTCAGCTAGTGGCGGAGTGGTTATGTGATTGAGGTTTAAGGGTTCCGGCTGATCCGGGTTCGAAACCCGGCAGCCCCTTATCATTTCTATTTGTTTTAATTTTATTTTTTAACAATTTTAATTTCCATAATCTAAAATGTTTATTAGTTATGTATTGTTTAAAATTAAAATAGGCAGTAAATGAGCAACAAAAATATAAAACTGATTATTCGATTAATAAACGAAGCGGGTTTTGAAAACCCGTTTTTCGACAAATGTTACAGTATCCCTTACTTTTAGAAATTTCGTCCCGAAATTTAATTAGTAGTGGTAACAGGAAAAAGATGCGGGTATTTTTCGCGCATTGAGTCTTCACGTTCCCAAGTAAACTCAGGTTCTCGTTTCGACTACCAGCGTACCCTTACAATAGGAATACGACTCCGTCTTAAACATTTTTCTACGAAGTCCATGATCTCTACTGGTCTTTCAATGAAGTGCATAGATTCATCGATCTGAATATCTTCCAAGGGAATATGGAGGTTTTCATCGGCGAGACACTTCTTTAAGTTTGATACGTGGAATGTGGGGTGAATTTTGTTGAGTTCTTCTGGTAGATCAAGCTTGTATGCTACAGGTCCTATTCTTTCGAGTATCTTGAAAGGTCCTACGTAGCGTGGTGCTAGCTTGCCCTTCTGGCCAAAACGAATTACTCCCTTCCACTTTGATACTTTTAAAAGTACATGATCACCAATGTTAAACTCCAAAGGCTTTCGTCGTTTATCTGCATAACTCTTTTGACCACTTTGTGCCGCTAGAAGATTGTTTTGAATTTAATGGATCTTGTCTGTGGTTTCTTGAATCAATTCTTGACCGGTGATTTGAGCTTCCCCAATTTCGTGCCAACATATTGGAGATCGGCACTTACGACCATATAAAGCATCGAAAGGTGCCATGCCGATACTTGAATGATAGCTGTTGTTGTACGAAAATTCAACTAATGGTAGATGAGCGTCCCAATTTCCCTTGAAGTCTATGACACATGCTCGAAGCATATCTTCAAGAGTTTGAATGGTGCGTTCAGATTGTCCATCAGTTTGAGGATGATAAGCGGTACTGAGGTCTAATCGTGTACCCAAAGCGGCTTGTACGACTTGCCATGTTCGTGAAGTGAAACGACCATCACGATCTGAAATAATGCTTAACGGTACACCATGACGGCTTACGATTTCGCTGATGTAGATACGAGCTAACTTCTCGTTCTTGAAATCTTCGCGGATTGGAATGAAGTGAGCTGATTTTGTAAGACGATCAATGATTACCCATATAGTGTCATACCCACCAGAAGTGCGAGGTAACCCGGTAATGAAGTCCATGGTTATGTTTTCCCACTTCCATACAGGTATTTCAGGTTGGACCAGAAGTCCTGAGGGTCTTTGATGTTCAGCTTTTACTTTGGAACATGTAAGGCACTTGGAAACAAAAACAGCAATATCCTTTTTCATTCCAGGCCACCAGTAGGTGTATCGAAGGTCTTGATACATCTTTTCGGCTCCTGGGTGTATAGAGTATCGTGTTTTGTGTGCCTCATTCATAAGGAATTCACGAAGGTTGTTGTGGTCAGGAATCCATATGCGATCTAGATAGTACAGAATACCGTCAGATTTAGTTTCAATTTTAAGTTCAGCTCCGCAGGACAGCTCCTTTCGTACGTCGTCTTCCGTTACTGAAACATGTTGGTCTTCTCGAATTTGATCTTTGATGTCGGTTATGATTTGCGAACATAGAAGACGAATGGAATTCGCATAACCCTTTCGACTGAGTGCATCGGCCACCACGTTTGCCTTGCCAGGATGATACCGAATTTCACAGTCGTAGTCATTAAGAAGTTTAACCCATCTCCGTTGCCTCATGTTTAACTCCTTTTGGTTGAAGATATGTTGGAGGCTCTTATGGTCAGTGTATATTTCACACTTAGTACCGTAGAGGTAATGTCTCCATATCTTAAGGGCGAACACAACGGCTCCAAGTTCTAGGTCGTGGGTGGTGTAGTTCTTCTCATGAGTTTTGAGTTGTCTAGAAGCATAAGCTATCACCTTTCCTCTTTGCATTAGAACACAGCCTAGTCCTTGCCCTGACGCGTCGCAATAAACCACGAAGTCATCACAACCTTCAGGAAGAGTGAGGATAGGTGCATCACAGAGTTTTTGTTTAAGGGTTTGGAAGGCTTCTTCTTGTTTGGGTCCCCATATGAAGGGTTTTCCCTTATGTGTTAAAGCCGTGAGTGGTACAGCGATGCGGGAGAAATTTGCAATGAAACGGTGATAATAACAAGCCAAACCAAGGAATGATCTTACTTCGGTTGGTGTACGTGGCGCTTGCCATTCTTGTACTGCTTTGATCTTTGAGGGGTCGACATGTATTCCCTAGTCATTGACGACATGTCCAAGGAATTGTAGCTCTTTTAACCAGAATTCGCATTTGGAGAATTTGGCGTAGAGCTTTTCATTCTCTAAGAGTGTAAGGATGAGTCGAAGGTGTCGTTCATGATCAGACTTAGACTTTGAGTAGATGAGGATGTCGTCGATGAAGACTATAACAAAACGGTCGAGATAAGGTTTGCAGACTCTGTTCATTAGATCCATGAAGACAGCTGGGGCGTTGGTTAGAACAAATGGCATGACCATGAATTCATAATGACCATAATGAGTTCGGAAGGCGGTCTTTGGGACGTCTTCTTCATGTACTCTGAGTTGATGATAACCAGAACGAAGGTCGATTTTTGAAAAACAGCTGGCGCCTTGAAGTTGGTCAAGAAGATCATCGATGCGTGGTAATGGGTAGCGGTTCTTGACCGTTAACTTGTTGAGTTCTCTGTAGTCGATGCACATGCGAAACGTTCCATCTTTCTTCTTCACAAAAAGGACAGGTGCACCCCAAGGCGATGAGCTAGGACGTATGAATCCTTTGTCAGTCAGTTCTTGCAATTGACTGGCTAGCTCTTGCATTTTGGATGGGGCTAACCTATAAGGAGATTTTGCAACTGGTGTAGCTCCAGGTATAAGATCAATGCGGAATTCGACTCCTCTCACGGGAGGAAGTCCTGAAATGTCGTCAGGAAAAACTTGCGGAAAATCTTTTACTACTGGGATGTCTTCAAGTTTCTTCTCCTTGGTTCCCTTCTTGACGACATGAGTTAGAAATGCGACATAATCCTTGCGGAGATATTTTCGGGCTTGAAGACAGGAGATTAATTTGAGCCCTTTCGAAGGGGTTTCTCCAAAGATTCGTAGAGTCTGACCGTTTGCAAGAGGAATGCGTATAAACTTTTCGCGGCATACAACTTCAGCATGATGTTGGCTGAGCCAGTCCATACCAATTATAATGTCGAAACTTCCCAACTTCATAGGAATGAGGTCAACTGGAAAATCGTGATCGTTTAGGGTGAGAGTACAATTGCGTATAATAGAGTTTAATGAAACCGGTTTTCCGTCAGCAACTTCTACCGTTATGGATTCCATGAGTTTATCACGAGTTTGGTTGAGGATGGGTTCAAATTTTAAGGATACAAAACTTTTATCCGCGCCAGTATCAAATAACATGGATGCATAACTACCATTGATGAGAAACGTACCGTTAACCACATTGTTGTCAGCCCTAGCTTGATTAGCGTTGATGTTGAAAGCTCTTCCTCTTGCAGGTGGAGGAGCTTGGTTAGCCTGATTTACTGGATTAGCTTGAGCTTGGGCATGGATAATATTCACTAGGCGTGGACAGGTGTTTATGAAATGATTCGGGTCTCCACAGTTGTAACAAGCCCGCATAGGTTGCACCATGGGATAGTTGGGTTGGTAGTAGGATTGGCTACATGTTGGGTAGGTGGTAGTAGTAAAGGTTGTTGGGCTTGACCCACTATCTGATGGTGGGCTTGGGTTGAGGGCTGATGGCGGTTCGTTCGCTGAGGTACGCGACAGGTTTGAATGGTGTGACCTGCGCGACCACAGTCGGTGCAATGTTGGCAGGGATGATCAGGAAAGTGATGGTATTGGCAACGGTTGCATTTTGGGTATGGGCCGGAGTATGGCCTTTTATATGGTGCAGGTGAGGGGGCAACTTGGGTAATGGGTGCAGCAGGGATGGGGAAATTTGTTTGTGTGACAGCAAAGTTTCTGGTGTTTCGTTTCCTCTTGTTAGCAAACTTTGAGGAGGAGGTGGAATGGTTTGAAGTTTGGCCCTCAACGGGGGCTTTCTTTTTCTCATCTTTAAATTTGCCTTTGCGAATACGATTCTCGGTAAGCTCGGTCGCTAGTTCCATAGCAGCTTCGAATGTTGCAGGCGAAGTGCTGAGAACTGAGTCTTGAATTTTCGAGGGGAGGCCTCGAATATAGTGTTCGACTAAGCGGTAAACTGGGGTGAACAAGTTAGGGACCATTTGATTCAACTCTAAAAACCTCTTGTTGTAGGAAGTATGATCTCCCTCCTTTTGCTTCAACGAATGAAATTTATCCTCTAACTTTTTGATCTCACTTCTAGGACAGAAGCGTCTCGTCATGATTTCCCTTAACTCCTCTCACGTTAAGGCCATTGCATCTTTGACTCCTCTCTTCCCCTTTTCAGTATTCCACCAGGTAAGAGCTACCCCAAATAGCCTCCCGGTTGCGTAACGTACCTTGCGATCCTCGGGACAATCGCAGTTGAGGAAGGTGTTTTCCATTTCCTCAAACCAGTGGAGGAGAGCAGTGACACCTTCGGTCCCTTCAAATTTCGGAGGATCGCAAGACTTGAAATGTTTATATGAGCACTTTTTGGAAGGAGGGTTGCCGATATTCTGGTCTTCTTGCTGGGGAGGATTGATGGGATTTGCGGCGAGAGCTTGTTGGACTTGAACTACAATGTCAGGAAGCACCGCGGTCATTTGTTTTGCGATTTGGGTGGCCAAGCGTTCGTTTGACCTTCCTGACCTTCTACCCCCTCGTTGTTGCCTAGCCGACATCTACAGGAATATAAATAAGAAGATTGTGAGTTTATGGAGTCTTTTTAGGTGTCATGTGTCTTAAAAAAAATAAAAATAACATAAACATCAATAATGCAACTACATCCATAGGATGTCTTGGGTTTGCTCATGTTGGGCCTCAAATGTCCCCATACCCTCACCTGTATAGTCATGTGGGCCCCCATGGCTATTGGCTTAGTAGGATTCACATTGGTATTGGCGGTTTAAAACTCGCATCACCCGAATGAAAACCATTAAATATGTTTGCGAGATGTATGGTCGGAGGGTGTCCAGGTGTAGACACAATGACAACTCAAAGTGGGGTTAGCTCACACGACGTTTGGTATAGCATGCTTTGGCCTAATAGGTCCTTCGTACTCTCATCGTTAGTCCCCAGGTAGGCAAACTGGTCCTTTATTTTGGATTTATACGAATGCCAAGCCTAGACAGGACGTTCCGACTACCGGTACTTGTACCCTTCCAGTTACTACATGCCCATCATGAGAACTCACTTTGATGTGATTTGAAAATACAAAAATCGTTGTAAAAGTCATGGAAATTGTATGGTGTGTGCTCTCATGGATATGATATGTTATGAGAATATGATTCATGATAGGCATTGTATAATAATATGTACTTATGAACATGCTTGCATAACATAAAATGTAACATTAAACATAAAACATATAAACATCATGAATTTTGCATGTAACACACAAAAATTTTTAAAAATTCTAATCAACTATAGTATAGGCTCTAAGGGTCTAATAACCTATCCTATATCCCTATAATCATGGCTTTGATACCAATCTGTCACACCCCGACCCGCAGCGGAATAAGAGTCGGGGCATAATTGGGTTATCACCAAAGCTCATGATGTTTACTAATATGTTTCATATTTATTAAATTCAAAATTACATCCTCAATATTCCAAACAAGTTCATACAATTACAAAGAAAGATAACCAACTAAACAATCCAAAGTCTAAACCGGTTTATTCTTCTAAGCCATCCTATATGTTTCTTGCTGCAGCTGGATCACCTGTATCATGTGTAAAAATGGGGGTTTTTAGGTCAACATAAGTTGGCGATAGAACCTTGTTAGAAAACATTTATTATTGATTTCTTGTTATATTTATTATGGAAAATTGTGCAATAATCATATGTGAGCAAACGTAAATAAACATACAATAACAATAACAATAACAAACAATAACAAACCAACTTGCATGAGTATATAACATGAATGATACTGTATATGTTGGCAATGTCACGTTCACGCTCATAGGTAATGGGGAACGGACGGCCTATGATAAATGTATGTGCGATCAAGGCTCAATCAAACGGAGCCGATCGTATGTTGGCAACGCCTCGTTCACGCTCATAGGTAATGGGGAACGGCTCAACGCTCATAGGTAATGGGGAGCGGCGGCCTATGATAATGTATGTACTGAAAATGATAAATTTAATCTAAACATTAACCACACAAACAGTTGATACATATTGAATACACGTTTGATCATGGATATGATGGATGCACAATTGTTTAAATGTAATAAATAATAAGACACATGAAACACCCCAAAAACGTGATTAAAACGGGGAATTTGTAGAGATTCACTTACATTGGGTGCGTTCGGTTGAAGATGTTGAATGCGCACGAGTTTAGAGGGTTGATCGACGAGGATTAACTAACCTAAATAATAACCAAATGTATGGTAAATAAGTGAATTTTATTAATAATTTTAATAGGATTTTTAGATATATTTTTGTGAGTTTAAGGCTATTTTCTAACTTTAAAACATTATTTTTAAGTACTTTTAATTGATTTTTAAATTAAATAAATAAATAAAAATATAAAAAAAATGCTGACTTTTTTTTACTTTGACCGTTGACCGTTGACCATGACTGTTGACTTGTTGACCGGTTCGGTCGTGTATATTGTTGCACTGAGTGAGGTTCGAACTTGTGACCTCCCGTACGCGTGCACGCAGCTCTACCAACTGAGCTACGTATCTAACCCGAAATATTTATGTTTTTAATTATATTTATATACTATTTAATTTATTCCAAAATTCATTTCTTAAAAAGGATTTAAATTCTATCGAACCGGCGTGCGTATCAGGTCTCGAACCCGGGACCTGTTGATTAACGTTGCACACAGTCCACCGCTGGACTGTGTGTCTAACCTGGTTAAAACACATTGTTTTTATTTCTCTTATATACTAACTCGAAGTTTTCATATTTGGGTTTTATAAAAAGTCTGAATATTGTGACGAAACGGAACAAGGACGTACTCGAACCCGGTATCGCTACGTTTCAATTACACACAGTCCACCGCTGGACTGTGTGTCTAACCCGATATATAATCCAATTTATATTAAATTTATATACAGACTCACTTCATCTTCTTCGTTACAATAACCCAGGCAACGATTACTCTACTGTTCTTGTCTAATTCGATTGAGGGACATATAAATGATTAAAATGAAATGAATAGGGAAGGTTTTGGGAATGAACATACCGGAGTGATGACTTTTCTCAGAACTCCGGCGAAGTCGTCGGCTCTGTTTTATGAACTCCGTCTGAGCGGACCAATTAACAGTTTTGATTAACTAGTTGTGGAATTGATGGACTAAACAAGAGTTATCAGAAGGTTTGAATGATTATACCGTTTCACAGTGCAATGTAGAAATTTTCAGAAAACTTCTGGCGAGTGTTGATTATCCGATATCGTCGTCTGGGATTGATTCTGATTGAAAGGTTTGAGTTAGCAAAAGCCTAACAACTGATAGAAGATGAAAGAATTTAGAAATTTACCGTTTTGATAAAAGATACGGTTTTCCGACGAAAGTCCAGCGAGTTCAAAAAGCGTTTCCGACGAACTGACAATAGAGCAAAAGTGAAATTGAGAGTTCTGTGGATGATTTTGAGTCGCGAGATACTGATATTGTTGGAGTAATTCAGGAAGTGAATGTTTTCGGTTATTAAACCCAAACATCACATGAATTCAAGTTCATTAATGGCTGAATTGATTAAGAATGTCGGTTTATCGGTTATAATCAAGAATCCGCGATCACTCAAAAGTCCGTGGACGTTTGGAAGCCGATATCGGTTTCAGTTTGGCGCAAACAGGTTGATTCACGGTTGCACTTATGTTTTAATTGTTTCCTAGATTTCACAAAGTCAGCTAGTGGCGGAGTGGTTATGTGATTGAGGTTTAAGGGTTCCGGCTGATCCGGGTTCGAAACCCGGCGGCCCCTTATCATTTCTAATTGTTTTAATTTTATTTTTTAACAATTTTAATTTCCATAATCTAAAATGTTTATTAGTTATGTATTGTTTAAAATTAAAATAGGCAGTAAATGAGCAACAAAAATATAAAACTGATTATTCGATTAATAAACGAAGCGGGTTTTGAAAACCCGTTTTTCGACAAATGTTACACTTATCAACCAAGACTTGTCACCTACTGAGTTTATAACCCATTTTGAATATTTTTACAGTAGGCCCAAATAAGCTATTAAAACTATGGGTGAAATGAGCAAAATGCCCCTACGGTGCATAGTTTGGTCTTAAAGTATAAACCACACATATGTTTGATATACTACTAATATTATATCATAAATAAAGTATTTTCCAGAATGTTTATGATCATAACATCGGAATACGCATGTTCCTTTTATACGTCACTTAATGACTAAAACGCCCTTATGAGGCATAGTTTCATTTTAAACCTTAACGGGCATACAAGTTGATATGCTACTGATATTATAACTTGTTTAAAGTATAATGGCATATGGAAATTGTTCATGACTTATCCGGTTACCCGGTATCGCTTATACGCATACAGTTAAGCTAATGTAGCCCATTTACTTAAATTAACCGAAACGAGTTTAACCTTATCATTTTTATTTCAAATTCCAAAATGTAAATAGTTTACCCATATTATACAAGTCTTAGTACTTGTAGGGTTTAAACTACATTCTAATCCAGTCATCGCTTAATCTAGCGTTTAGTAAGTTAATGACTTAAATAGGACCCGTTAGCATTCTAATAGGTTATTTATACCATCATTCCAGAACGCTTACCTATTGATTAAACGACTTAATTATTTATAAATCTTGCATATTAAATCAAGTATTAGCTCAGGTAAATACTTTTAACTTATTTTCCCTATACGGGCTTGGGATACGGTAAATTATTACCGCTTGGTCGGGTATGGGATCAATCGAATGCTTGATTGTGGCTAGCAAATCCACATAACCCTTTTTGATCGGTTTTGTTTGATAACTTAAACATTGGAGGTTAACACGACCGTGTCCTGGATATCCTTGGCTCATTTAAGTTACAAATGGCCACGCCTTAAAGCACGGGTGTAGGCATACACCTGAAAGATGTAAATGCTAAATGATTTACCCACATGTTGGGGATAACTCCTTTGTAGGTTCGTAAGTGGTGTGTCGGTTAATCATGTATCGGTTTCTATACTGGGCTCCATATGTATTGACAAACATATAAATCTGTATACAAAGTTGTAAGCATAACTTTTCCAAGTTATAAAAGATTTTTCATGCCTTATACACCTAAATCAATTTTTGAAATGTTTTCAAACCGAGTCGGTTAATTGTATTTACCAGTGAAAACTAACGTATTTTCAAAAGACTAAGTAATAGGTATAATACGGAAATAGGCTGGAATATGCTCGGTATTGATATAAGAGGATCTTGCAAGTCCTTAGATCTACCTAAAGTCAGTTGAACTCCTTTTTGTACATTTTACGATCCGCTTGTGGATCTTATTACAAACGTCTGTATATATTATTTTGAACTTTGAACCATCACGTTTGTAATAGAAATTTTACTCCAAGACTTTCGTTGTGCTATTCTGTGTTGTTTTGTCTATGATGATATCAACTTACGTCAAGATACTCTCCACCGGGCACACCGGGATCTATGTGGAAATCGGGGTGTGGTAGTAACCGTGCCAACAGTGTATTCCATGTGTTCGTACCATCGTCTTGGGGATCAGGACCGTGTGAGGTGAACCTAATAGTTGCCGACTTTAAGGTTGAACCAAAAATTGGAATAGGAAGAATTTTATCAGCCATGTGATTGAGCGGAAGTGAAAAATGAAGAAAGTGTTGTTCTAACAAATGGGATGGCACCAATGAAGAAACACTGGTCCTAATCCGCTTGGAATAGAACTATAAAGGTAGTCTCTATAGGGGGTTATCTTCACAATCTCTTCTTCGAACGATATGGGCTGGGATGCTATGCAACAAAAGCTCATTGAGCTCGTTCCGAGAAGGAGAGAGGATGAGTTCTTCTCGTAACCACCCTCCTATGTGAGAATAGGTAACTGCTTCAAAAAGAATAAAACGGTGTTTGTGTGTGTGTGTGTGTTAAGAGTGAGAGAGTGAGAAATCTGATCTTTAAACCTTTGGTAAGGTTGGTATTTATAGCCGAAGGGTTATAAAGAAAGATGGGCTAATGGCCTCATGGGTCGGACGTTGCCATCAAGATATCCATTTGGTCCCCTCAAACACGATGTAGTGCCTGCAGAGGTGGAGGTATGTTGGCGCATCGTGATTGGTTACATGGGGTCTACCAAATGTACTTGTTGTCGCGTTTGTCATCAGCTATGAGTGGAGATCACGGAGTAGTGAGGGGCGCAAGCTGATTGGTTACTTGTCACTGTCCTTTTGTACTGTTTATCTCCTGCACGATTGATCATCATGGGGATTGGCTGTGACCGAGCCTGGTGCATGCTGATTGGCTGCAGGTTGTTGCCACTTTTATTGTACAATATACTTTTATGAGTTGTCCTGGTTGCGCGTACGCTAGCGGGCCCAGCAGGAAACTTGGGACAAGCTGCGCGTTTTTGGGAATTAAGTGTGGGTATGGACCTGCACGCATGCGTGACTTGCACAGCGTTTTGGACCATACCCCACCAATACATCCATTATCATCATACCTCTTTAAGGTGATTTGTTGAGCTAGTTCGTTTTGTAGGGAGTTGAGTTTTGAGTTAATGTTGGCTTGACTCGGTCTGACCATAAAAAAATCATATCACAACCACGATGAACAAAACCAATGTGCCACTTTATAGTCATATCACACACAAGTTTCCTTTCCCTTGCTCCATCCCAACAATGCCGAGTTTTTGTCATATTCTCCTTTCGTTGCTACCACATATGCTACCCGTTCACCTTTCAATTTTTGTTTTGATTTGCATGTGCGGATTGTCACAGACATTGGTGCTTAATTTTGATCTGGTGTGTGCATAAGTTTTAGTATTAATTTTTAAAATAGTTAAGAAAATTTCATTTCATCTTAATACTGTCTTGTTGGCTAAGCTAACAAGTTATGCTAGCTAGATTCATGACTTTTGTGCTTCTTAATTAATTCCTTGTTTGCTCTTCTTGTTTATGTAGTTTCCAAGTTTTAGCTGATTTTTACATTTTTTTTACTATAAAAATGCAAAATGTTTTAGAACAGCATATATCAACAAATAAAAAAGGTGCATACATTGAATTTAAAATCATGTAAAGATTTTTAAAACATGTACACATTAGTGTTCAACAGCCATACATAAACATGAACATACTGTTAAAAAACCACTATATGTATTCTTTTGGGAAAAGTCAAAATAGAATGGTGATGCTGTTTTAATTATTAGAATATAACGAATGTAATACAACTCAACTTCTTGCGATATAAACAATAATCTTCGACAATTTCAATGAAGTTGCACAAGAAAATGTCCAAAGTCGAAGAAATAAAGTATTGATTAATGAGCATACCAACGTCTTGTTAAATAATATATTCTTTTCTATATAATGATGGTGCTAGCAGTACTCTCATCATTCGTATAAGGGTGAGATTTATATACTCTAGGTATTTTCATTTGTTCATTTCTTTAGTTGAATTGCTAATGATGTTTATTAATTGTTGCAGTCGTAAGAGGATAGTTTCATCATTCGTAAAGGGTTTGTTCATTGGTTTATTTCTTTACTTGAAGGCAATACCTTTCATCGACTTTAAATATAGTTCAATATTAATTTGTTTCTCTCCTCTAATCATCGTGAAAAAAAATCCAAACATCTTTAATTCATGGAAAAATATATGTTTTTGAGCGGCTAGCCGGATGGCTACGAGGTTGGGTCTTGACCTCCAAAACTCAATACCATCCCATACCTACGCAGGTTGGAATAGTCGCTAGGGGTATCTCTTCTAAAGAGTCATAACACAAGCACAACCAGGGCTCGCCATCCAGGGGTCCCCTTCACCCAATAAAGACCCCTTATCTCACTCACACCATGTGAGAATCGAAATTGAGTCTTCTAGGAAGAAACCAAGATAGCTAACCATATGCATCTTGCTTTTGAACATTACATAATTGGACACATTTTTCAGACATTGTCTTTGTTATTTTCAGTTTTCATTTTGATTACTCTTTTTTTAAAGGCAAAGGTTTTGTTATTTCTACCATTACTCCTAAATTACATTAATAGATACTATTTATACTCTAATGGCAACATTTGAATCCTACTCTTTTCAAAAGGCAAGAGTGTCTACGGCTCTACCACTCAATCAAAAAAGCTGAAATGGCATATTGAATTACTCAACTTCTAAAAGTTAGTTAAAACTTTGTAGTATCTTTGTGAGTTTGGACTTTGCCACAAACTAGAGTTATTTAAGGTCATATAGTTTGTTGAAATACAAAAAAAAAAAAAAAAAAAAAAAAAATAAGATGGTAGAAGAATTTGTATATGATCAGGATAAGATACTAGTCATGAGTAATTCAAATTACCACATTGAAAAAAAAGAAGAGAGATTATAGAAATATATACAAGGATGCCTATTTCATTATTTTAATGTCTTTATACTATTTTTTTTTACATAAATTTATTCAACGTGAAATGAAGCTTATACCCATGTCTATGATCGATGCACATACAGGAGGGGTCCAGATCAAGAGGGCGGCTATATAAAATTGGCAAGACTTCTTCATTTGTTTTTTTTTTTATAAGTAATGAGTACTTCGACACATACTAATTCAACATTGAATCGACACGTTCGTTCACTACACACTACTAAAACCGATGACCACTAAAAGGACACCTTGATTCAGATACAGTAGAAGCACTTCGGTGGTGGTCGATTTTCTATTAAAAGAAGTTATGTGGGAATTTATCAACCAAAGAAACTTCTAATTGCTTGTCATTTAAAACATATTACACTCTTCATTTTAAAATTAATTTTTTTATCTTTTTATTTTTTCTAAAATAATTATCCACATTCATCAATAGATTGTTATAATTTATAATTATATTTAACCTTAGTTACTCTTATCATTAAGTCTTCTATATTGTATAAGTTAGTTAGTATATTATACACGTTAATTGTAAATTTAATATTCTTCTAATTATACTATACACTAATAACTAATTCTACATATCTTCTACATTAGTTTTTGTTGAAAGATAATGAGTGGAAAAGGAGAACTTGAGAGCAAAAGGGCTGCAAAAGGAGTAGCACCGGCAATTGGTATTGACCTTGGAACAACCTATTCTTGTGTGGGATTTTGGCAACATGGACAAGTTGAGATCATACCCAATGATCTGGGTAACAGGACTACCCCATCATGTGTTGCTTTCACAGATGTTGAACGTCTAATAGGTGAAGGTGCCAAGAACCAAGTTGCTATGAACCCCACATGCACCATCTTTGGTATGTGCTTTATATATCTTGTCCTTGCTTATATAAAAAATATTGTAGGACCGATCATGATAGCATAGGGACCTAGATTTGATATCTAATGTTCATAGTAGCGGAAATATTACGACACGATTACCAAATAACAAAAATTACTCAATTAAACGTCAATTTTATTGATATAACATCAAGTATCCAATTTGACAGAGCTTCGCTACTCCAGAGCACAAAGTTACAAATGAAACAAACAAGCTAGCTATTTATAGGACTCCAAGTTCGCTAGAGAGAGATGAAGTTCGGGCGAACTTGACCTAGTCAAGATCGGGCGAACTTGACCTAGTCAAGTTCGGCCGAACTTGACTTCACAAGCATATCTCAAGCGAACTTGACCCTTATCTACATAAATATTTCGTTTAGCTAGCCAATTCACATCTAACCTATACAAACTCGATATAAGACTAAGACATAGATATTCTGCACCAACAGACTCCCACTTGGATATCGTCTTCGTCTTTTATCAGTATTCAAAACTCTGTCTTCAATAAAACTTTAACGCACACGACCAAAGAAGTTCTTATACGGCTTCTTTCGTCTTTCTTGCTTCGGATATGGTGTGTGATCAGTAGGAGGCACTTTATTCATAAATTGTAACCTTCTGAGCCTTAACGCCCGACCTCTTTCATGAATCTCTTCTAGACGCTTTTCTTCCTTCAAAAATTCAACCCGTTCAAGATCCCTCCAACTTGTTTCCCACATTTTTCCCTTATTAACTTCTCTAGCGTAGCAGACGTTAACGACCCTTTGATATTGCATTGCTTGTTCTTTTTCACGTTCTTCAAACACTATCTTGCTGTAGAACAAGCATTTGATATCTTCTCTCGAGCAATTTACTAGCCACATCGGGTCTAGTATCCTGATCGTTCTCCACAAACCTCTCATACCTTGAAACCCTAGTATCTCAACCCTCTCTTTAGTGATATCCAGATGTTCTTCGAATCGTAATACTATCACTGCTTCACATGTGTTAGGATCAATCTGCCACCTCTTAAACACCGGATAAAAATTATGTCCAATTGGCATTAAAGGCATGTTCTTCATTGCTCTCGGTCGTTTCATAATCAACGTTATATCTTTTTCCCCTGTCTTCTTATTCGTTTTGATGCGACGACCTGGAATAAACGGTTTCCAATACTTAAATCCCTTTGTCGCTTCAAACTTGATCATTTTCCATAATAACTGATCAATGAACTTCATCTGATATGTAACATTTCTAGTTTGAACAAGCTCCTCGACATCCCAGTATGGTAACGTCTTGAAATCAGCTAGATATTTGAAGTATTGCACCCCAAATTCACGTTTAATTGCATATACATTCAGCTCCTTAAACCATCCCCAGCTTAGGATATCTCCCAATGACACATCTTTATCTCTTGTAAAGAATGCTAGAGGACGTCGAAACTTACGTTCACGCGGCATCTCTTTGAACCAGGATTTCTTAGCTTCAGCTATTTCCTCCTTTGTCATCGGTTTCGGGACTTTACCTTCACGAATTGATTCCTCAATCTTTTCTTCCAACATATCTTCATCCAATTGCTTGTACATTTCCTCGAAAGTAGGAAAACCATCGGTATTAGGACCAATGTACTTCGCAGCTTCATCTTTTTCGTCATCTGAAGACCAATCTTCCACTATCACTCTGTTGTATTCATCTACTTCAAATCTACGTTGATATTGATATTCATTAGGCTCAAATGTATTCACGTTCAGCACTTGCTCCTCAAAATCAAAGTCAAGTGTTTCAGCATCAACTTCGATCAATTTAGCCAAATCTTCTTTAGTATAGTTGTGCACGTACTCGCCTTCTTCAACATTGTGTTCAAGCATCAAAATCAAAGGCTTTGTCGGTACTACAACAATAGGCTTTGCAGACCTATCAACATCAGTCATATCTATATCATCAGATGGCCTTGTTTGCCCTGACTCCCCCTGAATTTGATCATTCATTGCATTTGCTTCATCGTTCAGAAGACTTGTGAAATTGAAGCTTTCATTCACTGCTGCATCAACCACTTTAATCCCTATGCCACTCGGATCATCATCATTACCTCCATCGTGGTCAGAATCATCTGTCGGTGGTTCATCATCCTTATCTTCATCTTCTGCTTCATCATCGTCCTTTTCTTCAGAAACATTCATGAGATCAGAAGGCTTGACAGATTCGTCAACCTTAGAAACATCAGACTCAGAAGCCTTTTCAGACTCATCAACAAGCTTATCAGCAACTTCTGAAGATTTCAGTACTTCGCCTTCAACACCTTTGCCTTTGCCACTAGCTGCAAGTTCTTTTTCTGCTCTTTCTTTCGCCTCTTGCCTATCCAAATGATCATACTCAGTAATAAAATCAATACCAAGAGTATTAGATAACACTTTCTGCATCCTTGTAAATCTTTGATCATTTAGGGCTTGAATCGTTTTCAGATCAGTAATTTCTGCCTGCAGCTTCTAATTAGCATCTTGTAAACTTTCGATCAATGCCTTGAAGAATTCACGCTCACTTTCCAACATCTTTATCTTATCATCCATCATTTCTTTCTCCACTGAGCTTTGATTCACCTTCTTGATTAGCTCGGCTTTCTCTTCTTCATTCTTTTGTACTTTATCTTCTAAAATTTTGACACGCTTTTCAAGAACGTCAATGTTTGTATCTGGAAAGAAATCATTCAGATCTTGAATATCTATCGGCTCATTTGGCATATCACCAAATAGTTTTGAACTTGGAGTAGTCTTTGGTGTTTTAGGTGTCGACTTAGGAGTAGCAGCCTTCGGTGTAGACTTCTTTGGATTTGAGCTTTCTAAATGAGAAGTCCTTGGAGCAACCGGAGATAGAATAACAGGCACTTCAAGTAATCCAGCCTCAGGAGGTTCTTGTGTGACTCCTGGACGATCAACTTCAGAAGAAATAACAACAAGAGGTTCTTGTGTAACTCCTCTCCTGTGCACCAAAAGGTTCTTGTGTAACTTCTGTGCTTTTAGGCTTTCCCTTGTATCTCCTACTTGATGGTTTCTGAGCTTTCTTTGTCTTTTTGCCTTTTGCCGTTGGAGACCTGTAGTCTTTGTTGTTAAAACTACTGCAGACTTTACACGCTTAGCTCTTTTCTTAGGTCTCTCCTCGTCGGACTCTTTTTCAAGATTAGGATCAAAATCAGCATCAGTCTCTTTGATCTTTTCAGCTTCGGTTTCTACAATTGACTTCTTTGTCGCTTTCTCGAGTGAATCATCAGAATCATCATCATTATCAGAAGTCGCAGAAATAACACCATCCTCTTGCGTAGTCTTTTTAACCTCTTAACTCTCAGTAACAACTGCTGTACTAGAACCAGCCTCTGTTTGCACGTTTACATGCTCATCTTCGTCTATAAGCAGAGTATCAACCTTCTTAGCACCATGCTTCTTTTTCTTTTCTATCTCAGCCTTTACAAACCATTTGCTGCGAGCTTTCGGCTTGAACGTTACGAACCATTCTTTCTCTGCATTCAACTCTTTCTCATCACCACTACCATCGTTCCTCCATTTATTCCAGCAGGCGCAATATAATTTTCATCTTTTAACGCCCCAAATATTGGTTTTGCCACAGGTGCTGAATCCTGCTTCTGGAACTTTAACAACTTCTTCACAGTCGTTTCATCAAGGTGACTGAAGTACAAAATGTCGTTTGGATCACGTGCTATATCTGTAACTTTTCGTCTATAAGCATCTGCACGAACCTCGGATATAAGCATAATCTCGTGTCTTCCATATTCTTCGACATATGTGTGAATACAAGCTTAGAATAGTTATACGGCTTCTTTAGAATTAACGTTGTTGCCATGCAGGCCATATAATCCTGAACATCATCAAGACCTGCCTTTCTGTGGCTGAATGTGTGAATGATTGCATGCATGAGAAGCTTATAGGGGTTTGGAACTTCCCCTTTCTTCAATGTTGGCTTATTCACGCTTCCTTTATAACCCATCCTATGAAAACAACCTCGTACCGTCTTCTCGTCTAGAAAAATAGGATCATCTTTGTCATCGTTGAATTGCAAGATCATACGTATATCATCCTCAGCGAAAGTGATTGCTTTGTTCTCGTCTCCAACTTGTACTGATGACATAATAGTCTTCTTGTCTATACTTTGACTTGTGTTCATCCAGAAGTGATAAGTATGCGATCTATAAGACACTGTTCGCCCTGTAATAGCACGGTGTATCGGACAATCCTTCAGAAACTTCAAAATGCTTTGGTATTCCTTCAGTGATGGACACAACACCTTATCGAGAGTGATACAGGTGTTATGAAAGTTAGAATAATCCATCGTAATCACCCACGCTGGTACTTGAACCTAAAAATCGACGCAAAACACTTAGCATGCATTTCGAGAAAAAATTACAAAATTTTTCAACACTTTAACATCAAGTTCGGGCGAACTTGATGTTGGTATTGCAAGCAGTTTTGTCAAGTTCGCCCGAACATGTCTAATACATGTTCAATAATAGCATAATAAGTTCGGGCGAACTTATGTTTAATAATCTTCAAACTTCTAAAGCCTAAGTTCGAGAGAACTTCTTATATCATTCAAGTTATTAGTCTTAAACCAAGTTCGGTCGGACTTGAGTTCTAATCAGATTTTATTCAATGTTTCATTAGCAAGTTCGGTCGAACTAGTTATCTTCTTCAACAAAAACCTGCAACATCTAATAACATCCATTCTAAATGAATCCAACTTAGTTACACGGTCGATTTATGTTGATTAACATGATTTTAAGTCCAATTCGTCCATTAGAACCCTAGATCTATCAGATTTTAACGTTTCAGATCTAAATTTTCAATTCAAGTTCAAACCACGGTTCAATGCACAAATCTTTACCTCATCCATTGCAATAAGTGTGCAAATCACCTAATGTAACATAAATTTGGCAGCAATTCGACACTAAAATGACAATTTTGAATAATCGCTCACAGACAACAAGTTCGCTCAGAGAATTTTGTATGTAGATAATGAAGTTTGGCCGAACTGGCATTCAATTTATATGTTTGCAAGTTCGGGCGAACTTGTAAGCCCAAGATACAAAGCCCATGTAAGTTCGAGCGAACTTACCTATTCTCAACTAGCCATCAAAACAAGTTCGGTCGAACTTGTTTCAAAGTGAAACTTTAAACAGTTAAGCAAGTTTGGCCGAACTTGCCTAAACTCAATTTCAACTTTTCAAGTTTTTGCAATTTTAGTCCCTGACCTTTTCTCATTTTACCAGTTCTGAAAATCCACTCAGTTGACCAAGTCCAAGTTAATGACCTTGGTTAACCGATTTGTCTGCTGAGTCCAAGTTAATGACCCCGGTTTGACCCGATATGAACAAACTGTTGAACTTTTCAAATTTTTCAAAAATCAAAGTTTCAAATTAAGAACTTTTTCATCGTTTTGGCTTCAGATTTTACAGATTAGCTCCCAGCCCGTTGTCAGTAAGATTCCCACCAGATTAGCACCTTACCAGACTTCGAAGATCCATTCTCCAACATTGGTTTGCTGCAAACAATGTAGAAACAAAATCTTTTTGTATTTTTTTGAGTTTATGCTAAAACACACCGAAAATCTTTTTGGTTTTAATATGTAAAGCAGATAAACTATGTACAGAACAAGGTAAACTATGTACAAACATATTTACAAACATATTTTTGTGAATTCGTGTCTAAGGATCATATCAATTAATTGAGACATATCACCAGTACCGTTGACCTTTAGACGACTTTAAGTTTTAAACTCGTTTACCTAGATTGTCGATATGTTTGTCCACTTAAACTTTACCACGTTTCTCAAGTGTTCCAAGATATGTTAAGATATGATTTATGAAACTTGACTTATCTATGGTTCCCACTTCTTGAATATACTCTCATATCAAGATTCCCTAGATTTCATCTTATAGGTGAATATAGCGTAATTGATATCTGTATCTGGGTTAGTGCGAGGCCTTGAGAGCTCAAGTTAATACCACCGTATCGACAAAGAGATGAAGGCTCGACTTTAGGTGTGTTCCATTTAAGGAATCTTTTCAGCGCTGCAAATGATTAGATCTTTCGATACTTTTTAAGATTGCATGCAGTTTAGGAGTTTATAGCGAAAGTATTATAGAAGTTCTAGGCTATTGCTCCGCAAAATCAGAAGAACTTGTATAATACCCCAGATATCAACTATCTATAAAGACCTCGTATCTCAGAATCAGGAAAACTCTTAAACGAAATTTCGGAGTACTAAGTCCATATATCCAAGATGTGTTAATCCACAAGATTAAGCAGTTGTAAAATTTAGTTTTTATCTCGAAAACAATTTACTGAACGTGTTAAGCCTATCGACACATCCACAGTAAGACTTGTTTATCACTTTTAAACTTTACATTTCTTTAGCATACTGTGATAGTCCACTGATGTACTATCATTTCTTTTTTGTGACACCGAATTCTTTTTGTCTTTTTCAATGTTTTTGTACTTTTTGAAAATTTTCATATGTTTTTGTATTTTCTCAAATATTTCTCCCCCTAAAATCAAAAACATATTTTTGGATTTTAGATTTTAAGAAATACTAATCTAGAAGATATGACAAACCAATGTGGATCACGTGAACTTGTCATCCGATCCGTATTCAACCTCAGCTTCCGCACCTGTCAGCAAATTTTTAATATCGTTAAGCCTCACTAGATATTTAAATCTTGTTAAAGGAAATGCTTTGGTATAAAAATCAACCTTTTGTTCATCAGTGTGGATTTTTTCTATTCGCACCAACTTCTTTTCGTAACAGTCACGAATGAAGTGATAATGAATTTCAATATGTTTAGTACGTGAGTGATGAATCGGATTTTTGGTTATATCGATAGCTGCTTTGTTATCTACGAATAAAGGCGTAACAAGAAATAGCAGACCATAATCCCTCATTTTTTGTTGAATCCATAGGATTTAAGAACAACAGCTGGAAGCAGAAATGTATTCTGCCTCACATGTTAAGAGAGAGACCGTGGTCTGTTTCTTGCACTGCCACGTTACCAAACGTGTTTCGAAGAACTGGCATCCTGTCGTTGTAGATTTCGAGTTCAGCTTGTCCACTCCAAAGTCTGAGTCAGCGTATCCCGGTAGATCAAAATTTTCGTTCTTTGGATACCACAAGCCGGTGCTTGGAAATCCCTTCAAATAACGGAAGATTCGCTTGACTATCTGCATGTGTGACACTCGAGGACTAGACTGATATCTCGCACATAAGCAGGTAGGATACATGATGTCTGGGTGAGATGTCGTCAGATACATCAGAGATACTATCATCGATCGATAGAGTGTGTCATCAACTTTGGTTCCCGTCTCGTCAATGCAAATCCCATGATTCAGTGCCAGCGGAGTCGAAAGCGGCTTCGAGCTATCCATTTCAAACTTCTTGAGAATGTCGTGAACATACTTTGTCTGATGAATGAATATGCCGTCTGGTAACTGATCGACCTGTAATCCGAGGAAGAATTTCATTTCACCCATGGAGGACATCTCGAATTTCTTCTTCGTGATCTTTTCGAACTCTTTGCAAAGACTATCATCCGTAGAACCGAAGATGATATCATCCACATAGATTTGTACAATGATTAGATGAGATCCGACTTCTCTGGTAAACAATGTACTATCCACTGTGCCTCTTGTAAAGCCATTTCCAACGAGATGTTACGATAACGTCTCGTACCAAGCTCTCGGGGCTTGGTGTAATCCGTATAAGGCTTTGTCGAGGAGATAAGCTTTATTCTTGTTTAGCGGATCGACAAACCCCGGTGGTTGGCCGACGTACACTTGTTCACGAAGTTTACCATAGAGAAATGCAGATTTTACATCCAACTGGTACACTTTAAATCCTTTCCAAGCTGCGAATGCAAGGAAAATGCGGATAGACTCTAATCATGCAATAGGTGCATATACTTCTGTGTAATCAATACCCTCTTGTTGGTGGAATCCTTTGACAACCAACCAAGCTTTGTTTCTGACTATTACACCCTGATCGTCTCTTTTGCACTTGAAGACCCACTTTGTATCAATAGCTTTCTGCTTCGGTGGTAAGTCTACAAGCCTCCAAACACCCAATTTCTCGAACTGTAACCGTCCCTCTTACATTGCTATCACCCAGTTCTCATCACCCAAAGCTTACGGTTTTTGCCTCTATTTGAGAAATGAAACATGAGTAGTAGCAGTAGTCTTGAGTTGGAGCAACTCGGGTGTAGAAACAACTAAGTGCTTTATTGATTTGACTTCGTGTACGCGCACCAGTTTGTAATTCACCAATGATATTCGTTGAAGGATGGTAAGAATATGATCGTGGCATTTCTTTGCTAGGAACATCAACTGAGCTTTGCTTATTCGAGACATTCAGATCAACGTTCAATTCAACACTAGGAGCACTTGATGAAGCTTCGTTTCTGATTTCTCGAGTTAGCAGATTGATTCAACATGTTGGATATCTGCTCAACTTCTTCATCCGATGAGGATTCATTATCAGCATCAAATGTCGGTGCTTCATCTGAATCAGAATTCTGATTCTGAGGCATACTTGGCACTATTGTTGCATTCCTAGTTCAGAAGATGCATTCGATGGAGTTTTAGCCGGTGTTACTTCTGCTTCAGAAACGTTTTCAACTTGAACACCGCTATTACTTGGACTTGCTTCGGAAGACGAAGAATCCAACGTGGGTTGATTAACCCCAATTGGTCTAATGATTTGTTCTTGATTCGCCGACTGTTGAAGATAATATAACGCTGCAATTTCTTCTTCAGACGGTTCTTCCGGCAAGTCGAATGACTTCCAAAGGTCTTGATAGTTGAACAACCATGTGTCGCCTCTTCTTTAGATAGGATCCGTATAGTTAAAGCAATCCACATGTTGTGCTTCAATTACCTTTCTCAAAGAGGGAATATATACTCTTCTTAGTGGACTCGCGTACCTGACAAAGAAACCTTCAAGCGATTTGGCTCCAAATTTACCATCTTGATCGGTTACAGTATAGGGCGCACCAAATGGCTCTAAAAATTTCAAATTTGGCTTCCGTCGGTTGATCATTTCAAAACATGTCTTCTTCGTTGGTTTAACAGTTAAGACCATGTTTAGCGTGTAGCAAGCCGCTGTAACCGCTTCACTCCAAAAGCTGACGGGAAGTTTAGAATCCGCAAACATGGTTCTTGCTGTTTCAATCAAGGTTCAGTTCTTCCTCTCAGCTACACCGTTTTGCTGCGAAGTATAGGGTGCACTAAATTCGTAGCATTGCAAAATTCTCTCATTTTGTTATTCTTGAACTCTGTGCCGTTGTCACTGCGAATTCGTCGGACAGGCAAATGATAAAGATTCTCGAGTTTCTTGAAAAGAATCACCAAATTTTCGAACGTTTCATATTTTGATTCTTGAAAGAATACCGACGAATATCTAGAATAGTCATCTGTGACGACCAAGCAGTATAAGTCTCCTGAAATACTTCGAATGTTGACAAGACCAAATAAATCCATGTGAAGACGCTCAGGCGGCAACTTGATTGAGTTCAGAATTTTCTTCGGATGTGATTTCTCGATCTGCTTCCCCTTTTTACATTCTAAGCAATGGTCAGTCATATGGAAGCTCCGTAAGTTCACACCTTCTACCAGATCATTATGAACCAAGAAATTCATTTTTCGCAAATGAATATGCCCAATCTTACGATGCCAAAGAATAGAATCTTTCTCAGTAGCATTCGTCACAAAACATTGTGCTGATTTCGATAAAGTGGTAGCGACGCCCATATCTAAGACATATAGATCATTCTCTCCGGGGCTCGCATCAGAATCCCCTTATCAGGTATTTTTAAACCCAGCTTCAGAATAATACATTCTTTGTCGTTGAAATGCACCGTAAACTGTTTGTCACAAATCTGCGATATGCTCAGAAGATTGTTTTCCAGCTCTGCAATATAGTTCACGCGATCAAATGATATAACACCATTGGAGAATTTTCCTTTGGCGACTATCCTTCCACCTTGATTACCAGCATATCCACCGTTTATAGCTTTTATGTCGAACAAAAGAGCTTTCATTCCCATCATATGCCTGGACACTCCACTATCCAAAATCCACTTTGAAAGAATGGATCTTTGGAGCCCCTACGCATATTAAAATCTAGTTAAGCAGCGCGACCCAAGCCTTTTTGGTCTTGGGTTTTGGATAGAAAGCTTGGTAATCATCTTCATAATCTCCATCTGAACCTCCATTGTCATTTACATTTTCAAAATTTACTTTCTTTTTGCCTTTTGAAGATTCATTACCATTTGTAGATTTGACAGTTTTGATTTTGGTCTCAGATTTTGATTCTTTCTTGTTATCAGTCTTAACAAGCTCAGACTTAATAACATCAGATGTTGTTGCCTTTTTCTTTGCAATCCAGGCTTGTGATTTGATGTTTGCCTTTTTGATGTAAAACCGTGATTCGTTTTCCCTGGAAGTTTCACCTATTTTGAAAGTTGAGTTTTCAAATCTCTTTTCAATTTTAGGTTTAACTTCAGATTTTGATTCATTTCTTTTCAAAATTGTTACAGGTTTTACAAACTCTAGTTGCTTTGGTTTCACAACATCTAAACTTTCTTTTCTTCAAAGATAAGCCAGCTTTGATTTCAGACACTTGCGTGCAATATGACCAACTTCGTTGGATTTGAAGCAAGTCTGATTATCATGTGAGTGTCCACTAGTGGGTTTTACATCACTCGCGGCTTTGGCCTTATCTCGAAGTTCTTTCTGTTTTTTAAATTCATCGTTTGATTGTATTCCGATCAAACTCTCCTCATGAACCGTGTTCGTCCCATAAACGAATTTCATGTTTTTATCTTTGTACTCATGAAATGGTGACGTTTTCTTTTTAGGTTCATCGGATTCCTCTAATCCCAACCCAGCTCTCCGGTTTTCCGGATGATCACCACCATTTATTCGGTAGTTATTGTAATTTCTTTTGGGTTTAGAATAGAATTTCTTTTCATTCTTCTCCAGATCATCTGATGTAACTTCAACCAATTTGAACAGTTTATCCAATTGATCTTCTTTGACGTTCTGAATCGGAAAACTGTCATCAAAGTATAATCTATCAGATTCCTTAACCTTGTACATGACAACGTTAGTATCCTCACATAGATCATCTTCAGATGATGTATCGTCATCTACGGAGTTTGTTTCAGAACTGTTCAAACTCGAGTTGGCGCTCTCAAAGTTGCCATCATCAGAATCATTCTGAACATTTTCAACCACTTTTTTAACCACCGCATTATTGTCATCATCTGATTAATTATAGATTACATCAATGTTCTCCGGCAATTCATTTTTCTTTTCAGATAAGAACTCAATGTTGAGTGCCTTATCCATCCCATCAACAGTTTTGCGACAATATTTCTCACATAGGGGTGGAGGAACATTGCTGTATTCTTTACAATTTTTCTTTTTAGACATTTTATCATTATCTTCTAACGAAATCGTGGGAAGTATATGATCGATGACATAAGCGTTAGTTGTGTAGCTTCTTAAAAGTTGTTGAACACGTTCTGTTTCAATTTTCATGTCCTGGAGTTGTTGTTTGGTTTCAACAATGGTGTTAATGTAGATATTTATTGCCTTTTGTTTATCCATTATTGTACCTTTCAACATCCTTATAGTATCATGTTGTTCAATATTATTTCTATCGAGCCTGCCATAATCATCTTTCATTTTGTCATACGCTTCCTACATTGTACGATAATCATATTTAAAATGTTCATTATGTACATTGAGTTCAGCGATGATTTGTGATTTTTCGGCACATTTAGCACATGGCTCGGTGCATTTTGTACAAGGTTTCTCAACCTCCACAACTTCCACTTTGATAACTTTCTTTACCTCCGGACCTACCTTAGTAAGATTTGCCATCATTGCTTTATTGGCAACGTCCTTGAGGTTTTCAGCATTCACTTCTTGAGCAGCATCAATGATTACTGCATCATTCGATTTCTCTTCGACCACTTGCTCCTGAGAACTTCCGTTAAAGTTACCAACAAAAATAGAAGACGAATTAGGAGATAAAATACCTTGTGTCTTCATGTGAAGATAAGTCTCCTCTTCTTCCTGTTGTTGCAGACATTGTTCCAGTAGAGCATTCTCTAGAGCTGCTGCATCTTCAGCAGATGTATCTTCGATAATTTCAGCCATCAATGCAAATCCGGTCTTCTTTCCAATATAAGAATTCCAGTCACAGCAATCATCCTCGTTCGAAGCAACCATTGCCTTCTAAGTATTATTTGAGGGTTTCTCTTGAATCTCCACTTGAGTCTTTTTCGGCAATGGTTTATACTGAAGCGACTTCTTGTAATATTCATTTCCACCTCCAAATGGACTCTGATTGCCCGTGGCTTTAGGATTTTTGCATTCTCTCTTGAAATGCCCTTTCTGTAGGCATCTGAAACAAGTGACCGTTGATTTGTCGAATCCTAGCTTGTTGCTTGAATTTCCGATATCTCGGCCTGTGAGTGCAACAAACTTTCTCACCCTTCGAATGATAGAAGCTAAGGACCATTTAATGTCCATCAGTTCAAGCTCTTCTTCGTCCACCTGATCGAAGTCTTCTGCGGTCATTTCAGGATTGCCAATTTTTCCTGCTACAAGACTTTCATACGATTCTAGAACTGTGGCGAGAAGTGCCATGTGTTGTTTTGCAACTTGCTCAGAAACAACATTGTTTAGATTGACAGCAATGTTACATTTGTACACATTCGGATCAGAATTCGTTTGTTGATTCTGATTTGCTTGACTCTGTTATGAAAATTTTGAACTAGTGCTCGAAAACGAAGAATTCTGTGGACTTTGATCATATTGAGGATATTATTGATTTTGATTCTACGGTGAAGAGTTCATATTTGCACTGAATGCTGTTTGAATCTTTGGACTTGAAATGTTGTCTTGCATTCCGTTTTTGTAATACAGACCAACATCTTGAACAATGTTAGCATTCTTCGACTTTGCGATCTTTAGAAGTTCCATCTCATGACCTTCAAGTTTGTCGATGAATGTAGCCAGTTTAAAAAATTCCCAATTCGGACTTTCTTTCAAAACCATGAGATAAGTAGTCCACTCTCCGTCAGGTAACACATCAGCAAGCTTATCGATGTACTCCGGTTCTGTCTTCTCTAGACCGTGTCTCCTCATTTGGACTTTCAGATGAGAAAAACGCTCAATCATCTGTTTCATTGTCTCGCCCTTCAACATGGTGAAGATATCGAATTCCTTCAAGATAAGAGCTTTTTTACTCTTGGTCATCTCTGCGCTTCCTTGGTATTTCTTTTGCAGTGATAACCATAGCTCTCTCGCAGTCATGTATTCGGGCAATAAGACCAAAATATCCTCTTTAACGGATTGCATAATGAGATTGATCATCTTTTTCTCAGCAATGTACTCATCTTTTTGTATTGTGGTGTACTTACACTTTTCCAGAACTTGCTGATTCTCGTCTAACGGAATGACATAACCTCTCTCAATAGCCACCCAGCTTTGGAAATGCATGGCTTGAACCCAATAACTGAACTTCTCCTTCCATCCTTCGTACTCGTCCATACTCATTAACTTCGGAGGTTTGACGGACGTGCCCATTTTGTTGTCAAGGTTGACTTGCTGTATCACATTGGCATTGGACGTACCCACTCCTGACATAAATGCTCTCTGAATATCATCCATCGCGAATATCGACACACGTACGCAGAAAACACGTTTAAACTTTGAAAATGATTAGCACAACTACAAGTTCGATCGAACTTGTAGTGAGAAATGAAGAATTTTTTATTTTAACAGAAGTTCGGTCGAACTTATAACTTGACTTGAAAATTTTCCCTGAGTTATCTTCGAGCGAACTTGTGGTTAAGAGAATGAATAATTTTTCCAAGTTCGATTGAACTATGATTTTAGTGAATTTTTTATCAAGTTTGGGCGAACTTGATAAAGAAACAATGAAAATGATGTATGTTCGAGCGAACTTAACATAAATCTTATCAAAAACTCTCAAGTTCGAGCGAACTTGATAGAAATCCACTTAGAAAGTGAGTTTTTAAGCCAAGTTCGGCCGAACTTGGCTAACAAGTTCGATCAACATGTGTTTTGAAAACATGGTTTTTGCAACAATTTGACAACAATTCGTTTAATTTTAGTCTCCAAACTCTCAGCGGTTTATCTATGATGTATTTAACATGACATATTCAAAATTGGACAGAATTTGCCCGTGAATTCTTCATTTTAGTGTAGAAGTTACGAAAAATAGAAGAATGGTGTAGAATTAGAAGTGTTCTTGTCTTGATATCAATCAAATCAGGCTATCCTAGCTCTGATACCACTTGTAGGACCGATCCTGATAGCATAGGAACCTAGATTTGATATCTAATGTCCATAATAGCGGAAATATTACGACACGATTACCAAATAACAAGAATTACTCAATTAAACGTCAATTTTATAGATATAACATCAAGTCTCCAATTTGACAGAGCTTCGCTACTCCAGAGCACAAAGTTACAAATGAAACAAACAAGCTAGCTATTTATAGGACTCCAAGTTCGCTAGAGAGAGATGAAGTTTGGGCGAACTTGACCTAGTCAAGTTCGGCCGAACTTGACTTCACAAGCATATCTCAAGCGAACTTGACCCTTATCTACATAAATACTTCGTTTAGCTAGCCAATTCACATCTAATCTATACAGACTCGATATAAGATTAAGACATAGACATTCTGCACCAACAAATATTTTACTAGAAAAGCAGTTCATTACCGTGTTATGTATATTTACACTATATATTATTGAATTATAGATGCTAAACGCTTAATTAGAAAGAGATTTAGTGATGCAACAGTGCAAAAAGATATGAACTTATGGCCTTTCAAGGTCATACATGGAACTAATGACATTCCAAAGATTGTAGTTACATACAAGGGGGAGCAGAAGCAATTTTTAGTAGAAGAAATCTCATCCATGGTACTTGCAAAAATGAAAGATGTTGTTGAGGCATTCCTTGGTAAAATTGTAGAAGATGCCATCATCACCGTGCCTGCTTATTTTAATGATTCACAAAGGCAAGCAACAAAGGATGACGGATATGTTGCTGGACTTAATGTTTTACAAATAATTAATGAGCCCACTGCAGTGGCAATCGCCTATGGATTAGACATGACAATGAAATAAGAAGTGAAACGAATGTGCTTGTCTTTGATTTGGGTGGTGGTACTTTTGACGTCTCTATTGTCACCATTGATGAGGATGGGAAGATAGAAGTGAAGGTTGTAGCTGGGGACACTCATCTGGGTGGTCAAGACTTTGATAATGAAATGGTGGATTATTTCATTAACGAATTTAATTGAAAGCATAAGAGTGACATGAAAGCTAATATAAAAGCAGTAGGGAGGTTGAGGGTAGCCTGTGAAACAGGAAAACGAGCACTTTCTTCAACTATTGAAACTACCATCGAAATTGATGGCTTACACATGGATATTGATTTTTCTACAAGAATTACTCGCGCAAAGTTTGAAAATCTTAATGTAGATTTGTTTAATAAGTG
This sequence comes from Scalesia atractyloides, assembly GCA_947069175.1. NCBI lineage: Eukaryota > Viridiplantae > Streptophyta > Magnoliopsida > Asterales > Asteraceae > Scalesia > Scalesia atractyloides. The sequence continues at coordinate 29,497,180 of CAMTDV010000004.1, forward strand.
CATAGAAACAATAGAGAGTTGTTTGAGGGATGCAAAGGTGAATAAAGAAAATGTGGATGAAGTTGTTCTTGTTGGTGGCTCCACTCGAATACCCAAGGTTCAAGAACTGTTACAAGAGTTCTTCAATGGAAAGGAACTTTGTAAGAGAATCCATGCCGATGAGGCAGTTGCATACGGTGCGTCAATTCTTGATGCAAATTTGCATGGTGAGACGACTCAAAAGGTTAAGAATTTGGTCTTTTTGGATGTCACTCCTTTGTCACTTGGTGTGGAGCTATTTGATGAGACTATGTCTATTCTTATTCCAAGAAACTCGACTATACCAATTAAAAAATCAGGCAATTATCATACAATAGAAGACAACCAATGTGCTATAATTTTCCTAGTATATCAGGGTGAGAGAATTAGGGCCAAAGACAACAACTGGTTAGGGAAATTTGAGGTTGTTGTCCCACTTGCACCAAGGGGTGAGTCAACAGTAAACGTGGTCTTCGACATTGATGCTAATGGTATTTTGAGTTGCTCTGGTGAGGAAGTAACTACTGGCCTTAAATGGAAGATGGTTGTTACTAATGACAAGGGAAGGCTTTCAAATGCAGAGATTGTAAAATGCTGAAAGATGCACAAAAGTACAGACTTGAGGACCAAGAGTATAAGAAGAAGGTGTGTGCTCGCAATGCGTTGGAGGAATATATTTATGATGTGGAAACAAAACTTAAGACCATGGACAAAAGTTCTAATTAAAAGATCAATAAATAAGACCTACAGAAAATGGACAATGCCATACAGAATGCAAGTCAGTTTCTCAATATCTGCGAGCTTGCAAGTGTAAGTGAGTATGATATGATGCTAAATCAATTGGAATCACTGTGTGTTTCTATCATTTCACAAATTGTTTGAGTAAAGACTTGTTTGTGCTGGTGTAAGATTTCCATATGAATTTTCTTGTGACATTAACCACGTCGTTGAATGATTCGATGGAATCAAAATCACATTACAAGTTGACATCTTATTATTACAAAATGTGTTAATATTGTTTTTATGTTAATCCTTACCAACTTATGTTAATAACCTAAGTTGGTTACTGTTATAAAAGTGGACAACATAATATATAAAAAAACATAACTACAAGAATTCCGATGCTGAAAACCAAGTCGAATGCTTAAACGATTCTGACATAACTAAAGCAAACCAACAACGAATCTTGTAAGGAAAACTTCTTCAATCAAAGGTGGGCCTTGAGCTAAAGAGAGGGGCTAGAAGAAAAGCCATGTCTATCTTTTGTAAAATAATGGCCATTTTTTTTAAAGTCAAGGCTAATATAAAACCCAAGGAAAAAAACGAGGAACCAATAAGCCGATAAGCCTGGGGCCCCTTATAAAAGCATCCGAAAAACGTGAAATTTTACATTCTAATAGAATGTACACCAAAAGAAAATCAAACTCAAACCAAATTTATCATCTGCCCTCAAGATGTTCATGAGTCAAATTATGACCAACTCTTTTATATCTCCGATCACCTTAAAGGTTCATAAATCCTTGTCATTGAAATTTTTTTACGAGCTATCCACAAGTTCCAAATCGAAGCATAGCTCATCGTGCAGATGACCTTTTTCCTAACCGTGTGAAAACTTCACCCATCAATGACCTCCAGCAAAATAAATGACCTCTCATAGGAAGTTACACCCAAGCCTAGATTATCGCCTAAACACCCGAAGAATACAAGCATGAAAGCATGTTGGGATCGAACCCTAACAAAGGAACAGATGATATCAAAGCCAAATACACTATCCGAGCTTTGGTTCAACTATCAGTGGTTGCAAACCACTGATCATTCTTTACACTGCTTTCCCTAAAGATCTGTTCCTATCATCTGATAGTTCAAAGCAAAGGTGTGATAGAAGATTCAAGATCAGAGGATAGTGATCAAAGTTTAGCATAGTTTTATCTTATTCAATGTAACAGTGCTATGCAGTGATAGTATAGTTAGAGCAGTGTTTTAGTTAGTTACGTTTTGTTAGCAGTCACTATCAACCATGACGTCACAAAAGATGCTCAGTGGTTAGATAGTTAGTATAACTAGGTGATCGTTGTAACTGTTAACTTTGTCTTCCTGAAAAAGATCATTTCGCAATTTATCTTCTTCATTTCTTACTATCAAACAATTGTAATTGGCTAAGGGGGAGTTTGTGAATCACATGCAAAGTTTATCAACTTGAAAGCATGATGGTGATGAAAACAAAAGACCAATTACTTGTAGTAAAAGGTTTTCATTAATTCCGCTGCATCTCGTTTATAATTAAATCTATTTTACATTCTCTGAAACAAAAACTACAAATAATTTCAAACTTAGATCCAACAATTGGTATCAGAGCTTGGTCAATCGATTTTGATTTAACCATCAAATTGATTTGAATAGATCAGCTCTTTGTGCTAATTCGTTTGATAGTTTTACTTGAATACAGAGTTTTATTGCTACAAAAGTTTTTAAAACACAAATCTGTTGTAAAGAAAAGAAATGGTACAAAACACACCAAAATCCAATATTGGATCCATGTTCAAACCACCTATGTTGAAACAAAATGAATATTTTATTTGGCAACGTAGGTTGGGTCATATTCTCGCCCAACAGAACACCAGATGTTGGAGATCCGTTGTGTTTGGACCTCATATACCCGTGGTTCCAAGCACAGAGGATCCCCACACTCAAGTCCCTAAGAAACTTGAAAATTACTCTGAACGGGATTTCCTCAAGATTGAATTGGACGCTAAGGCCTTTAGCATCGTTGCTTCGGCTTTGCCCAATGAAATTTATGCAGGATTACTTCATTGTAATAGTGCTAAAGAGTTATGGGATGCTCTTAAAGAGCAATTCGGTGGTACTGAAGAGGTCATAGAGAATAATAGAGAGGTTTTGAACCAACAGTATGAAACATTTTGCCATGTTAAGGGTGAATCATTAACTCAACAGTTCGAACGATATCGATGTCTCATCAGTGAGCTCAAATTGGTAAATGTGGAACTCCCAAATTCGACTATCAATAGTCGTTTCTTGAGTTCCTTACCTGAGAAATGGGAGACTGTAGCTTATGTCACTCGAATAGCCGTTGGTTACAAGGACATGAACTTGACACAACTTCATGGACGACTCCTCACTTATGAGAAAGAGTTGAACCAGAAAAAGAAGTTACAAGAGTCAGGGAAAATGACTGATGATTATACTCTGGGAAACACTGCTTTGTATAGTCATGAGGAGGGGTCTAGCTGTGGAAAGGATCAGAGTTATGATCATTACATTGACATAACATCTGGAAACAATTTCAACTCGGATCCTAGTACATGCAATTTTGCCTTTGCTACAAATAGTGAAAGCCAGACCTCTGACAATTTGTCTTTTGAAATGAATGACCTACAACATTTTCAACCCACTGACCTTGAAGAAATGGACATTTTGCATCAGCTGGCACTTTTAAGTGTTATAGCAAGAAAATTCTACAAAAGAAACTGGTAGGAGATTTCCAGGATTGCATGGGGGGTTGAAAGTTGGGTTGGATAAGTCTAAAATCAAGTGCTACAAATGTAACAAGATGGGTCACTTTGCCAGAGAATGCAGATCACAATCTGAAGGACCAATTGTAACACATCCTGGCAACAATTCTCAAAGCACTGTCCATTATTCCCAATATACCCCTACACCTCAAATGCAAAACATTGCACATTTTGCACATCCTGTTGCTACAGTTCCTGTCCATTATGTTCAAGCACCTACACCTCAGATTCAATATGTCCAAGCACCACCTCAAGTGCATGTGTAGCAAATGCCACAAGTTACTCAAACTACTCAAACCACTGCTCCACCAGCAGAGGTTAATCAACAAAGCTTTTCCACACAAGGTTTTGTTGATTGGAGTAGTTTGCCTGAGGATTTAACTGATGAAAACTTTGCTCTCATAGCCAAAAATGATTTTGAAAATGAAAATATATGTTTAATGGCTTTAGAGACCATTGTTGAAGGTGATGAATCTGTGGAGCAGGAGTTAAAGTCTGATATGTTTGATTGTTGTGAAGCAGTGGTTATACCAGAGGTTACACCAGTGGTTGAAGTGAATGATGTTGATGTTGAAAAAGACCCTCTATCTGACCCATGGGATAAGCAGGTGTGTGAAGAAGAAGAGTGTGATTGTGCTCTCATGGCTGCTATGAAGGTATCACCTCAGATTCTTAAGGATCTATGTTCTGACAAATGCATCATTGCTTTTGCAAACATAAAACAGGTGAATGAAAACCTGAAAAACAAAATTTTAGAAGATGAACTTAATTTTGAAAAACTTGTTAAAGAGTTAAAAACAAAGTTGATAGAAAATGATTCTGAAATGAGTAGCCTGAGGCATGAATCAAGCATAACCAAAGACCAGCTCCAAACCATGGTAGAAAAATACCAGGTTTGCAAACAGGAGCTTGAAACTACCCAAATAACTTGTGAAAAATGGGTAGAGTCTTGCAAAGGTTATGAGCTTATGCTTGATGCTCAAATCAAGAGCAACATAAAGTTTGGAATAGGCTTTAGAGACTATGACCAGACTTGTGAAAATGTTGCAAAAATTTATTCTGAGCTGGTTGAAATAGTCCCAACAAATTTGGCTGGTGAAGAAATTAAAATCACAAATAAAAATGGAAACAAAATCATTCTTGAAAAACCAGAGGTTTCAGTAAAAGAAAAAGAAATTGAAAAATATTAGTTTAAACCAACCTGGTCAGATGAATGTGACATTTTGGAAAATTTCAAGCCAATGAACTTCTCAACCACTGATGGTATAAAAGCATCAAAAGCACTGGTGATCCCTATCAAAGACTTGCCAGCAGAGGTTACAACCACTGCTCTCAAAAAGTCTGCTATGAAAAGGAAAGAAAAGATTAAATACTTGTTTTGTGAATTTTGTGAAAAGAGAAATCATGTGGCTGCAGATTGCTTTCTTTTAAAAGCCTATGATATAAACAAAACTTGTGTTATACCCAAATCTCCTAGATGCACCATCTGCAACAAAACAAATCACATGACCAAAGAGTGTGCCTATCTCAAAACTTATCATCAAAAAGTAAAAGAGATTAGAGCAAAAGCTCTTGAAATTGAAAATGCAAGTTTTTCTGAAAACAAACAAAATTTTGAATCAATTGAAACATCTATCACAAAAGCTTTAAATCAAACCTCTATTCACAGAGAAATTCAAGTGATAGATGCACCTCCATCAAACAAGCTTTCAAGAGGTAAAGACCAGCCTAATTATCAAAAGGTGCCTATGGTTTATGAGACTTACAAAAAGCCTTCTAAGCCAAGGGTAAATAGGCATCCTCATGGATACCAACAGCTGATGGGAAGTGGCTCTTAGCAGTGGTTACAAAAACCTGACCTAACCACTGCTCATTCATCTGAACTTGAGGCTGGATCATTTGATACCCCATCCAAAGCCATTCTGGCTTTGGAAACTTTAATTATTTCAAAAACATGTGCAGGGAGCTTCTACTTGCCTTGACAGTCTTTGGTATGTAGATAGTGGGGGCTCCAGGCACATGACAGGATGCAAAGCCCTGCTCAGAGATTTTAAAGCTCATGAGGGGTGATATATCCTTTGGAAATAATTCAAAAGGGAAGGTGTTAGGGTCAGGATGTGTCTCAGCTGGAAAACTGAAGATTGAAAATGTGAATCTCATTGATAATCTAAAATTCAATATTCTGAGTGCCTCACAAATGAGTGATAAGGGTTATGGATCCTTTTTCACAAAAGAAACTTGTCAGATAGTAGGCCCAGAGGTTGTCAAAAAGATTAATCAAATAATTGCAGAGAGCAAAGCACAAATTACTGCTAATAGGGTAGGAAATGTGTATGTGGTTGACATAGTAAAAGATAATCCTATGTCAAATGCATATTTGTTCTCAGTTGCTTCAGGCAAAGAAGCAGAATTATGGCATAAAAGACTAGGTCACACAAATCTAAAAACCATCACCATCTCTCAAAACAAAGTCTTGTCAGAGGTTTACCTCACAAACAATTTACTTGTGAAGAACATTGTGTTTCCTGTTTAAAAGTCAAACAACATAAAAGTTCTTACAAGTCAATTGAAGAGTCCAAAACAAGTCAGTGCTTACAATTACTTCATATGGACTTGTTTGGACCTGTGAAAATCATGAGCTTAAAACACAAAAGGTATTGCCTGGTGATAGTTGATGATTTTTCCAGGTTCACATGGCCGTTCTTTTTACACTCTAAAGATGAAACAGCAAACATTTTGCAAAACTTTGTTAAACAAGTTGAAAAGAAATTTGATCTCCCTGTAAAAATGTTTAGGAGTGACAATGGGACAGAGTTTAGGAATAAAGAGTTGGATGCCTTCTGTGAGTCAAAAGGGATTGTTAGGAAATATAGCATCCCTAGAACTCCAGAACAAAATGGGCTTGTTGAAAGGAAAAACATAACTTTGATTGAATCATCAAGAACTATGCTAGCAGATTCTGGGTTACCCTTGACTTTCTGGGCAGAGGCTGTAAACACTGCTTGTTGTAAAAAACAAAGCAAGGCTCATACTTGTTGTCTTCTGAACTGTAGGAGCATTGTTGTAAGTGCCAAAAGATGTAAGTCCTATTGGCACAAAGTGGCTCTTCAAGAATAAAAAAGATAAAAGGGGCATTGTTTTCAAAAACAAAGCAAGGCTCGTGGTTCAAGGCTATAGACAGGAAGAAGGCATAGACTATGATGAAACATTTGCTCCAGTTGCAAGATTGGAGGCCATCATACTGTTCTTAGCTTTTGCTGCCTACCACAACATCAAGGTGTATCAAATGAACATCAAAAGTGCATTCTTGTATGGAAATATCAAGGAAGAGGTGTATGTGTGTCAACCTCCTAGTTTTGAAGATCCATTTCATCATGATCATGTTTACCGATTAAACAAAGCACTATATGGTCTAAAACAAGCACCCAGATCCTGGTATGAAACTCTATCCACTTTTCTCTTATCCATTGGTTTCACCAGAGGTAGGATTGATAAAACCCTGTTTTTAAAATGGAAAGGAAAAGATTTGATGCTTGTCCAGATTTATGTGGATGACATCATTTTTGGATCCACATGCACTGCTTTTATGAAGAGTTCAGAAAACTCGTGGCAGCAGAGTTTGAGATGAGTGCAATGGGTGAGTTGCAATATTTTCTTGGTTTACAAGTCAAACAAATGCAACATGGTACTTTCATCCATCAAAATAAGTATGTGAAAGAACTACTTAAGAAATTTGATATGGATGATTGTAAACCTTGCAGCACACCAATGGTAACATCCAAGCTAGTCACCATTGATGGCAAAGATGACCTTGTTGATCAAACATTATATAGAAGCATGATTGGGTCTTTACTGTACCTAACTACATTAATGCCAGACATCATGTTTGCAACATGTGTCTGTGCCAGATCACTGTCAATGCCAAGAAAATCAGATCTTATTGCTGTAAAAAGGATATTCAGATACATAAAAGGTGCTCCCACACTTGGTATCTGGTGTCCAGCTAATGGTAACATTGAGCTTGCAGAATATTCTGATAGTGATTTTGCTGGATGTAAAACAACAAGGAAGTCCACGTCTGGAGGAGCCCAATTCCTAGGTGATTGCTTAGTGTCTTGGCAAAGCAAGAAGCAAGTTGCGGTTTCTACATCCACTGCTGAGACATAGTATATAGCTGCTGCAAGTTGCACTGCTCAAATATTGTGGCTTCAAAATCAATTGTTGGATTTTGGTATCACTGCTTTGAAAACACCAAAGGTTTGATTTCTTTACAACATGTCCATATCAAAGATCAATTGGCAGATGTGTTGACAAAAGCACTTGATGCTCACACATTTGACAATTTGTTTCTAGGCTTGGAATGCTAAACATGGATTAAAATCGAAATTTCTTTGTGATTCATGTGTAAATAGCAATAAAATGTTATTAGAAAATCAAAATCCATCCTTAAAAATAGTTTAAAACTGAATTTTCCAATAAATGCTCAAAGTCTGTTCAAAGCACTGATAGCATAAAAACACTGTTCGTTTAGAAAAATCTATCCACTGTCAAAAAGTGTATCCTCTGATAGTTGTAATCACTTTTCTTATCCACTGATCACATTTACCAACAGTGGTTAGCCAAACAACTGTCTTCCATTTTCAAAGAAGAGGTTACACGTGGACATATGTTATTCGACAGTTGTTGCATCAGATGCCATGTCATCATCACTTTTTCATAAACCCTATAAAAACCCTTTTCTATCAAGAACAAAGGGTTCACCAAACTGTGTCGATTTCAAAATCTCAAAACAGTTTTCACAAAATCATGGCTCCTAAAACAAAATCAAAGGCGAAATCAAAGCAAGAATTACGACCATTCGTCTTAATCATCAAAACCCCACACAATTACACTGCAATATTCGAAGAAACCGATGTTAACACAAGATACCATACAATGATTCGAATTCTAAGAGAATCGAAGTTTAAACACATGCTCGAAGTCAAACCCAAGATCTACATCGATTCTCTTTGGGATTTCTGGTTAAATGCTAAGGTGAAAACATCCGCTGATGATGTTCCTTATGCTATAATCTCAAAGGTTGGGGGTACTCCTATGCAAATCACACCACAATCGATCTCGCAGGTCTTTCAACTGAATGATATGACACATCATGTGTCCTTTTCTTTAAGAGAGATGCAAGCAGAGTTTGTGGAAAGGGGCTACACTGGCCAATTGAAAGGTATGACAATCTTTAAAAACCCACTTTCCAGCAGAGATGAAATTCTTTTTCCATACTATTTTAACATGTCTCTCTGCAAGATCTACTACTTTCCATGAAATTCCTTTGAACATGCAATATCTGGGGTATGCAATTTTGACTGAATCAGATTTTAATTATTCCCAGGTATTGTTTCATGATCTTGTGAATAATTTTAAAAATATTTCAAAAATAAAAGCTTTCTTGATACATCCTAGATTCTTGAGTGTTTGTTTGCAAGATCAGATCAGATCTGAAGCAAGTAAACAAGGCACAGTGTCCACACCTGGCTGCCTAACTCATGAACTTTTTACACGCTTAACAAATCTTGAAAAAGCTTCGAAAACAGAAGTAGAGGAGGATGAGCCAATTTTACAAGAACAAAATGTTCAATCTTTTCCTCCTGCTACTGAGCCCACTACTCTAGGTGATCAGAGCATTGCAACCACTGCTCTGAAACCCACACCTAAAATCACCAAAAAGAAACCAACAAAGGTATCCAGAAAACCCACCAAACCCGAAAAGTGTCCTTCGGAAGATGAGATCCCAGAGGTTAACCCTGTGACACCACCAAAGTCACAAACCACTGCTTCTACTTCTTCACAACAGATGGTTGAAAGATCTCAACCTGGCTTTGAAACTCCTCCTGTTTCCTCACAAAAGGATCAGGTTGTAAACACAGGGACACCAAATTATGAAGCTCTAGGACCACTTGATTCTATCTTCCACAGCCCCTCTCCCAGAGCAATGTCTCTTTCTGCACCTATCCTATCTCCAATAAAATCACTTGCACAAACATTTATACCCTTGCTAAATGCAATAGAATTAGATCAGACATTATCCAGCACTTCTCAACAACCTATCACTGAGAATATACTTCAACAAGATGTTGGGTCTGATTTATTCTTTGCTAGCCCATCAGCAAATGAAGAGGCTACATCCCTTGGGTTACATGTAACCCTTGGTGATAGTTCAACTAGAGCAGCCACTACAATTGCAAAACTACCTAGTTTTCGTTTGCATAGTGGTTACATTTCTAAGTCTCTATTGAAGGCAACCACTACTGAGGCTACCAAGGTAACCTCTGATGTAGTGGGAAGTCCCCAGAACCAAGAACAAGGGGCATCTAAGGGTGAAGCACATGCTAATGATCCCCTAGATACAACTACCACCTAAGGTAGGAGTTCAGATGATCCTATTAAATTAGGTGATGAACTAAAATACAAAGAATTGACGGAGAGAGTATCAACACTTGAAACTTCTGTTGATGAGATCAAAAGTCTTGTGCAGCAGTTGTTAGCTATAAAGAGCCAACCCTCTGTCCAAACCACCGCTGATCTACAACAAGCCCTAAACCCTCTGTTTCAGCAACAAAAGCACTTCTCAGATCAACAACATAAACATCAAATGCAGGAAGTAAGAAACATGGTTGAAGCAAGATTCATGGATACCAGGGCAGACATTAAAGCTATAAAAGCTCATCTTTTCAAAACCACTGATACTGCTCCACCCACAGTGATTCTTGTACCCACAGAGGATGATGCCAAAAAGGGGGAGAAACATTTGGGCAAAAGAAGCTTACAATTGATGATCATATGGCAAAGCCAACAGTGGATATACCCAGGCCAGATGGTTCAAAGAAAAGGGCTTTAACAGATGATATCCTGGCCAGGGAAAATGAGAAGCAGAAGAGAAAAGTGTTTCTTGATGGCAAGGTATTGGTTGAGCAAAAGATTAAGCAACAAAAAGAAAAGGGAGAGGTTGGTACTTCAACAAAGAGAAGACCTGCTAAACAAGTAAGGCAACCAATATCCACACCTCCCAAACCTGAGCCTACTATAAATCCAACCATTAAAACCTCTGCTCTCCAAAAATCAAGCACACATTCTTCAACTTCCTTACCTACTTCCACCAAAGCAGATGTTACAACAACTGTTGTGCTAACATCTGTTGGCACAGCAGAGGTTGCAGCAGATTCAAACCCATCCACTGCCATGACCATTTTTGATACATTCACCAAATCTCTTCCAACACAAACTCATCCATCATCACCCGAAGTTAAATTCAAAAGGAGAAAGACAACAAAAATTGTAAATGAAGAAGAGATCTTTCCTGCTCCTACTCCTCTATCATCACAACCACTGACCTCCACATCAATGCTTCCACCATCCACAACTAAAACCACTGATCCCTTTAAAAATGTTCCTGCAGCAAAATTATATCCTCTTGATTTACCAGCAGTCAGGGCAGAGATTCTAAGCTTCTACTCTGAAGAAAATCCTGATAAAAGAATCATATTATCTCTTGATGGCTACCCAAGACCTGCAAATATTGATGAGTATCTTGAACTCAAGTTGAAACAAGCAGAGTATATGGCAAAAGAGAATCAGCTGGTAAAAGTGATAGAGAGATATAGACCATCATGTCTTCTTAGCTCAGCAAAGCCAGAACATTGCAAAATTTTGTCAAAGACCTGAGTAACAAGCTGTCAGAGAGGGAAGATCAGTTCTTTAAAAATGAACTCATTGAGCACATCATGAAGAACAAGCAATACAAAACAACAAAGGCACAGTTTAAGGATTGGAGTATAGATGAGTTGAGAGAAGAGATTAAAAGAATGCAAGAAATGTTAAAGGATCCTCTCAAAAAGCCAACTCCTCCAAACTGGGAACAACATAAGAAAGATATGCCTGACAGAGCTTTGATGCTTAAGAGAATGAAGGAAGAGTTGATACAAAATCATTATGGTTCAAGGAACCAAGTGATAAGATGGGGAGAAGCCAGGGTAATTGACACTTACAAGATGTTAGAAGAGAGGAGGAAGAAACATCCAAGCATGCCACCTAAACCAATCTATCCTCCATTAGATGATGTTCAAAAAGCTCAACATTCCAAAAAGCCTATCTCATCATCTGCCCTTTCCATCCTGGCCTTAAATCAGTTAAAAAGGCAAGAAAAGGTAGATGAAGAAGACAAGAGAGTGTTTGAACACATCAAGAAGGGAATTCAAAACATGGTTAACTATCACACAGATGAAGCTAGTGATAAGCTCAGAGCTCAATTGACAAAGATAGTTCAACAAAAAGCTCTCCAAACCTCAATCAATAAAAGTCATCCTAGAAAACCAGAAGACCCAAAAATTCTAAAGTGGAAAGTCAAAAAAGGCCCCACGAATTGACATTGCTCAAGTCTAATGGTGATGTTGTCAAGATGAGTATGGAGGCTGCATATGAGCTAAATGTAGAAGACCTTAAGATCTTTTGGATCTGACACTCGAAAAGGATGATGATGATGAAGTCTCTCTGAATTTTGAATTACAGTTTAAAGGCCAAATCAGGGAGCTTCTATTAAGGAATAAAAACCAAGAATAAACAAGTGTTTTGGCATCATCTGTTCCAGGGGGAGATTGTTGGGATCGAACCCTAACAAAGGAACAGATGATATCAAATCCAAATACACTATCCGAGCTTTGGTTCAACTATCAATGGTTGCAAACCACTGATTAATCTTTACACTGCTTTCCTTAAAGATCTGTTCCTATCATCTTATAGTTCAAGAACCAAAGGTCTGATAGAAGATTCAAGATCAGAGGATAGTGATCAGAGTTTAGCATAGTTTTATCTTATTCAATTTAACAGTGCTATGCACTGATAGTATAGTTAGAGCAGTGTTTTAGTTAGTTACATTTTGTTAGCAGTCGCTATCAACCATGACGTCATAAAAGATGCTCAGTGGTTAGATAGTTAGTATAAATAGGTGATCGTTGTAACTGTTAACTTTGTCTACCTGAAAAAGAACATTTCGCACATTATCTTCTTCATTACTTACTATCAAACAATTGTAATTGGCTAAGGGGGAGTTTGTGAATCACATGCAAAGTTTATCAACTTGAAAGCATGATGGTGATGAAAACAAACGACCAACTGCTTGTAGTAAAAGGTTTTCATTAATTCCGCTGCATCTCGTTTATAATTCAATCCATTTTACATTCTCTGAAACAAAAACTACAAGTAATTTCACACTTAGATCCAACAAAGCAACTTGTGGTTGACTTCATCCACCGCATTATCACAAAACGGACAATTAAAATTTTGGAACATCATAATTCGGTATACAAGAGCAGCCTTGGTAGGAATCTTGCACCTAACTCCATACAAAGAGATTGACTTTAAACATGACCCTTACGTTGATTCCAACAAAAACTATGCATAGGTTATTGGGAGTGGAGAAGCCCCATCACTTTAGGGATGGGTCTCCATGTAGGTGGCCACATCATTAGATGATCACCCCACTCAAGTAATAGACCTAGGGTGTGGGTGATGAGCCTCCCCCCTCCCCCCTTTTGTTATTTAAAATTAAACATTTTTTAAATATTACATAACTTAAAAATTAAAAATATTACATAACTTAAAAAAATACAAGGTTGCTTAAATTAAAAAAAAACCTAGGAACTTCATTTTTTAGCGATATGTTCTTTCTTTTTTTTGCAAAATGTGGCAGTCTACTTCCAGATATGCATTAATGTCAATTGTCATTATCTTCCCTTCCTCTATTTGTGTCATATCTTCCTTCAACCTAAGTCGTTCACTGACTTCAAGCTCTTCACTTTTACCTTTTCAGCTGCGACATCGTTGAACGCTTTGAATTGAGCCATTAAATCATCCATTCTCGACTTGCTCTCCGATGCAACTCGTTTTTTACAGTCGCCACCATTTTGGCTTTGTCTCTCCCCATGGGATGTTCCTCCTATGGAATTTCATTTACATCATCGTCAAATTCGGGCCAGTCGTTGATATTTATTTGACAAAGGTCGTCCAAGCCTCCCACGCTATAACTTCCAGACTCTGGAGTTTTAGAGCATTTAGTGGTTCTAACCTCGTTTGGAACTGACGCCAACTTGCTAGATTGCCTCAAAACATTCCACACTAGGACTTTTGGCAAAGAATGCTTGTACTTATCTTCGTATTTAGGCATCGCACCATTGAAAACCTCTTCGCCGTTCCACCCACTTGGATGATTTACATAAAAATTGTTATAAAACCGACAAAAATGTTGGACCGTAGTATTCATCTTCCGAAACTTGGAAGATACGGGATTGAGCTCTCGATACGGACCTTGCTCCATAGTCTCAGGAATTTTACAACTATTTCCTTCCAAAAACCATCTCCGGTAACAACAACATATATATTTTTTAACATCTTAATAATGTAATAAAAATTAGCAACAACAACAACAACAATATATATATATATATATATATATATTTAACACCTCGGAAAATTCATGACGAATTATATGGCAACACATGTCCACTCAACTTTCATATCTTCCCGATAGGTTGGACGAGAGGGACTAATCATGTAAACATGTGGAAGTATGGATGTGGAGGGTCATTTATGATAAAAAGCCAGAATAATAGCTTCCGAAGGTCCCTTACGAACTGCAAGGCATATGCCTTATGGTCCGTAAGGCTATTCAAATCAGTGGGCCCGCTGAAGGTCCTTACGGAATGCAAGACTTATGCCTTACAGTTCGTAAGACCTTCGCTGGCAGAACAATTGCAGTTGGCAGCTGCAGCTGTTGTCCCTGCCACTTATGGTCGAACTGTGCCACCTTTTCTCCTGCTTTGGACATGTGTGATAACACCAATCACCTCCTTAGCATCCCTGATCATACTTGGCAAGAATTGAGGGCATGAACTCAAGTATAAATAGCGTTGTTCTTGTTTCATGTGGACTTGCTCCTTCATAAATTATTTCTCTCTATCTTTGGAGTGCTTCTGCTCATATAGAGGCCTCCAACTTGAAGGTTAGTCTTCCTTTGAACACTAGTAAGCGTTCTCCTTTGATCTTGTTTCAATTCTAGGCTAGTTATTAGCCGAACGTTAAGCAAATTGACTTTTGCTTTGACTTTCGGTTATGACCATTTTCAGTCAAGCCAATGTTCGAATCGAACATGGCTACGTGATCATAATAATATAGGTGTTAATCCCCTATGAGGGCATCTTCTGAAGATCACGATAAGTTGGTCAAATTGCGGGCAAATGTTTATTAAATAAAAGTAAAAAACGCATATTTTCGTAACTAACATTAAATGAATTTCTAAGTATCAAAACCTCATTTTTTTGACATTATATCAGTTTATATAACATATTAGGACAAGTTGGATCATGTCCAACCCGTCATTTCCTGCTTAGAGCTCGGTTCGCAACCGAAAGTCAAACAGTTTGAATTCTAGTTTGACTTTCGATTCAAACCCGTTTAAGATAATTTAGCTACTGATTTGAAGTTGTAATATGATCATATTAATGTATGGAATAGCCCTCTGAGGTTATAGCATATGATCATATCATTTGTCGGGTTTTATGCAAAGTCCACATATTATGCCTAAATAGTACCCAAAATGCTCTTTTGCGCATAAGTTGATTTTTAAAAGATAATGGACATGTAAAATGAGTTTGAAACTGATGTAACATTATATTAAACATTATATTAAACATGATTTGGCATAATGGACTTACCATAGTCCAATCCAATCACCCGATACCGCATATGCGCGTACGGTTGACTTATGTAGTATAAAATACATAAGTTATCCGAATCGGGTCAAAACCTTTCCAAATCAATTCTAATCAGAATGTTTGGTTGTTTGACCCATATTATACGAGTCAATGTACTCGTAAGGATTTAAACCAAATTCTATCCGGCCTCCGCTTAATCTAGCGAACCATACGCATTTCTTATAAATTAACCAATCCAAGTCAATTACTTGAATAAGAACCGTTAATATTCTAATGGATCATAGTTCTGTTCATTCTAGACTAGGAGCCTCCAGTAAATTGCGCTTGTGTTTAGGTTGTTTTGAATACGCCTGTGCTTTAGCATCCGTGATCTGTAAGGAAAAGTATAGGTAAATACTCTTTAACTTATTTTCCCTATAAGAGCTTGGTTTACGGCACTAGCCGCTTGGTCGGGTATGGGATGAATGACGAATGATGTCCAAAATCCAAATAACCCGTTTTCATTTATTTTGCTTGATAACATAAACATTGGGGGTTCATGCGACCATGTCCTGGATATCCTCGGCCTAAGCGCGGGGTGTATGCATACACCTGACAGACGCAATGCTATTATATTTATATTGAAAAGTGGCGCGTCGGTTAATATATCAGAGTTTAGTTCCAGGCCGCATATGTATTGACAAGCATGTAATACTGATAACAAGAGATATCACTTTGTCCCAAGTTATTTATGAAAATGATATACCAAATGGTATATAATGGTTTTGAAAAGATTTTCAAAACGTGTCGGGTAATTGTATTTACCAGTGAAAACTGACGTATTTTTAAAAGACTAAGCGCAGGTTGGCAAATACGGAATGTGCTGGAGCTGCTGGGTAAATGCATATTGGAATTTGCGACTCAACGCAAAGCCTAGTAGTCTTAATACTCATTTTGTACATTTCCGATCCGCATGTGGAACTTTTTAGTATTTCGATATGTATAATTATTTTTGAACTTTCGGACGATTGTGCGGTGTAATATATATAATCTTAATCCCAAGACTTCCGATGTGCTATATGTGAATATCTTTCATCAATCGTCACGCATAAACTCCAAGTCTGGGCCCACCGGGAAATTGGGGTGTGACAATTAAATTCTAAAAACCACCAGGAAATCACGGTGTGACAATTAAATTTTAAAAAATATAATAAATTTTAGTAACAACAATATAATAATACTTACCAACAATTGGGCATTTTGACGTAGCAACCCACGCCTTAGCTAATGCCTCTGTCTCGATTTTTGACCAAGCTTGTGGCTTCGCTTTTGAAGTTTGGTAAGCACGTCCACGCACCGGTTGCTTATTTTTTTTCTGTTTAGAAGTTTGGGGTTGCGTTTCGGACACAAATTCTTCAACCTGGTCTTCTACCGGTGGTGGTGACATTTGTGGTTACGGTTGAAATTATGTGTTAAACGGGTTTCGCATTATCATTTGTTTGCATTTGGTTCATTTGGGTGAAAGCATTGGGGAATTGTTGAAAACCCACAAAAGAAAATGGGATACCGACCAATTCGGATCAATTGTTGGAGTGTAGGCAGGTATTGAGAAAAGGTTTAGATTCTGGTTGTTTGGGTTGTATGGATCTATGGCTTTATAAAAGTTGAAGTGGTTTTAAAAAAAATGGTTGGGATTGGATTAAAGTAAGAGAGAGTTGGTTGAGATTGTGTAAAAAAAAATAGTTGACATTATTTTTATTTTGTAAGGAAAATAATTAATTTTTTTATAAAAGTAGCCGTTATTAAACTGCTAAATTTGTGAAAGTGGGCCCGTCGCAAGCGGGAACCAAGGGACGATGAGGACGAGACAAGGTTGGGGGTGGTGTGCACGAGCCCCACCGACCCACGACGGTGGGCCATCCCCATTCCCATTAGCCTTAGAGAAATATATCCCTCTACTTTTTCAATTTTTGCCCGAGCTACACTAACCTGGACTGATCGTTATAATTATGAACAACTTTGATAGCTATTTAATAAACTAATTTTAATTTATGTAGTTATCAACAAAGTTGATAACTAAATAATAAATTATTCACTAACTTAACAATTATTTATTTTAAGTTTATAATTATCAACTAACTTGATAATTAGTTAATTAATAAACCTTTGAATGCTTAGAGTACATTCCTTTTTAATTCTATGTGTTTAGGTGGTTTTAATTGTCCAAATTTAAAAAATATATATATATATCCTAACTGATTAATAATTGCAATAATTGAGTCTAATAAACTAACTCTGTTAGATTTTCAAAGTTAATTTTTATAAAATAAAAATACCCTTAGCATTAAAAAAATGAAGTATAACCTGAACACACACATCACTTTCTCTCTCTAAATTTCTCTCACTACACCTCTCACCATCACTATTGCACCACCGCCGCAAGTAAGAAACATCAAATTGATTTTAGATCTAAGCATGCATTTAAACCAAACCCACAAAATGATTTCCTTAGATCTAAACATGAACCTAACCCACAAATTCATTTCCGATTTAAAGGGAGGGTTGTGTTTCCACCACTGTTCAACCCACCATCACCGCCACTCCCGATGATTTACCACTCTTCGCGTCGTCACTGTTTCCAAACTTGCTACCATTGGTACGCTAATCACCTCCTTCATCTCCCTCCTAGGGTTTTTTGGCATCGATTTCGTCCAATCGCTCATGTCCACGTCACGTCTTGACGACGACTCTCTGAAGAAGATGAAGAGATTGTGAAATCGGTAGTTTGTTTCTAGAACAATTTCGTCACATTGTGGAGTGTGTAAGATTTATATTAGAGGGTCTTGGGATTAAGTTTGGAAATACTTATTAACTTAGAGCATTTTTTTAAAAGCGAATGAGTTAAAAATAGTGTGATAATTTTAAAAAAGTTGTGGAGTGTGTATTAGTTTGGCATTTATTTGAATTAAAAAAATTGTTTTTCAAAACCACAAAATCTTTGATTTTTAAATGGCTTTTAGCTTTTTGATATTAAATCACCAATCTATCAACACAAAAGATAAATCAAACACTTTTTGAAAAACTCCTTTTGGAAAAGCTACAAGTTAATAACACTTTTAACAAAAAGCACTTTTAGAGTTAAATATCAAACACCCTCTTAGTTTGTTTTTTATTATAGGGGCAATTTGGTTATTCGACAATAGTTAACAAAACAATTCTAACAATGTTAAAAATTTGGACTCAAAATTAAAACACTAAAACACAAGAAATTTTTAAGTATGAATAGATAAAACTTACAAAAATTGTTTCATAAGTAACATATCCTCTTTTAGCACCACTTTGTTTAAAAAAAAAAAAAAACCTTAATAAATATCCTTATTTTTAGGTTTTTTGGGGTGTAGTTATTAGCATTTAGCTCGTGGGTGGGGGTTAGGTTTTTTTAAGTTTTAGGTGGTGCTATAGTGGGTTACTTTAATGGTTTTCGCGGTTCTCATAACCTTGCCCTATATATATATATATATAAGGTAGAAGTGTTACTAGATCTTCTTCCAATAAAATGAAAGTTACTAGAGCATTCCATTACAAATGCTGCATTGGAAACACGAGTCAAAAAGCACATTGGGGCTTATTTTTTTAGTTTTGGGTGTAGTAGTAGTCGTAGGAACTTGTGAAGATGTGGTCTGATGCAAATAAGGAATAGACTCAGACTTGGGTGAATGTCAGAAAGGGGTTAAATAGGGGCGGCTTCATAAATTCATTCCATTGGAGTCACTATTTTATTATGCTCCTATCTCATAGTAGTGTACAAAAAAAATTTCGAGTTACTTCCATAGTTGAGGGTCAGGTAAGGTTCTTCACATAATAAAACTAAAACTAACAAGCAACAATTCAAAAAAAAACAAAACTAACCTTTGACTTTGAAGGAATCACCCAGGATGTTCAATAAATTTGAAGAAATCGCCCCAATTTCTTTTTTCTTCTTCTGCCCTCAAAAATTTAATATTGTTAACGATGAAAGATATACTTTGCAGGAAAGGTGTCACAAACTAAAAATAAATAAATAAAGACAAAAGGTTTGTCAAAAACAAAGTCTAAAATTTACAACAAAATTGTCTTGTAGCGTTTTTGTCGGTTAAGGCATCAAAAGTATTTACCCGTGAAATATTTTTATCAGAACATTGATGAAAACCTGCATTCCCGGACTAAATCTGATGAGATCCGTCTTCGAAACTCGTCCAGTTTTTAGTAGTGCGAAACCCTTATGATGTGCCCCAGATACGTAAATAGTTTTATGTTATTAAATTGGCTATAATAAACTATATGACATTTAAAAATTAAGAGCTCAAAATAGAAGAAAATGTATGTGGTTAAATTAATAATCCACAACTAATACAAAGTTTATAGTTAAGAGTTCAGCCACAACACTTATTTAACAAGTCTGCATTTAGATTTTCAAACTTTGCACGCGTAATTCTTGTAGAAAAGTCAATACCCTGATGCAAACCATCAAGTTCGATGGTAGTTTGGGTAGTTGAAGAAAGTTCTCGCTTTGCTTTTTCACAAGCTACCCTTAGTCTTCCCACTGCTTTTGTATTCAATTTAATGTCACTCTTATGCTTTCGATCAAATTCCATGATGAAATGGTCCACCATTTCATTATCAAAGTCTTGACCACCCAAATGAGTGTCCCCTGCTACAGCCTTCACTTCTATCTTGCAATTCTGGTCAATAGCTACAAGTGAGACATCAAATGTACCACCACCCAAATTGAAAATAAGCACATTCGTTACACAGGATATATCTTTCGTCATGTCTAGTCCATATGCAATTGCAGCTACTGTAGGCTCATTAATTATTTGCAAAACATTAAGTCCAGCTACATAACCTGCATCCTTTGTCGCTTGGCGTTGTGAATCAATAAAATAAGCTGGTACTGTGATCACTGCATCTTCTATAGTCTTACCAAGGAATGCTTCAGCACTTTCTTTCATTTTTGCAAGAACCATGGATGAAATTTCTTCAGCAGAGAATTCCTTCTGTTCACCCTTGTATGTAACTAGAATCTTGGGGATGTTACTTGTCCCTTCTATGAGCTTAAAAGGCCACAACTTCATGTCTTTCTGCACTGTTGCATCACTGAATCTCTTACCAATCAACCGTTTAGCATCTAAAAATCCAAGAATATGACACATATTTTAAGTAGTTACTATTGGTGGTAAAAAAAATTTTGCTGATTAGTTCAAATGGCTTAAAGCAAGATATTAATCATATAACCTACCAAAGATGGTGCAAGTAGGATTCATAGAGACCTGGTTCTGGGCACCTTCGCCTATTAGACGCTCGGTACTGGTGAAAGCCACACATGATGGGGTAATTCTATTACCAAGATCATTGGGTATAATTTCAACTTGCCCATGTTGCCAATATCCAACGCAAGAATATGTTGTTCCAAGGTAAAGAATATGGGGTAATTCTATTACCAAGATCATTGGGTATAATTCTAATATCATTTTGCTAGAGAGCTATGATCTCATAAACACGCAACGCAAAACTAACCCACTTGTCAGTTGTCACACCAAAGTTGGATTCTGTACTCATAACTTATACGTTGGCATAAAATATCAATGAATTGAACATTTCAACTATAAACGTTTTTATGGCAAATTCTCGTACACATTTGTACTTGTTTAGAGTTGAACCTACGACCTCTTAATTGTTAGGGTAACCTTGGATACTTCGATCCAAGCCTCAGAGTGCCTGTGTACAGGTTTCTAATCCTTTCATTAAAAATGAGCAACATGTCCATTTTATCAATCAACCCTTCGCAAAAATTTTGACTGTCTAATGATGGTCACAAAACAAGTGTAAAAATAAATAGTTATAAATTAAACTCTAATATTGGCCCCAAAAGGATTGCTAACTCGGCGACCAGCTGTATACAGGGTTGAAAATCGTCGCAAAAAAAAACCATGACTTTAGAGTTATACTAATTAAAAATAGATTCAACAAGAATTATACCCGTGACTTTATAGTTAAACTAATTTAAAATGAATTCTAAAAATAAAAATGTTTTCTTTGAGGTCATAAATTGTTGCTAAATATATAGTTGATCCTAAATATATAAAAAGTTCAAGTCAAATAGGATGATTGAGGCCAATGTAGGACTAGCTCACTTGGTAGAGGTTTTTGCCTCTTAGTGGGAGGCGTTAGGTTCAATTCCAAGTAAGAAGTAGATTAGGATTTATTTGTTGTAATTTAGGAGTATGTATGATTTGTCATTAAATAAAAAATAGGGTGATTCATGGTAACTATGGTTAATGATTATCAATCAAGGCAAGTGTTGATACTATGTTGTCAGTGTAGGGTCATTGTGGCTCAATTTAAGTGACTGTCCATACAGTCGCAATAATCTGTGGCAAATTAACAGCGCTCACAAAATGAGATCCGCCTTTTCAGTCACAACCGGGTCTCAAAATGCAATTTATTTGCGATTGAAAAGATTCTCGCAACCGTTTTTCTCACCGAATCATTCTTGCCTTTGTAACATAAGACAAACCTATAGGATCGTTGTAGTTTTTTAGGGAAATTGGAGTTTAATAATCTTACCTTTAGGTGGTTCGCCAATAGAGCTGCAAACGAACAGAATGAACATGAACAAGTCCTTGTTCGTGTTCATTTGTTAAGGATATACATTTGATTAAAAAGGAGAACAAAGGATGGTGGATCTGAAATTGTTAAGCTTAAGCACTAACTTTGATCATTTGATAGAAAAGGGCCAGATGATGCAAGACGTTCATAAGAAATATGTTCCTTAGAAGATTTATATTAATGTTAAAAATAGGTGTTTTGTTTTGTTTTGTTTATGCAATTCGAAGAAATTTAAAATTAATATTAATGCTTTGCTTTTGTTTTGTTTTATTAATAACTGAGTGTTCAGAAAAATATACACATTTATAAATTATAATAATTATGACAATGACTAATTAATATTTAAAGAGTAAACTGTAAGTTTTGTCCTTCGTATATCCAAAATTACAGGCGGTGTCCTTTACCTTCAAAATTGATGAGTTTTTTACTTAATGTTGTAATTTCTTGCACGTTATGTCCTTTAAGCCAAACCTAGTTAGATTTCTTGGTTAAATCTGCTCACCAAAGGGTATTTTTGTCCTTTTACGTATATATTTATTACTATTATTTAAAAAATGCTATTATTATAATTATTATCATTGTTATTATTATTAGTATATATACACACATATATAGTTATATATCAGATTCATGTACAACTGTCTCTATCTACCACCATCAACCACCACCCACCCTACAACCACCGTCCACCACCCGTGCAACCACCGTCCCACCCTGCAACCACCGTCCACCCACCCGTGCAACCACCGTCCCCACCCCTGCAACCACCCCGTAACCACCATCCCACCTCTTGATTCCACCGATTTAGCAAAAAAACGCATTTAAAACCGATGTATACATAACGGCTACCTACAAAACGCAATTCAACAACACACCCCACCGTAGACCGCCGCTTTAAACAACACACCACCACCATCCTATTGTTTTCCTTCATCTTCAACATTCGTCTTCAGCGGTTGGGTTTTGGAGATGGTCGCTCAAATGGGCGGTGATGGTTGTGGCGGCACTGATGGTGCATTTCATAGGTGAGAGAGGGAGGGAGAGAAGAGAGAGTGGGAATTTAGAGAGAGAGAATGCAGACTTTGTTTATATATATATATATATATATATATATATATATATATATATATATATATATATATATTAAATATCTTTTGAGTAAATTACACAATAGTCCATAATCATAAGTTCTTTTACACACTAGTCCATGGAAAGATAAAATGACAAGACTACCCTCATGTGCAAGGCACATGACCAATTTTAACCAAAAAATCTAACTGTGTTTGGCTTAAAGGACATATGCAAGAAATTACAATATTAAGTACAAAACTCATCAATTTTGAAGGTAAAGGACACGACCTGTAATTTTGGACATACTTAAAGGACAAAACTTGTAATTTACTCATATTTAAAAGCTGTTGCATATTCACATAACTATTAGACACCTTAATTAGTGTGAGGGTGGAATCACACTTGACTACACTTTTTCACATACACTAGCCCATTATAGATGGCCAAATAATCATTCGTAGATTGTGGTGACCATTCAGGACAATAAGATTAAACTTAGTGTTTTCATTATTTGTCGAACTCAAACAATACTCTCTATGCTAACTACAAACGTTGATTAAGCATTTCAATCAAGTGGAAGATGAAATTAAATGAAAAAATTTGAGCCTTGAATTGGGTTAAGAACCAGTTTACAAGTTAACATAGAAGATGTATTTCGAATATTGTAGATCAGTCAACAAATAGGTTGTTAGCTTACCAAGTTTATCTCCTGTTCTTTAGCGTGTGTTTGTTAATTAAAGATTTCAACTTTCAAACTTCTCTGAGCAAGGTTCAAACATATCATCCAATCATTCATCTCGCTCATCATTTCCCACAACTTCTAGACATGCAAGTCCCACGAACACCATGTCAGAAGAAAACACTCTGAGTCTTAATCCCTGCAGTGGAGACCTTAGTGCGTCACCTTATCATCAACCCTAAAACTCACCTCCTCAAATTATTTAGCATGGAAAACTCAAGTTAAAGCTTTGCTCTATGATATGGACCTGTACAAGTTCAACGATGGCTTGCATTCCACTCCACCGCCCGCCACCAATGTTGATGGTACTCAAACTCCTTACAAAGACTATTTTCAATGGTTTCTCCAAGATTGGTTGTTGCTTGGAGCACTTGTTGGAAGCCTCTCACCTCAAATCGTGCCCGTAATCGCCGGAGCTTCCTCTTCGCATGATGTTTGGCAAACTCTAGCCAAGACCTACGCTTCACCTAGTCGCGCCCACATCAAGCAGTTGAAACATAGGCTCAAGCAAACCACAAAAACTCACACTCAGTCTAGTATATTACCGAGTATATGCAGAACATAAGAACCATTGTATACGAACTTGCAATCCTGGGAAAGAAAATGAACGATTTCTTTCAACAAGCTACATGAAAAACTGAGTGGTTTTTATGGTCCATCTGAATTCGTCTTATCCAAAGCTCCTACAAACCAATCCTTGATTCTGTACATGAACGCAAAGCCCCGATTTCCTTCAACGAACTACATGAAAAACTTATCAACCATGAGCTGTCCTTGGCGCAACAACTTACAAATCAAGGTATTCATCAACTATCAACTGTTTTTTATGCCTAAAGCCGCAACAATGGAAAACCATGGATAAATAGGCAAAGCCATAACAGTTTTGGTTCAAAACCACAAGCAACCTCACATCAGCAAAGCAGAGCTGACTCTGCACTCTTACCAACACCTCCTTCCCACACTGGTACCAAACCCTTTTTTGGTAAATTTGTGTCATCAATGGGGTCACTCGCTAACTAATTTCCCCGTCTTCAAGAAGGTACATCCAATGGTTTCTATTCCATCTTCTAACCGTGTTTCATAGGAAAAAAAGGCTGAAGTTTACATGATGAACAACAACGTGGGACCTAACAAACAAACTAGCTATTTGACAGTGGGGCTTCTCACCATGTCCGAAATGACCTGAATAACTTGTCCCTCCATGCATCCTACAATGGAACGAAGGAACTCATCATAGGTGATGGTCGTGTCCACAAAATACTCATATCAGTTCTCTTATTATTAAAACTGCTCACATACCTCTTATTTTTAAAAATTTTTTATGTGTACATACTTTATCTAAAAATATTGTCACACCCCGAATTATACATCGAATACATCAGAGTTGGGCGTGATCGACCGGTATCTTCATTGCACAGCGGAAGTAATTAATGCTAAGACTTCAAAAAGTGAACGACCGCTAAGTACTCGAATCCTTATGGGTTCTTCTATCCCAAACGTGCCATAGTTTGTAAAATATTCCCTGAGAAAGAACATGCGGAAAAATCAACATAAAGTTGAGTGAGTTCATAGTTTCCTTGAAAAAGATTTGAAATAAATCTTTTGATAACCGGTTTAAATAGTGTTGAGAACGTATCAAAATCATTTTCTCTTCAACATGTCATATGAAAACCGTGTATGCTTTTATAACATTTATTTAATCGTCAATGTCCACATACAACAAAGACATAATAAATTTGTTTCTGTATAGATAAAAAATGAAATCCGTGTGATCATTAGTGTGTAGCTAGGACACTAATCTGTATGCCGAACTAGGAGGCAACCAAACCTTAACGATTTATCTGTGTCATAGACACTAGTTTTAGACACAAAAGCACTCTGAACGGACAAAGTTTTATTCAGAGTGGGGCTCGTCCACACCCAATAATCTATCCAATTGTTCCTCGGTATTGTTTTTGATTAATGGGCCCTTTGATTTTAAACACCTATTCGCATATGAGCTAGATGGTTCCATTTTCTCCCAGCTATACAATTCACAACATGTATACATCCCCGAGCGTTTAAAACCATAAAAACGTTTAAGTAAAAGGGGAAAACATTAACTCACAAGGTCTTTGTGCCTCACACAAGTAAAAATGAGCCTAGCCCGTTTGAGTCTGTAAGCAGGACCTACCCGTCCCCTTGTTGTATATAGGACAACCTAGTCCCGTTGGAGTTCAAAAGCAGGACCTACCCGTCCCCTTGTTTGTATATAGGACTGTAACATCTCGAAAATTTGATTGTTATCTCTTCTTTTGTTCTCTGTTCATCTATCCTTTTGTAATCCCGAGATTCGGTTAGTAATAGGGTTTATGTTAATTACTTATGGTGTTTTACGTTATTATCGCATCTAATCGCTTATTAAATCTCATCGCAAATCTCATCGCATTGCAAATAGCAGTTACTTATGTGGTCTTATATTATTTATGTGTTATGTGTGTTTTTGATTTATGTTTACGCTCACTATCGCATCGCTCTCGCACTCTCGAATCGCTAAATTGCACTATTATACCTATTATAACGCTTAATATAACTATCTAATGCAAACCGAATAACCAAGCGAACTCTTAGCGCGAAATAAACAAAGAAAGTACAAAATTTGGACAAGTTCGCTCGAACTTGGTGTTACCAAGTTCGGCCGAACTTGGCTGGCAACAACAAAATCCTCTATCTCCTCTCAAGTTCGCTCGAACTTGCCTGATCCCTCGCAAGATCAGCAAGTTCGGCCGAACTTGACTAATTCCTCTTGAGTATTAAGCAAGTTCGCCCGAACTTGCATGGAATCATGCAAGTTCGACCGAACTTGGTCTCCACCAGCATTCTTTTTTCCTTCGCCTATAAATACCAAGCTCACTTCCCTCATTTGAACTTGCTGTAAGTTCGCCCAGAGCTCTCAAAACCCGAAAGCTTCATGTTCTAAGTAAGAATCGACCCGATTTTCACTGCAACAACGTTTATCAACATCCAACAAAAGTTTACAACGATTTTGGCACAAGGCTTAGCCTTCGTTTTCATCAAATCTCATTCTTTTGCGAAAACCTTCATCTTTTTCTCTAAAACTTCTGTTTTAAGTTTAGATCTACACGATACAAGTTATTTTGGTGATAGTAGAGGCTTCCCAAACACGGGATCTGCAAGATCTCGGCTTGTAATTTCTAGATCTGAAGAAAAACCTTTTAAAGCTTTGATTTTACACCATTTTCGGACTAATGACGTATGTTTCGTTCACTTTTGAGTGGAACGAGGCGTCGTCAAGCTACAATCTCAGATCCCGAAGCACAAGGACGAAGTCATCACTTTACACAAGCTGGACTAACCCGTACGAACCCACCGGTTCGCCCGGATTAGCCCGAGTTTCTGTAAAATGGCTAAGTTCGCTCCAAAAAGACCTCTCCAGCCTAAGTTTTATTCAGTGGCTTAAGGTTGGAGGGATGGGCACTCGATTTACTCAGCAAACGACGCGAAAACGTAGGATTTTGGAATCGGAAACACCAAGTTCGCTCAAGATTTCAGCAGCTTCTGGTCAAGTTCGACTGAACTTGTGCCTAAATAGGCCAAGTTCAACCTTGTGCCTAAATAGGCCAAGTTCAACCGAACTTAGGCTAATATTTCAGCAAATCCCCACCAAGTTCGATCGAACTTGCTCAGTTTCTTAAGAAACTGCACAAGTTCGCCTGAACTTGCCTCCTCCGTAAAGCATTCTTACAAGTTCGCCCGAACTTGACAAGATTCTTAAGGAATCTTATCAAGTTCGACCGGACTTGTCTCAATTCTCACCATTTCCATACAAGTTCGCTCGAACTTGTGTGTTTACACACAGTTTGCTCGAACTTGGCCCCTACTCATCTCAAACTTCACCGTTTCGGCTTTTCGGAAGTCTTATGCACTTCTATTCGTTTGAAGGCTGATCTGGCGATCCTCTGCAACTCTCTTTCAGAATCTTAAGCTACCTAAAACGCACCCAGTATACTTGACCCTTTCGCTTTAACGCACTTTTTTGGGTGTTACATACGTCCCTATATCAAAATCACTTCAAAATTCAAACTATTTATCACACGCGAATAATCTGATTATATATGCTCAATTCGTGATACAAGAAACATGTAACTAGGACTTATTTTCGTTAACTTGCCTCCTTAGCTAGTATGGTACTATAGTGTGTCTTACACCCGACGGGGTCTAGTTAGGATGGACGAGCAAGCCTTCTCACGGTAGTTAGCATGAGAAATAAGCCTATGTTAATCTGTGTGAATTGTTTCGGTGTATCATGATGTGTAGTTAGATTATTTCGCGAACGCTTTCTCGATTATGCTAGTAGTACTTAAACCTGTATACTCACCTTTACTTAATTGTACTGACTTATATTTTAACGTATGTAACAGGTTGAGGATTTTAGCTATGGATGCTTGGGATGTTGCATGCTTAGCATAGTTTAGTTGTTTAGTTAGTTATTGATGTATTTCAGATTTTGAACTTATGTATGAAATCTAGGGGAAATCGAACTGTTTGTTTTTATGAGAAAACTTTGGATTTTGTAATGATTATTTAAAATAGTATGTTTAATAGTATGAGATGTTAAGCATTTAGTAATGTTGTGAATAATTGTTATGGAATTTCTCATGAGAACAATCTGGTCGCCTAGTGCCACTAACCCCGGTGATTCCGCTATCGGTCGGGGTGTGACAGATTGGTATTAGAGCTAATTCCTTAGGATAATAGGTAGAATTGCCATGTTTGACCTAGTAGCATGTTTAAGTACCCCATTGACCAATCTTTGAATTAAATGCTAATCTACTTGCCATAAATGTTTAAATGTGCCTTTCCTAAGGCTAATACAATAATACACGCTTGGAAACGCTCGCATCACATCAAACGAGTGATCAAGTCGAGAATAGGTGTGAAAACCGAGAACTCTCGACGAAATCATTCACTCCGCGCATTCTCTCTCACGAGATATCTTCGTTGAGTTAGGGGTGATACCCGAACCTCGATGAAAATCTCCATTTCTATCTAGTTAAACGCCCGACGTAGTCGGTGAGCGTACCCACAATTTGGAACTAGTTGTTAAGTCAGGGGTGAAACCCGTACCTTAATGATGAATTCTGTTTTTCGATTTTCAATCTCACCAAAGTCTCGGTTATGCCGATGGTTTGGAACACGTATTAACTGGAAGGGTAAGCGTCGTTAGACGCTTGCGGTGAGAACGTTTATCTATTAGGCCAAAGCGTGGGTCCAAATGCAAAGGATAGTCGAATCACTTTGGCGTGTCAAATGTCTCAAAACCCCGGACACTCCCAATTGATTTAAGCCTATATCGTCGATTTACGCATCATCGAGTTTATTATTATTTATATATTTAAAATTTTGAGAATTTTCGCTTTATTCGATTTCTCGCTTTAATGATTTATCATATCATCGATTTCTCGATTTATCGCATTTACGCTCCATCGAATGTATGCACAACTCGCACAGCTCTCGTAATCTAAAACGCAAAATTAATACACCAACCAAACAAATCGCTTAACTGTCTTACGCCTATGAGGGCGTGTGCCTCATACGCGATATTATCTCGCTTATCTCGCTATTAAATATCGCTTATATCTTGCTTAAATCTTGCATCTCGTATCGCGCTATGCATTGTTATTACTAGAAGGTGAATACGTTCAAATATGTGCCTATGTGCTTACGTTCTTATGTGCTTACGTACTTATGTGCTTACGTGCTTATGTGCTTACGCGATTACGTGCCTATGTGTTTATGTGATTTTGTGCCTTGCATGAATTATAATAATAATAAATATTTAAACATAACTCCATTATAATCTAATCTCGTCTAATCTAAATCCTTTATGTAGATGGCATCAATGGGATCTCACACTCGCCGCACCGTCCAGCACAACAACGCTGACCCAAACGCATCGCCTCTATCGTAGCCAAGGAAATGGCTAAGGTGATCCCGCAAATTGTTAGCGAAATTCAAGCGGTTAGCAGCAACTCGTCTGTTGACTCCAAGAGTGATGCTCCGAAATCCCGCTTCAGCTTCAAGCAATTCAAGGCTTGCACGCCCCTAACGGTCTCTGGCACCGAAGGACCGAGTGCCATGTTCCGTTGGTTTGATTCAATTGAGGTTACCTTCCGCCAAAGCAGATGCCCCGAGGCACTGCGCACTATCAACGCCACCGGCGTGTTTCAGTCGAGGGCTCTCGATTGGTGGACAGCCGAGCGCCACAGGCGCGGAAACGACGAGGCCTATGGGCTCTCATGGGAGGAACTTAAGGAAATCATGATTAAGGAGTTCTGTCCTCCGTACGAAATTCAGAAATTGGAGAACGAGTTCTGGAACATCAAACAAGATGGTCTTGACAATGCCGGTCTTACCGCTCGTTTCAAGCAGTTGAGCATCATTTGTCCCGGTCAGTTTGACACGACCGAAAAGGCAATCAAGAAGTACCTCAATGCTCTCCCCGATTGCGTCGCTGACTTTGTGCAAGCAGCACGCCCTGCTACCATCGAGGAGACTTATCAGTTAGCAGCCGAAATCAACGACAAGCGTGTTCAGTCTGGTTACTTCAAGAACACCAAGGTCGCAAATCAAGCAGTCACCGAATCAGCAGCTCATCCTACCGATCAGCCTCGCGAGTCAAAGAAAATTTGCCGTGGTCGCAAGCGTGAGAACCCCAGCAAGAACTTCGCTCTCGCAGCTCCAATGAACCCGCAACCGCTCAAATCCGCACCACCCAACGCACCTCCTGCCAAGCGTGCGTATAAAGGTCCTCACCCGATGTTCCCTAAGTGCACATATCATCATGTAGTGGGTAGCAACTTCCGTTTTTGCACAAATTACAATATCTATGGCCATTTCACAGTGAGCTGCCGTACCGGCCCTCGTCAGCCTGCTCCTCACGCTCCAGCAGCTCTAGCTTTACCCGCTCCTCCTCCAGCCATTCAGCAAGCTCCAAAAGCACGTGTGTGCTATATTTGTGGTGATCCTAAACATTTCGCCAATGCTTGCCCGAATCGTCCAGTTAAGCAAGAGCAGCCAGCACCGCCGCCGCAGTAGCAGCAGCAGCAATCACAAGCTACACGGGGTAGGGCTTTCAACCTCAACCACCGCCAGGCCCAGAATGAGAACAATGTTGTCAATGGTATGTTTCTCGTTAATGGTATTTAAGCTTCATGTTTATTTGATACTGGTGCCGATAATTGTTTTGTATCGCTAGAATTCGAAAAGGTTTTAAAATGTAAGTGCGCCAAACTCCCAAAGACTTTCGATGTGGAAGTCGCCACCGGAAGAATCATTACCGTTAACTCCGTTTTACGTGGTTGTAATCTCGATCTCAACAACCATGTCTTCGCGATCAATCTCATACCTATGCAGTTAGGTAGTTTCGATATCATAGTAGGCATGGACTTTCTTCGTGAAAACCATGCTGAAGTTGTCTGCTTCGATAAAATGATTCGTTTCCCTCTACCTAATGGTAATCAACTTCATGTTTATGGTGAAACTCCCTCAAAGAAGTTGATGCTTTTGTCATGTACTCGAGCACACAAATGCCTGCAAAAGTGATGTGTTGCTTTCCTCGCCCATATCGTGAACCCGGAGAAAGAAAAGAAGACTTATAAAGACGTTCCCGTTGTTTGTGAATTTCCTAAAGTCTTTCCCGACGATTTACCCGGTTTACCCCTACTCGTGATGTTGAATTCCATATCGATTTAGTTCCCGAAGATACTCCCCTTGCTAAAGCTCCTTACCGCCTCGCACCATCCGAAATGCGCGATCTATCAAGCCAAGTTCAAGAGCTTCTTGATAAAGGTTTCATACGCCCGAGCACTTCGCCATGGGGCGGTCCTGTTCTTTTCGTGAAAAAGAAAAACGGATCGTTCCGTATTTGTATCGATTATCGTGAACTTAACAAACTCATGATAAAGAACCGCTACCCTCTTCCCGTATTGACGACTTATTTGATCTACTTCAAGGTGCTACTTGTTTTTCCAAGATCGATCTTCGTTCCGGCTATCATCAGTTACGCGTGTTGGAAGAAGACATTCCTAAAACCGCCTTTCGTACTCGCTATGGCCATTTCGAATTTGTGGTCATGCCTTTTGGTCTTACCAATGCACCCGCAGTTTTCATGGATTTGATGAACCGTGTGTGTAAAGCTTTCTTAGATCGTTTCGTCATTGTTTTCATCCATGATATCCTTATCTATTCGAAGTCGAGAGACGAACACGCGCGCCATCTTCGTTTAGTCCTCGAACTTCTTCAAGGAAATCGCCTTTATGGTAAGTTCTCTAAATGTGAATTCTGGCCCGAAGAAGTCCAATTTCTCGGCCACATCGTTAATAGTCAAGGAATTCACGTCGACCCTGCAAAGATTGAAACCGTCAAGAGTTGGATTACGCCGAAGAATGCTTCCGAAATCCGTTCATTTCTTGGATTGGCGGGTTATTACCGTCGATTCATCGCCGACTTCTCAAAAATCACCGTTCCGCTTACCGCTTTAACTCATAAGATAAACCTTTTGTTTGGGATTCCCAGCAAGAGGAAGCTTTTCAAACTCTCAAGCGTATGCTATGCAACGCTCCCGTTCTCGCCCTGCCCGACGGAAACGACGATTTCATTGTTTATTGTGATGCCTCAAACCTTGGTCTTGGTTGTGTTCTCATGCGATGAGACAAGGTTATCGCGTATGCGTCTCTCCAACTCAAAATCCACGAGAAGAACTACACAACCCATGATCTCGAACTCGGTGTAGTTGTTTTTGCGTTAAAGATATGGCGACACTACCTTTACGGTACTAAGTGTACGGTCTTCACCGACCATAAGAGCTTACAACAAATCTTTAATAAAAAAGAACTAAACATGCGACAACGTCGATGGGTTGAACTTCTCAACCACTACGATTGTGAAATACGCTACCATCCCGGCAAAGCAAACGTCATCGCCGATGCTCTAAGTCGAAGAAGCTATTTATATGGCATTCGTGACTCTCAAGCTTGTGCTAAACTTGAAACCCTCATCCGTGCCGCTCAATTCGCCTGTTTCAACGAGAATACTTTGGAAGACGAAATAAAATGTGGTGCCGAAACTCAGCTTGTATCTAAATCTGATGGTATGTACTACTATCTCAATCGCATTTGGATTCCCAGTCGTGATAATCTTCGTAAGTTGCTAATGGACGAAGCTCATTAATCTTGATATTCCATTCACCCCGGTGCCGACAAGATGTACCAGGACCTTCGTCCTAAGTACTGGTGGCCGGGCATGAAAAAGGATATCGCCTTGTACGTCTCTAAGTTCTTAACTTGTTGGAAGGTTAAAGCCGAACATCAAAGGCCCTCTGATTTACTCGAACAACCCGAAATCCCGATGTGGAAGTGGCAGAGTATAGCTATGGACTTCGTTACTAAACTCCCGCGTACTTTATCCGGTCACGATAGCATTTGGGTTATCGTTGATCGTCTCACTAAATCCACGCACTTTATTGCTATACGAGAAGACTTTAAGGTCGAACGGTTAGCCCGGATCTATACCGACGAAGTTATATGTCGACACGGGACGCCTCGTGACATCATTTCTGACCGCGACGGTCGTTTTACCTCGCGTTTCTGGGAGACCTTTCAATCCGCTCTCGGTACTACGTGTCACACCCCGACCCACAGCGGAAATAAAAGCCGGGGCATAATTGGGTTATCACCAAAGCTCATGATGTTTACTAAAATGTTTCATATTTATTAAATTCAAATTACAACTTAAATATTCAAATCAAATCCATACAATTACAAGGAAAAGAACTAAGTAAAATAATCCAAAGCTTAAACTGATTTATTCGTCTAGGCCTTCCTATGTGTTTCTTGCCTCAACTGGATCACCTGTATCATGTGTAAAACGGGGGATATTTTGGGTCAACAAAAGTTGGCGAGTGAACCTTGATAAAACATTGTTATTAATTTCTTGTTGTATTTAATATTGAAAAGTTGTGCAATAATCACATGTGAGCAAACATATTTATATAACAAACACAAACCACTTTGAATGAGTATATGATATGAATGATGATGACTGTGAGATCAAGGCTCAATCAAACGGAGCCGATCGTATGAGATGAATGATGATGTATGTGAGATCAAGGCTCAATCAAACGGAGCCGATCGAATGAGGCACCTGATACTCAACCTGTATCCACGGGGAGCTTATGGGCCTAAGGAAATGCATGTACTGAAAATGATAACTTCAATCTAAACATAATTCACACAACAATTGATACATATTGGATACACATTTGATCACGGATATGATGGATGCACAAGTGTTTAAATATAATAAGGAATTAAACGACACATGATACACCCCAAAATGTGATTAAAACGGGGAATTGGTAGAGATTCACTCACAATGGGTGCGTTCTTTGATGATGATGAAGGTGCACGAATTTATGATTCGATTGACGAGGGAAGAACTAACCTAGATAATAACAAAAAGGATTTGATAAATAAGTAATTTTTAGTTGGGATCAATATTTTTAATTTGTGTTCTTAATGAAATTTTTAGATTTATTTTTGTGAGTTTAAGGGCATTTTCTAACTTTAAAAATATTATTTTTAAGTATTTTTAATTGATTTTTAAATTAAATAAATAAATAAAAAGAAATAAAAATTTTGACTTTTTGACCGTTGGCCGTTGACCGTTGACCGGTCGGAGTGTGATTAATTGTGCGCTGAGTGAGGTTCGAACCCGGGACCTCTCGTACGCGTGCACGCAGCTCTACCAACTGAGCTACGTGTCTAACCCGAAATATTCTCTGTTTTAATTATATTTATATACTAATTAAGTTTAAATTTATTTGGTTTTTATTAAAAAGGATTTATATGGCCGAACCTGTTGCAGGGACCCGGAGTCGAACTCTGGTCCTTCGGTTCGTATGCGCACATCCCAACCAGTTGGGCTGTGTGTCTAATCTGTTTAACTCACGGATTATATTACACTTATAAACATACTGTGACTTGTTCTGATTCAGTTCTAAAAATATTGGTTTTACTTCTGAAAGTCGGTACGTTGTGCGATTCGAACTCGTGACGTGTGTGTTGTTTGCGCACACAGTCCACCGCTGGACTGTGTGTCTAACCTGTTTGAATATATGATTTTAATTATACTTATATTTATTCTCGACTTCATCTTCTTCGTTTACAAAAACTCAGATCAGTGAGATCCGACTGTTTTGTTTAATTCGATTATCAAAACCTATAATTGGTTGGAATGTAATAGTTAACGAGATTAAAGAACAGAATGTTTTTCTCAGATTTCCGGCAAGAGTCGTCGGCTCTGATTGGTGACTTCCGTCTGAGTGAATCAACTAATAGTTTTGATCAATGAGTTGTGCAATTAAGTTACTGAACAAGGGATATCAGGGGGGTTTAGATGATTGTACCGATTGACAGTGAGACTTCGGAATTTCCAGTGATTTTCCGGCGAGTGCAGGAATTCCCGGCAACGTTGTCTGAGTCGGATTCTGGTTGAAGGATTTATGTTAATACTTGTCTAATAATGGATTGCAAACAAAAGAGTCGAGAAATTTACCGATTTGGTGTAAGTCTCGGTTTTCCGGTGAAAGTCCCGCGAATGCAGAATATCTCCGGCGAGTGCTAAAGCTTCGAGAGATTGTGCGATTTTGAGCGAAAAGGTTACCAGAGGTTTGGGTGGGTATTTATAGGGAAGAAACAGAATGTATTGAGTCCGAATTTGGTTTTGATTCGTGGTCAAAGTTTCTCTGGCAGTTATGACTGGAATTGGGGGTTAGACATCGGTTATAACCGATGTCGAAGTTAGTTCACGCGTTTCAGTCAAAGAAAACGGTCGTGATTTGCGAAATCGTCGGTCTTTCCGGCGACTGCGGATTGAGCGCGCTGATTTCCGGATTTTGATTTCGAGTTTTAATTTAAGTATTATTTGTTTCAGTAATTACACAAAGGAGTCATGTGGAGGAGCGGTGTGTTGTGTGATTGAGCTTATGGGCGACCCGGGTTCGAAACCCGGCAGCCTCATTTTATTTTTTATTCACTTATTTTTATCATTTATTAATTATAGTTTTTTAAATTCTAAAATGTTTATTAATTATGTATTGTTTAAAATTAGTTTGAGCCATAAATATGCAACGAAAATTTTTAACTGGATATTCGATCAATAAACGAAGCGGGTTTGGAAAACCCGTTTTTCGACGAATGTTACACTACGCTTAATCTAAGTACCGCTTTTCACCCTCAAACCGACGGTCAGACTAAGCGAACGATCCGCACCCTCAAAGACATGCTTCGTGCGTGCATCATAGATTTCGGTGGTAACTGGGATACGTATTTACCTTTGATTGAATTCTCGTACAATAATAGTTATCATGCCAGCATTCAAATGGCTCCTTTTGAGGCACTGTATGGAAGAAAATATCGATCGCCTATTGCATGGCACGAGATCGGAGAAGCACAAATCACAGGGTCCCGAGCTAATTCAGGAAACAACCGACAAGATCCTCCAAATCAGAGACAACCTCTTGAAAGCTCGGAGTCGTCTTACGCCGATAAACACCGCAAGCCCCTATAGTTCGAAGTGGGAGATCACGTTCTCCTAAAGGTTGCACCTTGGAAGGGAGTGGTCCGCTTCCGCAAAAAAGGAAAGCTAGCGCCTCGATACGTTGGTCCCTTTAAGATTCTGGAAAGAATCGGTAAAGTAGCCTATCGTCTCGAATTACTGGAGGAACTTAATAATGTACATCCGACTTTCCCCGTGTCTAATCTCAAAATGTGCTTAGCCGAAGAAAATCTGCATGTCCCTCTAGAAGATCTGCAAATCAACGAGACTCTCCATTTCGTGGAAAAACCCATTGAAATCATGGATCGGGAAAACCAAGAAACTCCGACGCTCTCGCATACCTATCGTGAAGGTCCGATGGGAAGGCAAACACGGCGCTGAGTTCACTTGGGAACTCGAAAGTGATATGAAAATGAAATATCCGCATCTCTTTGTTACAACCACTACCTAATTTCGGGACGAAATTCCCTAAAGTAGGGGAGACTGTATCAACTCGAAAATTTGATTGTTATCTCTTCTTTTGTTCTTTGTTCATCTATCCTTTTGTAATCCCGAGATTCGGTTAGTAATAAGGTTTATGTTAATTACTTATGGTGTTTTACGTTGTTATCACATCTAATAGCTTATTAAATCTCATCGCTAATCTCATCGCATTGCAAATCGCAGTTACTTATGTGGTCTTATATTATTTATGTGTTATGTGTGTTTGTGATTTATGTTTACGCTCACTATCGCATCGCTCTCGCACTCTTGAATCGCTAAATTGCACTATTATACCAATTATAACGCTTAATATAACTATCTAATGCAAACTGAATAACCAAGCGAACTCTTAGCGTGAAATAAATAAAGAAAGTCCAAAATTTGGACAAGTTCGCTCGAACTTGGTGTTACCAAGTTCGGCCGAACTTGGCTGGCAACAACAAAATCCTCTATCTCCTCTCAAGTTCGCTCGAACTTGCCTAATCCCTCACAAGAAAAGCAAGTTCGGCCTTCCTCTTGAGTATTTAGCAAGTTCGCCCGAACTTGCATAGAATCATGCAAGTTCGACCGAACTTGGTCTCCACCAGCTCTCTTTTTGCCTTCGCCTATAAATATCAAGCTCATTTCCCTCATTTGAACTTGCTGTAAGTTCGCCCAGAGCTCTCAAAACTCGAAACCTTCATGTTCTAAGTAAGAATCAACCTGATTTTCACTGCAACAACGTTTATCAACATCTAACAAAAGTTTACAACGATTTTGGCATAAGGGTTAGCCTTCGTTTTCATCAAATCTCATTCTTTTACGAAAACCTTCATCTTTTTCTCTAAAACTTCTGTTTTAAGCTTAGATCTACACGATACAAGTTCGTTTGGTGATAGTAGAGGCTTCCCAAACACGGGATCTGCAAGATCTCGGCTTGTAAGTTCTAGATCTGAAGAAAAACCTTTTAAAGCTTTGATTTTTACACCATTTTCGGACTAATGACGTATGTTTCGTTCACTTTTGAGTGGAATGAGGCGTCGTCAAGCTACAATCTCAGATCCGGAAGCACAAGGACGAAGTCATCACTTTACACAAGCTGGACTAACCCGTACGAACCCACCGGTTCGCCCGGATTATCCCGAGATTCTGTTAAATGGCTAAGTTCGCTCCAAAAAGACCTCTCCAGCCTAAGTTGTATTCAGTGGCTTAAGGTTGGAGGGATGGGCACTAGATTTACTCAGCAAACGACGCGAAAACGCAAGATTTTGGAATCGGAAACACCAAGTTCGCTCAAGATTTCAGCAGCTTCTGGTCAAGTTCGACTGAACTTGTGCCTAAATAGGCCAAGTTCGACCGAACTTAGGCTAATATTTCAGCAAATCCCCACCAAGTTCGACCGAACTTGCTCAGTTTCTTAAAAAACTGCACAAGTTCGCCAGAACTTGCCTCCTCCGTAAAGGATTCTTACAAGTTCGCCCGAACTTGACAAGATTCTTAAGGAATCTCCTCAAGTTCGACCGGACTTGTCTCAATTCTCACCATTTCCATACAAGTTTGCTCGAACTTGTGTGTTTACACACAAGTTCGCTCAAAGCCCGAACTTGGCCCCTGCTCATCTCAAACTTCACCGTTTTGGCTTTTCGGAAGACTGATGCACTTCTGCTCGTTTACAGGCTGATCCGGCGATCCTCTGCAACTCCCTTCAGAATCTTAAGCTACCTAAAACGCACCCACAGTGAGTATACTTGACCCATTTTCGCTTTAACGCACTTTTTTGGTTGTTACATACGTCCCTATATCAAAATCACTTCACAATTCAAACTGTTTATCACATGCGAATAATCTGATTATATATGCTCAATACGTGATACTAGAAACATGTGACTAGGACTTATTTTTGTTAACTTACCTCCTTTGCTAGTACGGTACTATAGTGTGGCTTACACCCGATGGGGTCTAGTTAGGATGGACGCGCAAGCCTTCTCACGGTAGTTAGCATGAGAAATAAGCCTATGTTAATCTTTGTGAATTGTTTCGGTGTACCATGATGTGTAGTTAGATTATTTCGCGAACGTTTTCTCGATTATGCTAGTAGTACTTAAACCTGTATGCTCACCTTTACTTAATTGTACTGACTTGTATTTTAACGTATGTAACAGGTTGAGGATTTTAGCTATGAATGCTTGGGATGTTGCATGCTTAGCATAGTTTAGTTGTTTAGTTAGTTATTGATGTATTTCAGATTTTGAACTTATGTATGAAATCTAGGGGAAATCGAACTGTTTGTTTTTATGAGAAAACTTTGGATTTTGTAATGATTATTTAAAATATTATGTTTAATAGTATGGGATGTTAAGCGTTTAGTAATGTTGTGAATAATTGTTATGGAATTTCTCGTGAGAACAATCTGGTCGCCTAGTGCCACTAACACCAGTGATTCCGCCATCGGTGTGACAAGGACAATCTAGTCCCGTTATAATTAACAAAATCCCATCACTGGTTATGAAACTCATGCCTGTTTCGAAGATACGCGTATGTTTTGTATAAATCAGTATGTATAGTATAACCCATTTGTAAACCATTAGTGTAGCTGTAATTCGTTTATGACATGGTTTAAAATTTGTTGTTTTCGTTTCTCGAAATATTGTGTGCGTTTGTAAAACTTGCATGTCTTTCGTCTGTATCATGGTTTAGAAACATTTAGTTTTCGTTCATCGAAACTTTGTGTACTATAGCAAAACTTGCATGTCTTTCCACCCTCGAAAACATTTCTAAAAATATAAAACTGTAAAAGGTGGGGGTTATAAACTCACCTCGATATCAGTGCCAAGCTAGCTTAATAAAATCCCATAATGTCGTTTCCAAAAACGTGACTCGCTAGCATGTGATCTATGGTACTCCTATCAAGGAATAACTTATAAGTTTCTACTAAAAACGTAGCTAATCTATGTGTCACCGAGCTCTACCGAATCGCTATCCGATTGATTCGATGGGTAGGGGTTGTTAACTTAGTTTGAAATAACCAATCTATGGTTGTTTGATTCCATTCAATCAGGAGAAATACTAAGTAGTGAAAATGACTTAGTTTTCGAGTGATTTAACAATATATATATATATCTATCTATCTATATATATATATATATATATATAATGGTTATCAAACGAATATGTATATGAAAATAAGTCATCATAGTGTTTCATAAAATGTTTATATATATACGTATAAGCACCAAAATTATATGTGTATATAAACCCTGCGTAGCCAAAATAGTAATCCCGCGTCTATCGAAATAAATTTATATAGTTGTATGCTTGTTGTAATCAACTCTCATTTAATGGTTATCAAAAGTATTCGGAAAATACCGTATGTGAAGATCGCATAATAACACGTCGAATTACGTTTAAACGTTATAAATAATTATATAATTGTATGGTCATTCGAAATTGACTTTCATCAATTTTGTTACCGTAATAATTCAGATAATATCGTTTGTTATAATCCTACTGTAATGAGTCGTACGTCATGTAGATGTTTAAAAGTAATTTCAAATAATTATATTTATTTTATAAAAATATACGTACTAACGAAGTTTTGAAATAAATATAAAAATTATATTATATTTATTTTATAAAGGATTTTCCGAGTCTTGGGCATTTGAAATAAATATAAGTAATTATATTATTTTATAAAAGTTTTCGAGTTCCGTTGACTAGTAAATCGTATTTGTCGATCTGTCATAAACTTGTTTTTGTAAGTTGCGTAAACCATCCAAAATAAATATACGTCTATATTTATTTTTATAAAACTCGTTTGGGTACCGATATGTTTTCGTTGGTGTCACTACTATAAAAGATATTTATTTATTTTATATAAATGTCGAGTTTTTAGATGTTTGAAATAAATATACAAACTATATTTATACATATTTTCGGGTTCTAGACGTTTATTAAATATAAATAAATATAATTATAAAAATTCCCGAGTTAAATTAACTTTTAAACCGTGTAAGTTGAAATGTTGTAACCCGTTTTGTAAGTCAATAAGTGTTGCCAAAATAAATATATATTTACATATATTTTATAAAAATTACTTGGATCGGATAAGTTTTGTGTTTATAATAAAACACGTTTTTGGTTTACGAGTTTTACGAAAAACGGGCAGAGTTTCCTCTGCTTTTGTAACAAAACCCGACTATACAAGTTGTCGATATATTTTCAACGCAACAAGTAATGTAATAACAATATATAATTCTTGTCAAGTGTAGAAAACGTCAATTTTTTTTTCGCGTGTAAGTCTAATATATATGTGTATTATACATATTATCTAACAATGTGTCGGTGCGGTTTTTAACTAGTTATATATATACACATGTAATGTACAAGTCCGAGTAGCTAGTATTTTATGTAATATTTTATTTGTCATTTTTATTAGTGGGGTTGGTTTAGAGCTCGATGTCGTGATAAGACGAAAAACTAAATAATCATTTAGTAAGTTTTATGTTAATATTATTTTACCAATACTCGTATTGACCGGGTTTGACCCGAACCGAATCTGATGTTTACCATGGTTGACCAAACCCGAACCCGAAGCGAGACGGAGTCCAAAACCGAGCAAAACACAACCCGAGAATGAACGGTAACTTGAACCGAGTAGAACCGAATGAACCAAAACCGAACGGTTTGAATCTGACTCGGACCGAACATGACCCAAAACAACCCTAGCCACCTGATCCGTCCACCACTACTGCCGCCGTCGTCGCCGGCCGGCCTTAGCGCCGCCGCCGGTGTGTCTCCGTTACCGTCAGCCGTCACACACCTCCACAGTCTGTAATACATGGGTAACCACTAGAATCATCATGAGAAAATGAAGAAATCATTAGAACAAGTCGGGTTCGACTTACCGGAAAACGGCCGGAAAATAAAAAGTCTTGAAAATGAGCAAAAATGCTCCTAGTAGGCCAATCTAAGCATGCATGAAGCAAAAACATTGAAACGACTTCGTCGGAATCTGACCAGAACTTCACCGGAGTTGATTCACAGCTTAAACGGTTGAGAATCTTCGAAAACGGAGGTTACCATTGTGTGAGGAAGGCCCGGTTTAGTGGGGATAGGGTTGTTTTGCCGGAAAAATGTTCGCCGGAAAAGTCGCCGGCCGGAACTCCGGCAGACCACCGCCGCCGCACCACCGTGGTCGGCCGGAGTTCGCCGGACATTGTTGCCAGACGCCGGCCGGATTTCAGTGTCCGGATTTCTAGAGTGAGAGAGAGTTGAGAGAATTGTGTGGAAGAGAGAGAAAGTGAAAGGGAAAATGAGGATGTTTAGGAAAAAGATGAATTTATAGGTAGGTTTTTGTATGGGTTGGGCTTTTAGGTGGGTTGGTCTAAAGCCTAATACCGCGTTCCTAGTTTTTGTATGGCCCAAACGCATTTCCAAAGCTCGTTTTTGAACCCGAATGCCATAAATGTCTTATAACATTATTTATTATCGCCTTAACGTTCATTATTTTCTTAATTAAAATCCGTAAATACCGATTGTCACATTCTCCCCCTGTTGCAGATATTTCATCCTCGAAATTTAGTTCAAGTTGTCTACAAAGGAGTCTCGTCGAATAGGATAAGGTATAGTAACTTGACCATACCGTTTATATAGAAATCTAGTACTTGCTTTTGTATGAGTACCACTTGTCAATAACATGGTCTAATTAGGGCTTGGCGAAACAATTGTCTCTAGATGAGGGACGACAACAACTGACACGCAATTTGTCCCATGACCCTTCTCATGAATGCCTTAGCCAGACTTTCCATTTTCACTTTCCCTTAGAGGGGTAGGACAAATGCAGCTAAGTCAAGAGTCATTTATTACCTATTTTCGTTTCGATTATCTTAGCAAAATGTGTCAGCTAAGTCAACAGTTTTCGAAACTGTTAAGGTGTGTTCAAAACGTGACAAAACAGGTGTACTCCCAACACATCGCCCTACCAGGCCAATAAAAACGGTTTAAATACACGGATGAATATTGTTGAGTAGAAGAACTAATGATTCAACTATCAAGTCGGTTGGAGAATCAGGCAGTGCATCACTACACCAATTCCAGCGAATGATGGAAAATTATGCTGGACCTCGAAAGTGCTCGGTGCATCTTTCAATGTTTCAATAACGAGAAACAAAGTGGGTAATATTACATGTTATTGACACCAGTAATCGTTAAACCTAAGAGTCGGATTGTTCCAAGTGAGACGATCATCAAGGCTAGAAATGGGCTTCTAATAACACATAGAAATCTAGCTTCACGAGGAATCAATCTACCTCTTAGTATGTATGGTAGAAAATACCACAGGTGGTCTTGTCATTAGGGCATGACTAACCACAAAAGGTTAAGAAGGACATATGCAGTAGTTTACAAACACCAATTGATACTAATGAATATCGTTTGAAATCCGAATAGAAAAAAAAATGCACATCTAAGGATTACCGATGGAGATTGGATTTAAGACTCATTAGCCTAAGAATGTTAACTGGTCAATGAAAGGCACATATCAATGCGAGTAGAGTTATCTGTTAACTCTATGGGTTTATTTGAATCGAAGAGGTATATATTTGAGTATAGGATAACTCATCAAAATAAATTCACATATCTCTAGTTAGAATTACTCTTAATTCTAAAAATATCTCGTTTGTATAAAATGAAAGTTTTATCCCTTTTTAAAACTTTTACAATGTATTTCTCAAATATATTCATATAATGAGTGGGAACTCGGGTGAGTACCCATAAATACTCTAACATATCTTGTGGCGTTAATGTTAAAATAATTTTTCATTATTCAAATCAATTTTCTGAAAAATCATCTATAGTTTTCTTAAAGTCTGTGATTCCAAATCTTATTTTGTATATATCTTAGCAAGACATATATTCGTTTATCTTGTATTAGCAAAATTGTATTCTCATATCTTCTTGAAATGGAAGTTCAAAGTGTTTACCCTTGTATTCAAGGAAATATTTTTGTGAAAGGAAATTTTCTCATACTAAAATACATATATATTTTGTCCCAAAATATATATAGTTCTTTGTAAAATGTCATATAACTTTTATATGAAAATACGTAGTTTTTACTATATATCATTTCTAACACGTGATGACTATATTGTCCTTTGAAAATAGTTTTTAACAAAATACCTTTACAGAAATACTCGTATGTGTGTATTTGGTTATAGAAATGGGATTTACATCCACATGTGGTTCGCATTAAACTTTATGCTCAATACTAGATCTAGAAATACCGAATCGCACAAATTGCTTGACAAGAGTCAATTATATTCGCGAGTAACAGTCAGATATCGCTATTGGCAGCAGATAGTGAAATTATCTCATTGTATTGGTTGTCGAAAACTAACTAATAAGATGTCTGGTGTGAAAATATTACGAGGCTGATTAAACATGACTTTAATGAAGTCTAAGGGCATAAGGAATTGACATGGGCGTACAACGGTCACCGATGTGCAATTGATGCGAGGTTCAATTTGTCATAAGGAACCAATCGAAGTGTGTGGATTTCAATGAGAACTCGTGTTTGCAAAGTTTTTAAAAGCATGAAAGGTAATTTATTCAAATCATTGGTTTACCCAATCTTTCATGTTTGTTTTCTAGAATAATTGTATCATTTAGGATCACATGAGGCACATGCCTACTAAGATGTGTTTTCAAAATGTATCATCATCATTAAGAAAACTTGAGGTTGATCAGCGTTAGGAAAGTCGTAAGAAAATTTTTCCGTTGGGCACTCCAGTGAGGTCCGTTTATTGTAAAAGGTTTTCAAAAATCCTCCTTTATTGTCAAATACGGTTATAGTTTAAAATTTACTTGTAAAACAATATGTTTTGCACATGATGATCCGTAATACCCTGCCCTCTATTTTTCAGTCATTTTGTTCATGTTGCGTGTGATCCTTTGTAAGAAGTTTGAGCCTTTGGATGGTTATTGCAGAA
Source organism: Scalesia atractyloides (assembly GCA_947069175.1). Classification (NCBI taxonomy): domain Eukaryota; kingdom Viridiplantae; phylum Streptophyta; class Magnoliopsida; order Asterales; family Asteraceae; genus Scalesia; species Scalesia atractyloides. The sequence goes on from CAMTDV010000004.1 coordinate 29,541,989, forward strand.
ACATACTTTCTGAATATGATATTTGTTTAAGTAAATTTCTTGTATTATCCAACCCTCATGTCCTCAAAAATATCAAGTGCATGGTTGGACAATACTTATGGTTTAAAACAAATCAAAAGACTACTTTTAAGTAACCCATTATCATGGAAAACTGTACCGTAGTTAAAACAAATCATCAAACAAAAAGAATAGGACTCTAGAATCTGATTCATGAATAATGGGGAAATACCAAAGAAAGGCATTTTGTTCCAATTGGTTTCAATGAGAGATTGTATAGCGATTATTGCTATGGTCTGAAATGGTTCCTTTCCTACAAGAATTATCGTAACTGGTCTAGTTATAGATAGAAATTGAGAACACCCAACCGAAAGATGTAGCTATTAATAAAATGGTAAGACTACACAAAAAAAGGAGTCAACCATTTGAAAGAAGTTCACTGCAAACAACGAGGGCGGATTATCTTGATGAGGGGCGTTTTCGCAATTGCTCTAGTTAGCGTTCCATCACTTAGGGGATCAAGTCTCAAAGACCAACTTGAGACTTTAGATTAAGTTATGACCATTAGCTCGACTCACAGAGTCCACTAAGATTCTCATGCACTGCAAATTATGATTACGTGTGCACCCGTAATGATAATTTACCCTGCATGATCCTCTGAGCATCCTCCTGTTCCGAGCTTTTGATCAATAGAAAAAGAATGACTTGACATGGAATCACTGAGATAACTTCATTTAGGTATGTCCTCTCTTGTAGGGAGTCACTTTGGACATCAGAAGAGTAGACCTCCAATCACTTCATTTAGGTATCACAAGTCGCTACTCTAATAGACATTCCCTACTTGGTGAGAATTATTGGTACGGATGTAGAGGCTAGTAGGTTACAATTGTGGCGATGCGACGATCTGAGGCCGATGGTTGATCGCAGCATCGAGAATACATGGTTCGGATAGAGAGTGATTACAAAAAAATTTGTAACAACAATTATCTATTATCTGTACTAGAAACATGAGGCGTATCATGCAGTGTGGTTGTATACGCAACGCACCACTATGCTCACGAAACAAAATAATTCATTATATGGCATCTAATAATATTGTAATTAGTCCAATAGCGGTGACCAAACAAGTCTACAATGGCTCGAGACAAATGAGGTGCTTGTTGAGTTATTTTGAATATGATGACCTCAGTACATCATATGGAACCTTGAATTCAATATATACACAGGGGGCAAGTTCGAACAATTGAACTTGGTTTAGGCACAATTCAATAATAACTACATGTATCGGCAAGGAAATTTTTGATATAGCTACAACGAAAACCATGTATGTAACTCTACAAGAAAAGTAGTTTTAAGAAAGTCGTTGACTTGATATCGAACAGTCAATACTTACAATAACGCAGGTAATCTAAATCACCATGCAAACATTTGGGTATAGCGAACTAGTATTGGAACTTTTGATAAAATAACCATTCGAAATGAAGTCCCAGATGGTCTCCATGAATCAATAAACCATTTGTGTAACAAATAATGTATACGTAACATATGCGTTTATCGAGTGCCCTGAAATCTAGTTTGGACGTATTTTAGTGTGATCCGTGTCACTTCAGGACCACATGACAAATTGCCACACTTTAGTCAATAGTTCTCCCACTGACGGGATGAGCATCGTTGTTGTAGCACTCAATTGTGTTTCCTAAAAGGCCTTGCCTCAAAAGTCATATGTGATGTGTTTTGACATCTGTTGATATGTAGTTTAGGTTTCATGTATATTTGTGCACTAGCGTTTCGTTCCGCGTAAGATACCTACTCGGGTTAATAAGGTAGCATGGACAACATAGATAATGACATTTGTCGGAGTTAATAGTCATTGTTCCTACGTGGTGACCTTTGATGGATTTCAACATAAGTTTTTGACAAAAGTTCTCCCAAAGTTCCTAAATGCAGGTTTACCAAAACCCTCAAAGTTTTGCTTACTGTACGTAATTGTTTCGTGCATTGTGTATCAAACATAGCATTAGTGTATGATCAATCAAAGTGTTCTCATTGTTTCGGCCACAGTTGGAACCCATATTCGAGTGCTTGGCGTTCTGTATGTAACCAAAGTCTTAATAACCCAAGTCCCTAGAGAAAAGTGAGGCTAAAGCCTAGGTGTCTCCATAGAAACCTAATTCGCTGAAATCTATGGCTCTGATACCAATCTGTCACACCCCGAATTACACATCGAATACATCAGAGTTGGGCGTGATCGACTGGTATCTTCATTGCACAGCGGAAGTGAATAATGCTAAGACTTCAAAAAGTGAACGCCTGCTAAGTACTCGAATCCTTATGGGTTCTTCTATCCCAAACGTGCCATAGTTTGTAAAATATTCCCTGAGAAAGAACATGCGGAAAAATCAACATAAAGTTGAGCGAGTTCATAGTTTGTTTGAAAAAATAAATCTTTTGATAACCGGTTTAAATAGTGTTGAGAAACGTATCAAAATCATTTTCTCTTCAACATTTCATATGAAAACCGTGTATGCTTTTATAACATTTATTTAATCGTCAATGTCCACATACGACAAAGACATAATAAATTCGTTTCTGTATAGCTCAAAATGAAATCCGTGTGATCATTAGTGTGTAGCTAGGACATTAATCTGTATGCCGAACTTGGAGGCAACCAAACCTTGACGATTTATCTGTGTGATAGACACTAGTTTTAGACACAAAAGCACTCTGAACGGTCAAAGTTTTATTCAGAGTGGGGCTCGTCCACACCCAATAGATCTATCCAATTGTTCTTCAGTACTGTTATTGATTAATGGCCCCTTTGATTTTAAACACCTATTCGCATATGATCTTGTTGGTTTCATTTTCTCCCAACTAAATAATTCACAACATGTATACATCCCGAGCGTTTAAAACCATAAAACCTTAAGTAAAAGGGAAAACATGAACTCAAAAGGTCTTTGTGCCTCACACAAGTAAAAATGACCCTACCCGTTTGAGTCTGTAAAAGGACCTACCGTCCCCTTGTTGTATATAGGACAACCTAGTCCCGTTGTAGTTTAAAAGCAGGACCTACCCGTCCCCTTGTTTGTATATAGGACAACCTAGTCCCGTTATAATTAACAAAATCCCATCACTGGTTATGAAACTCGTGCCTGTTTTGAAGATACGCGTATGCTTTTGTATAAATCAGTATGTAGGGTAACCCATTTGTAAACCATTCGTGTAGTTGTAATTCGTTTATGACATGGTTTAAAATCTGTTGTTTTCGTTTCTGGAAATATTTTGTGCGTTTGTAAAACTTGCATGTCTTTTGTAAACCGGTATGTCTATCGTAAACCTTTTTTTGTAAAACATTAGAATTTGTGGAATTCGTCCGTCTCATGGTTTAGAAACATATAGTATTCGCTCATCAAAACTTTGTGTACTGTAGCAAAACTTGCAAGTCTTTACACCCTCGAAAACATTTCTAAAAATGTAACGTGGGGGTTATGAACTCACCTCGATATCCAGTGCCAAGCTAGCTTATTAAAATCCCATAAATGCCGTTTCCAAAAACGTGACTCGCTAGCATGTCATCTATGGTAATCCTATCGAGGAATAACTTATAAGCTTCTACTAAAAACGTAGCTAATCTATGTGTCACCGAGCTATACCGAATCGCTATTCGATTGATTCGATGGGTAAGTGTTGTTAACTTAGTTTGAAATAACCAATATATGGTAGTTTGATTCCATTCAATCAGGAGAAATACTAAGTAGTGAAAATGACTTAGTTTTCGAGTGATTTTAACAATATATATATATATATATATATATATATATATATATATATATACACATATATATTTATATAAAATATAAATATATTTATAGAATCGTGTTAGTCGTTTCAAATGTTCGTACATATATCAAACGAATATGTATATGAAAATAAGCGTCATAGTGTTTTATAAAATGTTTATATATACGTATAAGCACCAAAATTATATGTGTATATAAACCCTGCGTAGCCAAAATAGTAATCCCGCGTCTATCGAAATAAATTTATATAGTTGTATGCTTGTTGTAATCAACTCTCATTTAATGGTTATCAAAAGTATTCGGAAAATACCGTATGTGAAGATCGCATAATAACACGTCGAATTACGTTTAAACATTATAAATAATTATATAATTGTATGGTCGTTCGAAATTGACTTTCATCGGTTTTGTTACCATAATAATTCAGATAATATTGTTTGTTATAATCCTACTGTAATGAGTCGTACGTCATGTAGATGTTTAAAATAAATACAAATAATTATATTTATTTTATAAAAGTATACGTACTAATGAAGTTTTGAAATAAATATAAAAATTATATTTATTTTATAAAGGATTTTCTGAGTCTTGGTCATTTGAAATAAATATAAGTAATTATATTTTATTTTATAAAAGTTTTCGAGTTCCGTTGATTTGTAAACAGTATTTGCGATCTGTCATAAACTTGTTTTTGTAAGTTGCGTAAACCGTCCAAAATAAATATACGTCTATATTTTTATAAAACTCGTTTGGGTACCGATATGTTTTCGTTGGTGTCACGACTATAACAGATATATATTTATTTTATATAAATGTCGAATTCTTAGACGTTTGAAAAATATACAAACTATATTTATTTTATACATATTTTCGGGTTCTAGACGTTTAGTAAATATAAATAAATATATTTATAAAAATTCCCAAGTTAAATTAACTTGTACACCGTGTTAGTTGAAATGTTGTAACTCGTTTTGTAAGTCAATAAGTGTTGCCAAAAATAAAATATACATATATTTATATTTATTTTATAAAAATTACTTGGATCGGATAAGTTTTGTGTTTATAATAAAACACGTTTTTGCTTTACGAGTTTTACGAAAAACACGCAGAGTTTCCTCTGCTTTGGTAACAAAACCCGACAACACAAGTTGTCGATATATTTTCAAAACGCAACAAGTAATGTAATAACAATATATAATTCTTGTCAAGTGTATAAATGTAGATTTTTTTTCGCGTGTCAGTCTAATATATATGTGTATTATACATATTATGTAACAATGTGTCGGTGTGGTTTTTAACTAGTATATATATACACATGTAATGTACAAGTCCGAGCAGCTAGTATTTTATGTAATATTTTATTTGTCATTTTTGTTAGTCGGGTCGGTTTAGAGCTCGATGTCGTGATAAGAGGAAAAACTAAATAATCATTTAGTAAGTTTTATGTTAATATTATTTTACCAAGACTTGTGTTGACCGGGTTTGACCCGAACCGAATCTGACGTACCGAAGCGAGACGGAGTCCAAAACCGAGCAAAACACAACCCGAGAATGAACCGTAACTTGAACCGAGTCGAAAAGAATGAACCAAAACCGAACTGTTCGAATCTGACCCGAACCGAACATGACCCAAAACAACCCGAACCACCTGATCCGTCGACCACTACCGCCGCCATCGTCGTCGGCCGGCCTTAGCGCCGCCGCCGGTGTGTCTCTGTTACCGTCAGCCGTCACACACCTCCACAGTCTGTAATACATGGGCAACCACTAGAATCATCATGAGAAAATGAAGAGATCATTAGAACAAGTCGGGTTCGACTTACCGGAAAACGGCCGGAAAATAATAAATTCTTGAAAATGAGCAAAAATGCTCCTAGTAGGCCGATCTAAGCATGCATGAAGGGAAACATCGAAACGACTTCGCTGGAATCTGACCGGAACTTCACCGGAGTTGATTCACAGCTTAAACGGTTGAGAATCTTCGAAAACGGAGTTTACCATTGTGTTGGGAAGGCCGGTTTAGTGGGGATAGGGTCGTTTTGCCGGAAAAATGTTCGCCTGAAAAGTCGCCGGCTGGAACTCCGCCAGACCACCGCCGCCGCACCGCCGTGGTCGGCCGGAATTCGCCGGACATTGTTGCCGGACGCCGGCCGATTCCGGTGATCGGATTTTTAGAGTGAGAGAGAGTTGAGAGAATTGTGGGGAAGAGAGAGAAAGTGAAAGAGAAAAATGAGGATGTTTAAGAAAAAGATGAATTTATAAGTAGGTTTTTGTATGGGTTGGTCTAAAGCCCAATACCGCGTTCCTAGTTTTTGTATGGTCCAAACGCATTTCCAAAGCTCGTTTTTGAACCTGAATGCCATAAAATGTCTTATAACATTATTTATTATCGCCTTAATGTTCATTATTTTCTTAATTAAAATCCGTAAATACCGATTTTCACAAATATCATTTGGATTTCCTGTTTATTTCTTGATAACAACTTTCTTATTCTTTTATTCTTCTCTGTTTGTTATTAAAGAACGGGACACAAACATTCCATTACTCCATGGGACAACCACCAGAGATATATCACGTTGACCATTTTACTAAATATATTTGGCATTATTCCTTAAAGAAAAAATCGGACTCTCTCACCATATTTACTTGGTTCCAACGGCTAGTTGAGAATTTTTACACACGAAAAATTAAACACTTGTTCGCAAATAATGGCGGAGAATATCTCAAACTCTCATCACTTCTCTCATCCTATGGCATCTCTCATGTTGTAGAAATGAGTTTAGCTCTCTTGTCCCATGCACACTTACTTACCACACTTTGGCCTTTCGCTTTCGCTACCACTGCATATTTAATCAATCGCCTAACCACGCCTACCCTAAAAAAAGCTCTCCTTTTAATTGCTTATTTCGAAAACAAGCAAACTAACAAAAACTTCGTAGTTTCGGTTGCTTATGCTATCCATCCATGGCTACCACCTTACTCTCCACATAAATTATATTCTTGGTCCACTCCTTGTTATTTTCTAGGATACTACTCTACACAAAGTTCTTATTATGCTTTTAATCCTATTCACCTCTAGAACATACTGTTCTAGACATGTCAGATTTGTTGAAAATGAATTTCCATATGCCAATCTTACAAATTTTACCTCAACTTCTCCTATTAACATCATAGATTGGGTTCCCTCTTCAATTTCTATTACAAACACCTCCACTACCGAACCCAATTCCTCTACTCAACATTGAACACCTTCACCTAATGATGTCACAACTCCACTTTCTTCACCTCACTCAACCACACCAACATATCACATTCCACCCACCCAACACACCCGGACCCCTACGTCATATATACCATCTACCCCACCCTCTACTTCTAATCCCATGCAATCCCCTTCTACCCCACCATCCTCCACCAATATATCTCAGACCCCTAACTCCCCCAATACATCGATTTCCTCCTCTAATAAACCATCCAAATGTCAAAATCCGAAACCCAATTCCAAATACTTCAACTGCGATTACGTTGCAACACTACAACTTTCATCAATAAAGAACCCCCCACCATTGCTCATGCCCTTAAACATCCCTCATGGCACCATGCCATGCAAGATGAGTTCCAAGCTCTTGAACGAAACCACACATGGACCCTTGTCCCACTTACTTTCGCTTCTAATGTAGTCGGTTGCAAATGGGTGTTTCGTTCCAAGTAGAAACCCGATGGCTCCGTTGATCATTTTAAAAGCAAGACTCATGGCTAAAGGTTTCACATAATGCTCGGGTATCGACTATATTGAAAGATTCAGTTCAGTCCTCAAGTCGACTACACTTGTCTTGTTCTTTCCATTGTTGTCTCTAATATTGGATTCTTCCGTCAACTCAATATTAATAATGCTTTTCTTCAAGGCACACTAACCGAAGATGTTTTCATGGCTCGACCACCCGGTTTTGTCAACCATGTTTGTAAACTCAACAAAGCGATATGTGGCTTCAAACAAGCATCTAGTGCATGGTACGATGAACTTAAATCCCATCTTTATCACAAGGTTTCAAGCCTACTGTTTCTAATTCCTCTCTATTCACTCTCACCATCAGTTCTTCTCCTATTTTTCGTCGTCTACGTGGACGGCATCATTATAACCGATCCTTCTAACACTATAATTGATCGTTTCATCCAACTTCTTGCCACCAAATTCTCATTAAAGGATCTTGATGCACTTTCTTATTTTCTTGGTATCGAGGTTATCCTTGGTTCTCTAGGCCTCCTTCTCTCTCAAAAGAAATACGTAACTGATATCCTTCACAAAGCAAATATGAGTAATTGCAAGCCGATCTCAACACCTATGACTTGTTCTGAACCGCCTACATTGAATACAGGTGCACCTCAGATTTCCCCCCACTTCATATGGCACGATTGTTAGCGCATTACAACACTTATCTCTCACGAGACCAAACATTGCATTTACTATGAATAAATTATCACAATTCATGCATGCTCCGACCTCTATACATTGGACAACCCTCAGGCGACTTCTTCGGTATTTACATGAAACTTTAAACCACGGTCTACTACTTCGTAAAAGTTCTGCATTGCATTTTCATGCCTTTACGGATGCAGCTTGGGTAAGTGACAAGGATAACTATCATAGCACTACAGGTTATGTTGTTTATTGTAGTTCAAATCCTATATCTTGGGGTTCTAAACACCAAAGCACACTTGCTCACAGCTCTACTGAGGTAGAATTTCGAGCTGTGGCATCTACAACCACCAAGGTCTAGTGGTTAACACATCTTCTTACGGAAATAGGATTCAAGTCTGGCAACGGTTCCGGATATCTATTGTGACAATTTAAGTGCCACCACATATTCCGCTAACCCGCTTTTTCACTCTCGCATGAAGTGCTTGGCATTGGAATATCATTTTGTTGGTGAATGGGTTCACGATGGATCATCACGGGTTATGCATATCTCGAGTGATGATCAATTCGTAGATGTCCTCACCAAACGATTACTTTGGTGTGATATATGTGGCAAAACCAGGTAAACCCAAATCGATACGCATGACTTACACGAATAACGAAACTATACTGATCATGCCTCAGACGAATCCGATGGCATGTTGTAGTTAACATAAGAAAGATAATAGTTAACAGGATGATATTGGGGCCTCAGTGGGCAGAAAACATGTTAAACATAAAGATTTCCAGTTAACAGTGCATTAACAGTTAAAGACTAACGGACGTGTCATAAACGATTCTAGGGGCACGGAATGATGTAGACATGATCTATAGGCTATAACATAGGGTTTTGATGCCTTATCAGTTAGCATACACATTACACGAAGTAGTTTCCGGTTGACGTAACGCCTTCGGTTTTAACGCGTACAATATTAACCAAACATGCAATGTACCATCAATCAAGTATAAAAGAACTTATAGAATATTAAAACTGTATTTCAAGCAAATATATGAAAGCGTTCAGATTTTCGTTAACGTTGGGTTCGTTTCTTCGTTACGAAAAAAGCGCCGAAAACGAGTTATTTTACGACCGTTTACCGAACCAGGAGCGCGTTTAACAGCCGATAATTATCCTAAACATTAAAATTCAGTTATACTTATCAAAATCCTCAAGAAATGAGCTTTGACTAGTCAATATGGTTCTAGAACTCCCTTGAGAGTTCCGATCAGACCAAAAATTGGCATCCCTTTGTTATTTTCTTACATTCTCAACATCTTATAACACTCTCAAGACTCTTTTAACTTCTATCCCAGCAAGGACATAACAATTCCCAGTCAAATCTTGATATATCATTCCTTTTTATTAGTATTTCATGTCTTTTTCATTTTAAAACTTAGTTTTAAACAAAAAGAATTAAGTTATAAAACTTGATTTCTTGTGGCCTTAAAGGCTATTTATACTCATACTACATGTAACAAGGTTATACATGGTGTTTGATGGTGGAAAAGTTGAGAATTGTGGATCAAAAACTCGGCTTTTATTTGACAATAATAGGATAAAACAAAACCTAAATGAAAAGGACATGTAACAAGGCTTGATTGATAGTGATAAATTCATGTTTGTGTTATACATGATGTGTAGGTATTGTATATATCCTAACTCGGGTTTGGAAGCTTAGAAGTTGCTTGACTAGGCGAGAAACAAAAGGTATAATACCAGAAAACTGAATTTAAAGACACTAAATTATTTTTAGTGTACCTTTTTTGTATGTATTTTTAGCACTTAAAAGTTACACGCTGATCATATATGATGAAATAAGGTTTCTATAAAATTTTGGGAGTTGTTGGCATTTTCTGAGAATATTTAGTGAATTTATTGGTGTTTGCATGCGTTAATTTGGGAAAATATCAAACATAGTCAATAAATCATAAAATCTTTCAAAGAGGTTGTTTATGGCATGAGAATGATCCACCAAAAATTTGGGGTCCATTGGCTGAACCTAGATATTGTTTAATAAATCGTGATTTGTCAAACTTTCTGTAACCGAAAACGTTGTTTAGAAAATTCGATTGAACCTGAAAATCTTACATGGAGTTTCTGGAGATACAGGGACACTTTAGTAAAAGTTCGAGAATTTTCGGAAGTCGAATGGTATTAATTGCGAATTTGTCAGTTAAACAGGCATTTAGAATTAAATTATTAAATATGATAAATAGATTTAATAAATTCGGAAAATAACTTTTATGAAATATAAACATTATTGAAGTTTTATATAAAAATTTTGAGGATTTTATTAATGTCGGAATTACAACCTTAGAAATTGCGCATTTAAAATAGAGTAAAATGTCCATATAGTCCCTGTGATTTGGTAAAATTTCACCTTTTGTCCTCACCTTTTCAAAATTACATCTATGATCCCTGTAGTTTGACAGCTTGTTACTCGCATAGTCCCAGAGATGAATGAAGGTTAGATTTTCCAGTTAAGTTGGTATAAAATGACTAAAATGCCCTCGCTATTAAAACAAATGGGTACCATCGTAAATCAAACCCACCTAAATAATAAAAACAATTTAATTAATGAAAAAGTCGTATGGCTCTACCCATTCTTCATAGACCACCATAACCACCACCCACCTCCACCAAAACCATCACCCAACGGCATCTCTTTTTTCTGGTCTTTTTTTCCGGCCTCATCCACCGCGAATTTCACCATGCACAACCAGAACCAACACCAAAACTCCATCACTATTTCCCCCAATTACCATTGTGTTCTACGATCGTTAACTACGGGCAACTACAAAACTCATCGTCAACAATCATTAAACATCGTTAGGACAACCACTAACCGAAAAACTCACCTCTTCTTCAAACATCAACTGTAACCGCTCACCGGAAAAACGCACCGGAGTAGATCTTATCCACCATCGTCAACTGAGACGACCATAACCCTTACCGTTGGCATCGTATGTTAAAAGAACCACCATCAGACACAAACTGTCAAAGCATGGCAGTGGCTCCTTCTTTTGATCTTCACCAGACTCTATGTACCGGTTACTAATTTTCAATTCTAGGAATGAATTCATGGGGTTTGATTGTCAAAGAAGGTGGATTTCAAAAAATCCCCATTTGTTCTTAATAATAGTGAGAATTTAATACAAGAATCTTCATTAATGGCTGGATCTTGATTTTACTTGTGGGAAACAGAAATGGAGAAGAAAGTTTGCGTTGAGGATAGGGTGAGGTGGTTCAATTTTTATTATTATTATTATTATTGGTGGGTCCCATAATATATACACATATATTTAGATGTAACACCTTGTGTTTTTACGTCCAATATTTTTCCGACACGTGTCCCGATAATCCTTGTGTACCACAGAAGGGACCAAGGTCATTGAAACAATAATAATATTCGTATTTTATTCTGAAAATAAAGTTGGGGGACTTAAGTATAAATTTGAAATTTTCAAGATCTAAAGACCCCTTGAGGACCGCAAGCCTCTTGCCATATGGTCCGCAAGACTACCTGAAACTATGGGCGCCTAAGGTCCTTACGGACCGCAAGGCTTGACCCATAGGTCCGCAAGGACCTGCCAGCGAACAGAAACATGGCAGATCCATGTTCTGCCACCTCTTAGCGTATTTGTCGCCTTTCTTGCATGCTTGACACGTTATGGGACACTTGTTCACGTCCCTTAACACCTGGAAACCCTCTGAGCATCCCCATGACAATTAAATGGATGGACTCTTTGGGTTGCAACCACATTCATCAATTTGAATTCATCAAAGTTCATTCTAAAGGAGTTTTGGTCATTCTCAAGCATTTCATTCTGTTCCTATCACTACTTGAACCCTATGTAAGTATTCAATTTCATGCTAAGTTGATTCCTTTTGGTTTTGAGCTAAGATTTAAGTCTTGACGTAAATGCGCCTTGACCTTGTTCTAAATCCGTGTATACTCCGTCATCGTGAGTAACGAAAGTGGCTACGTGATTGTAATGATGGAGATGTTAATCTCTCAAGAGGGCATCTCTAGATTACCACGAATTCATGGCCAATTGACGAGTCAACCGAAAAGTCAACAAAAGTCAAACTGTCCAGTTTTATAAAATTTCATAACTAACGATCTGAATGTTATAAAATATATTTTGATGCATTAACAACATAAAAATAAGTATTAGAACATATACCAACTGATTCGGCTCGTCAAATCTCGGTCTAGCATCGGTTCGCAACCGAAAGTCGCTATATTTGACTTTTCATTGACTTTTGGTTATGACCCGTTTTAAGTCACTTTTGCTACTGACCATTTTGAGACCATGATCATATTAAGAATGACCGTCTAAAGTTTCATCTCTCGATTCATTAGAAATCTGAGTTTATCACAAAGTTCCATAAAATTATCTAAACTTTTGCAAAAAGTTCCTTTCGTGCAATTCATGATTTTAAACACCCATGCATATAAATATAAGACATAAACTGATTGGTAAACATAATTTGATTATGTTAATGCCAAGAATCTGATAGAATCTAAGTTTTCATAAAAAAATGCGTTTATAATGTAAAAAGGACTAAAAAGCCCCTTTCAGCATTTTAAAAAGATTAAACATGATTTTTGTAATCAAAATAATGTGTTTACTGATATGGTATAATAAGTAGGACCATTTGGGATAATTATTTAGATTATGACCTGAATAAAAATCTAAGAACCGTTAATTGCCGCTAAATGACCAAACTACCCTTTTTACGGAAAAGTGTCTTAAATCAATTTTGTATAAACCAAACTTAAACCTGCTGATATAATAAATAATATAACATGATTTTTGATATATAAAACATGCCTCAATTTCTGTTTAACTTAAATTATGAATTTAACGGCATTTTAGTGACTTTTACGCCTTTTGGGGCATAGTATGGTTGAAAGCCATAACCGTGAGCCGAGACTTGTTACCTACTGATTTATAAACTTATTTTCATGGTGATAACAGTAAGTACAAGTCCCAAACTCAGAATCCCAAAATTGGCTTTGAAGGGGTATGGTCCCAAAAACCTTGCGCCAATCAAGGAAACCATACCCATTAATAACTACTAAGGAGACTTCTCGCAGAATTCTCTGCCAAAAAAGGATTTATTAGAAACCTGCACCAAATGTCTAAGGGAGGAAAGGATCATTTAACTATGTTGCGCGGGCTCACGCAAGGTTAAAAGTTAAAGCCTGAACAATCTCTTTGGATAAATACTTCATTTAACTACCTTGCGCGGGCTCGCGCAAGGTTCAAAGTTAAAGCCTGAACAATCTCTTTGGATAAATACTTCATTTAACTACCTTGCACGGGCTCGCGCAAGGTTCAAAGTTAACCTTGAACAATCTCATTGGATAATTCTTCATGCACAAACCTTGCGCGGATATATATATCAGAATAAGTATTCACCAAACGTTGCGCTAAGCAGCAGGGAGAAGAAAGAAGATCAGTTAACTGACTTGCGCTTCTCGCGCAAGGAAACAGTTAATCCTGAAAAACTTTCGATTAGCAAAATCCTTGACTTGGTGTAGAAGCAAAGGGAATCTTTTCTGTTGTAACATAATGTACACATGGCGAACAACAGACGGGTAACAACTGTGAAATCTTCTAGAAGCCACTAACACCCAATCGTGCAAGCATCTTTTCGGTTATACCCAATTGTGGCATGGCAGCATCTGGACGGCTGAGGAAGATCACGATGATGGCATGCTCACATTTGTAAAATATAGTGATCTCATGTTGACACGTGGCATCTCCCTAACCACTGACAAGCTCACCATCCGTGTGCACTCGGCATTACCACAAACATTAACGGAATAGAATAAGATTCCGTTAAAGTTAACATCTCTCTTTTTGGCGCCAAACACCGGCTATAAATGACTTGGAGTTCAAGGAAAGATTTTCACTCTCAACCACTTTCTCTCTCTTACAATACTTTACTTCCGACTACCTGTACTTATTCTCACGCCGGAGGGTGGTCATGGAGAGAACTCCCCTTCTCCCCGTGGCGAGCTAACGGTGTTCTGTTTTGCAGGATCAGCCAGAATATTGTTTCATTCTTCATCATCGTGAAACCACATGAAGGATTAACCCTTTTATGCAGAGCCCATTCCATAGATCTACTTAGATTCCGGTCTAGTTAATCTAGGGTTTCTTCATTGGTGTCCACCGATTTCAATTCTTTTTCTTATCTTTCGTTTCGTTTCACATAGATCTGCAGCATCATGGCTGATGGATCATCTTTTCAAGGTCCTCAATCGGAGATCCATCGCGTTGTTGTCAGACCTCATATCGACGGACAAATAGTTGAGGATTCTTCCGGTGAAGCTAATGCTCAGTATGATCCCGATCATGCGAGTATTCCAGTAACGCCGGCGGCTCCTCAGGTTGATGTTACGTCAATTTTACCACCTGGAGAGACTCCATTATCGTGGTTAATCAAATATCAAGCGGCTCTAAACGCTATGTATGCTCAGCTACGTGCACAAACCGGAACTCTAGCTTTTCAAGCTCCGGTTAACGATCCTCAGGTCCGTGCTTCGCCGGCACCTCGAATTTTGAGTTATAATACTCAAAATCATGCTCGTTCCCCTTCGCACTTGTCTGAAGATGGAACAGAAATGTATTCTAAAACCAGGAATGATCCTGTTCATTTTGCTAATAGAAGGAAAGAAGAAAACGTTCAGCGTCGTGCTTCTGTCCACTCTCGTTTGGGCCCACGGTCTTCACAAAAGCGGGACACCCAACACGATGAACTCGATAAGACCTATGAGGAAGGGGATAGTGCAAGTATTTTCAATTGAATATCTGCAGATCATGCTAGTTACAAGCCAAAAGTACGTGCAGTATACAATCCAGAAGCTGAGCATGATTACAATTTGGTGTATCGCCCAACCAAAGCAACTGAACAATCAAAGTTTACTAGAGAGATAGCACTGGCTTCGTTGGAGTGAGCAAAATTACCATCCAACATAGGAATGTTTAACGGTGACCGATCCTGATGATCACATGCGTCTCTTCACCGGTGCAGGGTTACTTGGATGCTGGACATTACCAATGTGGTGTCATCTGTTTGTACAAACACTTACCGGAGCTGCACGCCTTTGGTTTGATAATTTGCCGACAGGTAAACTTTCCTCTTGGAATGACCTAAAGGAAAAATTTCTTACATACTTCAGTCAGCAAAGGCGATACGTGCGTGACTCTTCAGATGTAATGAACATCTGGCGGAAGGATGATGAGAACCTTGAAGATTTTATTACGCATTACAATAAGGAGGTTTTGGAGATTGGAGATGTTCATGAAGACCTTATACGCGCGCAGTTCAAATACGCGGTAAGGTGTGACGAAATGATTAAAGTACTTTCCGGTACAACTGGCCTTCCAAAGAGCTGGGATAAACTCATGGCGGCAGCTAAGGTCTACGCCCAGACTGAGCGCAACTTGAATTCAAACAGGCCACCTCTACCTCAGAATCGTCAGCAAGACTTGAGTAGAGGTAGTCGCAAGTATCAGAGAAATTGGAAAGAGTCAAGTCAGAATTCATATTCTCCTTATTCACCAATTGCTGCACGTGCAACAATCAACAAGATAACAACTCAAAAAGCGATTAAACAAGAGAATAGGGAACGCCATTGGACTCCCTTGACGAAATCTCCTGCTGAAGTTCTCATCACTGAGAATTATCAGTTCAAGCAGCCACAACCAATGAAAAATAAAAAAGGGCAAGACCCAAATTTGTTCTGTGACTATCATAGAGACACGGGTCACAAAACAGATAACGGCATCAGTCTGCGCACGGAGATTGAAAAAGCATTAAAGAGTGGGAAGCTTACAAATCTACTCCAGAATGTGCGCAAAGAGATTAAACAGATTACGCGCGGGGACGAAGGCCTAGCAACAAGAAAATGAAACAACAAGTTTCCATGATTCAAGGAGGCTCATCGCGCAAGCGTAGCTTTCAACGATTTCAAGAGGAAAAGTGACGCGAGCAACAAGTGATATTTCCTATGGTCCCTGGCGGACCTTAGGAAGAAAGACCAGTGATAGTCACAGGTATATTTGGCCATTACCAGACAGATTTCATGTTCATAGATCCAGGAAGTTCTATGGATATCATATATGAACAATGTTTCAAACAGTTAGATCCAGAGGACAAGGCACGCCTGGAACCAGTTGACTTCCCGTTGACTGGATTCTGCAACGAGGCTGTTTTTCCTCTCGGACAAATAGTTTTCCCCGTGACTCTTTCAGAACGAAGAAATTCATGAACTATTCAAGTAAATTTCATGGTAATGCCAGCAACATCCCGTCACGATGTTTTATTGGGACGACGTGCACAAAGGGATTTCAGCATGGTCACGTATGCGCCTCATGCCGCATGTGGTTTCCCAACACCAACGGGAGTAGCTATCATTTTTTCCCGGAAAGAAATCATGTCTATTGAAGAACCAACTACGAAGGCTGCCAAGACATTGCCAAGTGACGAACCCGAAAAATGGATACTCAACAGTAAGTTCCGAGCAAACAATCTTGTTAGGGCCTGCAGCCAGTACTGAAATTCGCACAAAACTTAAACTACTGTTCTTTTGCAACATGGACATTTTCGCCTGGACACCTACCGATATGGTCGGTGTCCCACGGGATGTGGCGGAACATTGTCTGAATGTATTTCCATCAGCAGAGCCAGTTGTACAAAAAAAGCGCAGCCTCGGGTCAGAAAAGACAGAGGCGATGAATGAACAAGTCACCGAGTTATTAAATGCTGGTATTCTGCACGAAGTCAAAGACCAGACCTGGGTGGCAAACCCAGTCATGGTAAAGAAACATAATGGCGGATGGCGGATGTGCGTAGATTTTAAAGATTTAAACAAGGCGTGTCCGAAAGATTGCTATTCTCTTCCCGAGATTGACAAAAAGGTTGACTCATTAGCTTCCTTTCGCTGGAAATGTTTTCTAGATTGTTATAAAAGTTATCATAAGGTCTTGATGAAAAAAGAAGACGAAAATAAAACAGCTTTTCGCACGGAGAAGGGCATTTTTTGTTATACCAAGATGCCTTTTGGTCTCCGCAATGCGGGAGCTACTTATCAAAGATTGATGGATGCAGTTTTTGGAAATGATATCGGGAAAACTGTGGAAGTCTACATTGATGATTTGGTCATTATGAGCAATTCAGAAGAAACTATGTTAGATAACATCCGGCGAACTTTTGATTCTCTACGAAAGGTAAATTTAAAGTTAAATCCAAGCAAATGCTCCTTCGGCATGGAGGAGGGCAAATTTTTGGGTTTCATCGTCACCAAGGACGGTTTCAAGGTTAATCCTGAGAAGGTCGAAGCAATACAAAAAATGTCTTCTCCTAATACCATCAAAGAGATGCAACGTTTGGCTGGAAGGTTAGCTGCGCTAAACCGCTTCCTCGCCAATGATGCTGCAAAGTCTTATCCATTTATTCGAACCTTACGCAATTGTACGAAGAGCAAAGAGTTCGCATGGACTCCTGAAGCTGATCAAGCTTTCCAGCAAATGAAAGATTGTTTAGTTCAACTTCCCACACTTACTACTCCTCGTGAAAAGAACCCATGGTCTTATATCTTGCTGCATCTGAGGTAGCAGTAGGTGCTGTCTTGTTGGTAGAATGCGAAGGAGTCCAGTCTCCAATTTATTATATCAGCAAGATGTTGAATGATCTAGAGAAGGTATTCAATTATGGAGAAATTAGTTTTAGCTTTGGTCTACGCCTCGCGCAGGCTACGAAGATACTTTTCAGGACATGTTAATACAGTTTTAACAAATTTTCACATTGGCCAAGTCTTGACCAAGGCAGATGTTTCTGGACGACTTGCGAAGTGGGCAATAGAATTGGGGGATTATAACATCTGTTATAAATCTAGACCAGCTATCAAAGGCCAAGTTTTGGCAGAGTTATCGCTGAAATTCCTGCTGATAAAATTGAAGAGTGTCAAGCAATTCAAAACCCAGTCGCAGTCATAGACAATAGAGCCTGGACATTGTTTACAGATGGCGTATCAAACAGTGATGGGGCTGGAGCAGGTCTTCGATTAGTGAGTCCAGTGCGAGCAGAATTCACATATGCAATTCGGTTGGATTTTAAAAGCACCAACAACGAGGCCGAATATGAAGCTTTCCTAGCAGGCTTACGCCACGCTATCAAAATGGGTGCAACAAATTTAGAATCCCATGTTGATTCATTACTAGTTGCTGAGCAAGTAATTGGGACGTACGATGCAAAGGGAGATATCATGGATTTGTACTTGGCGCAAGCTAAGGCTCTTATAGCACAGTTCCAACAATTTAAAGTCACACACGTAAGCGAAGCGAAAACAAACATGCTGACGCTCTAAGGAAACTAGCAGCAACTAGTTTTAAACATTTAGCAAAGGAAGTTCGTATCGAAGTTTTAAGTAATCCATCAGTCCCTCTCAGACAAGTTACAATGGTCGAAGTAGGAGATCCATCATCGATGTCTCCAATAACGATGTATTTGTTACATGGTTCCTTGCTAGAAGATAAAGCGCAAGCACGAAAGTTACGATGCAAAGCCCTCAATTACGAGATGGTTGACGGTATTCTGTACCGACGCTCTTACATGGGTCCTTCGCTCCGCTGTGTTAACAAACATGATGCACAGTACCTGATCGTGGGGGTTCGTGAGGGGCTATGTGGTATACATTCTGGGCCGCGCATGGTAGTAGCCAAAGTGAAAAGTGCAGGGTATTATTGGCCCGGAATGTACGTTGACGCTGTGGAGATCTTGCGCAAATGCATGTCCTGCCAAAGGCATGCCCCTAAAACGTTGGGCCCAAAAAATCCTTTAGTACCCGTCACAACAGCTTGGCCTTTTCAACAATTGGCCATTGATTTAGTTGGACCATTTCCAGATGCACCCGGCGCAGTAAAGTTCATCATTGTTGTGGTCGGTTATTTCACCAAATGGGTTGAAGCTAAACCCTTAGCTTCTACTACAACGATGGTAATTCGAAAATTCATCTGGGAATACATTATTTGCCGGTTTGGTCTGCCCATGCGCATTATTACAGACAACGGTCCAAATTTAACGGCTGAAGAGTTGCAAACATGGATGACAGAAATGGGAATCCAACATGTCTTTGCTTCTGTTGCGCATCCACAAGCAAATGGTCAAGTTGAAAGCATAATCAAATAGTTGGTCGACGGTATCAAAGCCCGCCTTGGCACGGCCCGACAAGAGTGGGTTGACGAATTGCCTAGCATCTTGTGGGCACACCGGACTATGCCCAAGACTAGAACTAGAGAAACTCCTTTTAGCCTTGTGTACGGCACGGAGGCTATGATTCCTGCCGAAATTGGGTTACCATCTCCAAGGATGCTAGCTTTGGAAAAATAAGATAACGAAGAATAAAGGTGCATCGATCTAGATTTATTGGAAGAACAACGAGAGAATGCAGCGATTCACGAAGCTGAATACAAGTCTCAGCTTGAAAAGTATTACGACAAAAGGATACGCATCTGCTCCTTTTTCCTTTGTGACTTTGTTCTTCGCGATAATGAAGCGTCGAATACCGAAAAACCGGGGAAGTTAGCCCCACGATGGGAAGGTCCATACGTAATAAATGAAGTATTGGGAAAAGGCGCGTACACTCTGAAGCGTATGGAAGGATCCAGTGTTCCTCAAACCTGGAACGCCCAACAACTACGCAGATGTTATATGTAATCTCGGTCCTCTAAGCAACTTCTGGGCGTTGCGTAACGAGACTGCTTACTTTATTTCTTATGTAATCTTAGTGGCAGCCATAGCTTTACGCTTTATCAGTATGAATAAAATACTCTGTCATTACTTACAGTCTTGTATATGTTTATTTACAAATGCATGGAATTCCTTTGGATAAACAAAAACACAAACTCATGAGCCACAAGATAACTTAATACTTATGCTCACACATGAGAAAAGAAATTGTTCATTTGTCTATCCTACACAAGTAATTGGTCACATGCAAACATTGTAAAGCTTAATTATATCATATTCACATCAAAATTACTTGCGCAGCAGCGCAACGTCACAAGTAATTACAAAATAAAGAGTTACAAATTTCCTACTCTATGGATTTCTTGCCCGCATGTTTTTCTGTTGTTGTGAAGATTTCCTTTAGTCTATCTACAAAGTCATCTTGCTGCAGCGCGGCATCCACAAGGTCCATAATAGGAATCTGCAACTGATCATATTTTTCCTTAGCAGCAGTATTTAACCCATGCGTGGCAGCCCGGCTTGTATCCTATTTGGTCTTTAGCGCATGTGCCACATGCAATGTACACTCTTTATAACCCTCGGCATGTCCGTCGCTGCGCGCAGCCATCATCAATTCTGCCACTCTCTCATCCAACTCCGTGGAGTTAAGGATGGCATTTGCGATCTACATTTAAATTCAATCAGTATATGTTATGATGATCGAACCAGACATGTACAAAGAAAAGGGAATATTACCTCCACAATCCCATATTCCCGCAACCAGGTAAGCTAGTTCATCAGCGATTCTGTCAAGCTCTCAGCTGTAGCACGAGCGAGCTCCGTCTCTTGAAGTTTTTCTTCAACTTCGGTCAAGCAGCGCGTCAACTCGGCTTTCTCGGTTAAGTGAAGCTTGATATCCCTTTTCAAGGAATCTGCTTCCACTTGAAGTAGCTCCTGGTCAAATAACATAGAAGTTAGATCATTGATTTCTTTGTTCTTTAGGAGGAGGGTCATTTTGGTCACTACCTCATTCTGCTCACTCCTTTCGCAGTGAGAACACGCTTCTTCTACTGCCGCAACTGCATCCGCCTTCTCTTTCTTGAGTTTCTCAATTTCGTTGCGCAGAGAGATCTTTTCTTTGTTATCTTTATCACAAGCCTCCACAAAGCGCTTGCGCTCGTCAGCATATAGCGCAGCAGCGGCCTCACATTTGCGCTTCCAAGACAATGCATACCACTCCTCGGTCTTCTTATCAGCTTCAAACTTGGCTTTCGCAGCCTCAAAATCAAATACCATCTTCAAGGTATTCTCCCTCTCAATCTTGGCTTTCGCCTTATCACTCTCCACCTCGTCACGCCCCTTGTTCATGATGCGCCATTTGCGCACAATTCTGTTAATAGTGGAGGTAGCGAGGGCAGACTCTTGTAAGTAGGCTTCATAGGTGGCCTCATGATTTTTATCTTCTTGGCGCTTCACCTCCGCCGGAGGGAAAATACCTTTATACCATTCTCTGTAAGAGCGCCAGTCGGTGAAGACATCACCTTGTTTCACTTTCCATATAGGCTGATGGATTTCATCTACCCTTTTTTCGGTGTAAGATCGATAATAGAAATCCCCGGGCGTCTCCTCCGGGCGGATGGGCGATTCCTCATCCGAATCACCATCAGCAGACACAAAGCCTTCGCTTTGTGTTGACAGGCCAGCTCCCTTAGATACAAACGAGGAAAGCTCGGTGATAGGGGTGGATGGTTTCTCTTGCTCCGCAGTTGCGGTCTCTTTCACCCCAACATCCGTAGCAGTATCTTTAACCTGCTCGCCAACAGGATTCTCAACATCAAATTTTTTAGGCTCTTCTTCTAGAGCCACCTTCTCGATGTTTTCTGGGCTGATGGGGTCAGAATCAAAAATAGGTAACTCTTGCTCCACGTTCGCCCCCTCAGCATTTTCAGGCCTGTGCGGCGATGGTATAACAGATGAGGTAGCCGGCGCAGCCTTCACATTTTCTCTGCAAGCATATTAACAAATACCAAGAATAAGATTCTACACAAATTCTGACAGAAATGCGCAACAAACCGAACATACCAGGTGAGAACTTCTTCGCAAAGGCATCCAGATTACCCTTCTTGCCAATGCTCGGGCGCGCAACCTTTGTTGGTACAGGAGGTTTAGTTTTAGACTCCTTCCTCTTCTTGGAAGTTCGCTTCAACGCCTCTTCCGGGCTTGAAGGAATTTCTAAAGGATCGTCTGGGTTCGAGGCAGGAAGAGAGGAGGTGGCAATAGGTTCTGGCTTTGGTTTCCTCAAACCTACAGGCGCAAGACCCTCTAGTGAGTCTGACACCACCACATAATCACACCAAGAGTCAGATACGAGATGCGTACCTTTCTTACCCTCAGCTTTCGCAGCAGCTGATGGCTTAGTTTTTTTATCTGGTTTGGAAAGAGGGGTGCAGCAGCTGCAGCAGCAGTTGGCTTCTTTTTCTTCTTCGAGTCAGGGCCTACGCCCAAGTTTAGCAAATCACCTACATAATCAATAATATTGAACAAGGTTTGCGCCATTAGTTATATCGCAATATTACTTAGAAAATATGTTCAAGTGTAATATTGCAATATCAACTTAGGCCTTGTAAGAATTTAATTACCAGTCGTAGAAGACGGTTGCGCCTCCAGATCCTCCTTCTTGGGCAGCTCAAAGTTCCCCAAGATTTGCAAGAACCAGGTATCCTCACCCTCAGCAATGGGCACGACGGCCATTTTCCCTTTTTCTCTCTTGAAGGATATCAAGTAGAGCGGTGCAACTATATAACAAATATTTTTGCATCAGTGCATATCTATTAAAAGATATTGCCAAGAAGTTAAACGGTCACGTACCAGTTCCGTCTTCAGTGTACACCGGTTTTTCCCGGCGTTTTTCTTCCAGAAAATACTCATCCCAGCAGCGATGAGGGCCCTCTCCGGCAAAACAACGTTGGGCACATCTTTAATGTCCTGATACCACACCTCATCGACAGGTATGGGGAGGGTTTCCAGCTCTATATCATCACCGGCCCGGAAAGTCATCTTCATTGGGATTACTGTCGTGGTAAGATTTGGGTGCACTAACAACAACCGTTTTGCTTGCACACGTTGTTGGAACGAGTAGAATCCCAAGAGCAATGCAATTGATAGAAGACCCGAAACTTCTCGACCGTCGGTACGATCTGCATCGACCAGCAAGCAAACTCGAAGTGCCGGATCCTCACCATCCCCATCTGGTTCAATTGAGAAACATGTAATTTGTAAAAATCAAGGATTTCCAGCATAAAATGGGTCACCGGAAGCATGAAGTTTCCTTCGGCAAAATAGTCATAGAATAACGTGATGTAGCAGGCCGGAGCATCAGCCGCCGTGGCATTCGCTGTCGGAAAAAAGCCTTCCAAGACGGAGCGAACAGGAAGTTGGTAGCAAGATTGTCAAAATCCTTCTTCGACCACTTTAATGGTGGTAAACTTGACGTCGTTGGCATATCAGCAGAGCTTGCACCGGTGGCCATAACTCAAACTTCGAATAATAATCAGAAAACTTTGAAGGTCGCTGGAATATATGAACAAAAGATTTTCTTTCTCTAGATATAATCTGGTGAGGAAACAAATGGATCGTTGATTCCGTTATATACTAGTCGCAATTAATGCGAGATTTGACTGCAGCGACTTTTGCGACAGTCACGTATCCCTAGGTAATTGCAGGGGCGAGTGGGGAACAGTAACCGCCCCACGCACGCGAGTGTCGCCGAAATAACATTAAATGCTGTAAGGCATGTACTGTTGACAGCCTGTCAACAGTACCACCACGTCTCAAGAACGTGCATCTTCACCAACTACATCATCCCGATAAGTGACACGTGTCCAAGTATATTTGAAATTCAAATACTTTTTTAAAATTCACTTACGACACGTCACCAAGATGCAGAAAACAACAAAAGGCTAATACTTGCCTAGCACAGCACATTTATCTCAAGTCCAGTGCTCCACCTACTTTTTATTCTTACATAGGAGCAACACTGGACTGAGGGGACTTGAAGGGTATGGTCCCAAAAACCTTGTGCCAATCAAGGAAACCATACCCATTAATAACTACTAAGGAGACTTCGCGCAGACTTCTCTGCCACAATAGGATTTATTAGAACTCTGCGCCAAATGTCTAAGGGAGGAAAGGATCATTTAACTACCTTACGCGGGCTCGCGCAAGGTTCGAAGTTAAAGCCAGAACAATCTCTTTGGATAAATACTTCATTTAACTACCTTGCGCCGGCTCGCGCAAGGTTCAAAGTTAAAGCCTGAACAATCTCTTTGGATAAATACTTCATTTAACTACCTTGCGCGGGCTCGTGCAAGGTTCAAAGTTAACCTTGAACAATCTCATTGGATAATTCTTCATGCACAAACCTTGCACGGATATTTATATCAGAGCAAGTATTCACCAAACGTTGCGATAAGTAGCAGGGAGAAGAAAGAAGATCAGTTAACTGACTTGCGCTTCTCGCGCAAGGAAACAGTTAATCCTGAGAAACTTTCCCTTAGCAAAATCCTTGACATGGTGTACAAGCAAAGGGAATCTTTTCTATTGTAACATAATGTACACATGGCGAACAACAGACGGGTAACAACTGTGAAATCTTCTAGAAGCCACTAACACCCAATCGTGCAACAATCTTTTCGGTTATAACCAATTGCCGCATGGCAGCATCTGGACGGCTGAGGAAGATCACGGTGATGGCATGCTCACATTTGTAAAATATAGTGATCTCATGTTGACACGTGGCATCTCCCTAACCACTGACAAGCTCACCATCCGTGTGCACTAACAGATTGCCACAAACATTAACAGAATAGAATAAGATTCCGTTAAAGTTAACATCTCTCTTTTTGGCACCAAACACCGGCTATAAATGACTTGGAGTTCAAGGAAAGATTTTCACTCTCAACCACTTTCTCTCTCTTACAATACTTTACTTCCGACTACCTGTACTTATTCTCACGCCGAAGGGTGGTCATGGAGAGAACCCCCCTTCTCCCCGTGGCGAGCTAACGGTGTTCTGTTTTGCAGGATCAGCCAGAATATTGTTTCATTCTTCATCATCGTGAAACCACATGAAGGATTAACCCTTTTATTCAGAGCCCATTCCATAGATCTACTTAGATTCCGGTCTAGTTGATCTAGGGTTTCTTCAGGCATCAAAGCTATGTGTGAACTTACTAAAATGCCCTTACGGGACATAGTTTGTTTCAAAACCATCAAACACACATATATTTGATATCCTACTATTATAATATCATAAAATAAGTATTTTTACTAACTATTGAAGGTCTTAACATCATATTCCTAATTTACATCTTTTATAAATAATAAAATGACCAAAATACC
This sequence comes from Scalesia atractyloides, assembly GCA_947069175.1. Classification (NCBI taxonomy): domain Eukaryota; kingdom Viridiplantae; phylum Streptophyta; class Magnoliopsida; order Asterales; family Asteraceae; genus Scalesia; species Scalesia atractyloides. The sequence continues at coordinate 29,567,391 of CAMTDV010000004.1, forward strand.
CTTCTAAAGCATAAATCGGTTTTAAATATATCTTGGGCCTATCTTTACAAATCCTACTGACTTACATAATATGTTAAACATATGTCTTATGGAACTTGTATATGACTTTCTCGGTTACCCGGTTTTGCCTATGTGCGTTCGGTTAAGCATACGTAGCTAATTTACGTATTTTAACCAAAAAGGGTTCAACCTTGTCCATTCCTTATCAAAATCCATAATCGTATTGGGTAGCCCATATTATACAATTTATATACTTGTCGGGTCCAACTAACATTCTATTCCGGTCACCGCTTAATCTAGCGTATCGCACCGTATCATATTTTAGTGTAAGACTAACTGGTTCAAGTCTAAGACTTAATTAAGGACCCATTAGCATTCTAATATTGGTTAATAATTACCATCACTCCAGACTGAACGCCTCCCGGTAAATTGCCTTGTACTTGCTTTGGAACTACGGCATAGTTTGGAACTTCTAGACATAAACAACTCAGGTAAATACTCTTAACCAATTTTCCATATATGGGCTTGGGATACGGTAGATTACTACCGCTTGGTCGGGTATGGGAACATGTTTTATCCAATTGTGGTAATTAACTAGATTCTTACATAACCCGTTTTTAATATGTCTTGTTTGAAACTAAAACATTGGGGGTGGGCTTGACCGTGTCTGGGATATCCTTAGCTCACTAAATTGGTAGTGACCACGACAACATAGCATGGCGTGTAGGCATACACTGGGAAATTGCTATCTGCTTTCTGTGTGAAAGTTCAGAGTGGTGTGTCAGTCGATCAGGTCTCTGTTTTTGTACTAGGCCCCATATGTAAAAGCCAGCATGTAAATCTATATACAAGGTCATTTGTACTGTCCCAAGTTATTTACTAAATTACGCCGTGTGCGCCTAAAACCATTTTCGAAAAGGTTTTCAATGAGTCAGTCAAGCGTATTTACCAGTGTAAACTGACGTATTTTCAAAAGTTTAAGTTACAGGTGCAAGTACATAATAGGCCGGGAGCTGCGCGGTGAATACCGAGGAATTGCGCCCTTAGGACTTGTTTATTTTTAGTCTGTTATCATTTGTATGTTTTTGCGATCCGCCTGTGGATCCTATTACAAGCCTCATCTGTGTATATTTTAATTTGAACTTCAGACACTTATCGGTTTGTAATAGTTTATGAATCCAATGCCTTCCGCTGTGTTATATTATAATCGGTTATGATGATATCAACTCTACGTCACGGTACTCCCCACCGGGCCCACCGGTAGACACGAGGATGTCGGGGTGTGACAGGTTGGTATCAGAGCCAACGTTTGAGGCAGTTCGACACTTGTCTTTAGTGTTTGATCTCAAATGACACAATAACACATTCCTTAGACTCTCGAGTCTAGGCTTTGACCTAGGATTATTCTTTTTCTATTTTATTATTATTATTCTGTTTGTTTTGTATTTTGAATTATCTTTGGAGCAAGAATCATGCCGCCAAAGTTTTCACGAGGAGCGAAAGGAAAAGGATTGATGAGGAGTGGATCCTCAAAGCAAGGACCTTCAAAATCACCGGTTTATAACCCATATGAAGGCTCAGATGACTCGTCATCACCATGGGAGCCTTACCCAAACCTGCCCCATGAGTAGTCACCATCATCTGAGCCACATTTTGCTCAACAACCTTCGGATTCGCACCATAGCTACCATTCTTACCACTCTCATTCCCATTCTTCTCATGAAAACTACAACGTTGGTATCCAACTACGTTCACAGTCGGTAACACCGCCCGAGGATTCTCCTGAACCTATGGAGCAAGACTCAGAACCAGAATTGCTAGCAACAGGATCAATGGGTCACCCTATTGATATATCAAGCGGTTCAAACTCATACAATGGAACCCCTCACTACTACACTGACAGCTACGAGGAGAGGTGGGGACAATATGTATTTTATAATACCCCTTCTGTCCACAATACCCCATCCCATCACGACACATCTTCATACCACACTCCGCCACAAGAATTACAAGTGGAGCAGCCACTACCACCTCCACCACCAAGAAGACCTCGAGCGCGCATGTCAATGCGCCTAGGACCAAGAGTAGGATCACTCTCGCCTAACCGTTACCCCACTATTCCCGAGGACCCACAAATGGGTGGATCCTCACATACTTCGCCTTTTGTGGAGCATCAACCACAACCAACTGTTGAGCCTGAGCCTCAACCACCATTTTCTGCAGGTGAGCCATCATCATTACCACTATCGGGTTTTGATAACCCTATTTCTTCTTATTCAAATCTACCTGCGTATAACCCATTTGAACCTTCTACTTGGCCGGAGCATAGCCACAGTCATAATGTACCACTCCATGACCCGTATCTAGAAATGGCCATGAATGCACACTATCCTAACCCCTATCCTTATTATAGTTATCAACATCCGATTGCGCCATCTCAAACCCAACCTCAAACGCAACCACAACAGGCACCGCCAACAATGGAAGTTCTTACTGAAGCAATAGAAAAGGTCAAGGAACTTCAGGAACAAACAGCTAAAGATAACAAGAAGAATAACAAGCCGCTGAAAAGGCTAGTAAAGAAGCTAAGAGGGAAAAAGGATTAAATTCATAACCATCTTTGTATTTGTTACTTTAAATTAAGTCCCTGCGTGGACAAGTCCTATTAGTCTATGCGTGGACATTTTAATTATTTCAAGTATAGTCCCTGCGAGGACAATTTTCCTTTTATTTAAGTCCTATTTATGGACTCTATTGTATCACATTATTATTATTAATGGAATTTTGAAATTTTAATTATTTATACCTTTCATTAAGTTGTTCAAGCGATCGTCTCGATTTTTATTTCGAAATTTATGATCTGCGAAATATTTCCAAAAGATCTTCTTGATGATTTATGCCCGCAAAGTGATTAGGCCACATGAATTGGCAAAATCGGTAGTTATATGGCTCTCTACCATGATAGTTAAGGTTGAGATTTCCCTTCTATCCAGGGTGGTGAACTACATTCTAAACCCCCTAGTCTGCTTGATCTGGACTAGTTATTTAAATCATCTTAAGAATTTTATTCTAAAACGTTAATATATCTAAGATATTAACCTCCTGGTAAGTGTGACTTGAGGAACCACACGAGCCATCTAAATGAAGGACTACATCCAAACCTACATGATCTATTTCGATCATGAATAATCATCAGTGTGATGATCATAATATATAAAAATCCATTAGTGGTGTAATGCTTACGAGCTATATTCATCTCCATTAGTGACAAATGACAATTGTAGTCTACGACTCCCTGTCTCGAGGTAGCAAAACTACGTTCGAACCTCGAAGCCTTACGATCTTTTGAGATCTTGGCATTTTATAATTCAAATCATTTTCTATAAGCCTTTGGTGCCATTCTTTATATCCTTAGTGACAGGCCTTCGTGCCATGCTTAAACCCCCCCCCCCTATAAAATCGACAAGTTATATAGCTTTATTATGCCATACCATACTTCGCAAGTCATCAAGGATGTATGACTAATTTCATATTATTAATATTATAGTTCTTCAATCAAGATGGTGGATTCTAATGAAGTGAATAGTCAAAGGAAGGAAGATGATGCAAATGAAAACATTGTTATGACCAAAGGAGATCTGCAAGCACTCATTGCCACGGAAGTTGAAAAGGCCATAAAAGATCGAGCAGATAAGCCATTGGAATCAAGTGCTTCACATTCTAAACGCTCGTCCAAGCATTCCTCCAAGCATACCACCAAACAACCCTCGAAACCTTCTTCGGAAAAGAAGGAACACTCAGGGCACTCCTCGAATGTCAGGAGAGAGAGAGAGAGAATTATCAGAAAAAGACTAAGTTTTCAAGGGATGGTTGTTCCTACAAATACATTGTGTCATGCAAGCCGCGTGATTTTACCAGCGAAAAGGGAGCTGTGGAAACACTCCGTTGGTTAGACGAGATCGAAACTATTGTTGAAATCAGCGGGTGTGCTGAAAAGGATGTAGTGCAGTATGTAGCACAATCAATTAAGGGCGATGCCCTCACTTGGTGGAAGTCGATGATTCAATCTTCTGGGAAGGTCCATCTTTATAATTTCAGCTGGGAAAAGTTTGTTGAGTTGGTAAAGGATGCCTACTGTCCACCTCATGAGATGGAAAGGATTGAAACAGAATTTATCGGGCTAACCATGAAGAACCTCGACTGTGGGAAGTATGTATCAGAGTTTAACTCTATGTCGAGATTGGTGCCATATTTGATCACCCCCAAATCCAAACGCATCTCATGTTTTATTGGCGGATTAGAGCCGGAGATTAAGGGTGATGTCAGGGCATCTAGGCCCGTGACGTTTAGGTCTGTTGTGGACCTTTCTATGGTCTTGACTCAGGATTTGAAGAGACAGAGGTCTCTTAGGTCTGAAGGTAGGGAGAAGAGGAAGAGAGATGATGACAGGTTTCACCACTTTAGCAAGAATAGGAGGTTTGGGTCGAACAAGAACCATTAAAGGTCTGATAATAGGCCTAAATGCAAAAAGTTCAACAAGAGACACTTGGTGCGTGTCGGGACGAGCCTCAGACAAAGCCTTGTGGGATCTGTAAGAGGCATGGGCACAAGACCCTTGAATGTATGGATTTGAAGGAGGCCACCTGTTTTAACTGTGGCGAGAAAGGACACATCAAACCCAACTGCCCAAAGTACAAGAAAGATAACGCTGCTAAGGATGATGGGGTGAAAAAGGGAAAAGCTCGTGCATTCCAGATGAAAGCCAAGGAGGCTGTGAATGATGACAACGTGATAACAGGTACGTTCCTCATAAATGATGTATACGCTAGAGTTCTTTTCGATTCAGGGGCTGATAAATCATGTGTAGATCATAAGTTTAATGCCTTATTAAACCTGCCCATAAGAACTCTAGACATAACCTATGATGTAGAACTCGCTGATGGAACAATCGAAACAGCTTCTACGATTCTTGATGGATGCTTCATATCCATTAAGAACCACTCCATTCCTATTTCACTCTTGCCAATGAGATTGGCCGGTTTTGATGTAGTTCTTGGTATGGATTGGTTGTCTAGTAACCAAGCCCATATAGCCTGTAACAAGAAACTCATCGAGATCAAAACCCCAAATGGAGATACGTTCGCTATACAAGGAGATCGATGTTATGGATTGTCAGAAAAAGCATCATTACTCATAGCATCGAGGTGTTTAAGGAGAGTTGTGTCATTTATATGGCACAAGTGACCATTGATGAAGCTAAGCCAAAGATTGAAGATCTACCCGTTATCTCAGAATTCGTCGATGTATTTCCTGAAGACTTGCCTGGTCTACCCCCAGATAGGCAAGTAGAATTTAGAATTGATATCATACCTGGCGCTGCTCCAGTTGCTAGAGCTCCATATAGATTGCACCTACAAAAATGAAGGAGTTGAAGTCACAACTTGAGGAATTGTTGGAAAAAGGATTCATTCGGCCAAGCTCTTCGCCTTGGGGAGCTCCAATTCTGTTTGTCAAAAAGAAGGACGGGTTAATGCGGATGTGCATTGATTATCGCGAGTTGAACAAGTTGACTATAAAGAACCGTTACCCGTTACCCAGGATGGACGACTTGCTTGATCAACTTCAGGGGCCGAATTATTTTCCAGGATTGATTTGAGATCTGTATATCATCAACTCAAGGTTCGCACAGAAGATGTTCCAAAGACAGCATTCAGGACTAGATATGGACACTACAAATTTTTGGTAATGCCTTTTGGGCTTACGAATGCACCTGCGGCATTTATAGACTTAATGAATAGAGTCTGCAAGCCATATCTTGAAAAGTTTGTCATTGTCTTCATAGACGACATACTTATCCATTCTCGCAGTCAGGCTGACCACGAGAAACATTTGAGGTGTATCCTAGAGGTGTTAAGACAAGAAAAGCTCTACGTAAAGTTTACAAAGTGTGAATTCTGGTTGCGTGAAGTACAATTTTTGGGGCATGTAGTCAGCGAACGTGGAATTCAAGTAGACCCTGCTAAGGTTGCGGCAGTCATGAACTGGCAAGCTCCTAAAACACCGCCTGAGATTCGTAGCTTTCTGGGTTTAGCTGGTTATTACAGAAGGTTTATAGAAAATTTCTCAAGAATAGCTACTCCTTTGACCACGCTAACCCGTAAGGATGTGATATTTACTTGGGGTCCGAAACAGCAGGAAGCTTTTGAAGCTTTGAAGCAGAAACTAAGTAATGCACCTATATTGACGCTACCCGAAGGTATTGAAGACTTTGTGGTCTATTGTGACGCTTCACACACTGGCATGGGGTGTGTACTTATGCAATGCGGAAAAGTGATCGCCTACGCTTCAAGACAATTGAAGATACACGAAAGAAATTACACCACACATGACTTGGAGCTAGGTGCTGTGGTGTTTGCGCTTAAGCTATGGAGACATTATATATACGGAACTAAGTGTATTATATACACTGATCATAAAAGTCTCCAACATTTGTTTAACCAGTAAATGATTATGATTGCGAGATCCGTTATCACCCAGGCAAGGCAAACGTAGTTGTAACACCCCAACCGATGGCGGAAACATCGGGATGAGACGAAAACGAGATTGCTCATTGCTCACAACATTATTAAGTGACAATAATTAATTAAACCATATTTCATTTCATAAGAATTGTCAAATACATCAATGTAACAAAACAAAGAACAACCTACATTTGCAAAGTCATAACAAAATTGATACGTCGACATTAAACCTAACGTCTAATTTGTGTGTATCTAGTCCTTGCTATATTGTTTTCATAGCGTCATCTCCTTCAACCTGTAACATGTTTTAAAATAAAGTCAATGCAAAAGCAAAGGCGAGTACACAAGTTTAAGCATAGCATACGTATACGAATAAAGTTTTAACAATCCTCATGGTAACCAAATCTATACAAGAGCAAAATTATGGCATGCAATACTAATAATCAAACCCGTAACGCAATCACGATGTTTTAACATGACCTCACGAATAACACGATGGAGGTGGATGCGTGAATTCCTATAGCGCTAAGCATGTCAAACAAAGGCTAAAAATAGTTAATGACTAAAGCATAGCATAACGTTTATCCCCAGACAAGCAACAAGTATACGATTCAAGTAGTCATGTGTATAGGATTGTTTGTGCGTTTCATAAAGTTTAAGTGTTTGTGATTTTTGTATATGGAAACATGTTACACCCAAAAAGTGATATAAACAAATGTGGGTCGAGTGTACTCACAAAATTGCTAAGTCTTCTTTGGAAATTCCACGACGAGTTGATGAGTGGGAGAAAGGGACACCAATGCCACCTTAAATGACAACGAACATGGATGAATAATCGAATCGGAGTTGAAGGTACGTGTACGTTTAGCACGGAATTTGTGTAACGACTCTAAAGTTAAATTCGTCAAAGGTGCCGTAGAAGTGTTATCAAAATAATACAATAAATATATGTATTTTTAGCGAAAAGCGTATTAGGTAATTATTTATATTTTGACGAAAAGTATATTAAATATATATATATTTTTCTTTTTTTTAAAGTATAATATATATGTCTTGTCGATAAGGGAATGATATACATATATGTATATTGCCTTTTAGATAAGTATAGGTATACGAGGGTTTAATAATTTATTTTGTCGAATTATAATATATATATTTATTTGATGTCGTTTAAGAAATATGCTTCGCCGGAAAGTGCAATAAATATATTATACGTATGATTTGACGAAAACCGGGCAGAGTTTCCTCTGTTTTTAGACGATCCCGACAACACAAGTTGTCGATATATGTGTCAAAACTCAACAATCAACGAAGCAATATATTTATACAAGTTATGTAACGAAAATATATATATTTATACAACTTACAAAGACACGTTTAGTGTACAAGTAAGTAATGTTTTACGATTAAAACGATAAATAATATAAACAATAATAATAAAGGTTTTGCGCCGTTTAAGATTTTTACCCAGTCTCGGGTCGGCAATTGACCAGCAGTTGACCGGTTGACTTTCGTTGACCAAGTTGACTGCTGTTGACTTGTGATGACTAAAACCGGAAGGTTGACCATGACCCGAGCTTTGACCAGATTTGACCCGAGCCTGCTGAACCGAGATGGAACCAGAAGCGAGCCCAATAAACCAACTAAAATTAAACGCGAAACTGAGGCGATTAAAACGCGACTCGTACCTGAACTGAATCGAGGTTGAACCTGAGCCGGCTGTTGACTGGTGTTGACTGTTTGACCAGGTTCGACTCGAACCGAAACGTGTATGGACCAAACTGACCCGAATCTGCTTGTTAACCTGCTTTGACCGAGACCCAGACCAACTGTGCGGAGCCGTGTTGAACCGTTCATGACCCGAGCCGAAGACACCGAAATTGAATCAAAACTGATCCCCAAATCTCTCCCGGACCAAGACCGCTGACTTGTTGACTGCCTTAGGCCCGTGTTGACCCGGGTTTGACTAGTTTGACCGAACCAAACTCACCTGAACAGGACATGAGCCGAAATCTAAACTGAGACCCCTGTCGATGACCGGAATCGAATGAGACCTGAAACCAACCGGGATTTGAACCAAACTAGAAACAAAATTACACGAACCAAAACTGAAACATAACTAACTGGAACCGAATCGAGATTTGAACTAACCCGCGCCGAACTGAGACTCGCCGGAGTCGATTCCTGTCCGCCGTGCCTGTCTGTCTGCCGACCTCCGGTGCATCTGCTGCTTCTGCCGCTGCCAAGTCTTCTCCGGCGCCGCCGCCACCCACAGGTGTTGCGGCCGCCGCTGGTCAGGAGGGAGGGAGAGAGAGAGATGAATGGGTATGCGAGAGAGATGAGCGGGAGTGAAGGAGGAGGGGTGGTTGAGCGGGTGTTTGTCTGCCGGAAAAAGGGGTCGCCGGAGTCTCGCCGGAAAGGCGGCTCCGGTCGCCAGAAATGAGAAGGTAAGTGAAGAGGGGTGAGGCTTTTATAGTGTTAGGGTTTCAAGGGTGTTGGGTCTAAAGCCCCATAGCGGCCCGATTGCGTTTCTGAAGCCCATTTCAGCGCCCGAACGTTACAAAATAGCGTATAATTTTACTTAAGTTTTAAACACGGGAATTAAATGTAAGACATCAAAAAAAAGTCGCGTTTGGTTGTCGTTTCGTTAAAAACACGTAAAAATGCGTTGTTTCCGTTTTTACACCGTTTTTCGATCCGATTGTAGTTGCGACTCAGGAAATAGAAAACGAGCGTGAATTTTTATAAAAATAATAAATCTTGGAAATACGAGGCGTTACAGTAGTTGCTGATGCCTTAAGTCGCAAGGAAAGGGTTAAACCCATTCGGGTTAACACCAAAAGAATGGAGGTAAGGAATAACTTGAATGAAAAGATTCTAAATGCGCAGAGTGACGGAATCCATAGATTATGTGGACGAATTTGGGTTCCAGTCTTTGGAGGACTTAGGGACTTGATCCTCCACGAAGCGCACAGTTCTAAATACTCGGTTCACCCGGGTAGTGATAAGATGTACATCGATTTAAGGCCAAGTTATTGGTGGAGGCTGAAGAAATCCATAGCTACTTTTGTAGCTAAATGTTTGACATGTTCGCAAGTCAAGGCCGAACATCAAAAACCGTCAGGATTACTGCAGCCACTGGAAATTCCCATGTGGAAATGGGAATGTGTAACTATGGATTTCATAACCAAGTTACCAAAAACAAAGCGAGGAAATGATACAATATGGGTAATCGTGGACAGATTGACTAAGTCGGCTCATTTCTCACCTATCAACGAGACTTATAGCTTAGATAAACTAGCAAAGCTCTATCTGGATGAAATAGTATCCTTGCACGGCGTACCAGTGTCTATTGTGTCGGATAGGGACACAAGATACACTTCTCATTTTTGGAAAAGTTTCCAACAAGCCTTGGGCACACGACTGAATTTTAGTACGGCATATCACCCGCAAACTGATGGACAAAGCGAACGTACTATTCAAACGCTGGAAGATATGTTGCGTGCGTGCATTATCGACCTAGGTGGAAGTTGGGATAACCATTTACCACTTATAGAGTTTTCCTACAACAATAGCTACCATGCAAGTATTCAAGCTGTCCCGTTCGAAGCTTTATACGGAAGGAAGTGTAGGACGCCCGTTTGTTGGGCAGAAGTTGGGGAAGCTCAACTGACATGACCAGAGATAGTCCTGGAGACGACAGATAAAATCTTGCAAACTCGGGATCGTCTCAAGCTTCTAGAGATAGGCAGAAAAGTTACGCAGACCGATGGCGTAAACCTCTCGAGTTCCAGGTAGGGGACAAGGTCTTGTTAAAAGTGTCGCCTTGGAAAAGCGTTATGCGTTTTGGAAAGAAGGGCAAGTTGAGCCCGAGATACATCGGACCGTTCGAGATCATCGAGCATGTCGGATCGGTGGCATATAAGTTAAAATTGCCGGAGAAACTTAGTGGGATCCATGATGTGTTCCACATTTCCAATCTGAAGAAATGCTTGGCCGACGAATCATTGGCAATGCCACACGAAACTGTGCAGATTGATAAAACTTGCGGTTCCTTGAGAAACCGGTTGCGATTGAAGATAGACAAGTCAAGAAGCTTCGTAGAAAGCATGTGCTGATCGTGAAAGTGAAATGGGACGCTCGTCGAGGTCCTGAATATAGGTGGGAAGTTGAGTCCGTTATGCGGCAGAAATACCCATACTTGTTCGATTGAAATCTCGGGCCGAGATTTATTTTAAGGGGGTGAGGATGTAACACCTCGTGTTTTTACGTCCAATATTTTTCCGACACGTATCCTTGTGTACCACAGAAGGGACCAAGGTCGTTGAAACAATAATAATATTCGTATTTTTATTCTGAAAATAAAGTTGGGGACTTAAGTATAAATTTGAAATTTTCAAGATCTGAAGACCCCTTGCGGACCTCAAGGCTCTTGCCATACGGTCCGCAAGACTACCTGAAACTATGGGCGCCTGAGGTCCTTACGGACCGCAAGGCTTGACCCATACGGTCTGCAAGGACCTGCCAGCGAACAGAAACATGGAAGAGCCATGTTCTGCCACCTCTTAACGTATTTATCACCTTCCTTGCATGCTTGAAACGTTATGGGACACTTGTTCACGTCCCTTAACACCTGGAAACCATCTGAGCATCCCCATGACCATTAAATGAATGGATTCTTTGAGTTGCAACCACCTTCATCATTTGAATTCATCAAAGTTCATTCTAAAGGAGTTATGGTCATTCTCAAGCATTCCATTCTGTTCCTAGCACTACTTGAACCCTATGTAAGTATTCAATTTCATGCTAAGTTGATTCCTTTTGGTTTTGAGCTAAGATTTAAGTCTTGACGTAAATGCGCCTTGACCTTGTTCTAAATCCATGTATACTCCATCATCGTGAGTAACGAAAGTGGCTACGTGATTGTAATGATGGAGATGTTAATCTCTCAAGAGGGCATCTCCAGATTACCACGAATTCATGGCCAATTGACGAGTCAACCGAAAAGTCAACAAAAGTCAAACTGTCCAGTTTTATAAAATTTCATAACTAATGATCTGAATGTTATAAAATATGTTTTGATGCATTAAAAACATAAAAATAAGTATTAGAACATATACCAACTGATTCGGCTCGTCAAATCTCGGTCTAGCATCGGTTCGCAACCGAAAGTCGCTATATTTGACTTTTCATTGACTTTTGGTTCTGACCCGTTTTAAGTCACTTTTGCTACTGACTTCTGACCATTTTGAGACCATGATCATATTAAGAATGATCATCTAAAGTTTCATCTCTCGATTCATTAGAAATCTGAGTTTATCAAAAAGTTCCATAAAATTATCTAAATTTTGCAAAAAGTCCTTTCGTGCAAATCATGATTTTAAACACTCATGCATGTAAATATAAGACATAAACTGATTGCTAAACATAATTTGATTATGTTAATGTCAAGAATCTGATTAGAATCTGAGTTTCTATAAAAATGCGTTTATAATGTAAAAAGGACTAAAAAGCCCTTTTCGGCATTTTAAGAAGATTAAACATGATTTTTGTAATCAAATAATGTGTTTACTGATATGGTATGATAAGTAGGACCATTTGGGATAATAATTCAGATTATGACCTGAATAAAAATCTAAGAATCGTTAATTGCCGCTAAATGACCAAACTACCCTTTTTACGGAAAAGTGTCTTAAATCAATCTTGTATAAACCAAACTTAAACCTACTGATATAATAAATAATATAACATGATTTTTGATATATAAAACAGGCCTCGACTTCTGTTTAACTTAAATTATGAATTTAACGGCATTTTAGCGACTTTTACGCCTTTTGGCGCATAGTATGGTTGAAAGCCATAACCGTGAGCCAAGACTTGTTACCTACTGATTTATAAACTTATTTTTATCGTTATAACAGTAAGTACAAGTCCCGAACTCAGAATCCCAACATTGGCTTCAAAACTATGTGTGAAATTACTAAAATACCCTTACGGGACATAGTTTGTTTCAAAACCATCAAACATACATATATTTGATATCCTACTATTATAATATCATAAAATAAGTATTATTACTAAATATTAAAGGTCTTAACAACAGATTCCTAATTTACATCTTTTATAAATAATAAAATGACCAAAATACCCTTCTAAAGAATAAATCGATTTTAAATATATCTTGGGCCTATCTTTGTAAATACTATTGACTTGTATCATATTTTAAACATATTTCTATATGGAACTTGTATATGACTCTCTCGGTTACCCGATTTCGCCTATGTGCGTTCGGTTAAGCATACGTAGCTAATTTACGTATTTTAACCAAAAAGGGTTCAACCTTGTCCATTCCTTATAAAAATCCAGAATGTTATTGGGTAGCCCATATTATACAAGTTATATACTTGTCGTGTCCAACTAACATTCTATTCCGGTCACCGCTTAATCTAGCGTATCGCACCGTATCATATTTTAGCGTAAGACTAACCGGTTCAAGTCTAAGACTTAATTAAGGACCCGTTAGCATTCTAATATTGGTTAATAGTTACCATCACTCTTAACCTATTTTTCCTATACGGGCTTGGGATACGGTAGATTACTACCGCTTGGTCGGGTATGGGAACATGTTTTATCCAATTGAAACTAAAACATTGGGGGTGGGCTTGATCGTGTCTGGGATATCCTTGGCTCACTAAATTGGTAGTGACCACGACAACATAGCATGGCGTGTAGACATACACTGGGAAATTGCTATCTTCTTTCTGTGTGAAAGTTCAGAGTGGTGTGTCGTCGATCAGGTCTCGGTTTCTGTACTGGGCCCCATATGTAAAAGTCAGCATGTAAATCTGTATACAAGGTCATTTGTACTGTCCCAAGTTATTTACTAAATTGCGTCGTGTGCGCCTAAAACCATTTTCGAAAAGGTTTTCAAAATGAGTCGGTAGAGCGTATTTACCAGTGTAAACTGACTTATTTTCAAAAGTTTAAGTTACAGGTGCAAGTACGTAATAGGCCGGGAGCTGCGGAGCGAATACCGAGGAGTTGCGCCCTTAGGACTTGTCTGTTTTTAGTCTGTTATCATTTGTATGTTTTTGTGATCCGCTTGTGGATCCTATTACACGCCTCGTCTGTGTATATTTTATTTTGAACTTTGGACACTTATCGGTTTGTAATAGTTTATGAATCCAATGCCTTCCGCTGTGTTATCTTATAATTGGTTATGATGATATCAACTCTACGTCACAGTACTCCCCACCGGGTCCACCGGTAGACACGAGGATGTCGGGGTGTGACATTAGATGTCTCAAATTTAGTATTAGTTGTTTTTATAATGGTGGGGGCATTTTAGTCATTTCATACCAACTTAACTGGAAAATCTAACCTCCATCCAACCCAGGGACTATCCGAGTAACAAGTTGTCATACATAAATGTACTTTTGAAAAGGTGAGGACTAAAGTGAAATTTACCAAACCACAAGGACTATCCAGGCATTTTACTCTTTAAAATGTGTTATTTTAATTAAAAAAAAAACAACAATTTAATCGTTTAATGAAACTACCGGAACTTGTGAGATGGCCGATGACTTATTGGCGTTACTGAAAATTCTGGAATAATTCTGAACTTTTTCGGTGGAAAGTGGGTAATTAGACCCTTGTAGACCCTCGTGTTTGGTGAGTCCCTCCAAATGACGAAAATGGAAACCCCATTTCAACGAACTAGACCCTTGTAACTCCCAAACTCTCTTTATAAAACTAATTATTTTAAATTAGTTAACAAGTTGGGAGTTATATATAATCATGCCATTACCCGAACATCTAAAACGAACAACCGTGGCTTGCACACAAAACGGTGCACGAACGCCAAACGTGAATTTGACACTAAGACAATACCCATCACCATACTTTTAGGCTATAAGCCCATTCTCGGATATAGATTCACATCCGAGCTTGGTATATAGCGATTATTGATTCGTACACTATTTTCGGCACTTAACTGAACGTTAACTAATATTAGGATCGGAGTAGCGTACAAACATACATCTATATTGTGCTTGCTTTATGTGTGCATACCTATCAGGTGAGTTTCACTGCCCCTTTCTCTAACTGTTTTACTCGGGGTCAAAATCATGCTTACGTACGTACATACTTGCATATGAGAACGTGATCTAATGTGAATTATCTAAGTTGCACTAACACACGCAAAGTCACAAGTGATCAACTATAGGCCGGTGGATGTGTGAATAGTACTATTGGTCTGACAAACCCAATTGAACTGGCACAAATGCCATGGTTTTACTGCAATTGCACATGTCCCTGTATATACTTTGAACACACTATGTGGTGTTAGACATAGCGACTTGGGACGGGAACGTAGAGACGTGGTTTATGTGGGCCACGGGGCTACGGGTGAATGGTCAATGTCTCCGTTGTGGGCTTGGTATAATTACATCACATATGCAAAACGATTATGTTCGAACTTACTTTTCAGAGCAAACAAAAACCGTGAAACTCACCAACATCGTAGTTGACCATTTTTAACATGTTTTTCAAGTGATATGACAGAGTAATAAGGTGTAAAAGTGCTATGTGAACAAATTTTGACTTTGCGGATATTATCATATATAGATGCATGTACATGGTATAAGAATAGCTGCTTGTGGATTTTTACCTTGTGACAAACTTTAGTGTGCAAACAATAGAGTAAACTTTTGTAACGTCTAATGGTTAATACAGTAGTCTTACAAACAATGTGTGTACCATGTGTCTGTTACAAACAGAAGATTGGCCTATCATCCGGATCGCCCATCTTGCGGGGGCATGTTAAGTGATATTCCCGCTACGTAATTTGTTTCATTTTATATATTTAAATGTTGTAGATTACTCAACAAGTAGGTTGTTAGCTTACCAAGTTTATCTCCTGTTCTTTAGCATGTATTCATGTCTATGTACATGTTCTTGTTAATTGAAGATTTCAACATCCCAAATCGCAAACTTCTCTGAACCTTGTTAGACAAAACGAGGTCTTTTGCCCCAACTTGAAATGTCCCTTGAATAAGAAAGGCCTTAAAAATTAGGTTTGCAAGCTTCTAGTTAACTCATTAAGTATAAAGATGGATTATTGTTATAAGCTAAGTAAATAAATAATAGTTTAGGTTTTGGTATATAGGTTTCACTTATGGGTATTGAAGTGTTACGAGGGAGATAAATATTTTTTTGTGTAAGAGGTTTATTAAGTATAAAGATGGATATTTGTTATAAGATGAGTAAATAAATAATAATTTAGGTTTTGGTATATAGGTTTCACTTATGGATATTGAAGTGTTAAGAGGGCTAAACTAAAAATCTATCAGAAGCTTAATTTAAAACATACACGATGTTACTTCTTTTATAGTGAAATAAATTCTAACATAATTTTCTTTGAACAGAAGACTGACCAAATTTTTAACGAGATCAGTTAGTCTTGCATCTCCTGAAAGTACATCAATCACATAAATATATTACAAGCATCATTTTAAGTCGAATAGAATAACGGAAAGGATTGATTCAGGCATGGAATAACCAAAGAACTAAAGATATATAATTGGAAGTTAATCAACTAAACAAAAAAGTATTGTACTCAAAATCACACCTGTTATGAATGAAAATCAAAGCAAGAGGACAGCATATGAATCCAGCTATATACATCCTTCCATACATATAGAGAGAGAATAACATTACGTACCAAACAGGAAGTTTCATCAATTATTTATTTCAAAGACTTTGGATGCTTTTTTATACAACTTCATTGAAGTTACCAAAAGCATATGGTACACCGTCATTGCGTGTCAATATTTGTTATTTAGTTCCATTCTAGTAGAATATATCAATATTGTATTTATCTAAAAGACTTGTGTTCATGTTTATTTAATTTCGTGTTAAGAATGGTTATAAAATATTGGTAACACTGGTCGGGGTACTGTATCCCGGGCACATAACAGTACTACACATACAAACAAGCATTTACAACATTCAAAACCGTCATAGGGGTCATTTGCAACGATAAAAAATGGTTTGTATAGCTTTGTCACTAATTGGTTATGTGGAGAAATGAGTTTGTGATGGACACTGCAAGCGAAGAAGTTGTCTCTAAATTACGAATGACTTGCGACTGTCCATTGTTGCATTTAATTTTCGGACGGATAACTTAACCGATGAATTTGCAAGCAACGATTATTGCAAATGATTTGCAACCGACGAAGAATGATTTATGACTAACCATGGGCTCTTTGTGTTTATGTCAGATTAGGGCTTTTTATACAACTTGATTCATCTGGTTATAAATTAAAAAAAGGCTTGTGGTGACCAATCATAAGGAGAAAACAGAGACCGAGGTGGTCTTGGCTTAGTAGTGATGTCCGACGCAGGAAATAACAAACCCGAACGGCTTCAGGTTTTGGCGATTTCGTGTGTGGACCAACATTGTGATCATTAAGAATTTCGAATTATCTTTAGATTTATCATCCACCTAAATCAATAAGTTCTAATTTGCTTTAGTTGAGATTCTTGTTTTCTTTTTCTCGCACACTAGACTACTAGAGGACGTTCTTAATTAGATAGTGTAGAATGGTTCGTGCATCTTTCACTTATATCTTTAAGTGAAAGAGATGCATGAAACCAGATAGTGGTATTAAAGCCGTTTTTAAAGCTCTCTTGGATCCTAATCATATTTGGAGAAAAAAAATCTATCTTTTTTCACTAGAGAGTGAATCTTTTTCATCCAAGAGTTCGTTTTTTGTGATTATCGTCTT
The DNA here is from genome assembly GCA_947069175.1 of Scalesia atractyloides. Classification (NCBI taxonomy): domain Eukaryota; kingdom Viridiplantae; phylum Streptophyta; class Magnoliopsida; order Asterales; family Asteraceae; genus Scalesia; species Scalesia atractyloides. Next base: position 29,584,699 of record CAMTDV010000004.1, read on the forward strand.
TAAGATAATCATAAAGATTGTTTCTTGTTGTGTTTGTTCTTGAATGCGGAATATGATAAGGAGTTGATGCAAAAGTTGACGGACTATCACTTCGACTAGTTAGATAAGGGGAAACGAAACAGAAATGACCCAAACTTCAAAAGGATTGCAACAAAAAAAAAGTCTTTTTTTTGAAAGAAAATCCTATAGTGTAAACAGTAAAAATAATCTTTTTCTTTCTGAAAATCGTGATACGTAAATCGTACCCAACCACTATGTCCACCATGTAGGGAAGTACTCTATACAGCTGGAACCACCCACATTCACATATTTTAATTGTTTTTGTAGTTCGATGCCCGTCCGCGTTGCGAGGCGATAACGGAATAAAAAGCAATTAAAAAAATACTATAGCTTTGCTAAAAATAACTAAAACGATAACAAAACCGTAAATTTGAACTCAGGGCAAAATTGTAATTTGTCAAGACTAATGAGCGATTCTTAGGCAGCTCCTTGACAAAAATAAAAATAATTGGAATCAACCAATTAAAACAAAACACTTTATAGTTTTGCTAAAAAACTAAAACAATGACAATACTGTAATTTTGAACTGAGGGAAAAGTTGTATTCTTGGACTGTGACAAAATTGTAATTTGGCTAAAGCTAAAGTGATGGAATACTGTAAATTTAAAGCAAGGGCAAATTCGTTAGTTTGCGCAGGGGCAAAGTTGTAAATTTGAGGTTGGGGTAAAATCATAATATAAATTTGAACTAAGGACAAAATCGTGCATTTAAGCTGGGGGCAAAACCGTAATTCGTAATTTTAGACGGGACAAATTCAAAATTTTGAACTGAGGGCAAATTAGTAATTTTGAGTTGGGTGCAAAAGCATAAATTTATTTTGAACTTGGGCAAAAACGTAATTTTGAAATGAGGGTGAAATCATAATATTTGAAACGGGGGCAAAAACATATTTTTTAACTACGGGTAAAATCGTAATTTTAAGCTGTGGGCAAAACCATATTTTTATTTTGAATTGGGTGCAAAATTAAAATTGTGAACTGAGAGCAAAATAGTAATTTTTAGCTGAGGGAAAAAATATAAGTTTATTTTGAACTGGGAACAAAATTGTAATTGTACACTGGGGATAAAATCATATTTTTGAATCTTGAGGACAAAATTGTAATTTTTAGCTGGGGGCAAAAGCATAAATTTATTTTTAAATATGGGCAAAAACGTAATTTTTAGCTGAGATCAAAAGCATAATTTTATTTTCAACTGAGGGCAAAAGCGTAATTTTAAACTGAGAGCGAAACCGTAATTTTACATTATGAAGAAAATTACAAATTGAGTGGAACAATGTGTGAGCGCCAGGCAGCTGTCTGGCACTATTTCCATTTAAAAAACCAAAATTTAGAATTATTTTAGTGGTGGCCCACCGGCCGCCCATTTTCACCATTGAGGACAACTTACTATTCCCGCACCTGTTTTTGTTAATATAGGTAATTAGGTAGTGGTACCCTGTAAACTCTATATTTTGAAACCTCTTTTAAAAAATAATAGGAAATATAATATACATAATTTTAAACATTTTGAGCAAAAAAATAAAAAAAAACGCCGAGTAAAAATTTAAAAACTAATAAAACTAAAAAAATGTAACAGTTTATAGACAAAACAAATGTAACATTGGCAATTTATATTTGTTTTGCATGTAAATGGTTACAAATTATTTTTGGTTTTATTTTTTTAATTTTTTACTCGACTTTTTTTTTATTTTTTTGGATTGAAATTCTTAAAATTATGTATATAACATGTCCTATTTTTTTCAAAAAAAAAATGTATTGAGACGTAGAGTTTGTAGGGTTTGCTCAACTCGAGTAGGTTTCCAAAATATTCACACTGGTAATCATGGTTGCAAAAGTCGCTAGGCGCTCCTTAGTCGGTCGACCGGGGAGTTGAGAGTACTCGGTTTAGGCGGAGAGTACACGGAGAGTACTCGGACATATTAAATTATAAAAAAATTACTTTTTAGAGATTAACTATATGTCAAATAACATAAAATTACTAATATTTATAACAAAATTCGTGAAAATGATATTCGTTCTTTAATATGATACGTATAGAAATTATGTTTTATTATTATTTAAGTCAAATTAGGCTCGAATTGACCTACTAGATCCAATTATGGCCGAGGTTGACCGCGTTTGACCGACTCTGAGTAATTAGGCGGAGTCGAAAAAGGCGTCTGGGCAGCCTACCTTGTAGCGACTACTCGAGGAGTAGTCAGCCTTGGAAACTTTGTTTTACAACTATGCTGGTAATAGTGGAACTTGTTAATTAGGATAGTGGGTCATTTTAATTGGATTATTTTTGAAGATTGATCTTCGGAAACCAGTCTTAACAATTTATGTTTTCATCTATTTTACATTGCCACCATGTTGTAAATCCAGTATCAATTATCCAATCCCTAAACTTCAAATCCACATTAACATCTCTACCACCGCCACCAACCGGATCAAGACCCTAGTCACACAAATGCATACCCAAATCGCAATTGTTTCCAAAATAAGTAAATACTGCCCACTAGGACCCTAAGTTGTCGCCACCCACCAAACAAGCCCCCTCTACCGCATCTTCTACAATAAGACCGACATCAATAACATAACAACCAACTTCATTTGTCTTGTGTACACCATCTCTGTAAAAATGGTATAAACTTGATACAGATCAACACAAACACCAGAAATAGTGACAACCACGTGACGTAAATCTTATTAGTTTATCAAACCAGAAATACACCCTACCAAACCCTAGATCTCAAGAGTATGAGATCTGTAATAATACAAAACTAGATTCAACTGATTTGAAGAATCTGTTGAAGGATCAAAAGACAAAGAAAGTAACAGGATACAGACAAGGATACAGACACAGAGATCACAAGATCTCTTACAACTACAATCTCAACACACTGAGATTTCAACTATAATAGTTTAGGTATTGGTATATATAGGTTTCACTTATGGATATTGAAGTGTTAAGAGGGCTAAACTGAAAATCTATTAAAAGCTTACTTATTTCAAACACGAGATTACTTCTTTTATAGTGAAATAAATTCTAACATAACTTTCTTTGAACAGAAGACTGACCAAATTTATTAACGATTGATCCGTTAGTCTTGCATCTCCTGCCAGTACATAAATATATTACAAGCATCATTTTATGTCGAATAGATTAACGGAAAGGATTGATTCAGGCATGGAATAACCAAAGAACTAAAGATATATAATTGGAAGTTAATCAACTAAACAAAAAAGTATTGTACTCAAAATCACACCTGTTATGAATGAAAATCAAAGCAAGAGGACAGCATATGAATCCAGCTATATACATCCTTCCATACATATAGAGAGAGAATAACATTACGTACCAAACAGGAAGTTTCATCAATTATTTATTTCAAAGACTTTGGATGCTTTTTTATACAACTTCATTGAAGTTACCAAAAGCATATTGTATTTATCTAAAAGACTTGTGTTCATGTTTACTTAATTCCATGTTAAGAATTGTTATAAAATATTGGTAACACTGGTTGGAGTACTGTACCCAGGGCACATAACAGTACTACACGTACAAACAAGCATTTACACCATTCAAAACCGTAGCAGTGGTCATTTGCAACGATAAAAAACGGTTTGTATAGCCTTTTCACTAATTGGTTATGTGGCGTTTCTTTTTAGAGAGAAATGAGTTTGCGATGGACGCTGCAAGCGAATAGGTTGTCTCTAAATTTACGACTAACTTGCGACCATCCATTGTTGCATTTAATTTTCGGATGGATAGCTTAACCGATGAATTTGCAAGCAACGATTATTGCAAATGATTTGCAACTGACCAAGAATAAATTTATTTTTAAATTATTTTTTTCAAAAACTTGTAGAGACGACATATCGTCTCAATAAGCTTTTCTATAGGGAGGACACTTATAGAGACGACCTGTGTGACCTATAAGGACGGAGCTATAGAGATAATTTTTATAGAGACAATATGTCATCTCTATTAGGTGAAAATGACCTATAGAGAGAACATGTCCTCCCTTTAGGCCTAAAAAATGTTATCCCTTAAAGGGTTTTTTCTTGTAGTAAAGGCTTAGGAGAAAATAGAGACCGAGGTGGTCTTGGCTTAGTAGTGATGTCCGACGCAGGAAATAACAAACCCGACCGGCTTCAGGTTTTGGCGATCTCGCGTGTGGACTAGCATTGTGATCGTTAAACATTTCGGATTACCTTTAGATTTATCATCCACCAAAATCAATAAGTTACGAGGTAAAGGTTCTAATTTTGCTTTAGTTGAGATTCTTGTTTTCTTTTTCTCGCAAACTAGACTACCAGTGGACGTTCTTAATTAGATTATGTAGAATGGTTCATGCATTTTTTCCACTGCAAAACAGTTTTAAAAGAGATGCATGAAACCCGATAGTTGTATTAAAGCCGTTTTTGCAAAGCTCTCTTGAATCAATCAGGTTTGGAGAAAAAAAATCTATCTTTTTCATTAGACAGTGAATCCTTTTCATCCAAGAATTCGATTTTTGTGATTATCATCTTTAAGATAATCATAAAGATTGTTTCTTGTTGTGTTTGTTCTTGAATGCGGAATATGATAAGGAGTTGATCCAAAAGTTGACGGACTATCAGTTAGGTGTTGTTTGTTTTTTTGAAAAAGTGCTTCCTGACCTCTTATGTCTATGTCGCGCAAACCACGCACAGACCTTTGAGTCTGCGAGACCTGATGCAGACAATGACCCAAGTCTTCTAAGCTCTTTTCCTCCTCTTCAAAACAGAGACCCCTTCTCCTCACCAGCCACCACCCTCCCACCTCCTCGACCCCTTCTAACCTCGTTTTCCCGGCGAAGCACATCCCACCCACAAAAACCCTTTCCTCCTTGCACCAATTTTTCACCCACACCCATCTGAAGTTTAGAGAGAGAGACCATAGAGAGATGGAAAGAAGATCGAAAGAGAGATCGGTGAAAGAAAGGGGAGTCGGCCCCTCTCCACCGCGCACGACAACGACGGCAGATGGCGGAGCCATCAAACCGACGGCCAAAAACGCAGCAAGTAGCGGCGGTGGTGCTCTGGCTTCGCGTCTGACCCGATGTACGACAGCAAAGGCACGACGGTGATGGTGATTGCGGTGGCGCGTGGTTGTGGGCGTCAGTGGTGGAAAAATTAGGGTTTCGTGGAGGTGGTTGTGGGCGGTGGCGTAGGGGGTGACGTTGATGATGTGGGTGGCAGATGGTGTGGGAGGGGACGATGGGTGTTGGCGACTGAAGTGGTGGTGGGGGAGGCAGGAGATGGAGGTGAAAATGAATGAGAGAAATCTGTTTGTAGATTTAGGTTTTAAAAAGAGGGATAATTAAACACTTTTTTCATTACAGTCTCTAGGCATTTAGTTCACCTATTCTTGTGCAGACATTTATAAACATGGTCACAGACTGCACAGACCTTTTACATCTGAAAAAACAAACACACCTTAGACTTGTTAGACAAGGGAAACGAAACAGAAATGACCAAAACTTCAAAAGGATTGCAGAAAAAAAAGTCTATTTTAATTTTTTTTAGAAAGAAAATCATATAGTTTAAACAGTAAAAATAATCTTTTTCTTTCTGAAAATCGTGATACGTAAGATCGTACCGAACCACTATGTCCACCCATGTAGGGAAGTACTCTATACTAGGGGGTGTTTACAGTTTGGTTCCAAACCATGAAACCACCCAAACCGACATCGGTTCGGTTTCACGGTCGGATTTTTTAATTATCTTCCGATCGGTTGGTTTCAGTATTTATAAACCGTAGCAAACGGTTTGGTTTACGGTTCATAGCAAAAACCAACCGTAATAAATCGGACCGGACCGTAAGACTATACTTTATTTTATTTTTAATATTTCATATATTATATATATATATATATATATATATACACACATAAATAAATTTACATCTAAATTTAATCCAAGTAAACAAATATTGTTAACTATAAAATACGCCACTTTTAATTTCACTAATTAATATCGCATCATATTTTTCATTCTTTTATATTATTTTGTCATTTTCCACAAATAAGGCCCAAATAGCCCAAACCGTGAAACCGAACCGAAACCAAATCGTGAAACCGAACCGAAACCAAACCGTGAAACATAACGGTTTGGTTTGGTTTGGTTCGGTTTAAGAAATCGATAGTTCGGTTTCGGTTTTCAATTACCAAAAACCGTGACAAACGGTTTGGTTCACGGTTTAACCCAAAAATCAACCAAATCAAACCATGAACACCCCTACTCTATACAGTTGGAACCATCCACATTCACATATTTTAATTGTTTTTGTAGTTTATTAGGTAGTGGTAGTGTAGCAAATCCAACCTTTCAAACTCTATATTTCGAAACCTCTTTTAAAAAATAATAGGACATATAATATACATAATTTTAAGCGTTTTGAGCGAAAAAATAAAAAATTTAAGAACTAATAAAACTAGAAAAAATGTACAAAAACAAATGTAACATTGGCAATTTACATTTGTTTTGCATGTAAACGGTTACAATTATTTTTGGTTTTTTTATAAATAATTTCCTCGACAATTTTTTTATTTTTTGGATTGAAATGCTTAAAATTATGTATATTACATGACCTGTTTAAAAAATGTATTAAAATATAGAGTTTGTAGGGTTTGCTCAACTCGAGTAGGTTTCCAAAATATTCACACTGGTAGTAGTGGAACTTGTTAACTAGGATAGTGGGTCATTTTAATTTTAATTGGATTAATTTTGTACTGGAGAGTTCAAATAGAAGAAATCAGAAACTAAGAATAAAGGGTACAAATGTAATTTAAACCAATAATTTAATTAGTTTATCCTTTATTTTTGCTATTCCAAGTAATGAACTCTAAGCATTTAATGAGTGCATCCTATAAAATAGTTGTCAATTTACATAATAAAAATATTCATACACATGATCCTACACGCTCAACGTTTCCTACACCATAAAAAAGTGTTTCCTACACTATAAAATTTGGTGTATGATACAGAATGTGTAGGATCCCAACTCTTTTAAATAATTTTCGACTCATAATAAAATAAATATGTATAGGACACAAGACTTTTAAATAATTTTGTCACTTCTAATAAAATTGGTGTAAAACCCCAACACATTATGGTTATATTAATGAAACTTAAGTAACTCTTTATAATATTTATAGGTATTTTAGACCAAATTGTATATCCTACCCTTATTAATTACAACATTAATTAATATTGGACAAAAAAGATATCTTTATTCACAACCATTGATAAAAAAGAAAATATAAGGCCAAGATTAATTTAGTTTTCTTATTATAAGAAGATTATTCTCAAATGAAACTTCTCTATATATTTTTGTAAGCCTATAATTAGATAAGTATATTTAGGGTTTTGATACCAATTTATGTTTTCATCTATTGTTACAATACCACCATGTTGTAAATCTAGTATCAATTATCCAATCCCTAAACTTCAAACCCACATTAACATCTCTACCACCAATATCAACCGGATCAAGACCCTAGGTCACACAAATGCATACCCAAATCGCAATTGTTTCCAACATCAATAAATACTGCCCACTGGGAATCTAAATAGTTGCCACCTACCAAACAAGCTCCCTCTACCGCATCTTCGACAATAAGACCAACATCAATAACATAACAACCAACTTCATTTGTCTCGTGTACACCATCTCTATGCCTTAACTCAAAGTCTTCAATCAAACAGACCACAATTGGGGTTGTATTTGGCCTTCCACCCTTCTAGCAACCACCCGGAGTTCACATGTGACCAATGAAGCAACGATCGAATGTTAAGCGGTGAGTCATGACTCACGCCCATAGCTTCGTGGAGACTGCTCCAAATGACATTGGCATAAGGCAACCTGGGGCGCCCCCGTTATACAAGACCCATCCTGTGTGTTACACGGGTTAGTCAAAGTAAATTATATTATTTAACAATGTTGACATAACCCTTGAAATGAAAGAAACGTTTCATTTATGTAAAGTTTAAATTACACTGAAATGTAAATAATGAATACTATAAAATCACAAACTCTGTGTGTTGTACCCAACGTAGTTGTATGCAGCCACATGTAAAAGCCTTGTACTGAAGGTGATGCATTTGTGGTGGATTAAGTAACCACCTGGGCTGATTTAGAGAACCCTGGCAAATATATGCACTGCAAATCAATAAACTTGTGAGCAGTCTGTTTCTTTTAAATGTTGTGTCCTACTTAAACTGTTTATGATTAGCGGTGGGTTAGATGTGTTGTAATGGAATAGCGGGTTGGTTTTTATTTTCTATAATGATTCGATGGGCAAACCCGTTTATGCCCCACCCTTGGAAATTCCACCTCTAATCAAGGTACCATTTCAAGAAAATACTATTAGCCATGTTTTCATACCTCACACCACCAATTGCCCTCCATAGTCAAGAACCACCATGACCGAGCCTCCTAAAAAAATAATAGACATACTTGTGAAAAACAATACGATGAGATTTATGTCCAGTCGACCTCTTGAAAGATTTATACCAAAACCTCTCTGCAAAAGCAAATTGAAAGAAAAGAAAAAAAAATAATCCAATGGAACAGAATGTATAACCAAGAAACATTAAAATTGAATTAGTAAAACATAAATCCTTTATATCTTCTTAAAACCTTCCAGATTAGAACTTGAAATTTAGATAGACTTAATCATGTACTCTTCATTTTCCTTAGTTAGATGTACAATATATATGATTTCTACTACAAGAAATAGTAAACATAAAATTATGGTTTTATTATGAATTAGGGAAGAGCTCGGTACTAACTACTGGTACCGGTTCTGAAAATCCAAAAAAATGGGTACCGGTACCGTGTCGAAACTACCCGGTATGGTTCAGTAACAGTACAGATCGAAATTTGAAGGTAAAAGCGTTACCGAAACCGGTACCGAAACGCTAAATGTCGGTACCGAAAATCGAGTTGGTTTAATAAATTCGGTACCAATTCCTATATCATTTGCTCATCCCTACAGTATCCATAGCATTTGGCTAGACGCATCTTTGAAAAATAAAATGTGGTTCATGAAATCATAGAAAAGTAGTTTAAGATTTGGTCTAGTGGGTTGAATAAGAAACCCTTAAAACATTAATGTCATACCTCGAAAATTGTTTAAAACCAATGCAAATACCTAACATGAACCAAACTTGAGGTTTTCTCACCTAAAAGATAGATGTGTGGGTTATATGCTGCTAGTAGTATATCCATCTCCACAAGAAGCAGATTCATCTGATATGGAAACACATATGCAGAAAGAAATTTGCAGCTAAATACTTGGAATCGACCCGCTTTCCAACAATAGGGCTACATCCTCTTCATGCCAACAAATTGTGATAAACCGTGAAGAAACATACATTACTTTTTGTGTACATCAACTCTAACTAAAATCTTTATGATAAAATTTCATATTAAATCAAACACACAGGTGTGAACATCATCACATATATATATATATATAGTTGAAAAAAGTTTAAAGGAGAAAATAACATCACCTTCTCTTCTTTTGGCCACAAAGGTCGGTAGCTGTAGATATTGACGGTTAAAATAGGTCAAAATAGGATAGTATATCAATATTTAAATCCAAAAATATATAACTTAACGATAAAAAACATATAGAAGTGAAAAAGGGTTCAAGATTTTACCTTTCCGGCAGGATCTTCGAAGTTAAATACATAACTACCATCTAAAATAATATCTCCCTGACAGTTGTAATTAAAGTCGTTTGTAAAGTCATTCAACTTATAATTCAAGTACTTAGAAGACCTTTTTCACTATGAATGTATCAAATTTGATATATCGGATAACCCAAAGCATCCAAAAGTTTTGTACAAAATCATTTGCAACTTCTAAAAATGAAAATTGTATTTAATTATTCTTCTGTGAACTTGCCTACACTGCCCAAAACTTGTTTCATCTGATCTGAATTCGCCAAAACGGTCCTAAACCAGCCAAAAATGGAGTGCACCAGACTAAAGAGGGTTCCACCATCGTGAACAGACATGCGCATTCTCAAGCGTGTGGTTTTTTGTGCCTAAGCCGGCACCAGTCAACAGCAAACCGCCATAAGCGACCTTTGAGCCTAGAGCATTTAACTTCCTTACAAATTCAAAAAAAAAAATAATAATAATAACTGGTATCGCTCTTCTGGCAGCCTGTACATTATCAGTGGTACCTATATTATAACTTGTACATAATAGAGTAAATTCATATCCATACCAATATCAAGAAAAAGAATTTGCAGCAAAATGAGGTTCATTTATAAACCCTAGTACGAAACAATGCTTCTACAGACTCACAATCATCATTTTTTTTCCCAATGACCTCTGGTGACCAAGATAATCTCCCTCTCCCTCTTCACTTCCCACCACCTTTTGCAACATAAGATAAACCTATAGGATCGTTTTAGTTTTTAGGGAAATTGGATTTTAATAATCTTACCTTTAGGTGGTTGGCCAATAGAGCTGCAAAGGAACAGAATGAACATGAACAAGTCTTTGTTCGTGTTCGTGTGTTAAGGATATACATGTGTTCCCGAACAGTTCATGAACGCTTACCGAACGAGATTTTATGTTCCTGTTCTTTCATTAAGGAAAATAAATGTCCGTGTTCGCTTTTTATTTAGGTACCGACACTCCTACAGAAACTAGAAAAACGAACGTTTATGAACACATACGAACACAAACGGGCGTTCATGAACATAGACGAACACTAACAAGTGTTCATGATCATAAAAAACACAAATAGCATATATATTAAAGTAAGGAAAATGAATGTTCCTGTTCTTTTATTAAGGAAAATAAATGTCCGTGTTCGCTTTTTATTTAGGTACCGTACACTCCTACAGAAACTAGAAAAACGAACGTTTATGAACGCATATGAACACAAACGGGCGTTCATGAACATAGACGAACACTAACAAGTGTTCATGATCATAAAAAACACAAATAGCATATATATTAAAGTAAACTTCTGGGAATCCATAACCAACTCAATTAAAAAAGTATCAAGGGGAAGTAAAAGTCCTATTAACCCTTTCTTAAATTTGATCTCAAAGCTAACTATCTTTAATTTATTTACTTTTATGTCTTTTTATAAAAATCTAGAAAAAAATAGAGCCGTTGGGAAATAGAGTCGTTGGAAAATAGTTGTTTTATGTAAAATAAAATAAAAAATTAGATAACGTATAAATATCATTCATATCACCAATTTTATACATATTATTCATATCACCATTTTTATACAGATTCATCTCCTATATCATTTTCTACACTATAAATATATTAAGTTCATCTTCAACACATTCTACCAAGATATAAGCAAATTATCCTTTCAATCGAAACAATCCATTCAGCAAATCGTTTAATCCAAACAACTTACTGCCTCCAAATGAAACTGAACCCAAACCAACAAATGCCCTGACATGATATCGTTTAAATAGGGGGAAATTAGGCAAAAGGTTGGTAAGTTTAGCGTGATCTACAACAAGAACTTCAACACCCAATGTGCGGTTCATACATACCTTGGATGCCCGTTGTCAAATTAACCTCACTGACATAAATGACGAGTTTGAAGCCCCTCCGAAACCAACAAGTCCGGTCGGAAGAAACAGAGAAAAACGAGCAACATTGTCAACCGGTACAGCATACAAAAAAGTTATCGGAGAGGACCATAAAGTAACGGACCTTGAATCTAAAACGGTTATGATCAAAAAGGAGAAGAAAGGATGGTGGATCTGAAATTGTTAAGCTTAAGCACTAACTTTGATCATTTGATAGAAAAGGGCCAGATGATGCAAGACGTTCATAAGAAATATGATCCTTAGAAGATTTATATTAATGTTAAAAATAGGTGTTTTGTTTTGTTTCATTTATTTATGCAATACGAAGAAATTTAAAATTAATATTAATGCTTTGCTATTGTTTTATGTTTTATTAATAACTGAGTGTTCGGAAATATATGCATTTATAAATTATAATAAATTATGACAATGATTAATTAATATTTAAAAGCTGTTGCATATTCAGATAACTATTATACACCTTAATTAGTGTGAGGGTGGAATCACACTTGACTACACTTTTTCACATACACTAGCCCATTATTGATGGCCAAATAGTCATTCGTAGATTGTGGTGGCCATTCAGGACAACAAGATTAAACTACAAACGATGATTAAGCATTTCAATCAAGTGGAAGATGAAACTAAATGAAAGAATTTGAGCCTTGAAGTGGGTCAAGAACCAGTTTACAAGTTAACGTAGAAGATGTATTTCAAATATTGTAGATTAGTCAACAAGTAGGTTGTTAGCTTACCAAGTTTATCTCCTGTTCTTTAGCTTAATTGAAGATTTCAACTTTCCAAATCACAAACTTCTCTGAGCAAGGTTCAAATATATCATCCAATCATTCATCTCGGTCATCATTTCCCACAACTTCTAGACCTGCAAGTCCCACGAACACCATGTGAGAAAACACTCTGAGTCTTAATCCCTCCAATAAAGACCTTATTGCGTCACCTTACCACCAACCCTAAAACTCACCTCCTCAAATTATTTAGCATGGAAAACTCAAGTTAAAGCCTTGCTCTACGATATGGACCTGTACAAGTTCAACGATGGCTCGCATTCCACTCCACCGCCCGTCACCAATGTCGATGGTACGCAAACTCCTTACAAGGACTATTTTCAATGGTTTCGCCAAGTTCCTTTGTTGTTTGGAGCACTTGTTGTTAGCCTCTCTCCTCAAATTGTGCCCTTAATCATCGGAGCTTCCTCTTCGCATGATGTTTGGCAAACTCTAGCCAAGACCTACGCTTCACCTAGTGGCGGCCACATCAAGCAGTCCAAAAAAACTCCCACTCAGTCTAGTCTATTACTGAGCATATACATAGCATAAAAACAATAGTAGACGAACTTGCAATCCCGGGAAAGAAAATGGACAATGAAGACTTGTTGATTCCATCTGAAGTGGTCTTAACCAAAGCTCCTACAAATCAATCCTTGATTCTGGACATGAACGAGACGCCCCAATTTCTTTCAACAAACTACAAGAAAAACTTATCAACCATGAGTTGTCCTTGGCGCAACAGGTTACAAATCAATGTATTCATCAACCATCAACTGGTTTTTATGCCTAGAGCTGCAACAGTGGAAAACCATGGATGAATAGGCAAAGCCATACCAGTTCTGGTTAAAACCCACAAGCAACCTCACATCACCAAAGCGGAGCCGACTCTGGACTCTTACCAACACATCCTTCTCACACTGGTACCAAACCCTTTCTTGGTAATTGTCAATGGTGTCATCAATAGGGTCGCTCGCTAACTAATTTCCCTGTCTTCAAGATGGTACATCCATTAGTTTCTATTCCATCTTCTAACTGTGTTTCACAGGAAAAAAGGCTCAAGTTTACATGATGAACACCAATGCTAGACCTACACAAAAAAACTGGCTATTTGACAGTGGGGCTTCTCAGCATGTCCCAAATGAATGACCTGAATAACTTGTCCCTCCATGCACCCTACGATGGAACGGAGGAACTCGTCATAGGTGATGGCCGTGTCTACAAAATACTCATATGGGTTCTCTTATTATCAAACTATCTCACACACCTCTTATTTTTAAAAATGTTTTGTGTGTTCATACTCTATCCAAAAATATCAGTTTGATTTCCCGTTTGTCTTAATAACAACTTGTTATTCAATTTTATTCTTCTGCGTTTGTCATTATAGAACGGGACACCAACATTCAATTACTCCAGGGGACAACCACCAAGGGATATATGAGCTCTGCTATACCTTGCCACTTTCACCATCCGTTTTTCTTTGCAAAAATCCGACTCCAAGACATGGCATCACTGACTTGGACATTCGCATAATAAAGTTTTCAATCTTTTGTCATCTTTTATTTCTTTTAGTTCAAGTTTTAATGACAATTGTAATTCTTGTCGAATTAATAAAAGCCATCGTTTACCTTTTGCAACTTCTTCTTTTATCTCTAATGCACCTCTTGATTTTATTCTTCCGGATGTTTAGCGTTCTCCAGCGGTATCTTATGATTCTTACAAATATTACATAATATTCGTTGACCATATTACTAAATATATTTGGCATTATCCCTTAAAGAAAAAATGGGACTCTCTCACCATATTTACTTGGTTCCAACGGCTAGTTGAGAAATTTTTTCAATAAAAGATTAAACAATTTTTCTCCGACAATGGCGGAGAATATCTCAAACTCTCATCACAACTCTCATCCAATGGCATCTCTCATCTAACTTCTCCTCCACATACTCCCGAGCACAATGGCTATGCCGAACGACGTCAAAGACATATTGTTGAAACGGGTTTAGCTCTCTTGTCCCATGCACACTACCACACTTTGGCCTTTTGCTTTCACTACCACTACCCATTTAATCAATTGTCTACCCACGCCTACCGTAAATAAAACTCTCCTTTTTATTGCTTATTTCGAAAACAACCAAGCTATCAAAAACTTCGTAGTTTCGGTTGCTTATGCTATCCATGGCTACGACCTTACTCTCCATATATATTATATTCTTGGTCCATTCCTTGTGTTTTTCTAGGAACTACTACACAAAGTTATTATGCTTTTGATCCTATTAACTCTAAAACATATTGTTCTAGACATGTCATATTTGTTGAAAATGAATTTCCATATGCCAAGCTTACAAATTCTACCTCATCTTCTCCTATTAACATCATTGATTGGGTTCCCTTTTTAATTTCTATTACAAACACCTCCACTACCGACCCAATTTTACTCAACATTGCGCACATTCACCTAATGATGTCATAACTCCACTTCTTCACCTCACTAAACTTCATCCACCACACCAACAGATCACATTCCACCCACCAACACCCCCACAACTCTACGTCACCTATACCCTGTACCCCACCCTCTGCTTTTAATCCCATGCAATCCCCTTATACCCCACCATCCTCCACCAATATATCTCAGACCCCTAACTCCCCCACCCGACTTCCTCGTCTTTTAAACCATCCACATGTCAAAATACGAGACCCAATTCCAAATACTTCAACTGCGATTACGTTGCAACACTACAACTTTCATCAATAAAGAACCCCCCACCATTGCTCATGCCCTTAAACATCCCTCATGGCACCATGCCATGCCAGATGAGTTCCAAGCTCTTGAACGAAACCATACATGGACCCTTGTCCTACTTACTTTTGCTTCCAATGTAGTCGGTTGCAAATGGGTGTTTCGTACCAAGTACAAACTCGATGGCTCAGTTGATCATTTTAAAAGCAAGACTCGGGTATCAACTATATTGAAACCTTCAGTCCAGTCCTCAAGCCAGCTACACTTCGTCTTTTTCTTTCCATCGTTGTCTCTCAAAATTGGATTCTTCGTCAACTCGATATTAATAATGCTTTTCTACAAGGCACACTAACCGAAGATGTTTTTTGGCTCAGCCACCCGGTTGCGTCCAAAAAGCTAGCCAACTCCTCAAGATGGTACAAGCTGTCCTTCCTTAATCCTTGAAGATCTAGGCCCCCAAGTATGGGGAAAAAATCACTCACATTTGGTGCAATAGTGTTTTCTAGTATCTTAAGGAGTCCAGATTTCAACGTGTGAGCAGTTTCATCATCTTTCAAATCAAGAAAATCTTTGCTAAACAAAATGTTTCTTAAATTGTTTATCAATGTAGTAAAAACTAATTCTTCAATTTTCACAACTTTTCCTTGTGTGTTGCCCCTTCCTTTCCCAACCATGTTTGTTAACCCAACAAAGCGATCTATGGCTTCAAACAAGCATCGTGTCCATGGTACGATGAACTTAAATCTCATCTTTTATCACCAAGCCTACTGTTTCTTTTCCTCTCTATTCACTCTCACCATCAGTTAATCTCCAATTTTCCTCGTCTACGTGGACGGCATCATTATAACCGGTACGTCTAACACTATAATTGATCGTTTCATCCAACTTCTTGCCACCAAATTCTCATTAAAGGATCTTGGTTCACTTTATTATTTTCTTGGTATCGAGGTTATCCGTCGTTCTCTCGGCCTCCTTCTCTCTCAAGAGAAATACATAACTGATATCCTTCACAAAGGAAATATGAGTAATTACAAGCCGATCTCAACACCTATGACTTGTTCGGAACCGCTTACATACATTGAGTGCGGATGCACCTCAAATTCCCTTCCCCCCACTTTCTATTACACGATTGTTGGCACACTACAATAGTTATCTTTCACGAGACCGGACATTGCATTTACTATGAATAAATTATCACAATTCATGCACACTCCTACCTCTATACATTGGACGGCCCTCAAGCGACTTCTGCGGTATTTACAGGGAACCTTAAACCACGGTCTACTACTTCGTAAAAGTTCTGCACTGCATTTGCATGCCTTTACGAATGCCGATTGGGCAAGTGACCAGGATAACTATCGTAGCACTACCAGTTATGTTGTTTATCTTAGTTCTAATCCTATATCTTGGACTTCTAAACGCCAAAGCACACTTGCTCACAGGTCTACTGAGACAGAATTTTGAGTAGTGGTTAACACATATTCTTACTAAAATAGGATTCAAGTCTCACACGGTTTTGGTTATCTTTTGTGACAATTTAAGTGCCACCACATTCGCTAACCCGGGTTTTTCACTCTCGCATGAAGCATTTGGCGTTGCAATATCATTTTGTTGGTGAACAGGTTCAAGATGGATCATTATGGGTTACGAATATCTCGGGTGATGATCAACTGGCAGATGTCCTCACCAAACCATTACTTAGGTGTGACATCAGTGGCAAAACCAGGTAAACCCAAATCGAGACACACGACTTACACGATTAACGAAACAATACTGAAAATGCCTCGGACGAATCCGATGGCGTGTTACAGTTAACATATAATGATAATAGTTAACAGGATGATATTGGTGCCAAAGTGTACAGGAAACAGGTTAAACGCAAAGATTTCTGATTAATAGTGCATTAACAGTTAAAGACGAACGGACATGCCGTAAACGATTTCAGGGTAACGGACTTACGTAGACATGATCTATAGACTATAACATGGGTCATTGATGCCTTATCGGTTAGCAAACACGTTAAACGAAGTAGTTTCCGGTTGATGTAACGCCTTTGGTTTTAACGCATAAAATATGAACCAACATGCATTGTACCATCAATCAAGCGTAAAAACACTCATAGAATATTAAATAATGTATTTCAAGCAAATACGTGAAAGTGTTCGAGTTTTCGTTAACGTTAGGTGCGTTTTTTATTAAGAAAAAAACCACCCGAAAAACGCATTATTTCACGAACGTTTACCGAACCAAGGGTGCGTTTAACGCACAATAATTATCCTAAATGTTAAAATTCATTTATACTTATAAAAAATCCTCAAGAAAAGAGCTTTGACTAGTCAATATGGTTCTATAACTCCCTTGAGAGTTCTGATCGGACCAAAAGGGGCATCTCTTTGTTATTTTTTTTGGGAAATTGGCCTGTAATAATCCCACCTAAACCTTATTGGCCATTAATAATCCCACCTGAGAATATTCCCCCTACTAGTCCCACCTTTCACCTATTTTTCCTACAATGGTCCCATGTTAAAAAACTTAACGGAGTTAAACTTTTTTCCAAATTACAAACAGATTTTTTAGGGCTTTTGATTAGAACGACGATACAAGTCCATTGATGTAAAACTTGCCTCGAAACGGTGCTCCAAACGATGAAAACAACGCTTCAATTCGAGTGTTTAAATTTCCAATTAAACAAAATCAAGTCACATGGAGCACCATTTCAAAGCAAGTTTTACATCAATGGATTTGTATCATCGTTCTGATCAAAAGCCCTAAAAAGTCTGTTTGCAATTTGGAAAAAAGCTTAACTCCGTTAAGTGTTTTTAACGGGGGACCATTGTAGGAAAAATAAGTGAAAGGTGGAACTGGTGGGGGAATATTCCGAGGTGGGATTATTAATGACCAATAAGGTCTAGGTGAGATTATTAGGTCAATTCTCCTATTTTTTTTCATTATCCAAGACTCTTTTAACTTCGGTCCTAGTAAGAACATAACAATTCCCTTCAAAATCTTGAGGTATTTTATTCCTTTTGATTAGTATTTACGTCATTTTCATGTTAAAACTTAGTCTTTAAAAAAAAGAATTAAGTTTGATCTGTTATGAATGAATTATAATATGGTGACTTTCCACATGCTTAACTCCCATCTCTTAATTGTATTTGTATTAATGTCAAGCCCTATAAATAGTGGCTATTGTATTTGTATGAGACATCAATAAGAAAACACTTCCTTATTCTCTTATTCTTCTCACTATATTGCTAATTGGTTAGTTGTTTACAACACAAAATGAACACGAAAGTGCTCTCTCTAAAAACCATGATCCATCTACATTGTTTTACTAACCCCGAAGCATAACTAATCGCCGATTGATCTAAAGAAATCAAACAGAGTTCAAGGAGCCACCAGTCTATTTCTCGTCAATCTGAACAACTATTGTATCCCTAACAACCGCGTTTGCAAACATCAGGTAGCTTTTATTTTTGTATGGAAATTGAAATGGAACTTGATTTTGGTTAGTGACTTTGGCGGCTAGGGTTAAGCATATATGTTAAATAAAACTGACTGGTTGGGATCTTTAAGCATATTATAAAAGCTATTATATTAATCATGTATGTATATCAATTTTTTTGTTTAAAATTATAACGCACTATAGTGATATATATATATATATATATGGGATAGTTTAAATGAGAACGCTAAATATCGCGAGAACCGTGAGAACAAATGAAAAAATCACGATAACTTGGTCAAAAACATTTCAAATTCAAAATTTCTTTTTACAATTATCATTATTATTCGAATACAATGTTAGAAATTTAATTTAAACGTTTTTACGTAAATTCGTAAGTAAAGAAAATTTACACATGTGTAAGTTTGTCATTTACACATGTGTAAATTTGTTGTACTTACACATGTGTAAAAAATTGAATAAGTGTGATTTTGAGAGGATAAATGAATTATTTGATGTTGTAAATTCTTTTCTTGATGTTGTATCTTAATTACAATGAGTTTTGTGTTAAAAAATTTGGTTTTGATTGGTTTTTCCATTCGTTCTCACGGTTCTCGCAATATTTAGCGTTCTCAAGATAACCCTCCCTATATATATATATATATGTATATGCGTTCATCTAAGAATTATTATCATTGTCTTTAGAAGTTTCTATACCCACCGATTACTTTAGCCAAATATGTTACTCTTGTATTATTATTGTTACTGTTATTGGAAAAGAATTTATATATGTTAATGCCGTTGATTAGAGACTAAAGATTTGGAATAATATAGTTTTATTGGAAAATAAATTCTCGGTATATATAGATATTTAAATATCAGTTCCAACTATGTTCGTTGCATTCATAGTATAGGTTGGTAACACGTTTTTAATAGGTTGGTAACAAGTTTTTAATCTATAAAATTGAGTGATTTATGAATAAAGTTGCATTCTTATGTTTATGATTTTTAGGTTTATTTTTACTTGGTAGATTATAGCACTTGTATTCTTTTGTTTATAAAGTTCTAAACACTAAAAAAAAATCAGTATATCCTTTTATCTCATGAAATGTTAGAACTTTAGCTCAATTACTAATATGGATGTGATTTCTTTAGCATTGACATGGTTTGTGTAAAAAACATGATTAAACGGTCAGGTAGGAATGCCATTTACACATACATGTATAACTGTCATGATGTATTGCTGCATGATGCCTTCTTCATATACCAGTTATTTTATTTATTTATAGAACAACAATGTTTTGAAAATCACTTAGTTAGTTGATGTTGATAAAATAGAGAATGATATTTAACGGAATGAGTTACATGATATTAATGATTAATGGACCATCACTATCAACAATTTTTTATTTATTAAAAATGCATGGAGACCTTTATTTTACTTGGCTAGATTAGGTACTTACAGCCTTTTAATACTAAAGTGATAAGTATTTCGTTGAATTTGAAAATCTTAAAAGATCTTCTGATTATCGAAAAATTGATTGTTTTTTTTTTGTCAGCATGATTGACGTAACAAAAAAAAAAGACGTAAAAAAATCTGAGAAATAGTTAACACTCAAGTGTTGAATTCCATATGTATATGACAAGTATTCGAGATGTATGATTTCATAATGTTTTCACTAAATATTATTAAATATCTATATAGAAATTACTAAGTATATATTTTCTTGTAACGGGTGAAAAAAAGAATCTTGTTTTGTAAAGTCTTATTATCATTTAGTTTATTCAATGACATGCTTTAATGTTGCATATACCTTGTTTTTTTGTTATTAATTATATGGGTGATATTGAATAAACAATTAAATCGATGTTGTGGTTTATTCTCGATCTCACATAATACGACACCCGGTGTGTCATATTTCCTAAATCTCATTATCATAAAATTTAGACCGATACTACATGAACGGTCATGGAATTACTTCTAAATTCATATTAGAAGATTAACTATATAAAAATTAATAAAATAATTTTCATTTGTCACATCTAAGATATGCTCCTCAAGCAATATCATCAAGAAATTATGAAAAGTTTAAAATGATATCCATGTGACCGAGTATATAATGAAAAGCTATGAAGCTATTTTTGGCTTTATCCCATTCCAAGATGTAAATGTGACTATATATTGATCATTGTGATCATGTACATATTTGAGATATTGTTATGATGGTCGGATGAGATTGATTATAGGAAATGTAATGATCGTCATGTTAAAAATGAAAGAGACCAATCGAAGTAGCAAATAAAAGGAGTGGTCATATGAGAATAAAGTGTTTAGACTTTAAGATTATGATACAATGTTCGCTCGTATTTTATATGTTCATTATACAAACAATCTGCACATAATACGTAGTGCAACTAATACTTTATGATTATAAACCATAAGTTTATGGATCACGATATATAATTGGCATGACCGGTTAGACCACAACGAGTCATTGGAGATGTGAAAAGTATTGAAGAACATTTTTCTTGATAACTATGCATGTAATGTTTGCTCTCAAGGGAAGTTAACAATTTGCCAATAAACGTAGGGTGTGAATCCCTATATGTTCTTGAAATGATTAAAGGATATAAATATCCCAACATGATACCATTTAGTGTAATAAATCAATGCATCATTAAAATGGTTATGGTTCGTTTCTTGAAGTTTGCGTGTTTATGGCTTAGCTAGTAAGATAGCAAGCTTATTATTCTAATTGGGCATGTTTAATTTTGGTTAAAAAGGCGAATTTAATTCCCAAGTTATTCACGATCATTTGAATCTCATATAGCTCACGTGCATATACGAATTGATTTTGTTGAGAAGATCATTGAACATCTACAATTAATTGCACAACCAGTGATCACGAGAGCTAAAGTTTATGTTTGCATTTTAGTACATCTAATGTGACATATAGTAATAATATTTCACATCAAGCCAACATATTGTAATAGTTTCTCCACATTATAGTTGGTTTTGGTCAGGAACCAACTATTTCTCATCAAACTTTTATTGTGCGTTATACAATGGAATTGATCCACCACAACGCATAAAAATTAAAAATCAAATAATGTTGGGAATATATCTTGGGTGAAAATACTATTTATGATTAAATACTTAGAGCAATTTACGGCTCATTGGATCTTACTTTAAGTAAATTAACATTCCCAACAATAGGGGGAGATTAATGGCAGTTAGAAAAGGAATGTGTATGCATGAATTATCATTGATCCTCAAACTAAATTGTGTGCACAAGAAGTTATAAAGATAATTTGTTTACCTAGATTAAAGAATCAATTACCAGACATGTTCGCTGACCTAAATACATTGGCTAAGTAAGTCACATAGTCAACTGCTAATGCTCCAATTAAGTTAATTGTCCTAGAGTGACAAACCATATATTAGTAATGAGTCTATTGCACGCCTAAAGTGTGGTAGACCACTCGATTTCAACACAAAAAAAATATCCTCGAAAACCTTGGAGCCACTAATGAAGATGATGGTCAAATCGAGGTTATAGTAAAAGGGTCTCTTGAAGAGACATTAGACATGAAGGTTCCAGAAGAACCTCAGGTACCTGAAATAAAGAGCTCTTACTAATTATATCATATCCGTAAGTGTGTATGGAATTGAAACAAAATCGACATCGTTATACTTTTGTATATATAGCGCTTAAAATTGATGAAAATGACAAGGATCAAGATTTAAGACATGCCTACGAATGAAAACATATAAATGGTTGGCCAAAATGGAAAGACGAAATAAGACAGAGTTGAATTCTCTAATGAAATGAAAGTTTCAGGACCAACAGTATGTTGGATACAAATGAGCCTTTTATAGGATTCATTTGAAAATCAAATTAAGTGAAATAAGACAAAAATGGTGGCACAAGGATTTTCGCAAAGACCCATGATTGATTATAAAGATGCACATTCTCTAGTGGTGGATGCAATGATTTTCTAATATTTTTATTCGTCTGGTAATATAAAGAGAGAATTGATATGCGTCTTAAGAATTTTATGTATCACTTGATACTAAAAGTTTACATAAAAGTCTCTAAAGGATTTAAAATGATCAAAGTCATGTAAAGTACGTTCTCGAGAACACCATGATTCAAATTTGCATACGTAATGGTTATTATATATTCTAAATATAACTACACCCATTGATGAGTTTCCTAAAACAGTTGAGTACTTAAAAGGTAATATTAAAATATCTTAAGGATGTAATTCTTGTGCATCAATAAACATACATAGAAAATTTGTACCCGGTGATTATGGTATCTCAATCTACAGTGTAGAAGCATGATATAATATAGATCTTATATATAAGCAAGTGTTCAAGGCATCTATACATACGATATAAAAATCGAGAAAGTTTATGTAATGGAACTTCTAAAGAGTGTATGCACATACATAATTAGTCAAAGTGGAAAGAAGTATGTGAATGATTATAAATGCCTTAAGCTCAAAAACTTGGCAATGTATCTTTATAAAGTGAATATAATATTTATATGGACTAAAATACCAGAGTCGAATGTGGTATAATCGACTTGCTGCTAAGCTTAAAAAGGAGAAATACATATGGTGTAGTTGGTCCATTTGTTTTCATTAAAAGAACAGTATGATGTTTATAAAGTATTATTGTATATGTTGATGATCTCATTAAAGATGATATTTTAAAATGGGCTCAAATATTTTAACTAAGAATTTGCAAATTAAAGATAGTATTGCAAATTTATGGCTCAATATGTATAATAGACATTTGAATTATTATCCATCAATCATAATACATCTAGAAGATGGTGGACATTTTCATATGCACAAAGCTTATGGTATAAGTACATTTATGATGTTCATATTATTGATACAGAAAATGACCCTTATCATCTTCTATCAAGGAAGCAAATATCTTTGGTCCAGAAGTACCATAGTTAAATATGAATTGTATTAAGATATCTTGATAGTATATATACACGGACATATATCAGGAAATTCATTGACAAGATATAACTTATGTGTAGTGAAGAGATAATGTAACGGGTAAAACATATATGTTTACACCCTTAAGGTACAAAAGATATGGATTTATATTTTACTAACCCATCAAAACAAGTGTTGGTTTTTTTATTATAAGTGCATGGAATGTAACAACACATAGGTGCAGGTCTTATGATATTTGATTACAAGGAGATGAACTGGAAGGCTCATATGATCATTATACAACATTGCGAACATAAAGAATTTCACATTAATGGATCAATCGACAAACTATTGGCTACAAGTGCTTTGAGCAACTTTCAAGGAAGATGGACACACGTCACTTAAAGGATACATATTTTAATTAGGGAGAGATTTATTAAGTTGCACTCTTTTTCCCTTAACTAAGTTTTGTCCTATTAGGTTTTCTTAGTAAGTTTTTTAACGAGGCAACACACATGATACAGAAGTATCAGGGGGAGAAAATATGCATTGTACTCTTTTTCCCATGGCTATGGTTTTATCCAATGGGTTATCCTAACAAGGTTTTTAACGAGGCAACATATATCACTAAGTGTATTAAAAGAATAGTATACTATTTTAAATAATTATGTGGATAGTCAAGGGGGAGTGTTATGAATGAATTATAATATGGTGACTTTCCACATGCTTAACTCCCATCTCTTAATTGCATTTGTATTAATGTCAAGCCCTATAAATAGTGGCTATTGTATTTGTATGAGACATCAATAAGAAAACACTTCCTTATTCTCTTATTCTTCTCTCTATATTGCTAATATGTTAGTTGTTTTACAACATGATCCATACAACTTGATTTATTGTGATCTTGAATGCTTTTTATACTCATACTACATATAACGGGTTATAGATGGTGTTTGATGGTCGAAAAGTTGAGAATTATGGATCAAAAACTCGGCTTATTCGACAATAATTGGATAAAACAAAACCTAAATGAAAAAGACATGTAACAAGGCTTTATTGATTGTGATGAATACATGTTTGTGTGATACGTGGTATGTAGGTACTGTATCTATCCTAACTCGGGCTTTGGAATCTTAGAATTTGCTTGACTAGGTGAGAAACAGAAGGTATAACACCCGAAAACCGAATTTAAAGGCACTAAATTAGTTTTAGTGTGACTTTTTGCATGGGTAATTTTAGCACTTAAAATTTACAGGCTGATCATATATGATGAAAATAAGGTCTTTATAAAATTTAGGAATTGTTGGCATTTCTGAGAATATTTGGTGAATTATTGGTGTTTACTAGCATTAATTCGGGAAAAATATCAAACGAGTCGATCAATCACCAAATCTTGGAAAGAGGTTGTTTATGGCATGCGAATCATCCATAAAAAATCTAGGGTCCATTGGCTAACCCTAGATATGGTTTTATAAATCGTGATTTATCTAACTTTCGGTAACCGAAAACACTCTTTAGAAAATTCAGTTAAACCTAAAAAATTTATAGGGAGTTTCTGGATATACAGGGACACGTTAGTAAAAACTGAGAACTTTCAGAAGTTTTAAGCCCACCTACGGATCTCGAACAACCGAAAACACCAAGTCACGCGGTGTGCGGAATCACCACGTGACACAAACCGCTGCGAGGACGTGACGTGGAAGGAGTAGAGAACGATAGATGATGATCGACAATCTGTGAATCCACTGAGTATTCACAGATTACACACACTAACACACAGTAGCTTAGGGTTTTTCTTTCACACACAGAGAAAGCTTGCACAGAAAGATAATTCTCCAAAAGTTTTATCTTGCATTCAGCACACTGAATATATATACAAGACCAAGTTCGGACTCTAAGCCCTTACAAATAAACTCTAACATAAACTCTTTCATAAACTCTTTCATAAACTCTTTCCTAAACTCTTTCATAAACTCTTTCCTAAACTCTTTCATAAACTCTTACAAAAATAAGTACTGGATATGAACAAATTCGGACTACACAAGAGTATTCCATCCGAATTTGTTAAGCTAAAACATAACTTCTCCAAAGTTACAAAGAGTTATCGGAGATCCACGTGCAGGAATGTTGCTTCGAAGCAGAAGTCTTGATGATATGCGTTGTTTGTTCACAGAAATCAAAGAGCAAGAGATCTACAGCTTAAGCCTGCACGAATGCTTTATTTCGCAAATCGAGCCAAAAAATTACCACATGGCACTGAAAGACAGCTTGTGGTGTGAGGTGATGCAGGAAGAGTTGGCTCAGTTTGACAAGCTGAAGGTTTGGAACATGGTAGATCTTCCGAAGGGCCAACACGCAATCAACACTAAATGGGTCTTTAAATGCAAAAAGGACGAGAAAGGTGTAGTCATTAGAAATAAGGCTCGTTTGGTGGTGCAAGGGTTCAATCAGGAAGAAGGGATAGAATACACGGAAGTTTATTCTCCTGTAGCTCGGCTTGAAGCAATTCGTTTGTTTCTAGCCTTTGCAGCTCATATGCGCATCAAAGTCTATCAGTTAGACGTCAAAAGTGCGTTCCTTATGTATCCCAGCCGCCGGGTTTTGAAGCTCCAGAAGCGTCGAACAAAGTTTACTTGCTGGACAAAGTTTTATATGGTCTCCATCAGGCTCCACGTGCCTGGTACGAGACGCTTTCAAAGCATTTGTTGTCACACGGATTCACTCGTGGTGCAATTGATTCCACTCTATTCATCTTGAAGAAAGGGGGAGATTTCCTGATCGTGAGATATACGTCGATGACATTATTTTTGGTTCTTCAAATGAAGAGCTGTGTCGGGAATTCGAAAAAGTTATGAAATCGAAGTTCGAGATGAGCGCAATGGGTGAGCTTAAGTTTTTCCTCGGGTTGCAAGTGGATCAAGAAAAGAATGGCACGTATATTCATCAGACGAAGTATATCCACGAGATCCTGAAGCGATTCGATATGGAAGACAGTTTGTCGTACGAGACTCCATTGCCTACCAATCACAAGCTTTCAGAGGATAAGGAGAAAGATCCTGAAGTGGATCCATCGGCTTATCGTGCAAGGATTGGTTCGTTAATGTATCTTCTGGCATCTCATCCCGATATAATGTTTTCTATTTATGTGCCAGGTACCAAGCCAATCCGAAAGAATCGCATTTGAAAGCCGTTAAGCGGATTTTCTGTTATTTAAAAGGCAAACCAAGGCTTGGATTGTGGTATCCAGTCGAGGGAGGCCTAGACTAGATAGTGTATGCGGATGCAGACTTTGGCGGGTGCCCAATCAACAGGAAATCAACCTCTTGTGGTGCTCAACTACTTGTAAGCTATCTGATATCCTGGCAATGCAAAAAGCAGCTTGCTGTGTACTTGTCCACTTGCGAAGCAGAATACATCTCCACTTCGAGCTGCTGTGCTCAAGTCTTGTGGATACAGCAACAATTGCGGGATTACGATTTGAATTATACACAAACTCCCATCATGGTAGACAATAACTCAGCTATATCGATCACAAATAACCCAGTACATCACTCACACACAAAGCATATAGATGTTAGGCATCATTTCATACGTGACTGTGCTGAAAAAGGGTTGATAGATGTAATTAGAGTCGACACTTTAGACAACTTTGCAGACCTTTTTACTAAGACATTCGATCGGTTTTGAGGATCTATTCTGAATGATCGGCATGATAAACCCCGAGTAGGATGGTTTTAAAAGGCCCTCATGGAAACTTTGTTTTACTTTTCTTTTGTAGAGTTTACTGCTTTTCATTAAACTCAAAAATCCAAAAAGATTTTACTTAGTTATAGGATATTTTTATAAAAAAAATACTAAAACATCAGAAAATGGAAAAACGAAAGCACGTTGATTGTAAGAGAAAATGATAGTACATCGGCAGTCGAATCGTTTTCAGGGTATCTTACAAAATTAAAACCTAAACTGCTTGGCAGCTTCATTACATGTTGTAACGATAGGTTTTACGCGTAAATAAGAACCTGTTTTTGGTATATAAAGATAACAAACTACGTAACTTGTGTGTAACATCTCTCGGATATATGGTCTTGGTACTGTAATTTTGTTTGAGAGATTACCAAAACTCTGAGATACTAGGTCTTTATGTTTGGCTATTATCTGGGGTATTATACTTGGTCTTCTGATTTTGCGTCGGCAATGGCCTAGATCTCGTATAATACTTTTCTTAGCGCTTCGTTTGTGCGCAAACCCTTTCAGGTGGATTTCTTTTCTGCCTAACAATCATCATCGGATGATCTGTTCAAAGCTTGTCACCACCGGGTGAACAATTGAATATATATGCTACCACCGGTTACATAATATCAAAAATACGCAAAAATGTAGAAAAAAGATATCAAACCGTAGGTACACCACCTTAAAGTCGAGCCTTCATCTCTTTGTCTGTGCGGTGGCACTAACCTAAGCTCTCAAGGTTTCACAATTTTAGCCAAATACAGATAATAGTTGAAGATACTCACCTGCAAGATGTAATTTTTGGTAGTTTTGATACGGGAGTATATTCTGAGGTGGGGAACATAGTTACATCAGTTATAATACACCTAAATGCATATCTCGAAAACAGTGTTCGAACACGTGCTAAAACTTAAGTGGACAAGTATATCGTTAAACATCTTGAACTGTCATTATCATTCTAAGTGCTTGAATCGTTAAATAGATACTAAACTGTGACCGATTTTGACAGATAAGCCGATATGATCCTCTTGTCCGCGTTTTCACAAAAAGATGTATACGGGTAAATATTATCTTTCGCAAATCTGTAAGTATTCGTTCTTTTTCGCTTATTGAAAAATATAAAAAGATTTTAGGCTTACTTTAATATAAATTTTGAAAAATACAAAAAGATTTTATTTTTCCGTTTCCATGTGTGGGCTTTATATTTTTAAAGATACTCAATTGGGGTTTTACAAATTTTGAAAACCGGTTAAAATCAATCCGGTGAGGTAATTATTAAAATAAGTCTATCTAATAAAAATCGGTCTCGCAAAGTTTGTCTAAGTGTGGATTTCAGTGTGGAATATCGTGTTTATTCTTTTCAAGTTGTTTGATATCTTTCTATGTATGAGTTACTTAGAAAGTCTAGAATTTTATGGTTTAGGTGTTAGCCTTCTAATATGTTTAAACGAATTTTTGAGTTTGACAATCTATTTTGGATTAACTGAAAGAAAACAGGAAGCACGTTTTTCCGTTTATTCGCATTGTTCAGTTCTATGTGAGGAACAAGGTTGGAGCGGGGAGTGGCTTTTCGAAGATATAATGAAGATCTTCACGAGTCTTGCAGATCCCGCATGTATCAAGGGGGAGTCTGTAAGTGCACCTTTTAGATGATAAATGTTGTATGCTGCTACTTGACGATTCTAAAGGTAGCAGCATCGAACATTTATCATCCAAAAGGTGCACTTACAGAAGTCGAATGGTATTAATTGCCAATTTGTCAGTTAAACTGGCTTTTAGAATTAAATTATTAAATATAAATAGATTTAATACATTCTACAAATATTTTTTTGAAATATAAACATTATTAAAGTTTACGTCAATATTTTCATAATTTTATCAAAGTTGAAATTACAACATTGGGAATTGTGCATTTAAAATATATTATTTTAAGGAAAACTGTCAATTTAATCGGTTAACAAACCTGTCGGAACTTGTGAGCTCGTCGCTGACTTATTGGAGATTATTGGAAAGTCAGGAATAATTCCGAACTTTTTCGGGGAAAAGTGGGTAATTAGGGTAAATTACACGCGTGTTTGGTGTGTCCTCAAATGACGAAAACGGAAACCGATATTTCAACCAACTAGACCCTGGTAACGCCTAAACTTTATGTATAAAACAAATCATTTTTTATTAGTTAACAAGTTGGGACGTTATATGTGATCATGCCATTACCCGAACACCTAAAATGCACAACCGTGGCCGGCACGTAAAACGGTGCACAGAGGCCAAACATGAATTTAACACTATGAAAATACCCACCTCCATACTTTTAGGCTATGAGCCCATTCTCAGATATAGATTCACATCCGAGCTGGGTATATAGCGATTATCGATGCGTACACTTGTTCGGCACTTAACCGAACGTTAACAGATACTAGGATCGGAGTAGCGTACGAACATATAGCTATACTGTGCTTGTTTCTATGTGCATAGCTATCAGGTGAGTTTCATTGCCTCTTTTTCTAACTGTTTTACTTGGGTGATCTAATGTGAATTATCTGAGGTTGCACTAACATACGAAAAGTCCCCACAAACACAAGTGATCAACTATAAGTCGGTGGATGTGTGAATAGTACTGACAAACCCAATTCAACTGGCACAGATGCCATGGGTTCTACTACAGTTGCACATGTCCATGCGTATACTTTGAACCCACTTGGGATACGAACGTAGAGATGTGATTTATGTGAGCCACGGGACTACGAGTGAATGGTCAAGGTTTCACTTGTGGCCTTGGTATAATTACGTCAAATGTGCAAAACGATTTTGTTCGAACTTACTATTCAGAACAAACAAAAACCGTGATACTCACCAACTTTGTAGTTGAACATTTTTAACATGCTTAATATGAAAGAGGAATAAGGTGTGAAAATGCTATGTGGACAACTTTTGACTTAGCGGATATTATAATACATAGATGAATACCTACTATAAGGATATAAAGTTGCTTGTGAATTTATACCTTGGACAACTTTGAATAGTCTTAGAAACGATGTGCATTACATGTGTCTGATACAAACAGAAGACTGGCCTATCATCCGGATCGCCCATTTTGCGGGGCATGTTAAGTGATATTCCTACCACATATTCCCGCTATGTAATTTGTATAATTTTATGTATTTTAATGTTCTAGATTAGTCAACAAGTAGGTTGTTAGCTTACCAAGTTTATCTCATGTTCTGTAGCATGTTTTCGTGTATATGTACTTGTTCATGTTAATTGAAGATTTCAACTTCCCAAATCATAAACTACTCTGGACCTTGTTAGGCAAAACGAGGTCTTTAGCCCCAACTTGAAATGTCCCTTGAGTAAGAAAGGCATGAAAAATTAGGTTTGCAAGCTTCTAGTTTAACATATTGTTTAATGTCTTGAACTTGATAAATATTTTTCTATAGTAGAGGTTTATTAAGTATAAAGATGGATATTTGTTATAAGATGAATAAATAAATAATAGTTTAGGTATTGGTATATATAGGTTTCACTTATGGATATTGAAGTGTTAAGAGGGCTAAACTGAAAATCTATTAAAAGCTTACTTATTTCAAACACGAGATTACTTCTTTTATAGTGAAATAAATTCTAACATAACTTTCTTTGAACAGAAGACTGACCAAATTATTAACGATTGATCCGTTAGTCTTGCATCTCCTGCCAGTACATAAATATATTACAAGCATCATTTTATGTCGAATAGATTAACGGAAAGGATTGATTCAGGCATGGAATAACCAAAGAACTAAAGATATATAATTGGAAGTTAATCAACTAAACAAAAAAGTATTGTACTCAAAATCTCACCTGTTATGAATGAAAATCAAAGCAAGAGGACAGCATATGAATCCAACTATATACATCCTTCCATATATATAGAGAGAGAATAACATTACGTACCAAACAAGAAGTTTCATCAATTATTTATTTCAAAGACTTTGGATGCTTTCTTATACAACTTCATTGAAGTTACCAAAAGCATATGGTACACCGTCATTGCGTGTCAATATTTGTTATTTAGTTCCATTCTAGTAGAATATATCAATATTGTATTTATCTAAAAGACTTGTGTTCATGTTTATTTAATTTCGTGTTAAGAATGGTTATAAAATATTGGTAACACTGGTCGGGGTACTGTATCCCGGGCACATAACAGTACTACACATACAAACAAGCATTTCAAAACCGTCGTAGGGGTCATTTGCAACGATAAAAAATGGTTTGTATAGCTTTGTCACTAATTGGTTATGTGGAGAAATGAGTTTGTGATGGACACTGCAAGCGAAGAAGTTGTCTCTAAATTACGAATGACTTGCGACTGTCCATTGTTGCATTTAATTTTCGGACGGATAACTTAACCGATGAATTTGCAAGCAACGATTATTGCAAATGATTTGCAACCGACCAAGAATGATTTATGACTAACCATGGGCTCTTTGTGTTTATGTCAGATTAGGGTTTTTTATAAATTAAAAAAAGGCTTGTGGTGACCAATCATAAGGAGAAAACAGAGACCGAGGTGGTCTTGGCTTAGTAGTGATGTCCGACACAGGAAATAACAAACCCGAACGACTTCAGGTTTTGGCGATTTCGTGTGTGGACTAACATTGTGATCATTAAAAATTTCGGATTATCTTTAGATTTATCATCCACCTAAATCAATAAGTTCTAATTTGCTTTAGTTGAGATTCTTGTTTTCTTTTTCTCACTAGACTACTAGAGGACGTTCTTAATTAGATAGTGTAGAATGGTTCATGCATCTTTCACTTATATCTTTAAGTGAGAGATGCATGAAACCAGATAGTGGTATTAAAGCCGTTTTTAAAGCTCTCTTGGATCCTAATCAGATTTGAAGAAAAAAAATCTATCTTTTTTCACTAGAGAGTGAATCTTTTTCATCCAAGAGTTCGTTTTTTGTGATTATCGTCTTTAAGATAATCATAAAGATTGTTTCTTGTTGTGTTTGTTCTTGAATGCGGAATATGATAAGGAGTTGATGCAAAAGTTGACGGACTATCACTTCGACTAGTTAGATAAGGGGAAACGAAACAAAAATGACCCAAACTTCAAAAGGATTGCAACAAAAAAAAAAGTCTATTTTAATTTTTTTTTTAAAGAAAATCCTATAGTGTAAACAGTAAAAATAATCTTTTTCTTTCTGAAAATCGTGATACGTAAATCGTACCCAACCACTATGTCCACCATGTAGGGAAGTACTCTATACAGCTGGAACCACCCACATTCACATATTTTAATTGTTTTTGTAGTTTGATGCCCGTCCGCGTTGCGAGGCGATAACGGAATAAAAAGCAATTAAAAAAATACTATAGCTTTGCTAAAAATAACTAAAACAATAACAAAACCGTAAATTTGAACTCAGGGCAAAATTGTAATTTGTCAAGACTAATGAGCGATTCTTAGGCAGCTCCTTGACAAAAATAAAAATAATTGGAATCAACCAATTAAAACAAAACACTTTATAGTTTTGCTAAAAAACTAAAACAATGACAATACTGTAATTTTGAACTCAGGGAAAAGTTGTATTTTTGGACTGTGACAAAATTGTAATTTGGCTAAAGCTAAAGTGATGGAATACTGTAAATTTAAAGCAAGGGCAAATTCGTTAGTTTGCGCAGGGGCAAAGTTGTAAATTTGAGGTTGGGGTAAAATCATAATATAAATTTGAACTAAGGGCAAAATCGTGCATTTAAGCTGGGGGCAAAACCGTAATTCGTAATTTTAGACGGGACAAATTCAAAATTTTGAACTGAGGGCAAATTAGTAATTTTGAGTTGGGTGCAAAAGCATAATTTTATTTTGAACTTGGGCAAAAACGTAATTTTGAAATGAGGGTGAAATCATAATATTTGAAACGGGGGCAAAAACATATTTTTTAACTAAGGGTAAAATCGTAATTTTAAGCTGTGGGCAAAACCATATTTTTATTTTGAATTGGGTGCAAAATTAAAATTGTGAACTGAGAGCAAAATAGTAATTTTTAGCCGAGGGAAAAAATATAAGTTTATTTTGAACTGGGAACAAAATTGTAATTGTACACTGGGGATAAAATCATATTTTTGAATCTTGAGGACAAAATTGTAATTTTTAGCTAGGGGCAAAAGCATAAATTTATTTTTAACTACGGGCAAAAACGTAATTTTTAGCTGAGATCAAAAGCATAATTTTATTTTCAACTGAGGGCAAAAGCGTAATTTTAAACTGAGAGCAAAACTTTAATTTTACATTATGAAGGAAATTACAAATTGATTGGAACAATGTGTGAGCGCCAGGCAGCTGTCTGGCACTATTTCCATTTAAAAAACCAAAAATTAGAATTATTTTAGTGGTGGCCCACCGGCCGCCCATTTTCACCATTGAGGACAACTTACTATTCCCGCACTTGTTTTTGTTAATATAGGTAATTAGGTAGTGGTACCTTGTAAACTCTATATTTTGAAACCTCTTTTAAAAAATAATAGGAAATATAATATACATAATTTTAAACATTTTGAGCAAAAAATAAAAAAAAAAACGCCGAGTAAAAATTTAAAAACTAATAAAACTAAAAAAAATGTAACAGTTTATAGACAAAACAAATGTAACATTGGCAATTTATATTTGTTTTGCATGTAAATGGTTACAAATTCTTTTTGGTTTTATTTTTTTAATTTTTTACTCAACTTTTTTTTATTTTTTTGGATTGAAATGCTTAAAATTATGTATATAAGATGTCTTATTTTTTTCTTAAAAAAAAAAATGTATTGAGACATAGAGTTTGTATGGTTTGCTCAACTCGAGTAGGTTTCCAAAATATTCACACTGGTAATCATGGTTGCAAAAGTCGCTAGGCGCTCCTTAGTCGGTCGACCGGGGAGTTGAGAGTACTCGGTTTAGGCGGAGAGTACACGGAGAGTACTCGGACATATTAAATTATAAAAAAATTACTTTTTAGAGATTAACTATATGTCAAATAACATAAAATTACTAATATTTATAACAAAATTCGTGAAAATGATATTCGTTCTTTAATATGATACGTATAGAAATTATGTTTTATTATTATTTAAGTCAAATTAGGCTCGAATTGACCTACTAGATCCAATTATGGCCGAGGTTGACCGCGTTTGACCGACTCTGAGTAATTAGGCGGAGTCGAAAAAGGCGCCTGGGCAGCCTACCTTGTAGCGACTACTCGAGGAGTAGTCGGCCTTGGAAACTTTGTTTTACAACTATGCTGGTAATAGTGGAACTTGTTAATTAGGATAGTGGGTCATTTTAATTGGATTATTTTTGAAGATTGATCTTCGGAAACCAGTCTTAACAATTTATGTTTTCATCTATTGTTACAATGCCACCATGTTGTAAATCCAGTATCAATTATCCAATCCCTAAACTTCAAACCCACATTAACATCTCTACCACCGCCACCAACCGGATCAAGACCCTAGTCACACAAATGCATACCCAAATCGCAATTGTTTCCAAAATAAGTAAATACTGCCCACTAGGACCCTAAGTTGTCGCCACCCACCAAACAAGCCCCCTCTACCGCATCTTCTACAATAAGACCGACATGAATAACATAACAACCAACTTCATTTGTCTTGTGTACACCATCTCTGTAAAAATGGTATAAACTTGATACAGATCAACACAAACACCAGAAATAGTGACAACCACGTGACGTAAATCTTATTAGTTTATCCAACCAGAAATACACCCTACCAAACCCTAGATCTCAAGAGTATGAGATCTGTAATAATACAAAACTAGATTCAACTGATTTGAAGAATCTGTTGAATGATCAAAAGACAAAGAAAGTAACAGGATACAGAAAAGGATACAAACACAGAGATCACAAGATCTCTTACAACTACAATCTCAACACACTGAGATTTCAACCAAAACAAGATGATGATCAAGACAAAGAAACTCAGAGAAAACCCTAGAAAAATATCTACGCAACTGAGCCTCTTTCTTCTCTCTCTTCCTTATATATGCTGTAACAAGCAAACTTTCACTTAGCCTCCTGAGACTTTCAGTAACAACCTTGTTCTCTTCACAACTTTACCAAACAGCCCCTTGAGTTAAAAGAACCTGTAACAACTTTATAACAATAATAACAAATGCAACAAACTATGTCCAATAACACTAAACTGTGACATTACTGGACCATGTTACAACTCAGCCCAATAACTATATCACAATTCAGCCCAATAACCACTTTGTTTAGTATGAATCACATAATATACATATTTCAAATATTTCAACATCCTCCCATGATTCATGCTGCAAACATATCAAACATACCCAGTTTTTCACACAAAATATTGTGTTGAACACCATTAAGGCCTTTCGTGAAAATGTCTGCTATCTGAACATCAGTAGCAATTTTTTGTGGTTCAAATACTCTATTTGCAACTTTTTCTCTTAAAAAGTGCAAATCTAACTCGAAGTGTTTTGTTCTTTCATGGAAAACAGGGTTTAAGGAAATAGATATAGCAGATTTGCTATCACAAGACAGTTTTACAGGCAAAGTATACTCAATGATTAACTCTTTTAAAACATTTAATATCCACATTACTTCACATGTAGCAGAGCACATAGCCCTGTACTCTGCTTCAGCAGTAGATCTAGACACAACGTTTTGTTTCTTGCTTTTCCAGGAGACAAGCGTATCTCCTAGATATATACCAAAACCTGTAACTAACTTTCTGGTTTTTGTACATTTAGCCCAGTCAGAATCAACAAAAACAGATACCTCAAACCCACTGGTTTTCCTAAACATAACACCTTTACTTGGACACTGCTTCAAGTACCTTAAAAGTCTCAAAGCAATATCCAGATGCACTTGACAAGGTTTGTGCATAAACTCACTTAAGAATTGAACTATATAACTTATATCAGGTCTAGTTAATGACATATAAATTAACTTCCCAATTAATTTTTGAAAACCATTCACATTTTCTAACATCTTTTGATCCTTGTTAGTTTTATTTGTAATAAGGTGACTTTGCTCAATTGGAGTACCAACAGGCTTACACCCTAAATACCCAAACTCATTTAAGAGTTCAAGACAATATTTCCTTTGTGACATACAAATGGAATCATCTGAATATAAAACCTCTATACGAAGAAAGTATCTTAGTATTCCTAAATTTATTTTAAAACTATCACTCAAGCATTTTTTTACTTTTTCAATTTCAGATTTATTATTCCCTGTTAATACAATGTCATCTACATAAACTAACAAGACTAAGAAAACACTTTTTTTGTTCAAGATGTACATAGAATGATCACACAAACTCTGTATGAATCCCATACTTATCAGCACAGAAGTTAGTTTTTCATTCAGAAGTTAGTTTTTCATTCCATTCCCTTGGGGCTTGTTTAAGTCCATAAAGTGACTTAATCAATTTACATACTTTAGTTTTATCATCATTATAATACCCCTGAGGCAATGTCATGTAAACATCTTCTGTCAAAGACCCATAAAGAAAAGCATTGTTTATATCCAGTTGATATAATAGCCAGGCATTATTTATGGCCAGTTTCAAAATTATTCTAAGAGTAACCATCTTAACTACTAGAGAAAAGGTTTCTCCAAAGTCAATGCCCTCTCTCTGGTTAAAGCCCTTAGCTACTAACCTAGCCTTATATCTTTCTACTTCCCCATTAGCTTTATACTTTACTTTATAAACCCATTTACAACCTATAGGTTTTCTTCCTTTAGGTAAATCAACAACAACCCATGTGTTATTCCTAAACAATGCTTCCATCTCATTATTCATTGCTTCAACCCATCTACTGTCTTTTATTGCTTCATTATAAGTTGTAGGTTCAAAGGTTTTTTCAATGATGAAACTAAGCACATCTTATCTATAGACAGATTAGCATAATTGACAACTTTTCTACACCATATCTAACTTTACCCTCTACTACAAATTCATCAAATCTTCTTGGAACAGACACTTTCCTAGACGATCTCCTAACATTTTGATTATTACCCTCAGATCTGTTGTTCTCAACATGTGACCCCCAGTGTCCTCTGCCTCGCCAATGTTAACCTCATGTTCACTACTACTCAATGGTTCACTAGGAACAGTTTGACTATTGTCTACACTAGGACCAGAGGCAGATGTAGAGGACAACACAGGCTGCTGATCATCACTGGGATGATCATGAGAACTATGTTCACCCTCTTCATCATTGGGTATTGTAGGAACTTCAGCAGAATGTGAATCATAAGAGTCAAAAAAAAGTTAACATGATTTAAGTTTTTGTCATAATCATTTTCTGATTTGTCTTTTTGACTCTTAAAAGGGTAAACATTTTCATAGAATTTTACATCTCTTTAGTAAAAAAATTTCTTAGAATCTAAACTCCACAATTTATATCCCTTCTTAACATTTGAATATCCAATTAAGACACACTTATCAGCATGATAAGCAAACTTATCTGACTCAGTTAAAATGGTACTAAAGCACAAACAACCAAAGTTCCTTAAATGCAAATAAGAGGCTGCAAAACCAAACATAATTTCATATGGACTCCTACCACTCAAAACAGAAGAAGGTAACCTGTTAATTAAATACACAGCAGTCATAATGCAATCAGACCAGAACCTAAGTGGCACGCCCCCTTGAAACATCAAAGCTCTAGCTATGTTTAAGAGATGCCTGTGTTTCCTTTCCACCACACCATTTTGCTGTGGTGTATAGGAACAGGAAGTTTGATGAAAGATTCCTTTTGATTTACAAAAAATGCTCATTTGATTATTGACAAACTCAGTTCCATTATCACTTCTTATCACTTTTATTCTTGTTTTAAACTGAGTTAAAACTAACTCATAAAACCACATATATTTTCAAAAACCTCAGTTTTATTATTTAATAAGTAACACCAAACTGTTCTGGAATAATCATCCACAACAGTTAAGAAATACCTATACCCCTTATAGCTTGCAACTTTGTAAGGGCCCCATAAATCTAGATGAACTAAGTCTCCTACACTTTTGGACTTATGTTCACTAAGAGGAAATGGAACTCTCACTTGTTTAGACCTGTGACACACTTCACAGTGACCATGATCAACCTTTTTTACTTCAAGACACTCTTTTAACACAACTAAAACCTGATCAGAAGGATGACTTAACCTACTATGCCACACACTAGACTTAATAAAACTATTAAAACACACATTCATACAATTACCATGGTTACCAACAAAGTACAACCCATTATCCTAACTACCAGTCACCAGGACTTTCCTTTACCTGGAATCCTGAAGAACACAATTATTTTCATTAAAAACTACAGATATTTGATTATCTTTGGCAAGTCTATGAACAGATATAAGATTCACATTATATCCAGGAACATAAAAGACATCTTTTAAGACTATACCATCTATCAGTTTTATATTACCAATCTTCGTAACCATAACACTAGTTCCATTAGGGTGACTAAATTTTAGATCAAACTCAGAAACATCCACAACATTAAACAAATCTATGTCATTATTTATCATATGTTGACTAGCTCTTGAATCAACTATCCAATACACACTATTATTAAACATAGAAGAACTAGAACAACTTACAAAGTTATTAACAAAGACAGACTCACCTCCTACATTAGAACACTGAGGATCAGACCCATTCTTTTCTCCAACTAAACTCAACAACTTTGCTATCTGCTCAGATGTAAAAGGTAAACCAGAAGACCCAGCAGTTCCAGAACTAACATTGTTAGATTTGTTATTACTAGAATTAGTTCTAAAAGACTGACTATTGTTACCAGCTCTTCTTTTAAAACCTGAAGGATAACCTACAATCTCAAAGCATCTATCAATAGTATGACCCAACATGTTACAATGTGTACATTTCAAATTTGGATTGGGACTTCTCTCATTTGAAATTTTTTTCTTAGAATCAAACCCTTGATTAGGTTTAGAAACAAAAGATACAGGTTGCCTCTTAGACCTACTGCTAGTCCCATTACTAGACAGTCTATGAGATTTTTCCCTTGAAACCACAGAAAAAGCAACCTTGACATATGGAAATGATTCCCTGGTTAATATGTTTGTTCTAACTGGTTGATATATATCATCCAAACCCATAAGAAATTATATTAGTTTAATTAATGCTGAAAAATCATTATAATCCTTTGCAGCTTTACAAGAACAAGTGGGCAATTTGAGCATTGCATCAAATTGTTTCCACATAGTGGTTAACCTATTATAATAATCTGCTACAGAACTGCCATTTTGTGTAATACAATTAATTTTCTTATACAAATCATAAACCACGGAACCATCTATCTTGTCATAGGTTTCTTTTAAATCCTCCCAAACCTCTGAAGCATACTTAGAAAACACTTGTCCCAAAAACAGTTCTTCAGAAACAGAATTTAAAAGCCAAGTTAGAACAACAGAATTACACCTATCACATTGATTGCCAAGAACATCATCATCATCAGACCTTTTGCAACTACCGTCAATAAACCCAAACTTATTCTTAGCTTCTAAGGCTAATTTCATAGAACTAGACCATACTGAATAGTTTTCAGTACCCTTCAATTTAACACTAACAATAGTCAAGGAACTAGAATCACTAGGATGAAGGTACAAAGGATCACCAATATCAAGTTTACTTATCAAGGTCACAGAAGAACTAGCAACATCATCAGCAGGCATTTTGACAACACAAAATACAAAACAAACACAACAAAGAGTCAGACAACATATGACAACTGCAAAACTGTATCAGAGGCCAGATTCCAGGTTCATCACTCTATAGGTGCCTGGACAAGCATAACACAGTTGCAGACAACACACAAAAAACCAGATCAATAATAATATGCAGAACCAAACAAAAATACTCGATCAAGTGGCGGCTCGACTAGTCCGGTAACAGCAATGCCTAGACAGACCAACAATATGCAATGATCAATCAACAAAAAATAAAGATAAGGAAAGAAAGTCCTCACAACAGCATTTAACTCCTTCTAGATAGATCTATCTTACAACCTTCTAGGGTTATAAGACAGATCCAAGAGAAATAAGAACAAACACTGGTTGGTTTGCCTGAATCTTCAAGGATTCAGAGACCAACTTAGCCTTCAACAAGACTTGGAGATCTTCTTCTCTATAACTCCAACAAACCCTAGCTAGGGTTCTGATCACACCAGATCTGACAGGATCTAACAAGATCTATATCTGCACACACTTCAAGAACCGATCAAAAAGTTCTATAACAACAAGAAATACAAGAAATCAACAAATAATAAGATCAAACCGAAGATCGCACAGCGGAAACACCAGAATCAGACCCAAGAGCCATAATAGAGCTCTGATACCATGTAAAAATGGTATAAACTTGATACAGATCAACACAAACACCAGAAATAGTGACAACCACGTGACGTAAATCTTATTAGTATATCCAACCCAGAAAAACACCCTACCAAACCCTAGATCTCAAGAGTATGAGATCTGTAACAATACAAGACTAGATTCAACAGATTTGAAGAATTTGTTGAATGATCAAAAGACAAAGAAAGTAAAAGGATACAAACACAGAGATCACAAGATCTCTTACAACTACAATCTCAACACATTGAGATTTCAACCAAAACAAGATGATGATCAAGACAAAGAAACTCAGAGAAAACCCTAGAATAATATCCACGCAACTGAGCCTCTTTCTTCTCTCTCTTCCTTATATATGCTGTAACAAGCAAACTTTCACTTAGCCCCCTAAGACTTTCAGTAACAACCTTGTTCTCTTCACAACTTTACCAAACAGCCCCTTGAGTTAAAAGAACCTGTAACAACTTTATAACAATAATAAAAAATGCAACAAACTATGTCCAATAACACTAAGATGTGACATTACTAGACCATGTTACAACTCATCCCAATAACTATATCATAATTCAGCCCAATAACCACTTTGTGTAGTATGAATCACATAATATACATATTTCAAATATTTCAACAATCTTTATGCCTAAACTCAAAGTCTTCAATCAAACAGACCACCATTGGGATAGTATTTGGCCTTCCACCCTTCTAGCAACCACCCGGAGTTCACATGTGACCAATGAAGCAATGATCGAATGTTAAACGGTGAGTCATGACTGGCCCCCATCGTGATGCTTCGTGGAGACTGATCCAATTGACAATTGCATAATAGAATGACGACCACCAAGACACATCGCTAAGACTCCTTCACATTTCTTCTTTGAGGATAAGGACATTACAATATGTGGGCATTGATATGTATCCATTCCCTATGTCCACCATGTTGTGGAGTATCAACCCAATGCAGCAACCCTATTGACTCTTTCACATGCACTAGTTGTTTGCTTCCTTTTATATGTTTTGAGTTTTTATTCAATAGGTAGTGGGTCAAATTAAATAAAAAGTGGGTCATTTAAATTTGGTTATTTTTGTATGCTCATTAAGTAAGCTAGTATGTTTAGTGTGTTGATATGAATAAATTAATCAAAAACTTTTTCCAAATAGTTTGATAGGAGATTCACCAAATAAGTCTTAACAAATCTTGTATGAAAATGTGGAAACAAGCAAAAACTTACAAGCTAGTGTGAAATTAACTACAACAGTTAGTCGGCCTCACAAGGTTTACCGGAATCATACCTTTGTGGTATCACTCATTTGGTAGACCAAATACATGGCAAATGAAGAAACACACGATTGCATTTGAATTGTTTGTGTAAACTTACTGGAGAAAACTTATTTAAAATTTTAGATTATGTAATAAAGTATTTTAAATTAGAAAACAAAATATTTTTAAGAATAAATTACAATTTGATTAACTGTGTTTTGGTGGCTTTAACTATCCTCTCTTTCTAAACACCTTCTCTCTCTCTCTATCTCTCTCTCTCTCTTCCTTTGTTCTTCTAGTCGTCAACAACTCATGTAAAAACACCCAACCCACCGAAACCTAAACCACCAGAAAACAAACTTCATGGATGTTTCATTGAAAGGTTTTATGGTTGTAGAGAGGGACGGACTGCTAGCAAGTGCATATTTTCAGAACCCATGGAATTCACGCAAAGTATTTGAGCATTAATGTTGGAACTTACACGATATGCAGAGTCGATTAGAGATGAGAACTGGCACTGAAACTACAACTGAAACGACTTGCATTCTCTTGGAACCGTGATACACTTTTAGATCAAACATTTGATGGTACACTCAAAGATTTGATCAGATAAGACCAAGAGTCGTCAAGAACGAATTTGATTTTTGATGAGAAGTACAAATCACGTACCCTTTGTTCGTAATGTTAGACCAAGGAAAACCGGTTTTTCTTTTCTTGTGATAGTGTGCCTCCCTCCACCAATTCCTATGGATTTCTTATTTTGAAACAAAACACCCCAAGACCCATCGATACATTATCAGTGGCCCATTCATTATCATAGTTGTGTGTTGTTTCAATAAAACAAACATATATCATTATAAGCCCAACACTTAAAATTGATAACATGTGTATGATATGGCCATCAAATATATATTATATTTAATTGAAAGTAGAAATCGATCAAACGCTAAACCTTATTAAATTAAAACGAGAATGCACCCCCGCATCTCCTAACTCGTTTAGTATTTAATAAGATTAACTTGGTGGACAAGTTAATCCAATATCACCAAAATCCGTTGATAACACTAAAATTACCAACATTCCTCCCCCATTTTAGTGATATCCATGATTAACTTAAAACACTTCTCAACAAACACAAACTTATGTATAAATGAAATATCGCGACGATTGAATTTCACATTAGTATATTACACATTCCAAATATTCGAATATTAGGGTGTCGCTATGGATTGAACCCTTTTTATTCATAATGAATACATGAAGATAATATACACATCAGTTCACAAATTCATATGTTCTTACTTGACACGATATTTTACTAGCATGTGTCCTATCCTTCAAAGAGTATATCAAAGTCAAGTCCAAGCTTCTTGAAGCGGCTAAACTTCATACTCTTGTAGGTAGTTCTTTTATTCTCGCACCTGCAAATGCAACTTTTCAAAGAACTATTAAGAAGTTATACTTCAATCTCCTTTATCTTGCAGTCTGAACACAACCTTGGGATAATTCTAATCATGTGTTCCAACATCTCTATGACAAGCTTTCCACATTGAATTCTGCATCTAACGTTTTATTAGATGGGAATTGGGTATCTTGACATAGGATATTAAAATGTGGACTTTAAACTCATCCTTGTGACTTATTTATTTACGAGATCTCTGCTAACTCTTTAGTTAGATAATCAGCCAAATTAAACTCAGATTTTACAAATTCAACAGATATCATTCTACGCATGATGAGCTCATGAGTCATGCTATGTATAACAAACAACCGTCTAGACTTTCCATTATACACCTGGCTATAATCCTTAGCCAGCACTATCACACTTGATAGATATTGGTGATATCGGTTTTTAC
Organism: Scalesia atractyloides; assembly: GCA_947069175.1. Lineage (NCBI taxonomy): Eukaryota > Viridiplantae > Streptophyta > Magnoliopsida > Asterales > Asteraceae > Scalesia > Scalesia atractyloides. The sequence goes on from CAMTDV010000004.1 coordinate 29,628,531, forward strand.
CACAAAGGAATCTAAAGATCAAATTTCTTAGCCATTCAGCTTCTTTACCAGCTACAACTAAAACTACAAATTCAGATTCCATTATTGAATTTGAGATGCAAGTTTGCTTCTTTAAAGCCTAGGAGATAGCACCTCCACTAATTAGGAATACCCATCCACTTAATTATATAACTTGCATCAGAAATACCCTTCTAAAACTGAAGGAAAACCTAAATACCACAAGCCATATATCATGGTTTGTTTAAGGCATTCAAACAATATATTCACAGCTTGCTAATGCCTTGTACAAATCATAAATACATTAGGCATCCAATTGCTTTAAACACTCCATCTGGGAAATATATTCATCTTGATTACGCGCAAGTCAGATATTAGGACCTATAAGAGTATTAACCAGAGAACAAACAAAGTAATTGAATTTCTACAACACTTTATCAATGCAATGATAATGCGTCATTAATACACTCTTGTTCCCCCCTCTTATCCTTATTCATAGGATAACGAAATCCTCCCCCAGATCCATCATATCGAAAGATTACTTCTTTACCAAAGGATTCAAGACTGTTACATACATATTTATCTTATTGGTTCAGAAGAAACCCATTAGATAAATCACCTCAGCAGTGCTTGTTTAAGTTTTTGCCCAAGAATTGATCATCTTCAATATTAGAAACAATATTGATCCTGATGTCCAACCTAACTCCTAGTCCTTTTAACTAAATAAAGATGAAAATCAGAACCAAAGACTTAGCTTTTCTTGTTCTCATGTTTTTCCTAGGTTCAGAAGGAACATATACATTGTCAGTACCAGTAGTCTCTTTATCAAAATCAACAACTATATTCTCAATAGGATAAAAAACCTATTCCGAGAATTCTAGATGATATCCTTTGATTCTATGACAGTTTTTACACCCACTCGGTCATTAGTTCTAAGACATAGAACCTAAAGACCTTTGAATTCTTATCATAGCTTATAAATAGACCATTTATTCCTTTCTTGCCTAGACTCTTTCTTTTAGGTTCAGTGAGACTTACAACAACACTATAACTCTAAACTCTTAGATAGCTCAACACCAGGCTTATGCATCTAAGTTTATTAAGCGTGGTCTAGTTCCTTTTTTTAGGAACAATGTGTAGCAAATACCATGTTGTTAACATAACTTAAAAACCTTTCACATAGACATGAATTGGATAACACAAATTTAACCATTTTTAAGAAAATACTACATGTTAATCAAAATCAGCAGGGCATGCTTAGAAATAGAAATATACATGAGTTAATATATCAAATGACTCAAACTCTTCCAACTAAAAGAACCACTAATTTAATATCATTCAAGAATAATGAAAATGCGACTTTACTTATCCCGTTCAGTCCAAATATCAAACATGCCAATCAGCTTATTTCATTCATAATTGCATATAACATGATATAATTTAACATCAATTTCCTTTATTTTGCTACCTAGTTCTTGTTTGTGTTTCAACAAACACCTAGTGAGCATATTACATTTAGTCCTATATCATGCTTGTTTTATAAAATCGTCTACGACATATACAGAAGGCGTTCATACAAACCATGTTTTCCATGTCACACATTCAAGATTATTTACAATATGAGAACAGCTTACCTTATAGATGGTTAATCAAACATTACTATGAGTTAGATATGAAATTAGTAGGGATATAACAAATATCATGTTAACATAATTCTTTAATCATGCATAAGGACAAAACCGTTAAAACGACTCTTGTAACACACGAGACAATGCTAATACGGCGGTACATCCTACGTGCCGAGCACGTAAAATTCCGCCATACTTACCCGGTTCAATTCACAACCATGACCGGTTAAACAAACATATCACAAGCGAGCTCGGTTTCTAACCAAAACACATTACATGTTCATGCATTAGTACATAAAATTTATGCATAAAAGGAAATAACGTATCTGTATTTTGAGATGATCACAAGCAAGACCATTGTTCCTTCGATTTGTATCAAGAAAAAACCCTTTAAATGCTCGATGATTGCAAGACCGGGTATTTTCCTTTTGCGAATTACAGCACTCCACAGGTTTTTGTTCTAGTCGATATTCACGAAACAAGTGTTGTTCTTGGTTTCACTTTGGTAGACAAATAGCAACAAAATCCTTCGTATTTTGTTTGAATTATCTGCTCCATATGTGTACATGGTTAATGTTTAGAACCCATTTCTTTCTTTACATACCCATGTGTTAGATATCAAGTCACGACTTGTATGTGTCAAGGTATCTTCCATGGTCATTAACATGTACCTATGTATCTCCTCATGTACCATATAAACACACGTCTATATGTGTGGGAGATATAAATAAATAAAAGTATGTCTCTACACATGCACATTAGTCCCATGGGTTATATATACCGAAGTATATGTATACATATACATATGCAAAAAAGCATACCGAAGAAAATTAATTAGACAATCATCACTTGGATTTTTCTGTAATTGATGACTAAACGCACATTCATCCCATATGATCATTTATCTAGCTTCTGAAGAAACATACATACACAAGTCTATGTGTATATTCTCAATCATGCGAGAAAGTGTGATACCCAGGACGAAACCAGGTACACCATAATCGGTCCAAAGCTTAAGCATGCTTAAAACAATAATCATGCGAAAACCCTAAAAACATGTGTGAATTGTGTGCTAGATTAAATGATATCTGTTATGTCTCGGAGGAATCTGAGAGCACATCATGGTTAACATAACATTAATAAGGGCCAACGGTGCGAGGTTGGTGTCTTGAAAACATGTTAAACGGGAGCTTTCAATTTAACAACGCAATAAACATTTGAAGATAATTATTAGGCCATCGGTAGGGCTATTTAAGATTCTGAGTTCACGGAAGATCTTATTTATGTGCCATAGACTATGACATAAGATTTGAAGCCAATCGGAGCTCAGGCACGCAAAATGAGGCAGTTTCCAGGTTAGGGAAACGCCTTCGTTTTGAAAACAACAAAAGCCAACCAAACATGCAAGGAACGGTCAATCAAGCCTAAAAACACTTAAAATACCCTAATACGAGGCTATTATGATTAAAACATAACCGGGGTCGGGTTTCGGGACAGTGATGCATGGTTTTTAAAACCGAGTCTTTTAACACTAAAAACACGAAAAAAGGAGCGCGTTTCGCAAATCGGGGACGCGTGTGGGACCCGAAAATGAACTTAAATGCAAAAACAAAAATAAACATCATCTTAATAACACAAAGAACGAAGCACGACAAAGCAAGGGGTGGAGTAGGGGTACCCTACCTTGCGACCCCCCCTATATATAAGAAAACTTCATCAAAACCTAAATAAACTTGAAAAATACCTTTGATTTGGCTAAATTTAGGTGATGATCAGCTGGGTTCTTGAGGGTTATGAGCAGATTTGAGGTGAAAAATGATGGAAATAATGAAAAAAAATAATAGATTTGGCTAAATTTAGGTGATGATCAGCTGGGTTCTTGAGGGTTATGAGCAGATTTGAGGTGAAAAATGATGGAAATAATGAAAAAAAAATAATATATTATTTTTTTTCATTATTTCCATCATTTTTCACCTCAAATCTGCTCATAACCCTCAAGAACCCAGCTGATCATCACCTAAATTTAGCCAAATCAAAGGTATTTTTCAAGTTTATTTAGGTTTTGATGAAGTTTTCTTAATTAAACATGAACTAGACTATGAAACATTTTTAATCCTTGTTAATGGATGATTTAAACATGGTTCTTGACTGAATAAGAATACCACAGGGATTCCCTAATGTTATATGGTAGCCAAGATAACAAAACTTTGGCTTTTGATACCCTAATCGTCCCCTAATCGAACAAAAGCGATTAACAAAGTTATTAACCGGAAAACAGTGAAACAAGGCTTGATTGAGATGAATTATAACATGTTTGGATTGTGCTCAATGTTTAGGTACTAAATATAGCACCCACGCACTTCTGGACTCGAGAAAAACACACGGGAACAAAGCTTGCGCTAGGTATAACCCCCTGAAACCTTCGATTAGCATAGGCAGAATATTGTTTGGACTATAACTTGGTCCGTGATGCTTGGATTGAGCTGAAATTGGTGTGGGGATAGGGTATTGACAGGAATGTCCACCTAAAATTTTAGAATTGTTGGAATTTTCTATAATTTTTGGCGAATTTTTGACTATTTTACCGAAAGAAATTTGGGAAAATACCATACGGAGTCTATAAATCACCAAAATTTACATGAACACCAAGGAACATATAGGGAATGTTCTGGGAAGTTTGGGAGTCAATTGGTTGGACTTTGATTCAGATTAAAAATCCGTGTTTCTGTGAGTTTTCGGTAGCCGGAAATGCACCGAAACGAAATCGGAAAAATCTCAAATTTTTACAGGGTGTTCCTGGACATATAAGAGAATTTTCTGGAGTTTTTTGGGAATTTTTAGATATCGGATGATAAGCATTATGAATTATTTGGTGAAATACTGTTTTACAAATAAATTATTTGAGGAGTTAATATGGCTAAATAAATTCCCGAATTATTTTTCTCATAATCTATATATTTTTACTGAATTGTATAAAAATTTCTAGATTTTTATCAAACTTTTGCATTAAAGGGGAAATTACGGAATTAAAAACACTTTATTTTAAACTAGTTTCGGCAGTTTACCGTGTAACGAACCTGCCAGAACCGGGAACGGACCGAACCAGACGTTTACTATAGTTGGAACACCGGGAATATTCTGGGAGATTCTAGGGTCGTTTGGACACTAGGGGTGTGTCCCATGCCAGTTCGGGAGAATCCCGACGGCGAAAATGGAAACTCAATATTGGGCAACCTAGACTCCCCAAACACCCAAACTCCCTTAACGAAAAGTTAATCTTTCTTCAATGACAACATGTTGACACTATTGGTATTCCCTTACCATTATCCGGACGTGTCAAACAACTGACTTTGGCTGGCACGCGAAACGGTGCCCAGAAGCCAAACTAAAAACTGATATTACCCTGACATCCATCACCATACCAGTATCCTATAGGTTCAATCCGGGTGAAAACTCATAACCAGGCCCAAGTTATAACCATTACCAACTTAGATGCTGATTTAAGTCCCTAATTGCATCGGTGTTATTAAAGCTGATCCAGTTGATTAATCACTCCTTGATTGATACTACTACTCTCACTGTGAGTTTCACTCCCCCACTTTTAAATTGTATTACTGTTTTCTGGGGTGATTTGCATGTTACAAACTGTGTTAATTGTACCAACTTGTGATTATGTGAATTACCTAACACACGAACTATCCCTGATGCAAGTGATTAACGTAAGCCTGGGCAGTGGATAGTACTATTGGTTTGACAAACCCAGTTGCCACTGGACCGGTGTGCCGGCAGCCAGGCAACTGCACGCGTCTAAACTATGTTATGTTGTTAGGCATAACTACCGCGGGGGCGTTGAACTGCACGTGACGCGGTCGATGGGCTGAGATGTCGAAGGTGACACGGCACGGTGTGCTGAGGTGTCAAATGGGACACGACACGGTTATTGTAGTCAAGGTTTCACTTGTGAACTCGTGTAATTCCATCTGTCATCTGTGACACGTGCAATTAAACTTGTTAACACATATTGCGGTAAAACAACCAAATCAGTGGAACTCACTAGCTCGTTTAGCTGACCTTTTTAAAACTAACATGCATTTCAGGCAAAACTAAACATGAATAAGGAATGTTCGTATGGAATGGCTTGAGTAGGCGGACTGTAGCAGAATAAAAGTTGTAGTGGCTTGTAGTACCGCACTTGAACTAATGGTTTGTAATATGATAGCTTATGTATGTTGTAACCGATGCTCCCTCTTTAAATGATATCACGTTTTTAAATTTTGAGGAAATACCATGTGTCTGCCGCACCCTGCAATTGTCTTCCGCTACGAGTCGGTGTGCGACAGAAGATGGTACAGAGCCATCGGTTATAGCAAATTAGGTATCCCTAAAGAACCTAAACTATAACTACAGACTCGGACCTTAGTGGACATTATTGGAAAAATTAACCTCTACTAAAAGTAGTTAGTGAACACCGTAAAGTATCCTACTGGCGAGTACCAGGATGGCCTTGTGGAGCAAGTAGGTTATTATGGTCCGGAACGTAATAACATACTTGCTCATACGAGGCAGTGTTGGGAAAGTCGTAGTGATAAACACACTTAAATACTGGAGTGATGCATACGTGTTCCAAGGTCATAGTGTGTGGATGTTTGTGCGTGGATTGATACATGAATTGGGATTGGTGGATAATACGTTACTACATATGCCTTCGGGATAGGCAGAAAACTGGTATTACAGTCCATTCCACATTCCTACTGATCACATATTTAATATGCACTAGAGTTGGATTCCTATCACTCATACAGTTGTTACATATACGTTATGATGTGAGAACTCAAGTCTTTATTACAATACAATCTCACCAACTCTATCCTTATAGTTACTATAATGACGATTATATACCAGAATGATACTTCAAAAAGAACATAGATACACAAAGAACATGCAGGTCGTTCTGATAGACTGGGAGGACGTGTACGGATCTTTACTGCACTTCTCGTTGCTTCACATTCGATTGTTATACAATCGTAGAGTTCAAATATCTTACGAAACTTTCTCGTCCATGGATCAACAATTCCATTGATTGTTCGCTGGATTCCTCTTCTACTTACAATATTGGCTTTAGCCTTCACGTCGTGTGATACTATGATGCTTAGTGGTACTCCTTAGCACATGTTCCGATATATGTTATGTATGAGTATGATGATCTCCGGGTTATGGAGATGGCATGGAGTGCGTGAATAAGTTACCCTTCTCGTTGTTATTCGGTTCCATTGGGCATAAAATTTGTGATTATACAGATTCCTTTGAAACGCTTTGCGTTGTTGAACCTCGTTTCGTGTGACCGTCGGTTACATTGGGTTCTTTACGATTAACGATTGTTCCGGATTTCAATTGGTTATTCGTGCAAAGTAATATGAGGCCCGAATATCTTGGTAACGGAACATTGATCAGGTATATGGGTGTGGTGGATATGTTGCGATCCGTTCGGCTATGTTTTGGGCAATGCAGTGTAGAGACTTCGACCCTGTTTGATGTGATAGATGATGCCACAATTGTCGTAATTACGATATCTATACACGTTTGTGGGGATTCTAAATGAAAGGTAGTTTGGGTCGACATATAACGACCTTTGGGTTAATCCTGGTAAGGTCCTTTTTTCGAATACGTAGTACGACTTTCTAGGGGTACTACACACTGGTAGTCTCTCTACTGAACAATTTGGGTATAGCCTGTGATAGCTTACCCACATCGATTTACCCAATGATTGGTTCATGATAGGTAACAATGTTTCTGTCTTTGGTAAGACAATTCAGCGTAATTTATTTCTTTTGGTGGGATTCGCTAGAACGTGTAGTCATACATTCGAAATCATTACGTTACAACAAACAAACTATACTTATGTCGCCGACCGTCGTCTATGAAGCTATTCGGTTGAAGCGTATATTTCCTTTACTAGCTGTTGTTCGCTAGTGATACAATCTCTAATCCTTAGTAAGGACACGTAATTAGCATCGGTATTGATAACCCAAGGGGATTTAGGGGTAACACATAAATGGAAAAGTTCGGCCCGGCCAACGAAATTCAGAAGCTCGAACATGAGTTTTGGAACCTGCAGATGCAAGGTGCCGACCATGTAGGTTACACCAATCGTTTCAATGAACTGGCACGCATACTGCCAGATAGGGGTGTTCATCGGATCGGATAACGGGGTTACTCGGATTATTCGGATTTGCAATTTTTAGGAACCTATCTGAAATCCGACCCGATCCAAATTGGATGTATTCCCATCCGATCCATATCTATCCGAATTCAATTCGGATCGGATTCGGATAAATCCGAATAATCCAAACGGATATCCGAATATCCAAATTAAACGAATAAAGTTTTTTTCCAAATTTTTTATTTACCCTAATATGGTTTTAGCATTTTGCTAATTCAAATGCAACATAAGCATACAAAACTGAAAATATGAAACTAGTCTTAAGTCTTAAAACACAAATACAAAGTTCAAATTCAAAACATAGTCTTTAAAATAAAGTTCAAAATATAGTCTTCAAAACAAGGTCTTCGCGAAACAGGTCACTCGACTAATGGGTTTTCCATATCGACAAGAAACAAAAAATAGGAAACTATGAGTTAAAAAATTAAATATAATAAAATATGCATAATAAAAAAATAATGAGTGAACAACCTTCTTCAAATTTTTCAAGTTCTTCAATGTTTTCTTCCACATTGCAAGCCACACCACTAGAACGAATCCAATCTTGACAACAAAGTAAAGCTTCAACAATTTGAGGAGTTAAAGAACTCCTAAATGTGTCAAGCATTCGACCTCCTGTGCTAAATGTGGATTCAGAAGCCACTGTTGAAATAGGAATGGCTAAAATATCACGAGCAATGAGTGACAAAACAGGAAATGCGGGACTTCTCTTCTTCCACCAACCCAAAACACTGAAATCTTCACTTTCAAACCACACACTATCTCCTTCAATCTCATCTTCCAAATACCTATCCAATTCAGTCTTAGGTTCTTCACCCACACCCAATTCAATTTTTTGTCTTTTTATCTCAGCCATGTTTCTCTCCCTTAGTGTTCTAAATGTATCATCAACACTGCCAAACAAATTAAAACTTTTACTACTCGAAGTCCCCTCTTTCACAGGCTTGGATGTTGATGATGAAGCCTTGATTGTGTGACTGTTTGAGTGAATTCTTTTATATTCATTGAATATACTGTGCAATGCTTCTTCACACATTTTAGAAACTTTGTCCCCCAGCTCAATCCCATACATACCACGGAGATTGACCTTAAGATATGGCAACTTTGTCCTCGGATCAAAAAGAGAAGCAATAAACACAAATAAGTTGAATTTCTTGACATCACCCCAATACTTATTAAATTTCGATGTCATTGACTTAGCCATAGTTTTCAAATCATCATCATCACTTACAAGACACTGTTTCAAAACCGTATCCATACAACTAATGGAGTCCAAATAGGTGTTTGAGGTAATATATTTTGTACCTAAATTAAAACATAATAAATGTAAGCTTACCAAATATGATTAAATAATATAGTAAAAAAGTTTCGTTGAATCATAATTAATACCTGAAACTCTAAGAGTGAGCTCATAAAAATGCCGAAGAAAACCTCCCAACCTTCTTGCGTTTTCCCAATCTTGTGATTCTGGAACCCATACCCCTCATTAAGATCACGAGAAAACACCAAGTCCTCGTCTATAAATCTTTCAAATGCTCTTTCATACTCACATGCAACATTCAACAGCAAATAGGTAGAGTTCCAACAAGTAGGTACATCCAAAGTTAAAGACTTTTCACATCCAATTGCTTCTAACAAAGTAAGTTCCCTAAATGTTTTCAATCTTTGTGATGAATGTCTAACCCAAGGAACAGCCACCCTAATACGTTCAACAGAAGTTCCCATCTCCTTTAGCCCATCTTGCACAATTAAATTCATTATATGTGCTATACACCTCACATGTGTCCATTTACCTTTAAGAATGCACTTATCACTCAGTTTCACCATTTTTCCTACTAAATACTCAACTGCAACATCATTGCTAGATGCATTATCAACTGTCACAGTCATAACTCTCCCAAACAAATCCCAATCAATCAAACAGTTCTCCACAGCTCGTCCAATATCATTTCCTCGATGACTGGAAATCGGACAAAAATGAATCACTTTTTTTTTTGCAAATTCCAGTTTTCATCAACATAATGGGCAGTGAGACACGTATAGTTGACTCGTTGCAAAGATGTCCATGAATCAGTGGTCAAAGAAACTCTATGAGCTGATTTTTTCATTTGAGCTTTTAGCTTAAGTTTTTCATCAAGATATAAGTAATAACACTCCCTTCTAATCGTACTTCGAGATGGAACAATAAGTGCTGGCTGGCAAACTCTCATGACTCTTCTAAATCCTTCATTTTCTACAAATTTGAAAGGCAACTCATCAGTAATCAACATTTCAGCTATTGCCCTTTTACCTTTTTTCTGATCAAACCTAAAGGATTGTAAACAAACTTTATTTTCACCGGTTTCCTCATCCTTCTCTGTACTAAATGCAAGATGTGACTGTTTGGAAGAACTATTTTCTGGATTTTCTTTACATTTCAGGATATGATTCTTCATATTAGATGTACCATTTCTTGAATCACAAACATATGTTGATGAACAATAATTACATCTTCCCCTTTCTTTTCCTTCTTCATTAAAATACTTAGTGAAATGTTTCCATACAATTGATCTTGGGCTTGTTTTCTTTGAACTTTCCGATTTCAAGTTACTAGCATTAGACTCACCCTCCATAGACATTTTTAGACAACCTGTATATGAAACCCAGCCATGTGAAATTGATATCAGTAAAACTCAATTAAGTGACTTCGTTGAAGGCCAATTTTATTCAAGGCCAGTTTCTCATTCAAGTTTTTTTTTTTTTTTTGCCAAAATATAACATGGATGTATATTAAATCATTTTTAACATATAAATGATAAGTATTTTTTATTTACTATAAGAAAAAGGTAGCGTAGTATCAAATAAACGAGTTTGGTGTGTCACCTATTCTAGATTTCAAAGATGTTGACAAATGATATATATTATTTATTTATTCTTCACGTCCTAAACAACAACAACAAGAATTTTGAATCTTTCATCAAAGTTGCAATAGTTTATTTTAGTATAAGAGAATAACAATAATAAAAGAATAACACAAAAGTAATTTTCACAATGATAGTAAAAAAAAAAAGTGATTACCAGATCGATGTAGGATGAAACATGAGGCTGTAGACTTGTGAATTAGGGTTAAACTTTTGTGATATGTGAAGGGCAGATCAAAAACGTTGTGGATTCAAGTGATTTTGATTATAAAGTGTTAATTAGGGGTTTTAGTATTGGGTTGGGCTGGACTAATATGAATATCATTCTCATTATGTATTGAAACATTATTATTAATTATGTAGTGGACTAATATTAGAACACTATTTTATTAAAAACATATTAAATGTATCCGGTTTATTCGGATATCCAAATAACCCGAATAATCCGAATTGTTATATTCTAAGATCCGAATCCGACCCAAATATCCGAATATGTAAATCGGATTGGGATCAGATCCATCCAAATATCCAAATAAGAATTTGGATCGGTTTTTTTGGGTTCGGATTTCGGTTCGGATTTCGGGTTTTTTCGGATTTCGGATTTTTTGAACACCCCTACTGCCAGACATGGTCCGACCGGAGCCCAAGCAGATCGAAAGATATATCTGGGGACTAGCCCTAAAAGTGAGGAGCATTATTCACTCAGTGGAACACCTGACTATGCACGGAGTGGTAGCCAGGTCAGGTACTGTTACGTTCGACATGGTTAGACGTAGGATCTTGACGATGCCTGGAGAGCAGGCCGGTAATAAGCGAGGAGCCCCAGAAAGTAGTCAAGCAGGGGCAGCAACAGCGAAGAGGGGGAAAGCAATTAGCCAGAGTTACGCCATGACTACCCCAACTGGTAACTCTGATAACTACAAAGGAAAAGCCCCAAAGTGCAACAAGTGCACTTTGCACCACTATGGTGCGTGTCGAGCAGCGATATGCTCGAGGTGTCACAAAAGTGGGCATTATGCCCGAAACTATAAGATGCCAGCTGAACCAACCTGCTTCCAACCCCCAAGGCCTCAACCTCTTCCGCAGCGACCCCAACAACCAACGCAACCGATTACCTCCCCCCGTAAGTGCTATGAAGGTGGCAGTACGGAGCATTTCCGAAAAGTTGCTCGAAGTAAACTCAGCAGACAGCAGGAAAGAATACGCAGGGCCAAGCATCTACCTCGAATGCAGCTCGAGGTCGTGCCTTTGTCATTGGGTCTGGTGACGCAAACCAGGATCCAAACGTGGTCACAAGTACGTTCCTCGTTTCGGATCAATTTTGCTTCAGTGTTATTTGATACGGGTGCTGATAGGAGTTATGTTTCTATTGCATTTTTGCCACCATTAAATATGGCCGTTATTGGCTTAAAACAACCGTATTCCGTCGAACTTGTCAACGGGAAACCGATCACCAGTCACCAACTCATTCGTAACTTCCCTATAACCCTTAACGGTTACCAATTTTCTATGACCTTTTACCCGAGAACTAGGCAGCTTTGACGTTGTCGTAGGAATGGACTGGCTGTCCAATCATCACGCTGAAGTGTTGTGTGAGCAGAATATTGTAAGGATTCCTTTGTCCCCGGATGATGTGATCATGGTACTGGAAGAGAAGTTAGGTACCATGCTGAACCTTATATCCCATCTCAAGGCATTGAAATATATACGACAGGGATGTGACTTGTGATGTGACTTATTTTTAGCCAACGTCATGACAGATAAACCAGCCAAAAACGTATTGAAGACATCTGATAGTGTGCGAATACACAGACGTGTTCACGGAGGAATTGCTCGGATTGCCGCTCAATCGGCAAGTCGAGTTTCGGATCGACCTAGTACCGGGAACAGCACCCATTGCTAAAGCCCCATACCGTCTTGCACCGTCCGAGATGCAAGATCTACCGACGCAACTGCAGGAGTTACTTGATCGTGGTTTCATCCGTCCCAGCTATTCTCCCTGGGGAGCCCCAGTCTTATTTGTAAAGAAAAAGGACGGCAGCTTTCGAATGTGCATCGACTACAGAGAATTAAACAAGGTCACTATCAAGAACTGATACCCTCTTTCGCGGATTGATAATCTTTTTGACCAGCTACAGGGAGCCCGATATTTTTCTAAAATAGATATTCGAACGGGTTACCATCAAGTGAAGGTCCAAGACGACGATATCCCCAAGACGGCTTTTCGAACTCGGTTTGGCCACTACGAGTTCCTGGTTATGCCCTTCTGGCGAACCAACGCACCTGCTGTGTTCATGAACCTCATGAACCGGGTATGTAAACCATACCTCAATAATGTAACATTTGTCAAAAAAGGGTTTCCAAACCCGCTCCGTTTTGTAATCGAATATCAAGTTATAAATGTCACGTTGCGTATTTATGGCTATTTTGATTTTTAATGATACATAATTAATAAACAAACTAAACTATAAAAATTATATTTGATAAAAAGTAAAAATAAAATAAATAAAAATAAAATGAGGCTGCCGGGACTCGAACCCGGGTCAGCCGGGTTGAAACCCAAAGACTTAACACACACACACATCACCACTCCGCCACTTGTTGTTTTCTGTCATCTATGGGAAACAAATAAATCTTATAGACAACCATAAATCAACCGGTTAAGCCAACTGTAACCGAAATCGGTCACCAAACGTCCAAAGACGTTTGATTGATCTCGGTTTACTGAGTTTAACCGATGCACCGACGCTTTCAATCAAGTTTGCCTTGAATAAACTTAAATTCGAGAAAGGATCGGTTTTTATAACCGAAAATCTTCAATTCCAGTATTACCTCCATCTTTGTACTCTCTCGCGACTCAAAACACTCTGCAAACCTCCAATTACATTTCCGCACAATTTTCAGTCCACCGGAGAAGCTATTTGAACTCGCCGGAAAGTTTCTGCAAGTCGCCGGAAAACCGTATTCTTCATCAAAACGGTAAGTCTTTCAATACCGTCGTGGTCTATCAATTGTTAAGCTATTTCTAACTCGGACCTTTCAATTGAAATCGAATTCAGACGCTGTTATCAGATAATTCCAGTTCGTCGGAAAATTTCTGGAAATCCTCATTTTCAGCTGTGAAACTGTCACACCCCGACCCGCAGCGGAAACAAGAGTCGGGGCATAATTGGGTTATCACCAAAGCTCATGATGTTTACTAATATGTTTCATATTTATTAAATCCAAATTACATTTCAAAGTTTCAAGTCAAATTCATACAATACAAGGAAAGGAAAAGGTTAACTAAACAAATCCATAATCTAAACTGGTTTATTCTTCTAGGCCGCCCTATATGTTTCTTGCTTCAACTTGATCACCTGTATCATGTGTAAAAATGGGAAATTTTGGGTCAACAAAAGTTGGCGAGTGAACCTTGTTTAAAACATTTGTTATTGATTAATTATTGTAATTTAATTTAGGAAAAATTGTGCAATAATCATATATGAACAAATGTATGTAAACATAACAATCACAAACCACCTTGCTTAAGCATGAAATAAAAAGTAACAATGTATGTGTTGGCAACGTCCCGTTCACGCTCATAGGTAATGGGGAACGGACGGCCTATGCTAATGTATGTGAGATCAAGGCTCAATCAAACGGAGCCGATCTTATGTTGGCAACGCCTGGTTCACGCTCATAGGTAATGGGGAACAGCTCACGCTCATAGGTAATGGGGAGCGGCGGCCTATGAAATGATGTACTGAAATGATAACATTAATCTAAACTTCAACCACACAGTCAATGGATACACCTTGAATACTCATTGATCATAAATATGATGGATGCACAATGATTAATTATAATAAATAAATAACGACACATGACACACCCCAAAATGTGATTAAAACGGGGAATTGGTAGAGATTCACTCACATTGGATGCGTTTGTTTGAAGATGATGGATGCGCACGAGTTTAGGGGATTGATCGACGAGAGATAACTAACCAATTAAGAAATGAAACGGCACGGTAAGTATGTGGATTTTATTAACTATCTTAATAAGATTTTTGGGTATAAATTTGTGAGTTTAAGACTACTTTCTAATCTTGAAAACGTTATTTTTAAGTATTTTTATTTGATTTTTAATTTAAATAATTGATTTAATAAATAAAATAAATAAATAAAAAAAAGTTGACTTTGACCGAGACCGTTGACCGTTGACCGTTGACCGTTACTGTTGACCGGTTTAATTGTGCGGTCTTGTGCGCTGGGTGAGGCTCGAACCCGAGACCTCCCGTACGCGTGCACGCAGCTCTACCAACTGAGCTACGTGTCTAACCCGAAATAATTCTGTTTTTAATTATACTTATATACTATTTACTTTAAACCGAAAATTATTTATTTTTTTTTAAAAAGCTTTTAACTTAACGGACCGGTGCTGACCACAGGTCTCGAACCCGGGACCTGTGGGTTAGCGTACACACACTCCACCGCTGGACTGTGTGCGTCACTTGGTTACTTACTCGGTTTTTATTATACTTAACATATACTGTGCTCAACCCGGTTCAATTAAAAAGGCGAAATTTTATTTCAAGTGGGTAAAGCGGGGACAGGATTCGAACTCGCGTCTCGTGTATGTTTGTTGCACACAGTCCACCGCTGGACTGTGTGTCTAACCTGTTTATTAAACCGATTTTAATTATACTTATATTATACCACACTTCATCTTCTTCGTTCAAAACATAAACATTGATCAAGAGACTGTTATTTGCTAAGATAGTTCAATGCAGGTTATGAGTCATCGAAAATAAAGTGAATGGAAAGAGATTGGAGGGTTTATTGTACCAAATGTTCGCTTTTCTTCAGACGTCCGGCAAGGTCGTCGGCTCCGTCTTGGTGAGCTGCGACTGATAGAGTCTATCAATAAATTAGAGGGGTTAGATGCGAAGTGGGACAACTGGGTAATAACTATCAGTGAAACAGACGAGTTATACCGATAATCAGCAGTTCCCCTGAAAGTTCAGAAATTTCTCCGGCGAATCAGATAATCCGGCAACGTCAACTGCAAAGGATTCTGGGTGAGGGATTTATATTAGAACTTGTCTAATAAAAGAATGAGCCAGAAAAATTCGAAGTAATTACCTTGCAGGTGGATGTCTCGGTTTTCCGGCGACTTGCAGAGGTTTTCCGGCGAGTAGATTTTTGTCGAGAAAAAGTGCGATTTGGAAGCGAAAAGGTTTCTGGCGAATTGTGGTTAAATTTATAGGGTAGAATCGAGGTGAATGTGGTCTGAATTTGGTCTAAATTCGAAGTCAGCCGTTCTCCGGCGGTTACGGCTGTTGTCGCGGGTTCAGATGTCCGTTATAACCGTCGCTAACGTTAATTCAATGGTTAATTCGAGTGGTAACGTAAATCATTGGCGAAGTCGTCGGGATTTCCGACGACTGCTGTTTGGGCGCAAGTTGACCGAATTTGAATTTCCTCGTATCATTATTTGATTTAATAAATCCCTTATTTTAACAGAAAACTAAAGTGGCGGAGTGGTTTATGGTTGAGAGTTAAGACTTTGGAGAAACAACCGGCTGACCCGGGTTCGACTCCCGGCAGCCGGTTTTTCTTTTTAATTCAATCATTATGATATTTTTACAAATTTTAATTTATATCTTTTAAATTGTTGATCAATTATGAATCGTTTAAAATTAAAATAAGCCGTAAATGAACACTTAAAATTTTAAAACTGATTGTTCGGTTATTAAACGAAGCGGGTTTCGAAAACCCGTTTTTCGACAAATGTTACAGTATCCCCTACTTTTAGGAATTTCGTCCCGAAATTTAGGTAGTAGTAGATACAGGAAAGAGGTGTGGGTATTTTTCGCGCATTGAATCTTCACGTTCCCAAGTAAACTCAGGTCCTCGTTTCGACTCCCAGCGTACCCTGACAATTGGGATGCGGCTTCTTCTCAAACGTTTTTCTCCGAAGTCCATAATTTCTACTGGTCTTTCAATAAAAAGCATAGATTCATCAACTTGAATGTCTTCTAGAGGAATATGGAGATTTTCATCGGCGAGGCACTTCTTCAAGTTCGATACGTGGAATGTGGGATGAATTCTGTGGAGTTCCTCCGGTAAGTCAAGCTTGTAGGCTACAGGTCCTACCCTTTCGAGTATTTTGAAAGGACCTACGTAGCGTGGTGCTAGCTTGCCCTTTTGGCCGAAACGAACTACTCCCTTCCACGGCGATACCTTTAAAAGTACTTGATCGCCCACGTCAAACTCCAAGGGCTTTCGTCGCTTGTCCGCATAGCTCTTTTGACGACTTTGTGCTGCTAATAGGTTGTTTCGGATTTGATGAATCTTGTCAGTTGTTTCTTGTATCAATTCTGGACCGGTGATTTGAGCTTCTCCAATTTCGTGCCAACAAATAGGTGATCGGCATTTACGACCATATAACGCTTCAAAAGGTGCCATGCCGATACTTGAATGAAAACTGTTGTTGTACGAAAATTCAACTAATGGCAAGTGAGCGTCCCAATTCCCTTTGAAGTCTATGACACATGCCCGAAGCATGTCTTTAAGAGTTTGAATGGTGCGTTCAGATTGACCATCAGTTTGGGGATGATAGGCAGTGCTGAGATCTAATCGCGTACCCAATGCGGCTTGTACAGCTTGCCATGTGCGTGAAGTGAAACGACCATCACGATCCGATATAATGCTTAAAGGTACACCATGACGACTTACGATTTCACTGATGTAGATGCGGGCTAGCTTCTCATTTTTGAAGTCCTCGCGGATAGGAATGAAGTGAGCTGATTTTGTAAGACGATCAATGATTACCCATATTGTGTCGTACCCACCAGGAGTGCGAGGTAACCCGGTAATGAAATCCATGGTTATATTTTCCCACTTCCATACGGGTATTTCAGGTTGGACCAGAAGTCCTGAGGGTCTTTGGTGCTCAGCTTTCACTTTTGAACAGGTAAGGCACTTGGAAACAAAAACAGCAATATCCTTCTTCATGCCAGGCCACCAGTAGGTGTATCGAAGGTCTTGATACATCTTGTCGGCTCCTGGATGTACAGAGTATCGTGTCTTGTGAGCCTCTTTCAAGAGTATCGCGAAGATTGTTGTGATCAGGAATCCATAGGCGATCGAGATAATACAGAATGCCGTCAGATTTGGTTTCGAGTTTAAGTTCTGCTCCACAAGATAACTCATTGCGTATGTCGTATTCTGTTATGGAAACATGTTGAGCTTCTCGGATTTGGTCTTTGATGTTGGTCATGATTTGCGAACATAGAAGACGAATAGAGTTCGCATAACCTTTTCGGCTGAGTGCATCAGCCACCACATTTGCCTTGCCAGGATGATACCGAATTTCGCAGTCATAATCATTAAGAAGTTCGACCCACCTTCGTTGCCTCATATTCAACTCCTTTTGGTTAAAGATATGTTGGAGGCTCTTGTGGTCAGTGTAAATCTCACACTTGGTACCATAGAGGTAATGTCTCCATATCTTAAGAGCGAATACAACGGCGCCAAGTTCTAGGTCGTGAGTAGTGTAGTTCTTCTCATGAGTCTTGAGCTGCCTAGAAGCATAGGCTATCACTTTTCCCCTTTGCATTAAGACACAGCCTAAACCCTGTCCTGATGCGTCGCAATATACAACAAAGTCTTCGCAACCTTCGGGGAGTGTGAGGATAGGAGCGTCACATAGCTTTTGCTTAAGAGTTTGAAAGGCTTCTTCTTGTTTAGGTCCCCATACAAAGGGTTTTCCTTTATGTGTCAAAGCCGTGAGTGGTACAGCGATACGAGAGAAATTCGATATGAAACGACGGTAGTAACCAGCCAATCCAAGAAAAGATCGTACCTCAGTTGGGGTACGTGGCGCTTGCCATTCTTGTACTGCCTTGATCTTTGCGGGGTCGACATGAATTCCTTTGTCATTGACGACATGACCAAGGAACTGTACTTCCTGTAACCAAAATTCGCATTTGGAGAATTTAGCATAAAGCTTTTCGGTCTTCAAAAGTGAGAGGATGAGCCGAAGGTGTCGCTCATGATCAGTCTTAGATTTTGAGTAAATGAGAATATCGTCGATGAAGACTATAACGAAACGATCAAGATAAGGTTTACAAACTCTGTTCATTAAGTCCATAAAAACGGCTGGAGCGTTGGTTAGACCAAAAGGCATAACCATGAACTCGTAGTGACCATATCGAGTTCGGAAGGCGGTCTTTGGAACGTCTTCTTCACGTACTCTGAGTTGGTGATAACCGGAACGAAGGTCGATTTTTGAAAAATAAGAGGCACCCTGGAGTTGGTCTAGAAGATCATCGATGCGAGGTAACGGATAGCGATTTTTGACCGTTAATTTGTTGAGTTCCCTGTAATCAATGCACATGCGAAAAGTCCCATCTTTCTTCTTTACAAACAGAACAGGTGCACCCCAAGGCGATGAGCTAGGACGTATGAATCCCTTGTCGGTCAGTTCTTGCAATTGACTGGCCAGCTCTTGCATCTCGGATGGGGCTAACCTATAAGGAGATTTCGCGACGGGTGTAGCGCCAGGTATAAGGTCGATACGGAATTCGACTTCTCTCTTGGGAGGAAGTCCGGTGATATCGTCGGGAAAAACTTGCGGGAATTCCTTCACTACGGGTATATCTTCGAGTCTCTTCTCTTTGCCTCCTTTTTTGACAACGTGGGTTAGAAATGCTACATAATTTTTGCGGAGATATCTTCGGGCTTGAAGACAGGACATTAGCTTGAGTCCTTTCGAAGGGGTTTCTCCAAAGATTCGCAGAGTTTGACCGTCTGCAAGAGGAATGCGAATGAACTTCTCACGGCATACTACTTCAGCCCGATGTTGGCTGAGCCAGTCCATGCCAATTATAATGTCGAAACTTCCCAACTTCATAGGAATGAGGTCAACAGAAAAGTCGTGATCGTTTAGAGTAAAGGTGCAGTTCCGGATAATGGAGTTTAATGAGACTGGCTTTCCGTCAGCAACTTCTACTGTTATGGAGTTCATAAGCTCGACACGAGTTTGATTGAGGATGGGTTCGAATTCTAAGGACACAAAACTCTTATCCGCGCCAGTATCAAATAATACAGATGCATAACTACCATTGACGAGAAACGTACCGTTAACCACGTTGTTGTCGGCCCTAGCTTGGTTGACGTTGATGTTAAATGCTCTTCCTCTAGCAGGTGGAGGAGCTTGGTTAGCTTGGTTCACTGGATTCGCTTGAGCTTGAGCATGTATGATGTTTACCAAGCGTGGACACGTGTTTCTAAAATGGTTTGGGTCACCGCAATTATAGAAAGCCCGCATGGGTTGCATCATGGGGTAGTTGGGTTGATAGTAGGTTTGAGTTGTATGTTGTGTAGGCGGTGGTTGAAAAGGTTGTTGGGTTTGACCATCATTTGATGGTGGGTTTGAGTTGTGGGTTGGTTGCGGTTCATTCGTTGCAGTGTGCGGCAGGCTTGAATGGTGTGCCCTGCACGGCCACAGCCGGTGCAGTATTGACAGGGGTAATCGGGGGAGTGATGGTATTGGCAACGGGTGCACTTTGGGTAAGGGCCAGAGTATTGCCTTTTGTGTGGTGCGGGTGAAGGAGTAACTTGTGTGATGGGGGCAACAGGGGTGGGGAAATTTGTTTGAGTGACGGCAAAATTTCTGGTATTTCGCTTTCTCTTGTTTGAAAACTTTGAGGATGAGGCGGGGTGGTTGGAAGTTGGGCCCTCAATGGGGGCTTTCTTTTTCTCCTCTTTGAACTTACCGTTTCTGATGCGGTTCTCGGTAAGTTCGGTGGCTAATTCCATGGCGGCTTCGAGCGTTGTAGGTGAAGCGCTGAGGACTGAGTCCTGAATCTTCGAGGGAAGGCCTCGAATATAGTGTTCCACCAATCGGTACACGGGGGTGAACAAGTTTGGAACCATCTGGTTCAGCTCAAGGAATCTTTTGTTGTAGGAAGTGTGATCCCCTTCCTTTTGCTTCAGCGAGTGGAATTCATCCTCTAACTTCTTGAGTTCGCTTCTTGGGCAGAAGCGTTTTGTCATTACTTCCCTTAACTCTTCCCAAGTTAAGGCCATAGCGTCTTCCACTCCTCTCTTACCCTTCTCGGTGTTCCACCAGGTCAGGGCTACCCCGAATAATCTCCCAGTCGCGTAACGTACCTTGCGATCCTCGGGACAATCGCAATTTAGGAAAGTGTTTTCCATCTCCTCAAACCAGTGGAGGAGAGCGGTGACACCTTCGGTCCCTTCGAACTTCGGGGGATCGCATGACTTGAAGTGCTTGTAGGAGCACTTCTTGGAGGAGGGGTTGTCGATGTTTTGATCCTCTTGGTTTGGTGGATTGACAGGATTTGCAGTGAGAGCTTGCTGAACTTGAACTACAATATCAGGAAGTACTGTGGCCATTTGTTTTGCTATCTGAGCGGCCAAGCGTTCGTTTGACCTTCCTGACTTCCGTCCTCCACGTAGCTGCCTAGCCGACATCTACAGGAATATACATAGGAGGATGGTGAGTTTATGGATTGTTTAGGGGTCATGTGTCAAAACAAAAAAAAAAATGAAATTAACATATATACCGATAATGCAACCACATCCACTGGATGTCTTGGGTTAGCTCATGTTGGGCCTCAAATGTCCCCCATACCTTCACCTGTATAGTCATGTGGGCCCCCATGACTATTGGCTTGGTAGGATTTACATTAGTATTGGCGATTTACACTCACATGACCCGAATGAAAACCACAAAATATGTTTACAAGATGTATGGTCGGAATGTGTCCAGGTGTAGACACAATGACAACTCAAAGTGGGGTTAGTTCACACGATGTTTGGTATAGCATGCTTTGGCCTAATAGGTACTTCGTACTCTCATCGTTAGTCCCCAGGTAGGCAAACTGGTCCTTTATTTTGGATTTATACGAATGCCAAGCCTAGACAGGACGTTCCGACTACCGGTACTGGTACCCTTCCAGTTACTACATGCCCGTCATGGGAACTCACTTTGATGGGATTTGAAAATACATAAATCATTGTAAAGCAATCATGAAAATGATGTGGTGTGTGCTTTCATGGATATGATATGTTATAAGAGTATGGTTCATGGTGAGCAATATATGATAGTATATACTTATGAATATGCTTGCATAACATCGAATATAACGATAAACATAAAGCATATAAACATCATGAGATTTGCATGTAACACACAAAAATTTAAATTTTCTAAATAACTATAGTATAGGCTCTAAGGGTCTAATAACCTATCCTATATCCCTATAGTCATGGCTCTGATACCAATCTGTCACACCCCGACCCGCAGCGGAAACAAGAGTCGGGGCATAATTGGGTTATCACCAAAGCTCATGATGTTTACTAATATGTTTCATATTTATTAAATCCAAATTACATTTCAAAGTTTCAAGTCAAATTCATACAATACAAGGAAAGGAAAAGGTTAACTAAACAAATCCATAATCTAAACTGGTTTATTCTTCTAGGCCGCCCTATATGTTTCTTGCTTCAACTTGATCACCTGTATCATGTGTAAAAATGGGAAATTTTGGGTCAACAAAAGTTGGCGAGTGAACCTTGTTTAAAACATTTGTTATTGATTAATTATTGTAATTTAATTTAGGAAAAATTGTGCAATAATCATATATGAACAAATGTATGTAAACATAACAATCACAAACCACCTTGCTTAAGCATGAAATAAAAAGTAACAATGTATGTGTTGGCAACGTCCCGTTCACGCTCATAGGTAATGGGGAACGGACGGCCTATGCTAATGTATGTGAGATCAAGGCTCAATCAAACGGAGCCGATCTTATGTTGGCAACGCCTGGTTCACGCTCATAGGTAATGGGGAACAGCTCACGCTCATAGGTAATGGGGAGCGGCGGCCTATGAAATGATGTACTGAAATGATAACATTAATCTAAACTTCAACCACACAGTCAATGGATACACCTTGAATACACATTGATCATAAATATGATGGATGCACAATGATTAATTATAATAAATAAATAACGACACATGACACACCCCAAAATGTGATTAAAACGGGGAATTGGTAGAGATTCACTCACATTGGATGCGTTTGTTTGAAGATGATGGATGCGCACGAGTTTAGGGGATTGATCGACGAGAGATAACTAACCAATTAAGAAATGAAACGGCACGGTAAGTATGTGGATTTTATTAACTATCTTAATAAGATTTTTGGGTATAAATTTGTGAGTTTAAGACTACTTTCTAATCTTGAAAACGTTATTTTTAAGTATTTTTATTTGATTTTTAATTTAAATAATTGATTTAATAAATAAAATAAATAAATAAAAAAAAGTTGACTTTGACCGAGACCGTTGACCGTTGACCGTTACTGTTGACCGGTTTAATTGTGCGGTCTTGTGCGCTGGGTGAGGCTCGAACCCGAGACCTCCCGTACGCGTGCACGCAGCTCTACCAACTGAGCTACGTGTCTAACCCGAAATAATTCTGTTTTTAATTATACTTATATACTATTTACTTTAAACCGAAAATTATTTATTTTTTTTTAAAAAGCTTTTAACTTAACGGACCGGTGCTGACCACAGGTCTCGAACCCGGGACCTGTGGGTTAGCGTACACACACTCCACCGCTGGACTGTGTGCGTCACTTGGTTACTTACTCGGTTTTTATTATACTTAACATATACTGTGCTCAACCCGGTTCAATTAAAAAGGCGAAATTTTATTTCAAGTGGGTAAAGCGGGGACAGGATTCGAACTCGCGTCTCGTGTATGTTTGTTGCACACAGTCCACCGCTGGACTGTGTGTCTAACCTGTTTATTAAACCGATTTTAATTATACTTATATTATACCACACTTCATCTTCTTCGTTCAAAACATAAACATTGATCAAGAGACTGTTATTTGCTAAGATAGTTCAATGCAGGTTATGAGTCATCGAAAATAAAGTGAATGGAAAGAGATTGGAGGGTTTATTGTACCAAATGTTCGCTTTTCTTCAGACGTCCGGCAAGGTCGTCGGCTCCGTCTTGGTGAGCTGCGACTGATAGAGTCTATCAATAAATTAGAGGGGTTAGATGCGAAGTGGGACAACTGGGTAATAACTATCAGTGAAACAGACGAGTTATACCGATAATCAGCAGTTCCCCTGAAAGTTCAGAAATTTCTCCGGCGAATCAGATAATCCGGCAACGTCAACTGCAAAGGATTCTGGGTGAGGGATTTATATTAGAACTTGTCTAATAAAAGAATGAGCCAGAAAAATTCGAAGTAATTACCTTGCAGGTGGATGTCTCGGTTTTCCGGCGACTTGCAGAGGTTTTCCGGCGAGTAGATTTTTGTCGAGAAAAAGTGCGATTTGGAAGCGAAAAGGTTTCTGGCGAATTGTGGTTAAATTTATAGGGTAGAATCGAGGTGAATGTGGTCTGAATTTGGTCTAAATTCGAAGTCAGCCGTTCTCCGGCGGTTACGGCTGTTGTCGCGGGTTCAGATGTCCGTTATAACCGTCGCTAACGTTAATTCAATGGTTAATTCGAGTGGTAACGTAAATCATTGGCGAAGTCGTCGGGATTTCCGACGACTGCTGTTTGGGCGCAAGTTGACCGAATTTGAATTTCCTCGTATCATTATTTGATTTAATAAATCCCTTATTTTAACAGAAAACTAAAGTGGCGGAGTGGTTTATGGTTGAGAGTTAAGACTTTGGAGAAACAACCGGCTGACCCGGGTTCGACTCCCGGCAGCCGGTTTTTCTTTTTAATTCAATCATTATGATATTTTTACAAATTTTAATTTATATCTTTTAAATTGTTGATCAATTATGAATCGTTTAAAATTAAAATAAGCCGTAAATGAACACTTAAAATTTTAAAAACTGATTGTTCGGTTATTAAACGAAGCGGGTTTCGAAAACCCGTTTTTCGACAAATGTTACAGAAACGGTATGGACATTTAAACACCCTGTTAACGCTTGTTTAACACTTCAATTCTACGTTTAGCTAATCAAAACGAATAATTTACTTGCTCAGTTGAAGTTCATAAAAAACAGAGCCGACGCCAAAACGGAATTCTGAGTTGAGTTATTCCTCCGGTATGTTTGTTTCCAACACAGTCTTTGTTATTTCATCTCAGTCTTATGAATGTGTTAATCGTTTTAAAACAAGAAAACAGAGGGGTAATCTACTGTCTGTAAAAACTAATGGGGAAGATGAACTGTGCTAACAATATAAGATTAATTAAAATCGGTATTTTAAACGGGTTAGACACACAGTCCAGCGGTGGACTGTGTGCAAATAATACGCACACGCCGCGAGTTCGATCCCTGATACACGCACCCTCTATGTAATAAAAACGTTTTGTTTTTCTAACTGAACCGGGTTAATTTACGTTAGTTGTTAAGTATAATAAAAAGCTGTATATTAATCAAGTTGGACACACAGTGCATCGGTGGACTGTGTGTAATGTTAAAGCACAGGTCCCGGGTTCGAAACCTGTTAGTGACACCGGTTCGATGATTTAAAATGTGTTTGAAAATAAAAGAATTTTGGATAAGCTGAGTTAATATATAAGTATAATTAAAAACGGAATTATTTCGGGTTAGACACGTAGCTCAGTTGGTAGAGCTGCGTGCACGCGTACGGGAGGTCTCGGGTTCGAGCCTCACCCAGCGCATTTCAATTACACAATAAACCGGTCAAACAGTCAAAGTCAAAAAGTCAACGGTCAACCCAAAAAGTCAACATATTTTTATATTTTTATTTATTTAATTTAATTTAAAAATCAATTAAAAATACTTAAAAATAATGTTTTTAAAGATAGGAAATAGCCTTAAACTCACAAAAATATATCTAAAAAACTTATTAAAATTATTAATAAAATCCACTCATTTACTAAATTTCCCGTTATTATTTAGGTTAATTAATTCTCGTTGTTCCGCTCTTCCAACTCGTGCGCATCTCACCATCTCCAATCAAACGCACCCAATGTGAGTGAATCTTTACAAATTCCCCGTTAATCACGTTTTTGGGGTGTATCATGTGTCTTGCTACTTATTATACTTAAATCATTGTGCATACATCATACCACGGACAAATGTGTATTCAGTTTGATTCAATTGTTTGTGTGGTTATTGTTAGATTTAATTCATTATTTTCAGTACATGCAATTTCATAGGCCGCCGCTCCCCATTACATTATGAGCGTTGAGCATGTTCCCCATTACATTATGAGCGTGAACCTGGCGTGCCAACATACGATCGGCTCCGTTTGATTGAGCCTTGATCGCACAGACATTTATCATTTTCAGTACATGCAATACGATCGGCTCCGTTTGATTGAGCCTTGATCGAACAGTTTCATTCATGTTTTATATTTATGCAAGTTGATATGTTATGGTATCCTGTTGGTATGTTATTGTATGTTATAATTTGTGGTTAACATTGTTACTGATTGATTATTTATCATTTGCTCACTTATGATTATGCACAATTTTTCCTTGATAAAATAACAAGTAAATCAATAATAAATGTTTATCTAACAAGGTTCACTCGCCAACTTATGTTGACCCAAAAACCCCTATTTTTACACATGATACAGGTGAACCAGCTGCAGCCAGAAACACATAGGATTGGACTAGAAGAATAAAATGATTTAGAGCTTGGAATTGTTTAGTTGGTTATTTTCTTTGAATTTGTATGGACATGTTTGGATTATTGAGAATGTAATTTTGATTTAAACAAATATGAAACATAATAGTAAATATCATGAGCTTTGGTGATAACCCAATTATGCCCCGACTCTTATTCCGCTGCGGGTCGGGGTGTGACAAATAAGTTCGTCATCGTCTTCATCGAAGATATCCTAATCTACTCCAAGAGCAAGGACGAGCACGAGTATCATTTACGTGCTATATTGGAGATACTACGGAAGGAGCAACTGTACGCTAAATTGTCGAAGTGCGACTTCTGGTTGCAAGCCATTCAATTTTTGGGACATGTGGTGGATCAGAATGGAATTCATGTGAATCCAAGTAAGATAGAAGAAATCAAGAATTGGCTTGTGCCTAAATCTCTGAAAGAGATACACCAATTCTTGGGACTGGCAAGATATTATCCTCGGTTCATCGAAAATTTCTCTAGTATTGCCCAATCGCTTACAGCCTTGACACAGAAGGATAGGAAGTATGAATGGGGTGAAGACCAGGAAACAACATTCCAGTTGTTAAAACAAAAGTTATGAGAGGCCCCAATTTTGACGTTACCCGAAGGTAACGATGACTTCGTCGTATATTGTGACGCATCGCGGCAAGGGCTCGGATGTGTACTAATGCAAAGAAACAAAGTTATTGCATACGCTTCTAGACAACTAAAGGTGCACGAGAAGAATCACACGACGCATGATTTGGAACTGGGCGCGGTTATATTCACGCTAAAGATATGGAGACATTATCTATATGGTACAAGGTGTACTATATATACGGACCACAAAAGCCTCCAGCATATTTTCGACCAAAAAGAACTGAACATGAGGCAGCGCAGATGAGTGGAATTATTAAATGATTACGACTGTGAAATAAAGTACCACCCGGGAAAAGCTAACGTGGTAGCGGAAGCACTAAGTTGGAAGGATCGAATTAAACCCCTCCGAGTGCGAGCACTGGGAATGATTGTGCAAACAAGCCATAAAGAGCAAATCCGAAACGTGCAAATACAAGCCCTGGAGGAAAGCCCGTTACCCAGCGAGGGGTTGCACGGAAATGAGAGACGCTTTGTGTAGAAAACGGATGAGGTGTTGTATTTTAAGGATCAAATGTGGATTCCTGCAAGTACGGAGCTAAGACAGATGATCATGAACGAGGCCCATAAATCGAAATATTCGATTCACCCTGGTACAGACAAGATATACCACGACCTTAAAGAGTTTTATTAGTGGCCGAGGATAACATCCGTTAAAAAAACGGATTTACCAAACCCGCTCCGTTTATTAACCGAACAATCAGTTAAAAATTTCGTTGCGTATTTAATGCTCAAATAAATTTTAAACAATACATAATTAATAAGTATATTGGAATATATAATTTATATTTGAAAATTCATTAAAAATAATGAAATAAAAATATATTGCTGTTGCCGGGTTTCGAACCCGGATCAGCCAGGATTCCAAAGCCTTAACACACACGCGCTCAACCACTCCGCCACTTTGGGTTTTTGTTAAGATACCGAAACAATTAATTGAAATAATGAATCTCGGAAATCAAATCCAGTCAAGTCGCGCCCAAAATCGCAGTCGTCGGAAATCCCGACGATTTCGCCGAGATTGGACGGTTTCTTCTAATTTAACCGAAGCAATTACCTCAACATCGGTTATAACCGATGTCCAGTCCGCGACACAAGTCATAACCGCCGGAAAAATCATTGACCGACGAATCAAGACGGTAAATGGACCAAATTCGTCAATGTTCTGCCCTATAAATACACCCTCTAACTTCTGTTAACCTTTTCGCTCACAATCACACCCTTTCTCGACGTAATTTCACTCGCCGGAAATTTTCTGCAACTCGCCGGAAAACCGAACCCCTTCACCTCTGTGCCTTACTCTAAAAACAGAACACCTAGAGCCCATACCGAAGCCACCCACACTCACCTCAAGCTTCCTGAAGACCCTCTGCCGCAAAACACACGTCGCCGGAATAACCTGCTATCATCGGAGTTGCGCCGGCAAAACAGAGGAGCTCTGTTTGGTATATCTTACACTTAATCTCTCTCGTTTTTATTAAACTCACATGTAGCTAATCACAACACACTAAAGAAACTGATTATTTTTGTCAAAACAGTCGGACATCGATTCTGGTTAAGCTTAACGAAGAAGATGAAGTTTTCGGTATTATATATGTTTAATTTAAATCAATTTATATCTCGGGTTAGACACACAGTCCAGCGGCGGACTGTGTGCAAATAAACACGCATACGACCCGAGTTCGATTCTTGACACACGCACTTTCACAGAAATAAAATGCCTTTTTTTTGAGACGCCAACCGGGTTAATTTCAGTAAGATGTTAAGTATAATAAAAAACAGATTATTTACCAAGTTGGACACACAGTCCAGCAGTGGACTGTGTGCCAAACTAACCCACAGGTCCCGGGTTCGAGACCTGTGGCGAGCACCGAGCTGATGCATTAAAATCGTTTTTAAAATAAATGATTTTCGGATTAATTCAATTAGTATATAAATATAATTAAAAACAGAAATATTTCGGGTTAGACACGTAGCTCAGTTGGTAGAGCTGCGTGCACGCAAACGGGAGGTCTCGGGTTCGAGTCCTGCCCGGCGCATACATTTACACAATAAAACCGGTCAACAGGTCAACGGTCAAAGTCAAAAAGTCAACATTTTTATTATTTTTATTTATTTATTTAAATTAAAAATCAATTAAAAATACTTAAAAATAACATTTCTAAAGTTAGAAAATAGCCTAAAACTCACAAAAATATATCCAATAATCCTACTAAAATTGATTAATAAAATCCGCTTATTTACCGAACCATTATGTTATATCTAGGTTAGTTTCACTCGTGGTTAAATCCAACTTCGTGCGCTTTCATCATCAATCCAAGAAACGCAACCACTGTGAGTGAATCTTACAACTCCCCCTTTTAAATTACACGTTTTGGGGTGTATCATGTGTCGCTTAAACTAATTCATTTATTCAAACTCGTGCCATACCATATTATGATTTAAGCTTAGAATGTAAATATTGTTTGTAGCTATGTATTACTTATTGTCAAGTTGTATGCAAATTATTTGTTAGGCCCATCAGTTCCTCGTGGGAGACGAGTTGAACAACGCGTGCCTTAAAACTCATTCATTAGGCCCATCAGTTCGTAGAACAACGCGTGCCTCAAAACTCATTCATTAGGCCCATCAGTTCCTCGTGGGAGTCGAGTTGAACAACGCGTGCCTAAAAACGATCAATTGTTGTATGTGTGTGCAATATCTAATATTAAGTGTTTTGTGAATATATTTACATTTACATTTACTCATATGTGGTTATGCACTTTACTTAATAATCAATTCAACAAACTTGTTTAAATGTTTTTCATAGGATTCACTCGCCAACTTTTTGTTGATCCAAAAACCATTTTTACACATGATACAGGTGAACAGGATGAAGCAAGGAAAACATAGGAAATGCCTTAGAAGAAAACAATGAAGTCTAGAATGATGTTTAGGACATGATGAAATTAAGATTGTATGTTTCCCTTTAAATTGTAATAATAAATATGAAACGTTATAATAAATGTCATGAGCTTTGATGAAAACCCAATCATGTCCCGATCACCTTTTTCCGCTGCGGGTCGGGGTGTGACAGATTGGTATCAGAGCCATGACTATAGGGATATAGGATAGGTTATTAGACTCTTAGAGCCTATACTATAGTTGACTAGATTTTAATAGTTTATGTGGTTACATGCAAACTTATGATATTTATTTGTTTCATATTTGTTTATACTTACTGTCAAACATACATACTTACATACACATTCATCATACATATTTCAATGTTCACATATTCAAATCATCTTCATACTTCCGTTATTCAAGATTTTGTCGCATTTTTCATTTTTTCAAATCTCATCAAAGTGAGTTCTACGACGGGCATGTAGTAACTGTAAGGGTACAAGTACCGGTAGTCGGAACGTCCTGTCTAGGTTGGCATTCGTATAAATCCAATATAACGGACCAGTTTGCCTACCTGGGGACTAACGATGAGAGTACGAAGGACCTATTAGGCCAAAGCATGCCACACCAAACGTCGTTTGAACTAACCCCACTTTGAGGTGTCACTGTGTCCACACCTGGATACATTCCGAATATCATATGTTACATACTTATTTCTCGATTTTCTCCGGGTTTTCGTGTACGTAACCAAGCTAACACATGCGAACCATATGAAAAACCCGGTAGTCATGGGGGCCCACATGATTACGAAGGTAAAGTATGGCGGCATGCAAGGCCCAATTACAAGCAAAGCCCAAGACATCCTATGGATGTAGTAGATTTATTATTTTATATTTATTTTATAAATATTCATTCCTAAATACGACCCATGATCCAAAAAACATCCAACTCATACTCTTGATATGTATTCCTTGTAGATGTCTTCTAGCCTCACAAGCAATACCCATCCAAGCTATCCCAATCACTCAAATAGCACCCAACTCAACTTACCCAAATAAGAAGCCATACCTTGGACCTCACCCTCGATGTAACACCTGTTTTTATCACCATCCATCTACCTTACCTTGTCGACTATGTGCGAATTGTGGACGCTATGGTCATTTGAGCAAGGTTTGCCGCACCCCTCAAAACCAAATCTCACCCCCTACTCAAAACATGATCCAAACCTATCAACAACCCCAATACCCCATGTTCCCATATGTTTGAACTTGTTTCAATTGTGGCGACCCTACCCACTTTAGAAACACATGCCCTCGATTGGTTAACATCATAAACGCCCAAGCTCAAGCAAACCCAGTTAACCAAGCAAATCAAGGAAACCTAATCACTAGGCCACCAGCAAGAGGAAGAGTTTTCAACATCAACGCCAATCCTGTTGAAGATAATGACGGCCCAAACGAAACCACCCAACTAGTCCCCTTCACCGAAAATCAAGATTCAAATCCAATCGCTTAGTTTTATGTTTTTCTTTATGTTATCTCAAGCTTTGTTTGATTGTGTTTATGTTTTAGAATCACATAGAACCAATCATAGCTTAAGGATAAAGCCAATGAAAATTTGACAAGAATATGGTGGATACGCCGCTGGTACTTCCTATATATAAGTATTCTTGTCAAAGAATCAGAGGCATTATCAGGCGGTTATGAGAAGTTCCATGTAGGATTTAGTATTGTCTTGGTTGAAATTTGCGTTACATTCACTGATTTAACATTCATATCATATCATCATCTAAAGAAATTGGATTGTGTTCCACTTCTACATAGACTAACCTCTCCATCACAACAAACGAGAGAGGAACTGTCACCAATCAAACATGTATGCTATCAGAATTGAGACTCAAGTTTTGGTTGTTGTGTTTGTATTAGAGTCACATAGAACTAATCATAACTTGCGGATAAAGTCAATGAAAATTTGACAAGAATATGGTGGATACGCCGCTGGTACTTCCTATATATAAGTATTCTTGTCAAAGAATCAGAGGCATTATCAGGCGGTTATGAGAAGTTCCATGTAGGATTTAGTATTGTCTTGGTTGAAATTTGCGTTACATTCACTGATTTAACATTCATATCATATCATCATCTAAAGAAACCGGTCAACAGGTCAACGGTCAAAGTCAAAAAGTCAACATTTTTTTTATTATTTTATTTATTTATTTAAATTAAAAATCAATTAAAAATACTTAAAAATAAGATTTCTAAAGTTAGAAAATAGCCTAAAACTCACAAAAATATATCCAATAATCCTACTAAAATTGATTAATAAAATCCGCTTATTTACCGAACCATTATGTTATTATCTAGGTTAGTTTCACTCGTGGTTAAATCCAACTTCGTGCGCTTTCATCATCAATCCAAGAAACGCAACCACTGTGAGTGAATCTTATAACTCCCCCTTTTAAATCACACGTTTTGGGGTGTATCATGTGTCGCTTAAACTAATTCATTTATTCAAACTCGTGCCATACCATATTATGATTTAAGCTTTGAATGTAAATATTGTTTGTAGTTATGTATTACTTATTGTCAAGTTGTATGCAAATTATTTGTTAGGCCCATCAGTTCCTCGTGGGAGACGAGTTGAACAACGCGTGCCTTAAAACTCATTCATTAGGCCCATCAGTTCGTAGAACAACGCGTGCCTCAAAACTCATTCATTAGGCCCATCAGTTCCTGTGGGAGACGAGTTGAACAACGCGTGCCTCAAAACGATCAATTGTTGTATGTGTGTGCAATATCTAATATTAAGTGTTTTGTGAATATATTTACATTTACATTTACTCATATGTGGTTATGCACTTTACTTAATAATCAATTCAACAAACTTGTTTAAATGTTTTTCATAGGATTCACTCGCCAACTTTTTGTTGATCCAAAAACCATTTTTACACATGATACAGGTGAACAGGATGAAGCAAGGAAAACATAGGAAATGCCTTAGAAGAAAACAATGAAGTCTAGAATGATGTTTAGGACATGATGAAATTAAGATTGTATGTTTCCCTTTAAATTGTAATAATAAATATGAAACGTTATAATAAATGTCATGAGCTTTGATGAAAACCCAATCATGTCCCGATCACCTTTTTCCGCTGCGGGTCGGGGTGTGACAAAAAAGGACGTGGCAGAATTTGTAAGCCAATGCTTGACTTGTGCTCGGATCAAGGCAGAGTATCAGAAACCCTCTGGAATGTTACAACAACCCGAGATACCTCAGTGGAAGTGGGAACAAATCACGATGGATTTCGTGACCCATCTTCCAAGAACGCCTCGCGGTCATGACGCGATTTGGATAATTCTCGATCGATTGACCAAATCCGCATATTTTATTTTTATCCATACCACTTATAAAACCGACAAGTTGGCCGAAATCTACACTAACGAGATAGTAGCCTGACACGGTGTCCCGGTTGCTATTATTTCAAACCGAGACAGCCACTTCACCTCGCAATATTGGCAGAAGTTACAAGAAGCTTTGGGAGGCGGATCGATCCGAGTACTGCTTACCATCCCCAAACCGACGGCCAATCGGAACGCACGATCCAGAAGCTAGAGGACTTGCTTCTTGCCTGTGTCCTGGACTTCGGAGAAAGTTGGGACAAGCATCTTCCACTAGTAGAATTTTCCTATAACAATAGTTACCACAGCAGTATCCAGGCAGCCCCGTACGAGGCGCTTTATGGTCGAAAGTGCCGATCACCACTTTGTTGGGTCGTGGTCGGTGACACCCAACTGCTAGGATCTAAGCTAGTACAGGAAACAACTAATAAAATCCACTAGATTCAGAATAGATTGAAAGTCGCCCAGGATCGGCAAAAGAGCTGGGCTGATGTACGTAGAAAACCGTTATCGTTCGAGGTGGGTGAACGGGTATTGTTAACGGTATCGTCGTGGAAAGCCGTTATCAGATTTGGAAAGACCAGAAAGTTAGCACCCCGATACATTGGACCGTACGAGATTCTAGCAAAAGTAGGTCCCGTAGCATATCGGTTGAAGCTACCAACCGAGCTTAGTGCCATTCATAATGTCTTCCACATTTCAAACCTAAAGAAGTGCCTATCAGGCGAGGCCACCCAGATACCTTTGGAAGACATACATGTTGAAGATGGACTACACTTTGTGGAAGAACCGGTAGAAGTAGTTGATAGCAGGGTTAAACAATTAAGGCACAACAAAATTTCACTGGTTAAAGTCCGGTGGAACTCTAAACAAGGACCTGATTCCACCTGGGAACGGAAGGATGAATTTCCGTAGAAAATACCCTCACCTTTTCCCTAGCTAGACGGGGTAAATTTCGGGGACGAAATTTCTTAACCAGGGGAGACTGTGATACCCAGGATGAAACCAGATACACCATAATCGGTCCAAAGCTTTAAGCATGCTTAAAACAATAATCATGCGAAAACCCTAAAAACATGTGTGACTTGTGTGCTAGATTAAATGATATCTGTTATGTCTCGGAGGAATTCGAGAGCACGTCATGGTTAACATAACACTAATAAGGGCCAACGGTGCAAGGTTGGTGTCCTTAGCCTTTGAAAACGTGTTAAAAGGGAGCTTTCCGTTTAACAGCGCATTAATCATTTGATGATTATTATTAGTCCATCGGTAGGGCTATTTAAGATTATGAGTTCATGTAAAATCTTAGTTATGTGCCATAGACCATGACATAAGATTTGAAGCCAATCGGAGCTCGGGCACGCAAAATGAGGCAGTTTCCCGCTTAGGGAAACGCCTTCGTTTTTAGAACAACAAAAGGCAACCAAACATGCAAGGAACGGTTAATCAAGCCTAAAAACACTTAAACTACCCTAATACAAGGCTATTGTGATTAAAAATAACCGGGGTCAGGTTTCGAGACGGTTATGCATGGTTATTAAAACCGAGTCTTTTAACACTAAAAACGCGAAAAAATGAGTCCGTTTCGCATAAATTATTTGAGGAGTTAATATGGCTAAATAAATTCCCGAATTATTTTTCTCATAATATATATACTTTTACATAATTGTATAAAAATTTCAAGATTTTTATCAAACTTATGTATTAAATGGGAAATTACGGAATTAAAAACACTTTACTTTAAACTAGTTTCGGCAGTTTACCGTGTAACGAACCTGCCGGAACCGGGAACGGACCAAACCCGATGTTTACTATAGTTGGAACACCGGGAATATTCAGGGAGATTCCAGGGTCGTTTGGACACTAGGGGTGTGTCCCATGCCAGTTCGGGAAAATCGCCGACGGCGAAAATAGAAACTCAATTTTGGGCAACCTAGACTCCCCCAAACACCCAAACTCCCTTAACGAAAAGTTAATCTTTTTTCAATGACAACATGTTGACACTATTGGTATTCCCTTACCATTATCAGGACGTGACTTTTGCTGGCACGCGAACCGGTGCCTAGAAGCCAAACTAAAAACTGATATTACCCTCACATCCATCACCATAACAGTATCTTATAGGTTCAATCCAGGGTGAAAACTCATAACCAGGCCCAAGTTATAACCATTACCAACTTAGATGTTGATTTAGGTCCCTATTTGCATGTGTGATATTAAAGCTGATCTAGTTGATTAATCACTCGTTGATTGATACTACTACCCTCACTGTGAGTTTCACTCCCCCACTTTTAAACTGTTTTACTGTTTTCTGGGGTGATTTGCATGTTACAAACTGTGTTAATTACACCAACTTGTGATGATGTGAATTACCTAACACACGAACTATCCCCGATGCAAGTGATAAAGTAAGCCGTGGGCAGTGGATAGTACTATTGGTTTGACAAACCCAGTTGCCGCCGGACCGGTGTGCCGGCAGCCAGGCAATTGCCCGCGTCCTAAACTATGTTATGTTGTTAGGCATAACTACCCCGGTGGCGTTGAACTGCACGTGACGCAATTGGTGGGCTGAGGTGTCGAAGGTGACACGGCCCGGTGTGCTGAGGTGTCGAATGGGACACGACATGGTTATTGTGGTCAAGGTTTCACTTGTGAACTCGTGTAATTCCATCTGTGATCTGTGACACGTGAAATTAAACTTGTTAACGCATAT
Source organism: Scalesia atractyloides (assembly GCA_947069175.1). Taxonomy (NCBI): domain Eukaryota; kingdom Viridiplantae; phylum Streptophyta; class Magnoliopsida; order Asterales; family Asteraceae; genus Scalesia; species Scalesia atractyloides. The sequence continues at coordinate 29,664,582 of CAMTDV010000004.1, forward strand.
TGCGGTAAAACAACCAAATCAGTGGAACTCAACGGCTTGTTAACCTAGTCTTTCTAAAACTAACATGCATTTCAGACAAAACTAAACAGGAATAAGGAATGTTCGTATGGAATGGCTTGAGTAGGCGGACAGTAGCAGAATAAAAGCTGTAGTGGCTTGTAGTACCGCACTTGAACTAATGGTTTGTAATGTGATAGCTTATGTATGTTGTAACCGATATTCCCTCTTTATATGATATCGCGTTTTTAAATTATGAGGAAATACCATGTGTTTGCCGCATTCTGCACATGTCTTCCGCTGCGAGTCGGGGTGTGACAGAAAGCCAGTGCTTGTTGTGTCATTAATTGTCGGGGTGTTAAAGACGTGTTCGACGTTTGCCGCTGGGCGCCAAGCCCGGGTGGCAATCACTGCGTCCTCCGAGAAAAGAGAAACAGTGACATCACTCACTTCTTATCTTTTCCTATCTAATTATAGTCGAACCAAAATTGACCGACAACAACCCGGATCGAGGCCGACAATTTCAAACAAAATCGAGGCTGCCCGTCATCACTAAACCATCAAAGCACGCAACCGACTACCGTCCGATTCAGCCATGAACGCTGAAACAACTTGTTTTTTTTCTTTTCGGTTGAATACCGCAATCACGACCCAAGAGCACCATTTCTTATTTAGGAATTTGCAAATCCACAAGAACCCAAATTCAATTGTTAATTGAAATAATTCGTACTGATTAGCCGAACCGTGAATCACTTTACAAATCAAACCAGAACCAATTCTTTCTTCAAAACACTATATAGATAAGTCTATATCGAGAAGGCTAAAGGTCATCATATAGTCCCATACCATACTCACATATGATTTGATAAGTATCATGTGAATTTCACCACCAAAAAGCCAAAACACCATATATTATAATATGTGATCACTAGATTATCATTATTAATTTTTTTTTCGTTCGTTGTAAACTTCAAGAATACATGAATCCAACATCAAGATCTAAAATACAAAATCACTTACATCCGTTGCCGTTTCACATAACCGGGTGCAATTGGCAATTAGATTCAGAAAATACCTTTCAAATAACCGGATGCAATTCGCAATTAGATTCAGAAAATAAACAAATAACCGAAATGTTTGATCTTTGTTGGAACTTACACGATATCAAGAGCCTATTAGAGATGAGAACTGGCACCGAAACTAAAACTGAAACTACTTGGATTTTCTTGGAATCGTGATACACTTTCAAGAGCCTATTAGAGATCAAACATTTGATGGTACACTCAAAGATTTGATTGGATAAGACCAAGAGTCGTCAAGAACGAATTTGATTTTTGATGAGAAGTACAAATCCCGTACCCTTTGTTCATAAAGTTAGACCAAGGAAAAACGTTTTTTTCTTTTCTTGTGATAGTGTGCCTCCCTCCACCAATTCCTATGGATTTCTTATTTTGAAACAAAACACCCCAAAACCCATCAATCCATTATCAGTGGCCCACTCACTATCATAGTTGTGTATTGTTTCAATAAAACAAACATATATCATTATAAGCCCAACACTTAAAATTGATAACATGTGTATGATCAGGCCCATCAAATATATATTAAATTTAATTGAAAGTAGAAATCGATAAAACACTAAACCTTATTAAATTAAAACGAGCATGCACTCCCGCATATCCTAATTCGTTTAGTATTTAATAATATTAACTTGGTCGACAAGTTAATCCAATATCACCAAAATCCGTTGATATCACTAAAATTACCACCAAACAATTAACATATCTTAAGCAATATTATGGTTTTTGAAGATCTAATTATATAACAAAGGCCAGACAATAGGTTGTCGGCGCCTATTTTGTGGGTTGTGAAGATTGGTGATGGGCTGGTGTTGGTGTTGTCGACTGGAGATGGTGATGCTTAGTGTTGCTGATGCCCATTTTATGGGTTCTGATGATCGGAGATAGGGCTGATGTTGATGTTATCCAGGCGGGGGTGGGTTGGTGTTGGTGTTGTCGGGCAAAGATGGTGACACTTGGTGTTATCGGTGCCCAAGGGGTAGTGTGGTGGTGCAGTAGGGGGTGATGCAGGTGGGTGGTGATGGTATGATGGGGCCAAAGGTGGGGGAGAGAAAGAAAAGGCAGGTGTGTGTGGGGGGGAGGGGGTTGTGTGTGTGAGTATGAGTGTGAGTGTGTTTGTGTAGATGCATGGGAGTTCAATGGGGAACCATAAAAAGGTGAGGAACTGAAGAACCACTATTTTTTCATGTAAAAAGATATTGCGTAAAGATATTTTTACGTAATATATCTTTAAACTTATTTAATTTTTTTACTAAAACGTCTTGTCTATGTGTTTATATTCAAAAGCTCCAAAAAGATTATGTAAAAAAATAATTTTTATTGGTTTTTTACACGGTTGCTTTGTTCCCATTTTTTTCTCCATTTAATCACACAAAAACACACACACAATATGTTATAAATCTCCTTTAAAATAATTGACATAAGGGTATTTTCGTCTATTGTAAATTGCATTTATTAAACAATATAATCAAAATCCCTAAAATTCCGCTTGTTTCCGTTTATACAACATACGCAGCTGCTAGTTTATACACATGTGTACAGTCTCGCTAACTATCAGTTTATACACAAGATACACAGTTGTTAGTTTATGCACATGTGTACAGTTTCGCTAACTATCAGTTTATAAAAGATAAACAGTTGTTAGTTATACACGTATGTACAAACTTTTATACAGAGGTGTATTATATTCAGAAACGGTTACATGTGTGTATATTAACAATAAAATATATATATATATATATGTATATATATATATATATATATATATATATATATATATATATACATGCATACGAGTAGATTCATATAAAAATTATGAAATTAATGAAAAAAAACAAGTTACATGTATATTATTATATCTATATTTGCGAATAATAAAAGAAAATCAATATTCAAATTAAATTTAAAACAAAATCTATGTGCTACGAAATTTGGAAATTAAATAATTTGTAAACAGAATACTTCAAAAAACATTTGAAAAAAAATAATAGTTTTGTCTTTATAATTAAGATAATTGAGAAATAATTAAAAATGAGAGAAAGAGAGATAGCGAAAATTAAGAGATGAGAAAATTTATAGATTTTAATTAAAGATACTTGACTAATGTCAATCTTACTATTTTAGTCTAAAAAATGATCAATGATATATATATATAAATATATATATATGTATATATATATATATGTATATATATATATAGAACAAAAAAACAACTCTAAATCAATAAATTTATATATATATATATATATATGTATATATATATATATATATATATATATATAGAACAAAAAAACAACTCTAAATCAATAAATTTTGGGATTTAAGGTCCATATTTTTTTTAATTTATGTTTGTTACATTCATATGTGTAGTATATATACATAAAAAAACCATATACTTTACCTACATACATGTAGATAATTTACCTATACATAACCTAGATATGTGTGGGTTATATAAAAACTAAAAATTTTCCATATTTTTTTTGGAATTCTAGTGTGAGAAACAACAAATCTTACATTTGTAACATTCTCATTTACATTTTAGGTTTGTAGGATAGAAAAATTGGTGATTCATTTTGTTCTGCATGTTCTGACAATATTTAGTGTTTTGCACAGATCTTCCCCTATATATATATATATATCAAGTATAAAGGGAAAACCTCTTCAAGTTCAAAAAAACTCAAGAAACTCAATGAATGGAGCACATGTTGCCACGTGTTACACCCTTTTTCAGTTTTTTTCTGACGTGTTACAGCTTTGCCAGTGTGACAAACGAAAAAATTTTCTGGTAATTCCCTACCGCTTAATCACTATATAATTATAGGGGTATTGGATTTAAATAACCCCAACTTTCACCAATTGGCCGATAACACTCCCAACTTTCGATTTGTACACCAACACTCCTAACTTTCAACTTATTGGCTTATAACACTCCCTAACTGACTGAACCCTAACACAGATAGCTGATGTCAGCTGCCACATCATCAAAAATGACATGTAAGCTACCAAGTCATTAAAAATGCCATGTCAGCTGCCACATCATCAAAAATGTCACATTAGTTCACTTCATATGCCACGTCAGTAAAAAAGGCCACATCAGATGCCACATCAGCAAAAACTAACAGGGTTAAGGTTCAGTTAGGAGTGTAATCAGCTAATAAGTTAAAAGTTGGGAGTGTTGGTATACAAATTGAAAGTTGGGAGTGTTATCGGCTACTTGGTAAAAGTTGAGGTTATTTAAATCCAATATCCCTTAATTATACAATTTCATGCATTAGACTTAGTTACGATATGTTTGAGTCTCATAAGTCTAGCTCAAGGAATGCATTTCATTTGCATATCACATGATTTTATTCGCCGCATAATGAAAAAATAAACCAATACAAACTATGTACAAAGACAGTTGGTAGATTGTCCGGTTAGACTAGTCGTGTCAGCACGACTCAAGTACTCACCTAAACGACAAGTATAGGACTTAGAATTCGGTCCAATATCAGAGTTATACCAAATCCCCAGTGGGAAAACAAGTATACATAATAAAACTTTCCGGAAAATATACGAACATTTAAATTGTCAGATTCGAGCCGTTAGAAGGGCAATTTTCACTAAACTGATGACAATTTCAGCATTGTTTGGAATATACAAAATCAAATGATTTTAAATATCACGAACAACATCAAGACATGAAACATATCATGAGGATATGCTAATCACAATTACCATATAAGTTACATAAGTTATCGTTTAATATATCCCGTAAGCGAAACTAGCACCCAAAACATTCGAACACTTTCTAGACATACTTTATAAACTAGTAGACATTGTTTAACAATATAACACTAGTTTAATTCATTAAATACATTGAATTATCCTAATTATACATTAACTGCAAAATATATGCAGTCTATACAAACCATGCACTTAAACACTTAACATTTTCAAAACCAACCCCCCCCCCCTCCATGTTCATGACCGTCCCCAAGGGGGCCCCATATGGCTCTCCATGTTGTCTTGGTCAAAGGTGGTCAAAGATGCTCTTTTATTGTCCCTTTGCTCTTATATTGTCCAAGGGATTAAGTTATGGTGAATGAGATTGTGTCATAAACCTTATTCATCCATCATAATCTTACACCTCCAAAAACACACACTAAACTCTCTCATCTCCCTCATAGGCCATAACACACCCATATTCATCTTTCACACTCCTACAATTTAATCCAAGACTCACATGATCTTACACAAGATGAACTAAGATGCGTGCAAGTGGATGGAAGCTTTTATCCTCATCCTAGAGCTTTTATCCAAGTCTTGAATCTTCATCTTCATTCTTCTAATGTTCTTCCCTAGCCTTGTGCTAGTTGTAAGTATTATTATTCATCTAGTTGACTTCTTATTTCATGAAGATCACTTAAAGTGCAAGTTGTCATCAAAGAATCTTGTTAAAAAGTTTGAAGACCTTAACATAAACCACATGATATAACTAATCTAAGTGGGTTTTGTGTTGATCTCGTTATGAATCTTGAGGTTGTTTGTGTTGATCATGATGTTGTCATGAAAAAGTCAAACTAGTAAACTTGGTAGAAGTTGTTAAAGTATAGATCTAGCAAGTATACTAGTAAGATCTACCAAAATACATAAACAAAAATGTATGAACATGATGAACTTGAAAGATGTCTTTTAAGAGTATGTTTAAAAGTTTTTAAAGGTTTACTTGGAATTTTTGAAGATATACAAGTTCATGTTCATCAACTTGGTAGAAAAAGTATGTATAAAAGTCGTATTATTTTTATAGATCTAGACTTTTACACCAACTTACATACTTGAGTTTAGTTGAAAAAAATAAAGTTTATGTAATAGTTGTTTTAATTTTTTTTTAGAGTTTTGAACTTTAATTTAAAGATGTTGAAAAACATGTAAAAATCCATATTTTAGGGGAAACTATGGTAAAAATTTCCTAGAAATATAAGCGTGTTTAACAAGGATTTTATAAGTTAAAATGGTTTAAAACACTAAACTTGATATTACAAAGTTTTGGGCTAAAAATGTAAACTTAGGAAACTAGAATTTCATAAATTTAAAAATGGATATTTATATATATTTAGCTATCACACAAAAGTGTGTTTATGTGTATATTTATATGTTATATATTTAGTGTAAATATAGGAAATTATATTTAACAAAATATCCACAAAAATACACCTACAAAATTATTCATTGAAAAATGACCAAGAATATATATACTTATATATGCATACACTTGCAAGTATTAATGGACTAAATTCAAGATATATATATATATATATATATATATATATATATATAATATATAACAAGTATAAGAAATATGTATATTACAAACCGATCTTAAAATATATATATTATTTTTAAGAAGCGACAAGGTATATTTTACAAGGTATATAATTCTGGAAAAATACTAAAAACCAAAAGGGATGAATATATTCACCAAGTATAAAATACATATAATTAGGTATACATACCTAAACGTACAAATACGTGCCTACGTATACGCTTAGTGAAAAATACAAGATATCAAGTATTATACATGTATACTTATAAAAAATAATATTGAGAATATTATTTTAACAAAGTATTGAGATCTAATGATATATATATATATATATAACACACACACACACGCACACACACATACCTTGACTTAGTCAAAGGTCCATAGATACAAGAACACATAACATATGACAAGAATACATACAAGTAAACACATACAATGACATAGTGAAGGATCTGTTATATTCTTTTCAAAACATCGTACTTGGAAAATATATATATATGTATGTATATATATATATAGACATAATCAAAGAAATAGTGGAACAAGAATATATATTTTAGGAGATAAAATATATATTATCAACCTCGACAAAACAATCGTGTACACGAAGACATACGAAGGGCTAGGCCCTATTCATACATGAACAAATAATACAAATGTATGTAGATACATTGTACAATAAACATATGGATAATCAACTATCAACAAGTCCGAAACTATCAAACACATATAACAAAGGCAAGTCTAAAGCAAACAAGATTCATGATGAAAGACTTGTACATGATCAAAACTATGGACCTAAGTTCCTTAACGAAATTAGAACACTTGTAGGTCGGATTCAAAACAGAGAGAACACGTGATTGCTAGCTATTTGCACGGAAGCAAACAGTGAGTTCATGTCCCCTATTTCAATTACATTTTCATGTTTCTAAAACCATGGGAAATACATGTTACTAATGCTATGACAAGCTAGGAAATGAAATAACCGTAGATCATGTGCGCATAGGTTATAATACACAAGTAGCCATTAATCACACATATAGACCGAGGAACGAAAGAGGTAGATCTATTGAGTTTTAGCGAGCTCCACTCCTGGTCCGTGAGACCCCGTTGGAGTGCTTTTGTGTCCCAAGTCGAGGAGAATCGACATACATCGTCTAGGTTTGGTTGCTTCCTATATCGTCACACGTATTAATGTCCTTGCAAAACATTAATAATCCACAAATTTCATAAACGCTTTACATACCCAGTTTTCAATACAAGATTATCAAATGTTTTAAAGATTCATTTGATACTAAACAAAACACATGAATTCACCAACTTTATGTTGACTTTCAAACTTACATATATTTCAGGTAAGTAAGTGCAAGCATCGGGAAAAGAATCAGAGAACCAAGAATGATGTCAACTTTTGGAGGGTTTGTCTACTATATACCGCCTCCTTGCGGGCATATAGTGGTCAAAACCTCGGTTTATGGAAAATACATTTTGTGGAATGATATTTTGTGAAACTATTTACATTTGGAAATTGTAAACTTTACAACTTAATTTTGAGTCGTGACTTGAAATTCTATTTATGACAATGGCATTCCTGGTTTGTTTTTATCATATAGCTTGTTTACTTATCGAATGCAATGAAAACCTATCAAAGTTCACACCTCGTGCTTCCGCTACGAGCGGGTGTGATAGTCAGGAGAGAGAAAGTGATATGTTACACCCCTTTTGCTCGTTTATGTAGATGTAACATCACATGTTACATTTTTTTTGTTTTCAATAGCAGATTTTGCAGGTTAGGTTTAACGAAGTGTAACCTTTCGAACTTAAATTCTACGAGTTTTCAATGTGTAGTGCATGTTACATGTTTTTTAGAAAAAAAATTAGTGTAAAAGACAAACATGTTACATGTCAGTATGTCAGTCAGAAAAGTGAAAAAGGAAAAAGTTGTTACGTGTACTTTTTGTCAGTCTGTTACATGGTCTAAAAAGTTGCTTTATGTAACATTCAATCTCAAACATAGATTTTTTTATGTGTGTGTATGTATGTATGTATGTATGTGTGTGTGTGTGTGTATGTATGTATGTATGTATGTATGTATGTATGTATGTATGTATGTATGTATGTATGTATGTATGTATGTATGTATGTATGTATGTATGTATGTATGTATGTATGTATGTATGTGTGGGAGATCTCCACGTGATGCAATGGGAACACAACACACAGACACTTGTAAATCGTGTATCGAGTAATGGTATATCATCACATAACATGATAATCTTTTTACATTTAATAAAAACTATAGCAATACTATATTCATATTATAATAAAATAAAATATTAGTTTTATGGTGTTTTTTTTTAAATATTAACGTTGGAAAAAGTTATAGCCATTTAAAATCATGGGAGAACTTGCATGTGCTAGTAAAATTTACCTTTAAAAGATTATATCATATGCTATAAATTTGTAATTACTTAAATTCTTAAAATTTTGTTAAATAACCTTCTTGTCCTTATATGTATTATCATACAATAGAGATAATTTAATTATATATAATACTAAAACACATATAGTATAAATAATAATTGTAAAATGGGTAAAAAGATATTTTATAAGATATTTTAGGTGTAAATGGATGAAATACCGTTCTAGCTAACATACTTTTCAATATAATCAGTTAATTGGACTCAAATTGTTATAATTGAACAAATCAAAAGGTTAGATAGTTAAAATTTAAGAACTCAAATTGTTATAATTGAACAAATCAAAACTTAGATAGTTAAAATTTAAGAATTGAGCTTAAGTAGTTAAAATCAATAAAATACAGGGACTCAAATAGTAGTTTACTCTATTTTCAGTGTGGCTTAGCAATGCTTCAAACAAAACAAACACGGTTGAAAAATTAAGAAAAAAATATAAACAAATTTGTAACGGACATTTTTTTCATGTTCGTGTTGGATATATTATTAAGTTGGTTTGCAAGACGATCTATCAATTCTAATCATTTATAATTTCAAACAAGTTTTTTCGACTTATGTTACGTGATATTTTTTTAACAAAGTTGAGAAAAATATATAAAATATAGAAAATTTTGTGTCAATACGAAATCCCCTTGTATAGGTCTGAATTGGGATGTACCTACCAGGTGGATTCGACTTTTAAAATGTTTATTAGTGCTTTACGACAAAAACACATTGTACAAACTTTTTACAATCAAACTACCTCATATGGTCGAGCTACATTGCTTCCCATTGAGGATTGGGAATGTATTGAATATCTCACCGAAGTTTGAGGTTTTCGAAAACGCAACTACAAGATTATCAAAAGTTTATTGTTCTATGAGTTTGGAAGTAATGAACAAATTATATTTAATACCTCAAAGGTCAAGTGAGTTGGAAAATAAAATGATTTTTGTAAAGTAATGATAACCCTTGAAACTAGAATTAGAAAATATTTTGACAAACTACCACCGGTTTTTACTTGTGTCGTAGCTTTTAACCCATGGTTAAACACTATGAGAGTTGAGATTATAACCGATGAAATAAATTTGGATTATAATTTTCAAACAATGTATGATATTTATTTGATAAGATATGGTACCATTATACAAGTCGGGATCAATGGAATTCAGTTCAAGTCAGGGCACCTCGAGTCGAGGTAACCTTGAATATAACTTATTTAGTACTAGGAGAAACAAGGCAACTAAAAAACAAAAAGGTAACGCCCCAAGCAACGAGCTCGAGAGGTATAAAGGCTGAAATTTCGTTAATGCTATGTCTGCCAAGGATTATGAAAATTTTGATATGCTGGCTTGGTGGAAAGGAAAGGAATCCCAATTTTCGATCATAGTCACCATGACCTGTGACTTCCTTACCGTCCAAGCTTCTACGATAGCTTCGGGATCTTTTTTTTCTCTTAGTGGCAGAGTTTTATCGATACGAAGCACAAAACTTACTCCCCCTAAATTAGATATGTGCATATGTGTTAGCTCCAAGAAGTGTGAGACTGACGCGCCAAATATACGCAACGGACTATGGTTGTGAACTGGGATCATTTGGGTTAGTTTATATTAGGTTTTGGACCTTTGGGGCATGCCTAAGGCCATGTGGGCCAGGCAAGCCTATGAGGGGCATGGGCTTACCCTAGGTATATAAGCTATCTTTTGTCATTTCTAGGGTAAGCTTTAGAAAAGACTTTTGGGAGAATTCTAGAGAGCCTCCATCTTGTACCAGACGGTTTTGCTTATTCAAGTAATAGAATCGTATGCAAGATGTTAAAGTTGATTCGATATTCTTTCATCTTTTCGGTTTTCCTTAATCTCACCAAGTTTGGATTCCGCCCATCCTTAGTGATTGTGTGATATCCCCCATATTCAGGACTTACAATTGGTATCAAAAGCATGTTGAACCTGTTTCCGGGCTCAGATCTGATATCACACTGACTCTATTCGGTTTCTGCTGAAAAACAAGCATTTTGGATCACCATTCAAGGATTTTGGATCTTCTGCTTGCATTTCGAATTATCCTGTTGCATTTCGGATAAATCCTTTAAATTTCGGATTGAATTCGGATCAATTGTTTGAATTTCGTATAGATTTCGGATGGATTTCAGATTAATCTGTTGAATTTCGGATAAAAATTTTGAATTTCACGGATAAATCGTAAAGGTTTCGGATAATCTTCAAGGATTTCGGATCATATTCAAGCATTTCGGATTGATTTCGGATCATACTGACCGACACCCATTTCGGATAATTGTTCGGATAGCATTTCAGATTGCCATTTCAGATAGCATTTGGAATACACTGTTGCTAAGGATTTCGAACCAATCACTATTCCGAATCAAGGGGTGGACTTTTTATCACCTGATGTATTCGGTACTAAACGTTTTGGTGTAAATTATCCGTATACGAACATTGAAAACGGATTGTAAGGATTGAACCATCTTATTTTTAGGACAAAAAAGACATGAAAATCCCGAAAAAGGTTTTTTACATTATATATCTTTAGATTCGTAATTTCAAGACGAGTCTAAAGGTATAATTTGGTAAAAATAGTTTTCGGACAAATTTTTAACGTTTTTAACGGTACGGTTTCGGTTGTCCAAAGATGTCTATAGCCCAAACTCAATAATCGAACATAGTTTTTAGCCTAGTTTGTAATTTAAGCCCAAATGTTAACTCGAACATTATCTCTAGCCCACTTATCAAAACATCCATTGACAACACTGCACCCAAGGCTCAAATTCAATACTCGGACATGGTTCATAGCCCTGTAACCCCTTCATCTTCACAAGTGGAAGCACCCAAATTTTTGAAGTGGCACCAGCAAATCAATGCACGATGAATCAGGCTGATGAACCAAGATCACTCATTGACACAGTCAACTACCTTTTGTGTTCTGAACCTTGCAGGAATAAGGTTGCACAACTCAAGGCACTCAAATGTAAGATGGTTAATGATTATAACAGTGCCATGACTCAGTGCATCAGCCTTAGACAAAGCAACAAGTTGGTTACTGACAACATTGAAGCACAAAAGAAGGATATAGCTCAGCTTCACTTGGATCTCAATCAATAGCAATGTTGGGTTCATGATTACAAAAACAAACTTAATGTGAAGAACATGGAACTAGAGTCTGTAAGAGCTGAGCTGGAACTCCTGACCGGGAAGTATCAACAAAATGAAGTAAATATACAGAAGTTTGATACTTCCAGCAAGATTGTTCAAGATGTGTGTGATACAAAAATAACAAGGGGAAGGGCTTGGGATACAATCATGTTGCTCTGCCATATAATCACAATTTATGATGTATAGAAAGCCTAGTGATTATACATCCGCCAATACTAATGCTTCTACTTCATGTTTAGAAGAAGTGATAATTGCAAATTGGATAGAAGAGGATGATGAACCATCTTGTGCTGATGACTCTTCCAATGACTCTGTCAAAGCTGATGAAGTGAAGACTTGAGTGAACAAGGATTCAAGTACACAAACTGAACAATCTGAAACTTCTGCTTGTGATGAAAAGGTTCAGAGCAAGCCAAAGGAGCTGAAACGAGCAAATCAGAGACGAGGAAAGAAAGCGTCCAAACCTCAAAGAGAATCACGCTCTCCAAAATCATCTACGTGCAACAATAGCCCTCAAAAGGCTCATGATGTGAAATGTACTTTTGTTAAGCCAGCTCAAAATGGAAAATTTGAAATATGCATTTGACCGTGCTAACAAAGCTTTTGGAAAGGCAGGTGAGATTTCTGAACAAGACTTGCATTCTAAGACAAACAAGAAGAATCAAAAGAAATCTCCACAGCGGAAGGCCCTTGCAAACGACAAGTATATACATCCAAGCATGCTCGTCTGCAACAAATGTGTAAGTAAATCAAGCACAGGAACGACCAGTTCATCCTTCGGGGCCTGCCATAGCAAATCAAGCTGATCAGATTTCCTTATACGTGAAGAGACAAATGTGGTTCAATTGCGGCATTCCTAGTCACATTGCTCGGAACTGCACACCTCATCCCTATGAACCCTATTATGCTCAAAATCATAGGGTTACACCAAAGGATAACTATCATTCTAAGCCGACGAAGGTATCATCACCTAAGGCAATGAAGAATGTGAATCCCATGGTCAAACCATCTAATAGGGATTGGAACACTGCTAAAGCTGAAAGAAAACAAGCTTTGAAATCTCCAAAAGTTTTGAAAAATAACAACGTTGAAAAGCCAACTATTTTGCCAAAGGCATCTAAGAAATTAGAAACGCATAAACAAATCTGGGAAGCAAAACAAAAGGCAGCAACATCACCAATCCTTGAAACAAAAAGGGACTTCTGTCTGAAAGAAGTGTCTTATTTTGATGCTTCAGGAAAACCCAGGACCACGATGGCCTGGGAACCAATGTCTTACTAATCTCTTTATTTTTCAGGGACAACCAAGGAGGAGATGTTGACAATCTCTGGAATGTTGATAGCGGTTGTTCCAGAGATATAACGGGTAACATTTCACTGTTGTAAAAAGTTCAAATTTTTTTACAGATGATATGTTTCCTTTAGAGGAGAGCATGGAGGTAAGATAACATCAGCAAAAAGGTACAATTTAAATTTTATGCTTTGATTTTGAATTTGATTAGTCTTCAATCTCATGACGGAACGGTTAAGCAAAAACGACAAAAATATTTTCATTTTCTTTCATTTATAACATTGTACATACTTTTCGTTATTAGGTAAATTTGTGCATAACGTGTGATGCACAAATTTAGAGGGGAAGAGGGAGATATATGTACATATGCATTATTTGAGGGGGAGAAAATTAGAAAAATACAAAAACATTTGAAAAAGCAAAAAAGACAAAAACACTTGAAAACAGAAAAATACAAAAACATTTGAAAAACAGAAAAATCCAAAAAGATTTTTATTGCATCAATGGGAAATGAAATGAATGTTCGTGTTAAAGGGTTTGACTGACACATGTAATGTGTTATAGCTGAAAGGACTAGAATTTAATGTGATATGTCGATAGGCTTGACGCTCAAAAAGATAAAAGATACTAAGTGATATAAACATAACGAACTATGTATCTTGTGGATAACATACCAACGGCGTATGATTTTATTTTCTTAAATCTTACGTTGATAGATAGACAACGTCTTAGGTTTCGGGTCTTTATACTGGTGAGTCATCCGGGATACCAGGACTGTCCTTCTGTTGCATCCAGATTATATGTAGACCTAGGCACAGTTAGGATATCCTAAAAGAGCTGAAAATAGGCCAAAACCTTAAAAGGAAGAATATCTCATGTCGAGAGAATTCCATGAGCTTTTAAAGCAAAATCCGTACTGTAAAAGGTATTTTCCTAACCTTCGTCAGACGTTCTATTGGTTACTCTGTTGTAAGATGTACTGACCTTTCACCAAAATCTGACGCTGTAAAAACGAAAGGATGATCTCAGTATACTCACCTGCTATGATGAATCGTTGTGCTTACCTTGATCGCGGGAGTATGACATGGTATGGGACACACGGGTATTACAGTATATATTACCTTAAAACATATCACGAAGTTGAAAAATTGAAAGTTGAGCGTTAAGGTTTAAGTCGACAAACATATTGGCAATCACTTGGTCTTACCGAAAATGATTTTGATCCCATTGCAAATTATAACTGTTAGTTAGTTTCTTTGTTTAGTTACGTAATATTCTTATAGTTAAAGTTAAAAAAATATAGAAAATTCGGAAATCCAAAAAAAGAGTCTTGTTTTTCGTAAAACCAAAAATCTAAAAATAGAGTGTTTTATCAAAATTTATTAACCGTTCTTGAAGATTTGACTAATCATCAAAAGATGAAGAAATTTGAATTTTGATCCGAGTACAAGTATTTGAATGTACCAAGTGTTCATATGGTACCCTCCCTGTTGCATAGAAATGTTTGCTTATAAATTTCAAAGCATGTGCAGATCTTGATTTCAATAAAGAAACATGGGTTGCTGAAAATTGAGATGTTGTTAGCTGCTGACAAAGCATGAAGCATCAACAACAAGTCCTGAGTCTGAAGAACCAGATACGAGTCATCGTCTGACAATGATAGTACATTTGAAGAAGTGCCTATGAACCTGCTTGCTTGAAAGAGAAAGATTGAAGAAGAAAAAAGCTGCTACGAATCCTCCTCTTGCATTCTTTTTGTCAAATACATTTAAAGCAAAGCTGATCGAGATCCTGATACGAAGCTAACCGCAAGAGAAGAAGAAAGAGACCCAACAGAAGTCAAGAACTTCCACAACTTCTGCAGCATAGCGACAACCATAGACTCCATTGAAGATGTTGAATTCATGCTATGAAGACACTTTGATGCATCAGTCTAGGGGGAGATTGTTAGGTCCTAGAAGTGTGAGACTGATGCATCAAGCATACGCAATGGACTATGGTTGCAAACTGGGATCATTTGGGTTAGTTATCTTAGGTTTTAGACCTGTGGGACATGCCTAAGGCCATGTGGGCCAGGCAAGCCCATGGGAAGCCCGTGAGGGGCATGGGCTTACCCTAGTTTCTAGGGTAAGCTTTAGAAATGACTTTTGGGAGAATTTTAGAGAGCCTCCATCTTGTACCAAACGGTTTGGCTTATTCAAGTAATAGAATCGTGTGCAAGGTATTAAAGTTGATTCGATATTCTTTCATCTTTTCGGTTTTCTTGAATCTCACCAAGTTTGGATTCCGCCCATCCTTGGTAATTGTGTGATATCCGGGTATTCGGGACTTACAATATGTTTAAAAGATCACCTGGATGTGGTGCATCGTGTACAACTAGAGGTGCACAAACCAGGTACTTTTTAATAACTGGTTCCGGTTATGGAATCAGTTTCGGTTTCTCTTTTAAAGGGTTAGAACTGGTTATTGATATAACCATTTCGGTTCCGGTTCCGGTTATTTGACCAAAAAACCGTACCCTATGTGTCTGGTTTCAAGTAGGGTTTGGTTTCGATTTTTATACCCTATTTTCGAGTTTTTTAGTTCTATATTTTCACATTTTTAATACTCTATTGCGTTTTTATTACTCTATTTTCTCTTTTTTTTGCATTGTATAACATAAGAAAATTAAAATAAATGAACTAACATAAATTTAAAAGAAAGATATTAGAATCATGTAACGGGTATAATCGGTTCCGGTTACGGTTCTTATCCGGTTTCGGGAATTAATCGGGTATGATCGGTTCCGGTTCCAAGTATTGAGATCAAAATGCATACCCTATCTATACCTTACAGTTAGGGTCGGTTCCAGTTTCGGGTATAGAATACCCGGGTATTAAAAAAACTTGTTCCGGGTACGGTTTTTTGTGCACCTCTATGTACAACACCAAACAGCTCTCGAAGACCAAAAGGAAGTTAAACAACATATACACGATGAAAAGGTGCAAGCGGAACCAAGTGAATCGTTATATGACGAAGAACTCGTATACGACGCATCGATTCACATATTCTAAGAACAATCACCAAAAATAATAAGTTTTTTTGCATTATTAATTGTAATTTTTAGAATTATGATTTTGTATTTCATTTTTATATTTTTCTTGTTTAAAAAACCGTAGAAATTAATATAAGTTTGTTATGAACAAATTATTTATGGTGACTCTCCACGTTCTTAACTGGCATATCTTTATTACTCTTGTATTAATAATATGGCCTATATTGAGTGGTTATATGTATTTGATATGACATACTCAATATCAATAAGAATTATCGCATTCTCTATATTTCTTTCTCTACATGATCTATGTTCTCATGTTTATCATGTATATTGGTTGCTAATAGACCGTTGATTTACAACACGTTTCGTGCTCGTCATGAAACACATTTTGCTTTCTATAGCCGCCACAGATTGAACCGATTTTTCATTTCATTATCTATATGAATCGGACGACCCTTAACATTAAAAAACCACCACCGATAAGAGATGGCCATGATCAGGACTTGTACGATGTCACAAAAAGTAGAAGACGATTATTCAGTATGGTAAGTACACTGGCCTTAATTCTTATACAATTCATATAACACTTTTTTCGCGATATATCTTTTGCTATAGAAATTTAACAAAAAAGAGCCTATTCATGAGCAATAAAGGATCTTCTGTTTTTTTCCTTAAAAAGCATGAGATAAGAGAGACATTTGTTAAAGGTAGGTATAAATATTTGTATGTATGTCCGATGTACTTATGATATGTGTGTATGATATACTTGTGATTGGTTAAACTTTGATAGATTATATATAAGAGCTGAGATACTGAGAGATATTTGTTATACATTTTATTAATGTTTGTAATCATATTATATAGATATACCATAAGATAAATCTATGCTTATAGTATTCTTATATTTGCTATGTCTAGATATACCATATGATAAGCATGGTTGCAAAAGTCGCTAGGTGCTCCCTAGTCGGTCGACCGGAGAGTTGAGAGTACTCGGCCTAAGTGGAGAGTACGCGGGGAGTACTCGGACATGTTAAATTATAAAGAAATTATTTTCGTAAATTAAGTATATGTCAAATAACATAAATTTACTAATATATATAACAAAATACGTGAAAAATTATATTAATTCTTTAACATGATAGGTATAGAAATTATGTTTTATTATTTTTTAAGTCAAACATGGCCCGAGTTGACCTACTAGATCTGATTTTGCCTGAGGTTGATCATGTTTGATCGATTCCGAGTAATTAGGCGGAGTTGAAGAAAGTCGCCTCGGCAGCTGACCTTGTAGCGACTACTCGGAGAGTACTTCGTCTTGGAAACCTTGTTTTACAACCATGATGATAAGTCTATGCTATAGTATTCTTATATTTGCTATATAAGAACTTTGGAAATTACATGATGGGTATTTGCTATAAAAGAAGTTCGGACATTATAAGACAAGTTATCGTATACTTTTTACTCTCATCGATGACAAATTATTGCTATAAATTAGTAGTAAAAATCATATATTGATTTACTCATCTTTCTTTATAAGTGTTATCTTGCTTTTAATCAAGAACTATGATTTTATTGTGGCTTTCATCATATATCAACTTTGTGCTTTACGGAACAACACTAATTTGAAAACTATTGCACACGATGTCGATTAAAAAGAGCATGAGCTATAATGATAAGCTTATCACTATTGCAATTTTATGTGTCTTTTATATGCTTTGATTTATTTAGATGATATGTTAAATAAAAAAATCTAAATCATGAAAGAGTATGAATATGCTGAGACATGCCATCCAAAGTGTCATGCTCACAACATCTCATTATTGATCTATAGAAGGCCGAAGTGTCATACTCCCAACATCTCATTATTGATTTATAGAAGGGCGTAAGATTTAAGGCCGACAAAGCGTACATGATTCAATCATGTAAATACTTCATAATTTATATATGTAAAGAGAAGATTATTTACATTGAAAATCAGATGTAACAATTTTCATTTGTCACATCTCAGGATATGCTCTGAAAGTAGCAATATCATAATAAGAGTATGCAATGTTTTATAGTGACTTTATATCCGTATGTTCGAAAACTAATGAAAAGCCATGAAACTTGGTTGGTTTTACTCCATTCATTTAAGTGAATGTGATACATAACGATCATTGAAAATGTCATGATCATGGACATAATTGAGAAAATTGCAAGGAGGGTCGTTGTACTAATGAGATCGACCATTAGAATTATAACTATAGCCAAGTTAATAATGAGATTGATCACCACAAGTGGCAAAATCAGGGAGTGATAATATGAGAATGATATGTGGAAATAATGACAGTGATATAACATGATAGTTTATACATTATCTCGTGTCTTATGTCTTGTACAAGCATACATGCAAGTAATACATATATGATCATAAATCAGAAGTTTGGGGATCATGATTATTTACTTTGGCATGACCGGTTAGATCACACGAGTCAATGAGGATGTGAAACATAAAGAAGAACTTGAGATTCTTCTAGCTAATAGCATATTATGTTTGCTCTTAAGGGAAATTCTTTATTTTCCAATTAAGGGTACGTATCCCTAAATATTCTGGAAGTGATTAATGGATATGCATATCCAACATGATATCATTTAGTGTTTTAAATCATGCATCGTATAAATGGTTATCAAATACACAACTTGATGTTTATGTAATTTATGGCTTAGCTAATAAGGTAGCAAGCATAATATTCCAAATTGCATGTATTTATTAGTAGTGACCATAAGTTTATTTCCCAAGTTATTAATGATCTGCGGAATAAGTGTTGAACTTCTTGTGGATTATGTTCATACACGAATTGCTCTTGTTAAGACGATCACCGAACGTCTATGATTGATAGTAAAGCCAATACTCAAGAGAGAAAGTTCATCTTTATATATGAGTACATGTAATTTTACATGTAATAACATTAATTCACATTAAGCCAATATGTTGTAATAGCTTCTCTCCCTTATAGCTGGTTTTCAGTCTGGAACCAAAGATATCTCTTCTAAGATTTTGGTTGTGCAATATATATTAAATTGATCCACCACGATGCACAAAGATGAGACCTTAAAAAGTAGTTGGGAATATATGATAATGTATAGAGCCTTTCACGAGATATTTATTTACGACACAATTAATTGATATCCATCTCAATGTATTAACATTCCCAACATCAGGGGGAGATAAAAAGTAGTTGGAAAAGAAATGAGTTGGTATGAATTATCATTGATCCTCAAAAACTAAAAGTGTGAAATAGAAGTTCATATGATAACTCATTTATAAAGATTAACGAATCTTTTAGCAGGCGCATTCACTGACCTTAAAAATGGTGAGTATGTCATAGATACCAACAGTTAATGCTCCAATTAAGATGAGTGTCCCATAAGGACAACCACATGCTTGTAATGAGTCCGTTGCATGTTTGAAGCGTGGTAGACTAGTCAATAATTTGGAGCAAGTAATTAAGATGGTCAAGTGGAGGTGTAGTAAAAGGTCTCCTGAAGAGACATTAGACATGATGGTTCTAGAAGAACCACATGTGCCTGAAAATAAAACGTTCTCGATAAGTTGTACCATGTCTAGAAATGTATGGAATCGAAATTAAAATCGACGTCGTTATCCTTTTGTATATAATGCAGCGCTCCTGAATGGTTAAATGATGAGGATCAAAATTTAAGATCTGCTTATGAATTAATACATATAAATGATTGGCCAGATGAAAAAACGCAAATAAGGCAGAGTTGAATTCTCTAATGAAATGGAAAGTTTTTCGGACCAATGGTCCATACAACTGAATTTGTTGGATAAAAATGGGTCTTTTATGCGAATCATGTGAAAATCAAATTAAATGAGATAAGGCAAAATTGGTGGCACGAGGATTTTCGCAAAAACCAATGATTGATTATAAAGAGACGCATTCTCTAGTGGTGGATACAATGACTTTCTAATATTTTATTCGTTTGGTAATATAGAGAGAGAATTCATGTGCGTCTCTGAAAGTTATGTATCACTTGATATTAAAAGTGTACATGAAGGTCCCTAAAGGATTTGAATGATGAAAATCATGTAAGTTAGGTTCTCGAGAACAGAACAATATGATCGTTCTATATGGATTCATTTTTAATACGATTGAATAGTTGATGAGTTTCCTATAGCAATTGAGTTTCCTAAAGGTGAATCAAAACATCTTAACGATGTAATTATTGTGCACCAATAAGCATACATAGAAAACTTTGTAGGTCCACCTGGAGGATCATGATTAAACTTACTTCCTTGTTGTCTATCACACAAACAGTGCTGAACTGTGAAGCATATGCTCTGTATATATAGGCCCATCGCCCCGTAACATCACGAAGGATGTTACTGGGCTGCGAATAACAATCAAGGCCACGAAGAATAGGGTTCTTCATGGACTAAACCCACGAATAAGGCATTTCACAAAGAATGGTTCTTCGTGACTAACCAAATGGTGAAACAGGTAGGCTGCAATAAGACATAAACAAATAGAAACAGCATACAGCAAGGCATAAACATCATAACCCTAACAGTATGCACATATGCAAGTGTTTTACAACACGTACAAAGTAAACGTCGTACCAAGTCAAGATAGGAGGATATCTTGACTTGGTTGACTCGACCAAAACTTTACAGACATGGTAAATTAAGACCGTACAATTACAAACGTAACTAAGAACAAGCGACAGACACAAAAGTGCACCAACAAACTCCCCCTTGGTTGTTGCTTGGTCTTCGGTCTACATTTCTAGTCGCCTGCTTCGTACCGCGAGCTACCAGCGTGAATCCCTCGGTAATAACAAAAACAAGTGACGCATTGATACAATAAAGCTTGATGTGCATCCTTGTCTTCGTAAAAGATGTCGTGTTGAAGTAGCTTCTTGATGTCGCTAGCGACATATCCACGGTCAGCATGCGAAAATTTTTTCGTTGTTCTGGAAGATGATAACAGCTTCATCGGTGTCCAAGTCATAACACCACAACTTCATGTTTCCAAGAAAGTCTTGCTTCATCTGCATGAACAATATTCTATCCATAACCTTCACCGGCTTGTAAACAAGCTTATAACGTGCGGTGTTGGTCTCTGGATCTAGGGTGTACTTTATCTGCTCGTGCATCGGAAACTATGGCTTGTCGTCCTTCCAACACTTGCGACGTTCCATCCTTATCTTGTGAGCGAATAGCGTAACACCTTCAAAGTTTGATCGATTGATCACATTTAACTACGTTAAAGCTGCAACATCATAAAACAGTAAAGTTAGTATGCTAAGGAGCGACTTGAAGTATTGGACCTCATGTTCGCGCTTCACAGCCATGTAAAGAATTTATTTCACAAACATCTAACTGAGAATCTTTCCATGTTGCTCTTTCTCATACTTGAAATAGTCGACTTGTGCTGGAGGAGGAGTGGGTTTTGGAGTCTTCGCCAAGAACTTATTTCTGCACTCATTGAATGTATCGATTGGAACACCAGACGTGTCACGACTCTTTAGGTTTTCGTCGATCTCGTCCATGTTATCCCGAAGCCAATTATCATCAAATGGACCAAACTCTTTTCCGTCTTCATGTACATACTTAGACTTTCCTGCTTCCCCTTCAAACATGATATCCTCGAGATTATCAACATTAGTCACATCTGGTTCACTTTGCATCTCGTCGATAGTAGCATCATCTACTACCTTCATTTCCTTCAGTGCTAAAATCTATTCGCTATAGAGTTCAGATACAGACTCCCCTTCCTCTAACTCTTCACCTGTTATAGGATGACATGCCTGTAACGGTTGCACAACCTCACCTTCAGTAACTGTCAATCCAACATCTAAAGCCACCACAGGGTCAACACTTGCTGTAGAACTCTCACCAACATCGACAGTAACACTTTCAACTAACGCTAACTGAAGACCAATGTCTTCAATGTCTTGCAACCCTTCTAACCATTCATGTTCCTCTTGAGTACCACCTGAGGCAACCAAATCGGCTACGATCTGCTGTTCACTCGAACCTACTGCTGCAGTTGACGTAGAACCCTCTGGTTGTGCGGATGAAGCTGGAGCATCAGGATTACCAGGGTCTTCATTATCGTGATCACGCTTGCGTTGTATCTCCTGATCCTTGCACCTTTCGTTCCATAGAATGTTTACCCGCTTTGTGCTCATCTCAAAACCATCTTTTATACTGTTAAAACCATCGAGCAGTGTAGTGTTCCGAGTGTTATACCATTCTTTCATGTCATCATGCTTTGCGGCTAGTGTTTCTGCAGATCGTTGTACCATTGCACTGCGTTCCTTTAGTCTGTTCATTTCAATCCCACGAGCGTTATCAGTCGCTCGCAACTGTTGTAACTGAGTTGCCCTCTCAGCATCTGCAACCCTCAAATGTTCATTTTCTTCCCTTAACTGTGTATTCTCGGCAGCTTGCTTTCCAACAGTTTCTTTCAAAGTGTTGATCTCTAACTATTGCTTGATAATGGTATTCTGATTGGAAGATATGAAATCTGAGTGCCGATTGATCTGATTAGCTGCAGCCTGCAGTTGAGAAAACAGAAAATCCACCTTTTCATCCTGCTCCATCTCTGAGAACATTCTGTGATGTCGTTCAGAACTTTGCTGAAGAGTTGTGGATCGGGGTTGTTGAGCAGAGGAACCGGTGTGTTGTGGTTGAATTGGAGTTTCTGCAACTGAAGTTGTTTCAACTGTAGTAGTAATTACAGGAGGTGGTTCAGATGTTGTTGTGGGAGATGTCATCAATGCTTCAGTTTCCTCTACTGTGAAGGAAAACTGAGCACTTACGTTGGCTTCATGTACTAGTTCAGATATGGTTTCAGGTTGTGTGGTTGCAGATTGTGCTGATAAAGTTCCCATTGATTTCTTATTCTTTTTCTTTCTATGAAGCGCAACTTTCTTTTTGCGCGCTCGTTCAGTATCCGTATCGGATGGAACATAATCTCCATCTGTCTCTATTCGAATCCGTCTGATCTGTCTAACCCCACGCTCATCAACATAGCGTTTATACCCAGGTTCAAGCGGATTGTCGTCAGAATCTGATTCTTCATCATTACCCGAGTGTTTACCTTTGTCTACGCCAGTAGCACCTGTACCACTTGCACCACCATCACCACCTTGATCATCACCGTCACCACCCTCATCATCACTGTCACCATCATCACCTTTATCCTTTCCCTTCTTGTGACCAAATTTATCTTCTATCATCTTTTTCAAAGTTGGTTCTTCATCGTCAGACTGACTATCATCATATTGCCACTTATCATTATCCGGTGGCACATATGTATCCTTGTCTAGAAAACCAAACAACTTCCGAGGAGGTGTGTTTTCCTTGTACCATTTAGCTGCCACACCTCTAAAGATCTTCAATGAATGTTCCATCATAACTTCAACTTTGAGAACATCGTTGTCATTCTTTGGAAGGTTTGGATGTTGCACATTCATGATCATCTGAAGAAAACGAGGATACATCCAAAATTGCTACCTCCAGTACTACTCCCTGTTCTTCCCAAATTCTCCTTCATGTTACCAAATATATACTTTGAAATACTGAACGTTTGTTCAATATCAAAGCAACCATCAATCCGACTAAATCATTGTTCACCATATCATAACTACTTCGTCGATTTCTTAAATACTGAATGAGAACATATAACAGGAACTTGTATCAGAGTGGCAACCATGCTTTGTTGATCTAACCTCCAAGAATATCTCTGACGCACTTCATTCGTAGCAAAGAACCACGCTGACACTTCAACGGTACTGAAAATGGAGCTTCAGGATCATCGCCAAGTTGTAATACGGAATTGATCACATCAACAAAAACATCCACATTTAAGTCGTTTACACTTCCGTGAATAATTTCCTTTCCGTCAGCCTCTACACGTTTGCCAAATCCCAAAATTCCTTTATCAATGTCTTGTATACAATAGTTTGATGCGTGATTTCATAATTGATCCTTCAATCGAGCAGAAACTTCATAATACCATTGTATTCAGCAAGCTTGTCTTCCGGATCCAAGTAGGCAACCATCTTGGCCTCGGTTCGGACATGATTTCGACCTCTGTCTTGTCGGTTTTCTTTGTTGCGGGCTTGCATTTCTGCTCTATAGGTGCCATCCTATACATGAATCCAAACAAAATTAGAAGAATCTCAAAACACATTGGGAGCATACTTAAAAATGTTCACTATGAACATTCTGTAAGAATGCAGCCCTCCGACGAAGAATCATGTTCGTAAGCAATCAAGTCTCATGAACAATCAAAAATTACAAAGAACTGATTTGTTTTAACAAGTTAAGGTCCACAAAGAAATAATGTATACGAAGAACCAAGTCAAGTATAGTTCCCATGAAGAACTAAACGTTGTGATGAAGAACCCTGGTCAAGGAAGGATGAGTTCGTTGTTGACTATGGTTCTTCGTCCGCTTGTTATATGTTCTTTGTTGGTTTACGTTTAAATTCACAAACAGGTTCTTCGTCCCAGTTCTTCGTTCCATTGGTTCTTCGTGACCATAAATCAGAAACTGACAGATGTTATAAATTTTCTAACACTTTGGATTATAAACCTAGTTTGGACAAGAACATTCCAACATTCATTCAAGAAACCCAGTTATTTACTTTTCAAGATTCACATACACCTTCAATAGACTTGGTTATTTTTCAAACTACAAATAAAAGACCAAAATTTACAAATACATAGATTCGGTTCATATTTTCGTTCTAAAAACATCATTCTTCAATAGGAAGAACACATTTTTATCAAGGATTTTAAACATGAACAGTAAGAACATGGATTTTCTTTGTTTCAAGGGATATGATTGATGTTTAAGTTAACAAAGTTATCGTCGAATGATATACATTATATCAACATTGATTATACCTTGAATGTCTCACTATTAATAACAATCACAAATAAGTCGGTTGGGGTTTCTTTCCGGAGAAGAAGATGAACAGTAAGTGAAAAGTAAAAAGGTGAAAAGGGTTTTGATTTTTGAAAGGGATAAGGCTTCACAACTAACCCACCCCTTTATATACTCCGCCCAACCACGAAAGACCTAATGGGCCACAAAGAACCCATAGGTTCTCACGAAGAATGGTTCTTCGTCAACATATCCCACGAAAGACCTAAAGTGCCACGAAGAACCATGTGTTGGGCCTGGAACAGATCAGCCCAAGTTCAAATCTATGAAGAACTGATAATTTTCCACGAAGAACCCTTAGCCTGCGAAAGATGTCTTTCATGGACTGGTTCTTCATTGACTCTACCATTCTTCGTTGACTTGTTCACAATTGATGACTTTCACACATAGTATCACCAAAAATTATGAAGGATATCAGATTTTGAACAGATTTGCTCTTGTTTTAAGTTTAACAAATTGCAACTCAATAATTTATGAATTGTGATAGCAAAACACATTGATTTTTGGGCGTATCTTGGTAGAAAACATTCGACCAACTTCGGCGAATCAAAAGGCAATTTAAAAATAAAGAAAACTAAAACGAACACAAATTAATATTAACAAACCTGTACACTAACTAGCAATCTTTTTCGAGTTTCAAGGTAAGAGAATCATACCAGCTTACGGTCTTGTCAAAATGATTTTGTTTCCTATTAATATTACAATAAGTATCCTACTGTAATTACCGGTATTGTTGTCCACATAAGCTCAGCTGATCAGAAGTAATCATGATTAGGAGATACAATTTAATGTAAGATTTATACTTACTAGCCCGTGTTCATCCACTTCACGACACATTCCCGTATCAAGACATGCACGAGAGAAAATCATACCAGTGAGTATACCGCTTAATTGATATCATTCGACGATAACTTTGTTTGAAAACAAGCCCTTTGTGATAAAATCATTTATTGATGAGGAACTTGGTTTTCAGATACATGCAGGGCACAGGTGCAATTCCGTGAATAGGTTAGTACCAACTTACCGACAAAGAGACGAACTTGACTCTCGCATAAAAGCTGTGATATTTTATCACTTATTCATTTGGTAGATGTGATATGTTTATCACTTATTGATGGTCGTATGCAATATTTACACGTATGTATAGTATCATGGAAGTTCTAGACTTGCGTCCCCGTTATTTTTCAGTAAAAGATTCAACCATGATACCCAGATGATAAAACAAGCATAAAGACCGTATATCTCAGAACCTCGGCATACTATCAAACGAAATTTCGGTACCAAGACCATATGCCAATGAATGGTTCCCACCTGGCCTTTAGTTCGTGATGTTTATATCAACCTGCACATTTTAATCTGATTGTGAGCCTACCGATATATCATTAGTAGAGATACTTATCATTTTTCATTTTATGTTATTGACCATATTTGACAGACCACCGGTGTGTGTCATCATCTTCTCTTATCTTTCCAAGAAACTCATTTTTGGTTTTGGGTTTCTCTATTGTTTTTGTACTTTTATGAATTTCTCCCCCTTAAATGCAGAAAGTAAATAAATAAAAGTCATATTTTTGTGTTTTTGAATTCATGTTTTTGTATTTTCTTAAGATTTCTCCCCCTAAAATGCAAAAAGTAAATAAGATGAATATCTTTTTGCAATTTTAGATTTTAAGAAAATATTTAAAAAACGATTAGCCGATGATGATTTACTCGGGTTTCACCTTGATGCCATTGACCAAAAGAAGAAAACCAAAACGTGATTTATCAATAGCTTTTGTAAACAGGTCGGCACGTTGGTGATCGGTTTGGATTTTCACAACATCGATAAGTTTCTTTTCAAAAAATCTCGTATGAAATGATACTTAATCTTGATGTGTTTGGTCTTTGAGTGCTGTACAGGATTACGAGTGGTCTGTAAAAGCAGCTTCATTATCAACATAAACAGGAGTAGCTAGAAATTCAAAACCGTAGTCGCGCATCTGTTGTTGAATCCATAAAACCTGGGAGCAGCAACTAGAAGCCGCAATATACTCAGCTTCACATGTTGAAGTGGCTACACAGGTCTGCTTCTTGCACTGCCACGTGACTAGACGATTTCCCAAGAACTGACATCCTGCCGATGTTGACTTTGCATCAATCTTGCAGCCACCATGATCAGAATCACTGAATGCGATCAACTCAAAGTTATTATCCTTAGGGTACCAGAGACCAGTGTCCGGACAACCCTTCGAATAACGAAAAATCATTTTGACAGCCATCAGGTGAGACAAATTTGGATTCGACTGGTAGCGAGCTAGAAGACATGTTGGATACATGATATCGGGTCTTGAAGCAGTAAGATACATGAGAGATCCGATCATAGCACGATAAAGAGGTGGT
Organism: Scalesia atractyloides; assembly: GCA_947069175.1. Lineage (NCBI taxonomy): Eukaryota > Viridiplantae > Streptophyta > Magnoliopsida > Asterales > Asteraceae > Scalesia > Scalesia atractyloides. The sequence continues at coordinate 29,692,266 of CAMTDV010000004.1, forward strand.
TCCACATGTTCACCCATTCCATCAGGAGTGATCCCATGATTTTAAGCTAATGGAGTTCCCGAAGGCTTTGATTCTTCCATCAAAAATCACTTTAGGATTCTCCAACATACTTGGTCTGATGAATGAAAATCCTTCTTTAGACTGATGAACCTACAAACCTAAAAAGAAAGTCATTTCCCCCATGGCGCTCATCTCGAACTTCTCGTGCATCACCCGCTCGAATTCTTTGCACATTTCATTATTCATAGACCCGAAGATAATATCATCAATATACACTTGTACCAGTAGCAAATCCTTACCATTTAATTTGATGAAGAGAGTACAGTCGATCAGACCACGTCGAAAACCATTCTTGAGCAGATAGGAAGTCAACGTTTCATACCAAGCCTGTGGCGCTTGATGAAGACCATATAACGCCTTGTTGAGAAGCCAAACTTTGTCAGGGTGGATTGGAGCTTCAAAACCAGGCTGTTGCTCAACATATACTTCTTCTTCTACCATACCATGAAGAATTGCACTCTTCACATCCATTTGATAAACAGTGAACTTCTTGTAAAATAAGCCAAGAAGATCCTTATCGCTTCATGACGTGCCACTGGTACATAAACTTCATTGTAATCAATACCTTCTACCTGATTAAAGCCCTGGACAACCAATCTTGCTTTGTTTCTCACAGCAACACCTCGGTCATCCTTCTTGCATTTGTAAACCCACCGATTACCAATCTTCTTGTAGTTCTCGGGCCTGTCAACCAATTTCCACATGCCAAATTTCTGAAATTGCTGAAGTTCCTCTTGCATTGCTTCAACCCATGAGTCTTCCTTCATTGCCTCCTTCCAAGATTTTGGTTCAATTTGGCAAACATAGAAGGCAAAAGACCAATTATTCTGTTCCCTAGATCCCTAATTGTCGTATACAATCCAGCATTCTGGTTGTTCTTTATCTGATTACGTGTCTGCACTCCACTTTGAACATCTCCAATACTATTCTGCTAAGGGTGGATATTATGAATTTGTGTTTCATGGACATCAGGAACACGAGTGTTTATACCCAAATTGTTGAAGTTCAGATCAACAACCAAATCGATGTCTGGAATCGCTGTAGATGTGGATGCAGCACTACCTTCTCTAGTGCCTTGATTGTTTACTTAAGAAGTTGCTTCAGAGGCACCCTGAACAGGAGCTGAGGTAACTTCATTTGCATCATGAAATTCATCATCTTCAGATGAAACATTGTAATCAGCAGCATCTTCAAACACCTCATTTTGAACGGAATTGTTAACCGAAGTAGAAACTTGTGGCTTAACAATAATCGGTCGCACTAAAGATGAAGCAATTGCAGTATCACTCTCAAGTAACATCTGAGCCAATGTAGAAGCATCATCAGAAGTTGGCAGATTAAAGGAGTTAAAAAGACCATCATAGTCAAACATCCAAGGATCACCCGGAGCTCTCACAGACTCAGTGTACCTCTGAACCTTAACTTCACCCGATTCCTCAATCTTTTTAGTCGATAAATTCCAGTCGGAGTAGCATACCCAAGGAAAAAACCTTTGATCGCCTTTGCACCAAACTTACGATCTTGATCAATCATTATACATGGAGCTCCAAAAGGTTCAAGATAGGACACATCCAATTTCCTTCAATGTAACAGTTCAAAACATGTTTTCCCATGCCTTTTAACCGTAATAACTCTGTTTAACGTATAACATGCAGTAGCCACAGCTTCTCCCCAAAACTGAACAGGAAGTTGCCACTCTACCAACATCGTTCTTGCAGTTTCAATAAGTGTTCGATTCTTCCTCTCAGCGACACCATTTTGTTGTGGAGTATAACGAGAACTGTATCCATGCAGAATTCCCTTAGAAGTACAGAACTCATCCATAACCCGATTCTTGAATTCCGTGCCATTGTCGCTTCTGATTCTCCTTATCTTCAAATTATACAAATTTTCAAGTAGAGCAAAGAGATTCTTGAGGATTTCAGGAGTATCGCTCTTATGTGCTATCACAGCTATCCATGAAATTGTAACACCCCGACCGCGTAAAAAACAACAAACTGCAGTGGAAACGTCGGGGAGTCACGTAACAGATTGTTTCAACAACACATGGTACTTGAAGTTTTTTTTGTATCATTGAATTATCAACGTGTTTACATTGTCTTGAGAATAAGAGAAACAAAACATGTTTAAATTGTCTTTCTTGGTTTTATGTTACTAAGGCCCGTGTCCAAATCCTACGTGAAGCAAGCTTAGGTACATCATACGTTAGCTCCCGAAACATATGTGAAAAGAGAGTCAGCATAAAAAGCCGGCGAGTATATAGGTTTTGTGAGTGTGTCAAATTCATGGCCTTGTATATGTATTGCAATACCTCGTCAGACTACTAGAGTCGTTAAGTGAAATCCTTGTATCAAAAAGTGTTTAATATTGCAATAACTATTAACCAACTAAAACAAGTTGGTTAGATTTTGTAAAAATCTTGTAGCCATGAATCTTGACCAAAACATTTCTTTTGTAAAACCGAGTATAAATCGATTTAAAAGAAAATTTCGTATGGTTTATATCTTTAAGTGTAAATCATTGCGTGTCGTCATTTGAAAATATTTGTCCAAGTGATTCAGATAACGCCATGATATGTAATACAATAAAAGCACTTATATATAGGAAGTACCAGCAGCGTATCTACCATGCTTTTATCATATTACACACGCCTTGTTATCTAAATCACTCACCATAAACCAATCGTCCAATCGTCCGTGTTATAAACCATTCGTTCGTTTTATAAACCATTCGTCTGGGTTATAAACCATCGTCTGTGCTATAAACCAATCGTCCTTGTTATAAACCAATAGTCCGTGTCATAAATAAATCGTTTGTGTTTTAATTGTGAAAACGTTTGGTCGTTTTGATGCTTTCCATTTCAAACTTCTTCAGAATATCATAACATATTTGGTTTGATGAATGAATATGCCGTCTGGTAACTGATAAACTTGTAATCCGAGGAAGAATTTCATTTCGCCCATAGAAGACATTTCGAACTTCTTCATTATCTTTTTGAACTTTTTGCAAAGACTGTCATCCGTTGAACCAAAGATGATATCGTCCACATAGATTTGTACGATGATTAGATGGCTTCCGACTTCCTTGGTAAACAATGTACTATCCACTATGCCTCTAGTAAAGTCGTTTCCAACGAGATGTTGAGATAACGTCTCGTACCAAGCTCTCGGGCTTGGTGTAATCCGTATAAGGCTTTGTCTAGGAGATAAGCTTTGTTCTTGTTCAGCGGATTTGGTTGGCCGACGTACACTTGTTCGCGTAGCTTACCATACAGAAATGCAGATTTCACATCTAACTGGTACACCTTAAAACCTTTCCAAGCTGCGAATGCAAGGAAAATACGGATTGACTCTAATCATGCAACCGGTGCATAGACTTCCGTATAGTCAATTCCTTCTTGCTGGTGGAAACATTTGACAACCAACCGAGCTTTGTTTCTAACGATCACACCATGATCATCCCTCTTACACTTGAAGACCCACTTCGTGTCTATCGCTTTCTGCTTAGGTGGTAAGTCTACAAGTCTCCAAACTCCCAGTTTCTCGAACTATAACAACTCTTCCTGCATCGCTATCACCCCGTTCTCATCACCCAGAGCTTCATTTACAGTCTTTGGCTCTATTTGAGATATGAAACATGAATAATAAAAATAGTCTTGAGTAGGAGTCACTCGGGTATAGAAACAACTTAATGCTTTGTTGATTTGACTTCTTGTTTGCACACCAGTCTCTAACTCTCCAATAATGTTTGTTGAAGGATGATAAGAATAAGATCGTGGCATCTCCTCACTAGGAACATCAACCGTACTATTCTGATTTGTGACATTCAGATCAACGATCAAATCAACATTAGGAGCATTAGATGTAGCTTCATTTTGATTGCTCGGGCCAGCAGATTGATTCAACATGTTGGATATCTGCTCGGATTCTTCATCAGAAGAGGATCCTCCATCATCATCGAAAGTCGGAGCTTCATCAGAGTCGGAAAAGTATTGGGCTCTGTAGTTGCATTTCCTGGTTCAGTGGAAACATTTGTTGGAGTTGTAGTGGGTTCTAATTCTGCTTCAGAAACTTGTTCAACTGGAACACCACTATTACTCGGACCTGCACCAGAAGATGATGTACCAACGGTGGGTTGATTAACCACAATTGGCCTAATAATTTTTTCTTGGTTTGTCGACTGTTGAAGATAATAAAGAGCTGCAAGTTTTTCATCAAACGGTTCTTCCGGCAAGTCGAATGACTTCCACAAATCTTGGTACTTGAACAACCACGTGTCGCCTTTTCTTTGAATAGGAGTTGTGTACCGAAAGCAATCAACGTGTTGTGCTTCGATCACCCTTTTCAAAGCAGGAACATAAACTCTTCTTAGCGGACTAGCATAACTGACAAAGAATCCTTCAAGCGATTTAGCACCAAATTTACCATCTTAATCAATCACAGTATATGGTGCACCAAACGGCTCTAGATATTTCAAATTAAGTTTCCTTCGGTTAATCATTTCGAAACATGTCTTTTTAGTCGGTTTGACAGTTAAGACCCTGTTTAAAGTGTAACATGCCGTTGCAACCGCCTCACTCTAGAAGCTAACAGGAAGTTTCGAGTCTACAAGCATGGTTCTTGTTGTTTCAATCAATGTTCTATTCTTCCTCTCTGCTACGCCATTTTGTTGTGGAGTATACGGCACACTAAATTCATGCAGAATTCCTTTGGCATTGCAAAACTCTTTCATCTTGTTGTTCTTGAATTCCATGCCATTATCACTTTGAATACGTCTGGCAGGCAGATGATATAGATTTTCGAGCTTCTTGAAGAGAATCACCAGATTATCGAATGTTTCATCCTTGGACTCTTGAATGAAAACCCATGAATATCGAGAATAATCATCTGTGACAACCAAACAGTATAGATCTCCGGATATACTTCGGACGTTCACCGGACTGAAAAGATCCATATGTAGACGTTCAAGCGGCAACTTTATAGAATTCAGAATCTTCTGAGGATGTGATTTCTTCTTCTGCTTCCCTTTCTTATATTCAAGACAATGATCTGTCATGTGAAAGCTTTGAAGATTCACCCCCAACTAAATCGTTATGAACCAGAAAATTCATTTTCCTCAGATGTATGTGCGCCATTTTTCTGTGCCATAGAATCGAATCTTTCTCTGTGGCTATTGTGACAAAACATTGAGCCGATTTCGATGATGTTGTAGCATCGCCCATATCTAACACATAGAGATCGTTTTCACGTGGAGCACGCATGAGAATCCAATCATCCGGAATTTTGAAACCTGTCTTAAGTATCATGCACTCTTTATCATTGAAATTAACAGTGAACTGTTTATCACAAATCTGCGAGATGCTTAGAAGATTGTTCTCTAGCTCAGCAATGTAATTCACACGATCAAACGATACCACGCCATTTGAGAGTTTTCCTTCAGCTACAATCCGGTCCTTGGTTTCCAGCGAAGCCAACATAACCTCCATTAATTGCTTTGATGTCAAAGAGAAAAGCTTTCATCTCGGTCATGTGCCTTGACGCTCCACTATCCAGAATCCACTTTGATAATATGGATCTCTGGAGCCCCTGCACACATTAGCAATTCAGTTAAAAAGTGTGACCCAAGCCTTCTTGGTCTTGGGTTTGGGATAATAAGCTTCATAATCATCCTCAAAATCATCATCTGAAACTTCACTGTCATTAACATTTTCAAACTGAACTTTCTTTTTATCTTTTGAAAATTTGACAGTTTTAGTTTTAATCTCAGATTTAGACACTTTGTCGTTACCAATCTTAACAGTCTCAGACTTGGCAACCTCAGATGTTGTTGATTTCTTTTTAGCAACCCAGGATTGTGATTTAAATTGTGCCTTTTTAATGTAAAACCTTGAATCTTTGTTTTCATTTGGTTTGGAAGTTTCACCTTTTTTAAAAGTTGAATTTTCAAACCTCGGTCAGTTTTAGGTTTAACTTCCACTTTAGATTCATTTCTTTTCAAAATTGTGACAGGTTTTACAATCTCTGGTTGTTTCATTTTATCAACATCTGAACTTGTCTTCCTTCGAGGATAAACAGGCTTTGATTTCGGACACTTGCGAGCAATGTGACCAACTTCATTGCATTTGAAGCAAGTCCGATTATCATGAGAATGTCCACTAGTGGATTTTACACCACTTGCGGCTTTAGCCTTATCTCGAAGTTCTTTTTCCTTTTTGAATTCGTCATTTGATTGCTTTCGAATCAAACTTTCTTCCTGAACCGTGCTCATCCCATACACAAATTTCATGTTTTTATCTTTATATTCGCGAAATGGTGACGTTTTCTTATTCGGTTCTTCTTCTACATCCAAACCCAACCCCGCTCTCCTATGTTCAGGAAAATCACCACCATTTCTTTGTAGTTGTTTCTTTTGGGTTTAGAATAGAACTTCTTTTCATTAATTTCCAAATCTTCTGATGATACTTCAACGAGTTTGAAGAATTTATCCAGCTGATCCTCTTTCACATTCCGAATCGGAAAGCTATCGTCAAAATATAGTCTATCAGAATCCTTAACTTTGTACATGACAACTTTAGGATCATCACTTAGGCTATCTTCCGATGATGTATCGTCATCTTCAGATTGTGAATCAGAATTATTTGAACTCGTGTTGGCGCTCTTAAAGCTGCCATCATCAGAATCATTCAAAACATTTTCAACAACATTCTTAACCATTGCTTCGCCATCATCACTTGTGTAGGTTATATCAATGTTCTCGGGCAGCTCATTTTTCTTTTCGGTTAAAAGTTCAATGTTGAGCACCTTTTCCATCCCTTCAGCCTTTTTGCAACAATACTTTTCGCACAAGGGTGGTGGAACATTGCTATAATCTCCACGTTTTTTACCTTTGGCTTTCTGAACATTTTCTTCCAACTGAATCGTTGGAAGAATGTGATCAATGACGTAAGCATTTGTAGTATAGCTTTTTAAAAGCTGTCTTACCCTTTCGGTTTCGATTTTCATGTCTTGAAGCTCTTGTTTTACTTCAGCAATGTTGTTTATGTAAACATTAATAGCTTTTTGTTTTTCCATTAATATAGCTTTTAACATTCTCACTGTGTCGTGCTGTTCAATATTATTATTATCAAGCCTGCTGTAATCATCTTTCATTTTGTCATAAGCCTCTTTCTTTGTGCGATAATCGTATTTGAAATTGTTATTAAACACATTGAGTTCGCTTATGATCTGTGACTTTTCAGCACATTGAACGCAAGGTTCAGCGCATTTCGTACATGGTTTTACAACCTCAACGACTTGTACTTTCACCACCTCCTTTTTCTACAGCTTTTACCTCTGGACCTACCTTTGTCAGATTTGCCATCATAGCTTTGTTGGCGATCTTTGTGAGGTTTTTTTCATTCATCTCTTTAGTCACGTTAGTGACTTCTTCAACCACAGGTTTCTCCTCAGCAACATGCTCCGAAGATGTTGTATCACCAAAACAACCTGCAAAACTAGTAGTCATGTTAGGAGAAAGGATACTCTGCACCTTTGTGTGATGGTAGATTTCCTCTTCCTCATCTTATTGCATATATTCTTCTAGCATTGCATTCTCCATGGCTGCATCTTCAGCAGATGTATCTTCTACGATCTCAGCCAGAGCAACTCCGGTCTTTTTGGCAATATAAGAATTCCAGTCAAAACTGTCATCTTCATTCGAAGCAACCATTGCCTTTTCTACGGTGTTTGATGGTTTCTCTTGGATTTCGACTTGAGTCTTCTTTGGGAATGGCTTGTATTGTAGTGACTTCTTGTAGTATTCACTGCCACCCCAAATGGACTTTGATTACCAGTTGCCTCAGGATTCTTGCATTCTATTTTGAAGTTCCCTTTTTGTCGGCATCTGAAGCAAGTAACCTTTGTTTTGTCGAATCCCAATTTGTTGCTTGAATTACCGATGTCTTTGCCGGTTAGAGCAACAAACTTAGTAACCCTCCGAATGATCGATGCTAAGGACCATTTGATATCCATCAGTTCAAGCTCTTCTTCATCTACTTGATCATAGTCTTCGGCGGTCATTTCCGGATTACCAATCTTCCTAGCCACCAGACTTTCATACGATTCCAACAATGTGGCAAGAAGTGCCATGTGTTGTTTGGCGACTTGTTCAGAAACGACATTGCTTAAGTTGAATGCAATGTTGCATTTAATCACATTTGGATAAGAATTCGATAGATTATTCTGATTTGATTGATTCTGATATGAAGAATTAGAACCCGTGCTTGAAAATGATGAACTCTGAGGACTCTGATCATATTTTGGATATGATTGAGCTTGACTCTGTGGCGAATGATTCGAGGAATTCAGATTCGCGCTAAAAGCGGTTTAGATCTTTGGGCTTGTGATATTCTCTTGAACTCCTGTTTTGTAGTAAAGCCCTACATTTTGAGCAACATTTGAATTCTTTGACTTGGCTCTTTAACAACTCCATCTCGTGCCCCTCTAGCTTATCGATAAAGGTAGATAATTTGAAGAATTCCCAGATAGGACTTTCTTTGAGCACCATGAGATAAGCCGTCCACTAACCCTCTGGAAAAGCATCAACCAGTTTATCAATGTATTCTTCTTCCATTTTCTCAAGTCCGTGTCTCCTCATGATCACTTTTAGATGACAAAATCTTTCTATCATTTGTTTCATCGTTTCACCCTTGATCATAGTGAATATGTCGATTTCCTTCATGATCAGTGCTTTCTTGCTTTTGACCATTTCTGCACTTCCCTGGTATTTGTTCTTCAAACATTTCCATAGTTCTTGTGCAGTCTTGTATTCTGGTAGAAGCACCAATATATCTTCTTTCACCAACTGTTGGATCAAGCTTATCATTTTCTTCTCGGCGACGTAAGCATCTTTCTATATAGTAGAGAACTTGCTGATGTCGAAAACATTATCATTCTCATCTTTGGGCCATGTATAACCAGTCACTATTGCCACCCAGCTGTGGAAATATGTAGCTTGAACCCAATTCATAAACTTCTCTTTCAAACCCTCGTATTCGTCCATACACATGAGTTTTGGAGGCTTTACAGACGTGCCCATTTCGTTATCAATATTTACTTGATTCACCATTTGAGCATTTGACGCTGAAGCCGTCATAAATGCACTATGAAGATCTTCCATCTTGAAAAATTGACAAATATCACTAAAAACACACGTTCACAAACTTCGAAAAATGATCAGTACAGTGACAAGTTCGGGCGAACTTGCAGTTTGAGAAAATCAGATTTTGATTTTACACAAGTTCGGGCGAACTTGTGTTGACAAACTTGAAAATTTCACCCTGATGCAAGTTCGGGCGAACTTATACAATATTTCAATAGAAACAAACAAGTTCGGGCGAACTTGTAGATGAAATTCAACAAGATTTAATCAAGTTCGGGCGAACTTGATAAAGATTTGATTGAAAAAATAGACAAGTTCGAGCGGACTTATCAAATTCCTTAAGAAATCAATCAAGTTCGGGCGGACTTGATTAAAAATGATGAGTTTTTAATCAAGTTCGAGCGAACTAGATGTTAAGTTCGACCAAATCAATTTTGTGAAACATGGTTTCAACTTTTTTATATCAATTCGTTTGAATTTGATGTTAAAACTCTCAGGGGTTTACCATAAGTGTATTTTACATGACATATTCAGTTTTTAGCAACTTTTATCCGTGAATTCATTGTTTTTCTTGAAAAAATGAAGAAAAATGGTAGAAAGAAGTAGAATAAGAGTAAATCTTGCAATGATTTCACCAATTCAGGTATCCAGGCTCTGATACCACTTGTTAGATCGCTCCATGATTAGCATAGGAACCTAAATTGGTATCTAACGTTCGTATAGGCGGAAACTATATGACGTGTAAATCGAATATGCAAGATTACTCGTTAATGTTTGTTTATTGATCATAAATGTCAAATACATGTCAAATCCAGATCGGGAGAGCTTCGCCGTCCAAGTGACAAAGTTACAGAAGTTACAGATGAAAATCACAAGTCACCTATTTATACTAACACAAGTTCGCTGGAGGGATAACAAGTTCGACCGAACTTGTTTAGAACAAGTTCGACCGAACTTGTTCTCACGTGATGTTTCCGGGCGAACTTGCATAGTATTTACATAAATACGGACATAATCTAGCCCAAACTAAAAAGACTCGATCCAAGACTAAGACATAGACATTATGTACTAACAGAAACTAAGAAGATATTTCATAGAAATTATCATGAGAGACAAACCATACCAAGCTGAAGAGCATCAATTTGAAGAATGGCCTCTCAAAGCTCTTCAACTAGAAGCAATCAGGTGTGAGAAAATGAAGAATGATCCTCAGATAAGGAAGATTGCACCAGACTGGAACAAGTTCAAGAAAGCTAAGTCAAATGCAGATCTTGCCTTAGATGAATACATCCAAGCCTTCAATCAAAGGAAAGAGCATCAAATGGATAAAATACATGAAAAGAAGGAAGATGAAAACATGAAAGAATAAAAAATGGATGTTACTTCATCAGATTATCAGGATCCACCTACTATCACTGGCACATCTTTTTCAAGCAAACCTATTTCACCAAACTCATCACAAATAAAACTTCTCCCAAGAAAGTCATTGAACTCAAAAATACTAAAGTGGATGTCTGATAAACAGACCCATGTATTGACTCTACTCAAGTCCAATGGGAAAGTTGATTATATAACAAGGAAGGATGCAGTAGGCTTGGGTGTAGCTGACCTTCAGGATCTTTTGGGTCTTCAACTCTGCAGGGATGAAGATGATGAAAATTCCATGAATTTTGAACTACAGTTCAAGAGACAAATCAGGGAAAAACTGATGAGAGAATAAAGATCATGAATAAAGAAGGGTTTTGGCATCATCTGTTCTAGACTCTACCTAAACCTAAACCACACAACCGGCAAGTGTACCGATCAATCTAGTACAGCTCAAGTAAGTCCGAGTATCGAACCCACAAGACTCTACTAATTACGTTAACGACTCGATCTAGACTATGACTGACTCGGACGTACTAATTTGTTTATTTGGTTGGGGGGGGTTACTGAAAATATAAGGAAATTTATTAAACTAATTCCAAACTAAACTTATGCGAAGACAAATTAATACGAAGACTGTTCTCAGATGGTGATGAAGACTACCTAGACTAGAATCCTGTATTGATTTTAAGAATTTACCAATTAAGTTAACCGCATGTTTTATGGAACCGGGATCTTGTGATACTAAACCTATTAAGACACCAACTAAGCCCCTCAACCCTTCTCGGGATGAACTTATTGGCACTACCTAGGCCGTTAATCCAACCGGTTATTAGACTTCCTTCCGGTTATCTAATTATTGTGTAAGTACCCTAATATTGACCTATATTTTCTAATTATAGATCTAGGGTGGTTTGAGCTTCTCGACTTGACGTGATAGACTAATGAACCGACGGGGAAACTAAGGCACGACTTTTTCCAAAGACTGTCTAAAGCAATTCGCCGGGTAAGACCTACCAATAGCCCCGCACCTTCCAGCTATAAGGACTAGTAGAACACTGAAATCTAGCAAATTATCAACTATCATTCTAAGGTATATTGGCCAATTCACCCTAAAGGTCAAAGACACAAGGTCAAAGATCTAGCATGAACCTATTCCGTAGCAGACAACTACCTAGATTCACACGAAGCAATAGATAACAATTAACCAAATTAAAGTACGCATGCACACCAAATCAATCAACCAAACTTCTTACAAAACACAATTAATCCATAAAAACATACGATTAACTAAAAAGGTTCAAACTTTATTCAAAACATTCATCATAGTCTAGGCAGTAAAAAGAATTTAGCCAAGCATCATAGTCGAAACAAATAAACAAATCTTAAACAGTACGCAATTCATAGTATCGAGTTTGAAAAACACAAAGTTATTAAAACTAAACACTAATTATTTACAAACCCGTACTTGAATCTTGAACCGTGACTCAAACCTACTCTTTCTCTTCAACAAAATCTGAATTCGTGCTCTCCCCAGCCCTATGCTTCTTTCTGTTCGTCTGATGTTTCCTCCCTTCAGCCGTAGGTCTCTAATAATAAAATCACCTCCTTAATATTTGCGGCTGACTTTGTCTCTCCTTTTTTGCGTCTAGGGTGTTTTTTTTATATTTTCAATTTGCTTCATCAACTTCTCAATTAATTCCCATCTCTACGGTCCAACATTATGCGATGCAGCCCAACTTGTTTTACACTGAACGGCCCAATTCAAATTAATGCAGCGAATCTCCTTTTTATTAATTGCCATGACATGCTTTTTGGTCAACTCTAGAGTCTTGGTCAAAGGAAGAACATGATTCTATATTTCTCGTGATTTTTGTGAATTAATTTCAAGGTTCACACAATTTGCACTTTAGCCCCTTGAGTTTTGTAAACTATTTTTAAATAGCTTTCCACTTGTTGCAGTTTGGTCCTTCGAGCTTTATGAACTAGAGATAGTGGCCTCGGCGCACTCAAGAAAAATAGCGGCAATTTTAGTTCGGTCACTGGCGCCCTACTCTGCCCAACTGTCTGGTTATTTCCTTATTAATCATTTTCGCTTCATTTGCACCAGGACCTGACAAAACACAAAAGAATATTATATACACTAAAAACTAAAAAAAATAAATAAAAACTAAACAAAAACTATACAATTTACACGAGACAAATATGTGTATTTTACCCCACATAAGTGATGAAAGCTAATCTCTCATTTGATTGTGTTACAAAGTTTTAATTTGTATTCTGCTGCAAGTTTTATCTGTTTTATCTCATTTTATGTTCAATTTGTTTAAAACAACACAATCAGGTCAAACTCAGATCCTAGCATATTTTTCACCAAATTGTTCATTTTTCTCAAGTGAATGTGTCCCGTACGTCTATGCCAAGAGATTGACTCCTTTTCAGTGGCTTTTGAGACAAAACATGTAACTTGTGCAGACGTAGTAATAGCTTGGCTCATGTCAAGAATAGACAAATCATTAGCCGACAATCGAATCCATTCTTTGGGAATCTTGAAACCCGGTTTCAGCACATAACATCCGGCATCATCGAAATGAACCATGAACTTCTTGTCACAGATTTGAGAAACACTCAGAAGATTGTGATCAATTTGACAAACATAATTGATCGTGTCAAAACTAACAACACCATTGGAAATCATTCTTTCTCCAGTGATGTAACCGCCTTTGTCTCCAGCAAAAGCAACATAACCTCCCTTTATGCTTTTCACATCAAAAAGGAGCCTTAAGTCGCTTGTCATGTGTCTGGATGCTCCACTGTCAACAATCCAATGACTATTCACAGTTCCTCCTGGAACACCCTGCACATTTCATTAAACGATCAGTTTGAGATGGGGACCCAAGCCTTAGTGGTCTTGGGTCGACCCTTATCATCAAGAAATGTGATTTCTATTTATTGATGATTTGGAAATGGTGTGCCTCCCCCTGAAATTGTATCGATTTTAGGTTTCCAAGATTATTGACGTTTACCAGATTTATTATTATTATTTTCATACTTAGAATTTTCTGGTTGTAATGTGTTTGATGAACTTGGTTCCTTTTGTTCAATATCCGGTTTTAATGCCTTCTCAATTACCTTGACCTGTTTACATTTTTGTTTTTCTTCTTGTTTCTTAACAATATGTTTTTCTTGTTTAGGTGACACAGATCGTCTTTGGTAATTCTTTTCAAAAGGAGCATTCTCAAAATACTTTGGTTTTGGCGAGTTTGTACAATTTTTTATTATGTGACCAAACTCCCCACATTTAAAACATGATCTCCTTTCAACAAATTTAGGAGATGCGGTTTAATGACTCGATGTTGAACTTGTTGGCCTAGAGGTACTTGGTCCATCATCGCACCCATTCGTGTGTTGTGTGTAATTGTTTTGACTGTTTCGTTTTAAAATCTTGACTTGTTTTAAAAAATTGGTGTTAGATGTGTTTTCAAAAGTCTCGATTTTATCTGTACCATTTGAGGCCACAAAATTAACATCATTTCCCTTTTTCTTGTTACGAGCTCCCTTTTGTTCAACCTTTAGTTGTGACGCCTTGGGTTTTTGAGCTCGCTTCTTTAGTTGTTTTATTTTAGAAGCGATTGGTTGTTGTGGTTTGATTGGTAATTTTTCATATTGCGTTACAATCACATTTGACTTTTCTTTCCCATGAATTTTTTTGTTGAATTTTAAAAAACTTGATCAATCGAGGCTGTATTAACGTTTCTGATTGGAAAGTCCTTGTTTGAGTAAATTTTCTCATCAGCAATCAAAGTTTACAACACATTATCGCTTTCAAATGTGGCAATAAGTGCTTCGACAGATTGCACAACAGGAGTAGGAGGATCACATAAGATATGATTCTCAATTGGAATTTCTACCCCTTTCCTTTTTTCAAGAGATTGGTCCTGATTCGTCACATCTGATTCATCATCTGACGAGTCATCCTCCTCAATTATTGGAGGACTTTGTTCCATGACAGAAGACGAATTCTCTGTCTTTCTAGGTTCCTCTGAGGAATTGTCCGGTTTGATCCCTAAGCCTGCTGCAAACTCTTCGGGATTAAGAGGTACAGATGGTTCAAAACGTGGCATTTCCTCCTCGTCAGGCATCTTGGTATAATTATGTTTCAACGGCGATGGACATGATTTATACCAATGCATTTGACATCCCCCTTGAGCTTTTGAACTTCAATGATGTGATCAAGCACATATCGGGAGTTAGAGTAACTCTCCAATTTGAGCTTAATTGAATCATGCTCGCATTTAGAATTGGCTAACTCTTTTTTCGTTTCCTTAATGATATTAATGTAATTATTAATACCCTTTTATTTATTCAAAACTGTTTTTGTTAACTCATACACACTTTTCTTAAGAGTTTCAGTTACATATTTGAATTCTTTTTCATTTCGAGTTAGAGCCATATTAGCTTCTTTGCATTTTGAAAGTTCAACTATTAAGCTTTGATTGTGACTGTTAATTGTTTCAAATTTTTGTTTTAAATCAACACAATCATTGCATATACTAGGAGTGTGGGGTTATACCTGACTCGTAGAAGCTGCAACATTAGCCATAAAGGCAATGTCATGAGAAAAAGATCCATCCTTGTCGAAAAACTTTCCATTTCCTTTGATGCAACATCAGCTTTCTCTATCAACACGGACCTCTGATTTTTCAGCTTCTCAGCTTCTTTCAGCAAACCATCAAACTCAGCATCAATTCCTTCCTTGACATCTGAATCCGAACCGTAACCACCCATACTTGAGTTTTCTTCATCAGAACTCCCATTATACCAGAACTATCATTATCTTCAGAAAATTCATCCATGTGAACATGTTTGATATGATTGATTATCTTAGCATAACAAGCAGTTCCTCCTTGATTTCCATTTCCCATCTGAACTGACCAATCGCATCCTTCATCTGCTTGTACTACTAAAGCTCTGGTTGTGTATGAAGGACCAGGCTGGTTGGTGTAGCCAGGATTGTTAACAGCTACTATACCCCTTTTGTTGTTAACTTGATTTGTATTCGAGGTTCTTGGTTGATTTCAGAAGGGGTTGTGATTTCCTTCTTTGCTTGGTCGAGTGCATTCACGTTTGAAGTGACCTTTCCCACCACATCTGAAGCATGTGAAAGCATCTTTTTCAAACCCATACTTAGTATCTTTCTTGCTTTCCAAACTTGTTAATCCAGTTCTACTCATGTAATCCTTAGCTCTTCTAATCGCACTCGCAAACGCCCACTTGATATCCATCAACTCCATTTCATCCTTGTCTATTTGCTGATAGTCTTCATGAGTCAAACTGATGTTTCCTATTTGACACGCAACTAAACCACAATAAGCACTAACCATTGTGTTTAGAAGTTCCATATGTTCCTGGGCAACTTCTACACTGACCTTGGTAAGGTTTGAAGTGTTGAATCTGACGGTGTTAGGGTTTGAAGGTTGAACGTTGTTTCAATAGAAAGCCTGTTGTGAAGCTTGTTGTTGAATTTGTGGTGGAACAACATGCGGTTGAGGAAGAAAGGCTTTTGGATAAAAATCTTGGCCATAGGTTTGAGTAGATTGATCTGGTATAGGTGGTGGTAGAAAAGGGTTAGCATTCGACACAAATGTTGTTTGAAGCTTCGGTTGCTGAGAGGTACTAACACCAATATTAATACCTCCAAAGTACATCTCAGGGTTTTGTGGAACAGGAATTCGTTTTGATTTTCAAATTTCTTCTTCATTCTTGTTTTCAAGTTTTTGAACGAATTCATAAATGCTGATTACATCTAAAACCCCCGTGTGTTTCATCAAGTCAATAAATTGACTCCACTTTGGTGGCAAAGCATCAGCAAAACGCATCACAATTTCTTAAGGAGATGCGTTAACCTTGTAAGAGTACATTTCGCTAAGTAAGTAATAGAAACGTGTTTTCATATCACTTAGTGTTTCATTTTCCATAAACAGAAACCCTTCAAACTCATTCTTCAAAAGATCATGTCGAATGTTCCTAGTCGCAGCATTTTCTTCTCCTCTTGCTTCGGTATCCCACAAATTCTGTGTGGTTGTACAATACACAAATTGATGATATATATCCTTATGAAGTGCTTGCGTAAGGATAGAAAAGGCTTTCTTTTCCAAATCATATGCCTTTTTATCATTTTCGTCCAATTCGGCTAAAGAGGTTGGATTTGATCCTGCTTCTTCAAGAGATTCTTTGTACGAGGTGGTGAAAACATGTCCACAACTCAGAATTTTGACCGAGAATGTACGTATGAAAACGACCCTTCCATGATGGATAATCGTTCATGTGATTCAACTTTGCTGGACAATTGTTACTACCGGACTCACTCTCGCTAATTAACAGAGTTTGAATGCTTTGATTTTGATTTGCAACGCACACCCATTGATTTGCGGTAATCATGGCCGTTTATTGAGGCATTAACGATTGTACCCATAAGGTTGCGGAGCTAGATTGTGATGAATTTTGGCTTGTGCTTGACCCACTACCCCAATCCCAAGGATTTGTACCCATTTTTGTTGTTTGAATAAGAGTATTTTGTTAATAACACAAGATTGCCAAGTTTATTATGAAATAAAAGGCTTCTGTGAAAAACTATAACTCCAATACCACGAAGCACTTAAGTCACGGAGAACAGATTGACCACGAAAGACCTTTTCATGAAGAATTGGTCTTTCGTGAGTTTCTTGATCAACGAAGAACTATTCTTTGTGAAATCAAGGTTTTCCACGAAGACGGGGTTCTTCGTGTGAGGAGTTCTTCGTCCCTTGGTTCTTCGTGATTTGGTTGGTGAGATGTTTCCAATTACAACAGAATCTTGTTCCTGACTTAGAGAAAGTGAAAAGTTGGTATACCAGATAAGTTGTATCATATCTAGAAATGTATGGAATCGAAATTAAAATCGACGTCGTTATACTTTTGTATATAAATGCAGCGCTTGAAATGGTTAAATGATGAGGATCAAAATTTAAGATCTGCCTATGAATTAATACATATAAAGGATTGCCAAAAGAAAAAAAAACAAATAAGGCAGAGTTGAATTCTCTAATGAAATGGAAAGTTTTTTGGACCAATGGTCCATACAACTGAATTTGTTGGATACAAATGGGTCTTTTACGCGAATCATGTGAAAATCAAATTAAATGAGATAAGGCAAAATTGGTGGCACGAGGATTTTCGCAAAAACCCATGATTGATTATAAAGAGACGCATTCTCTAGTGGTGGATGCAATGACTTTCTAATATTTTATTCATTTGGTAATATAGAGAGAGAATTGATGTATGTCTCTGAAAGTTACGTATCACTTGATACTAAAAGTGTACATGAAGGTCCCTAAAGGATTTGAATGATCAAAATCATGTAAGTTAGGTTCTTGAGAACAGAACAATATGATCGTCGTATATGGATTCATTTTTAATACGATTGAATAGTTGATGAGTTTCCTATAGCAATTGAGATCCCTAAAGGTGAATCGAAACATCTTAATGATGTAATTCTTGTACACCAATAAACATACATAGAAAACTTTGTAGGTCCACTTGGCGGATCAAGATTAAACCTACTTCCTTGTTGTCTAACACACAAACGAGTGCGGAATCAACGTAAGTATGTAAACCAAAGCAAAGTAAAGTAAACACAAGGTTGTTATGGGTGAAATTCTGAGCCCATATCCAGAATCACATCTTGACTTAATCGTAGCTGTTAACGATCAGGATACCGGACTAGGATATTGGTAATATCCTGAGACAGTATCCTAGTGCTTACTAATTATTCGCGTGCAGGACATAGCTGCAGGATCACAACGTTCACGAAGACTCGTTCACCTCAGTCTAAATGGTTGGAAGAAAGACGTTGAAGCCACAATACCTGGTCAATAACGTTCACTAGCGAATATTCCAAGGCATCCCACCATTTTAGGAGACTTCGTTTTTCTTTGTAACTATAAATACCGGATAACCAGATCGATAGGTCACAACACTCACACTCACTACTTATGAATTCTAACACTTCTCTCGCAATTACACACAAACACTCTTCACTAGCAATTTTTGTAACACTTAGCAATGATCTGGGAATTATCCTGCACTGTATCCTGAGTTTTGAAGTAATAAGAAGAACAAGGCAGCTGCGACTGTCAGCACCCAAGGATTTATGCCGGAGATCTAAATTGATCAAGGGCTTTCCTCGTACTTCTCCTGTCAACCTTTACGTTTTCGCTCATTGTTTGATTGTTAATATAGCTCAATATCCTTAGCTATATCATGAAAACTGTTTTTATAAACAAGCAAACCAACACGTCTTTTATAAACACTGTTAGCGCACTATCTCACAAAACTAATTTGATCACTAAATTGCTTCAGTAATTTTTTACCAAAACAATTCGGCGCCCACCGTGGGGCAAGTGGTGCTATTTCTATTAAAAGCTTTGTTAAAATCACTACTTGGCTTTCTATTTTCGAAACTTTTCTCACAACTATTTTCGATGGCTTCGAAATCAAACATGAGCTCTTCTTCCACACCTGCTACAACCTCAGCTACAACCGGTTCAATGCTTTCACCACCTCCATCCCGAGACACTCTGCCTGCTCAGAATGTCTACAAATCCGGTGTCCCAGGGAGAACTCCTAATAGGCTTCTAATGACGAAATTTTATCTGAAGAAGCAGCAGGAAACTAACCAGCTTCTAGTGAAGGAAATACAACTCTTGAAGTCCAACTCCAAGAGACCTGCTGAGGATGTTGTCACTCCCTTGCAGCCCAGAAATCTGAACTTTAGTTCAGCGGTTCGTACCAAGCAGTTCCCAGAGCAATGTTCCTGAGATACCCCCATCAGCCAGGATTTCGACTGTGAGGGGCCCAGGATACGCTCCAAGATATGGCCAGAATCAACAGACTGGTAACCTATCTAATAATACTAATACTCTTGCTACTAACAATGTTGGATCTTCGCAGGATACAAGTGTAACCTCAGCACTCTCCAGAGATAGTCACAACATATCCCGCTTCGCTCGCCACATTTGTGATGCTGAAATCCCAAAGAGATTCCAAACTCCCAACATGAAGCTTTATGATGGGACGACGGATCCTGAAGAGCATATTGCTCAGTATAGGGAGAGGATGGAAGTAAATCCTATACCACCAGATCTTAAGGAGGCGTGCCTATGCAAAGGCTTTGGTTCCACCCTAACAAGATCAGCCTTGAAATGGATTTTAAATGGTCCACCTTACTCGATTACATCATTTGCTCATTTGGTTAATCTATTTAACAGTCAGTTTTCTTGTAGTAGAAGTTTTGAAAAACTAACAAGTGACCTTTACAAGATAACACAAGGCCCTCAAGAATCCTTAAGGGATTACGTAAACAAGTTTAGCAGGGAATCCTTGGATATCCCACACCTTGATGTTGCTACGGCTGTTCAGGCATTCAAGTTGGGATTACAGAAGGATTCCCAATTTTATCAAGATCTTGTTATGAACCCTTGCAGGAACCTGGACGAAGCTCGGAATAGGGCTCTAAGATATATCAGGCTTGAAGATGACAAGAAAATGCAAGAGAGGATGAATGCATCCTCAACATACGAATCAACAAACAGAAAGTCAGAATCTTCATACAACCATACCGCTCTAAGCCGTATACTAAAAATGACAGCAAGAGAGTGAATGCCATTGAGGATGAGGATGCTGAAGAATATCCTGAGTTATCAGAATATTGTTTTTCTGTTAATGTTCCTGAACTGATATATGCCATGCAGGGTTTAGGAGATAAGGCAAGATGGCCAAGGAAGAACCAGCAAAAGGCAGATTGGAAGGATAAATCCAAGTGGTGTGCCTTCCATAAAGAGTTTGGACATGTAACAGAATATTGCATAGCTCTGAGGAAGGAGATAAGCTATTTGCTGAGCAAAGGTTACTTGAAAGACCTTCTCGGTAAAAAGAAGAATAAGGGTCTAGATACTGATAAGGATCCTGAACGAGCAGCATTACCTCCATCAGACGCCAAGATAATCAACTTTATATCCGGAGGATCCGACATATGCGAGACTTCTTATTCCACGGCTAAAAGGCATGCCAAGGAAACTAAGGCTAAAAGATGAGACAAACCAACCAGGATGACAATGCTTACGAATGACAAAGTCATAACATTCGATAGTGACGACCGGGATAACATCCAGGATCCTCACCATGATGGTTTGGTAATTACTTTATATATCACTAACCATTTTGTACGCATACTGGTGGACAACGGGAGCTCGGTCAACATCATCCAGTTGGAAACCCTGAAAAGGATGAATATCCCAGAAATGGAGATCACCTCGAAGTCCATTGTGCTTGTAGGGTTCTGTGGAGAAGCAAAGAACACTGTTGGAGAAATAAAGTTGCCTGTATATATTGAAGGAGTGAATTCAATGCAGCGTTTTTGTGACATGGATTCATTATCCTGGTATAATATTATATTAAGCAGGCCATGGATTCATGATATGAAGGTTGTACCTTCCACCTATCATCAGTGTATCAAGATCCCTACTCCTTGGGGGTAGTCAAAGTGGAAAGTGACCAACAGGAGGCGAAGGAATGCTACTCCTCTTCGATGAAGGCGTCAACAAAATCCAGGGCATGATAGCAATTAAAGATACAAGCTCAGGATATCGTGGAAACTTCTGACCAGGATGTTAAAAAAGTTATCCTGGATCAGGATAACCCATATATCTCGGTGCTTGTAGGGACCAATATCCCTCAGGATATTGAGAATCAGCTTACTAACTTTTTGAAATGCAGGATGTCTACGTTTGCATGGAAACACGAAGACATGACAGGTATATCAAAAGATATTATAACTCACAAACTTGGAATTGATAAATCTTTCAGGCCCGTTCAACAAAAGAGAAGGAAATTTGCTCCTGAAAGAAATGTAATTATACAAGAGGAGGTCGAAAGGTTGCTCAAGTCCAAGAAGATTAGGGAAGTTAAGTTTCCCAGATGGCTAGCAAATGTGGTGGTGGTCCAAAAGAAGAATGGGAAGTGGAGAGTTTGTGTAGACTACACAGACCTCAATAAAGCATGTCCTAAAGACCCATTCCCATTACCTCACATAGATTCGATGGTAGATGGGACTGCCGGCCATGAAATGCTGACCTTTATGGATGCACCCTCAGGATTTCAACAAATCCAAATGGAACCATCCGACCAGGTGGATACAGCATTCATGACACCCACAGGTATATACTGTTATACGGCCATGCCCTTTGGTTTAAAAAATGCAGGTGCAACGTACTAGAGGCTGGTTAACATGATGTTCAAAGACAAACTGGGGGACACCCTGGAGGTATACATTGATGATATGGTGGTGAAATCCAAGAAATCGAAGGATCACCTCCAAGATTTGGAATGTGCCTTCAATATCCTGGACCGGTATAATATGAAGCTGAATCCTGCTAAGTGCCACTTCGGAGTGGGGGCAGGAAAATTTTTAGGATATATGGTGACCAAGAGGGGAATAGAAGCAAGTCCAGAACATATCAAAGCTATCCTGGATCTCAAATCACTATCCAGCATGAAAGATGTGCAAAGGTTAACAGGACGAGTAGCAGCATTGAACAGCTTCATATCAAGATCCTCAGAAAAATGCAAGGAATTTTATGATATCATGAAGAAGAACAGAAAGTTTGAATGGGGAGAAAGACATGAAGTTGCTCTACAAGAATTAAAGCAGTATCTCTCAAGTGCACCTCTGCTGATGAAGCCCGAGGATGGTGAACCTTTATCCCTATATCTTGCAGTGTCAAGGAATACAGTAAGTGTTGTTCTAGTAAAGGATCATGAAGGTCAGCAGTATCCTGTTTCTTACGTTAGTAAAAGTTTATTAGATGCCGAAACTAGATATTCACATTTAGAAAAATTGATATTAGCTTTAGTCATGGCATCAACTAAGCTTAGACATTACTTTGAAACACATAGGATACATGTTAACTAATTATCCTGTTAAAAATGTGCTTAGGAAACCCAAGATGTCTGGTAGAATGGCTAAATGGTCTGTTAAACTAAGTGCCTATGATCTAGTATATGAACCTAGAAATGCTATAAAGTCTCAGGCCTTAGCAGACTTTGTGGCTGATTTTAGTAGTGATATTCAAAATGAAGCTGATTTAGAAGTACAACAACTAGGTGAGAATTCAGAATGTTGGATATTGTATACTGATGGTGCATCTAATGTAAGAGGTGTAGGATTAGGAATACTACTAAAATTGCCACAGGGGGACAGATTACCCCAGGCTATTAGATGTGAATTTCCTGCTACTAATAATGAAGCTGAGTATGAAGCTCTGATAGCAGGATTAGAATTGGCTAAGAAGATGAATGTTAATTGTTTACGAGTGTATGTCGATTCCCTGTTGATTACTAACCATTTCAATAGATCTTATGCAGTCAAAGGTGAAAAGTTAGCTGAATATCTTGAAATTGTTAAAAAAATTAGCAGGATATTTTGAACATTATACTCTTGAACAGGTACCAAGAGAAGAAAATGCTGAAACAGACGCCTTAGCAAATTTAGGATCTACTGTCAGGATACCGGAAGGAACTCGGATACCTATACTACATATCATGTACCCAGCTATGGAACTTTTCAAGTCTCAGGATAAGGAGGTAGTAGCAGTGCAGGATCCTGGTAACGAATATCTCGAGGAGAATCCCAAAGCTTTCAGAATGAAGGTATCCCTTTTTACTATTATAAATAATGTTTTGTATAAGAAATCCATTGCAGGTCCATATCTAAGGTGCCTGGAAAATCCTGAAACCAATGAGGAACTTCAGGATATACATGAAGGAGATTGTGGCAACCATACTGGGGGCGGATCTTTATTCTCGAAGGTGTTGAGAACGGGATATTACTGGTCGACCATGAGAAAGAATGCTGCGAAGTATGCTCGAAAATGTGATGCATGTCAAGACACAACAATATACTACATCAGCCTGCTGAACCATTATATCCCATCATATCCCCTTGGCCATATATGAAGTGGGGTATGGATATAGTAGGGAAACTACCTAAGGCTCCGGGAGGAAAAGTTTTCATGCTGGCAATGACGGATTATTTTTCCAAGTGGGTTGAAGCGGAAGCCTTTGTCCAAGTAGGGATCAAGAAGTGGTGTCTTTCATCAAGAGGAATATCCTGACAAGATTCAGGATACCGGCCGAGATAATATGTGACAATGGCTCTCAATTCATCAGCAAAAGAACTACTAATTTTTGCAAAAGTTGGGGAATTAAGATGATCACGTCAACACCGGTACATCCTCAGGCTAATGGACAAGCGGAATCCTCCAACAAGATAATTGTCAATAACTTGAAGAAGAGGCTAGGTGCCAAGAAAGGAAAATGGGCTGAGGAACTACCATGTGTGCTATGGGCTGATAGAGCAACTGTGAAGAATGCTACTGGACAAACCCCGTTTTCTTTAGTGTTCGGGGCAGAAGCAGTAATTCCAACAGAGATGGTGATACCTACGGCAGATCGAGCTTACGGGATCCTGAAGCAAATCCTGAAGTCTTGTGTCAAGAACTAGATACTATTGACGAGACAAGAGATGCAGTAAAGCTAAGGATGGCAGCATATCAACAGAGGATAGCCAGGTCATACAACAAGAATTTAAGGACTAGGAGATTTCAAGTTGGAGATTGGGTCTTGAGGAAAGCGTTTTAGAATACAACCAACCCTGCCGATGGGAAGTTAGCCCCAAAATAGGAAGGACCATACGAGATTGAAGCAGAATCTAGAAAGGGAGCATACCGGCTCAAGACCATGGAGGGAGAAATGATACCGAGATCCTGGAATGCTATACATCTTAAAGCTTATTTCAAGTGAGTTTAGAATTTATTTTCTAACTCATGACGGTATGAATCCTAGCTCTTCCAAATATATTTAATTTAATTTATTATTCTTTGAAACCCAATACTGACTTAAGCATCGGAGAGGTGTTAGCCAAGCTAACACCCACCTTAGTTTGAGGGTGTTTTGTAGGATATGCTTCAGGATAATGCTCCAGGATATTTGCTCAAGATGGATCGAAAGACTAGAGGATTGGCCCCCTCTCTCACGTTTAAGGGATTCAGATCCCTTCACAAGTTTAAAGGTATTCACCTTTCTCCCGAATTGGGTTTAAACACCCCGCCTGGAGCGCAAGTATCCGAGTATAATTCAAGATGGCGGGACCAGTCCATGTAACAGTGGCTGACAATTTCGTTATTGTTGGCTATATACCTAATCCTTACGGTATATGAGGATTGATCACCCTCTCTCGCGAAAGGATATTTTCATACTCTCTAAGGTTTAAAGGTTTTCGTCTTTCTAAGTCTTGGAGTTTATATACTCTCGAAAGTAAGGGTTTATCCCCAGGATACTAAGGGTTTATCCCCAGGGTACTAAGGGTTTATCCCCAGTATACTACGGATTTATTCTCACTGAAACTAAAGTTGTTAACAAATTCTAAGGATATAGCAAACTACGATTGTGTTTACACACATTCTCTGTGGATGAAAAAGCTACGAAGTTCAATTACAAAATGAAGGAATCCTCAAGTATGTCATGCACTGATGCAAAATCCTGTACAGATAGGGGACACCCATGCTGGGGACATTGCAAAGGATTCAAAGGTTGAAGTTGGAACTTATTAAATAAGTGTTTCTGGTATGGCTTTTTATTTTTCATATCTTGAAAGACCATCTGAATATCCTAAGTTTTCCACAAAGTAACGTATAACCAGGCTTTTATCTAATATTTTTAAAGATAAACAAAGTATTAAACGTTTTATTAGTATCCTGACCAGGATATTTGATCAGAATATTTCAAACATATCTCTCAAAAAAACAAAAACATAACAACAGATAAGGCTAAAAGATTAGTCTATTATTAGCAACCCAAAATGTCACACTCTTGGTTTCGTCTTAAACCAAGACCCATCCACCAAGAAGTGTGATAAGTTCTAAAAGCATATGAACATCGATGACCGAAGGCTTCGTCCTGGAACCCAGGATCCCTCCACCTTCGGTCATCACAAAATACTAATATTTAAAAGTGCAGGAAATATAAAGTGTTCAAGTGCAGAAAAGGTAAATTGTTTGGGGGTTACAGACCATCAAATTTAAAAAGTGGGCTTCCGCCTAAGCAATAATATCCATCATTGCCCACTTCGATGCTCTCACACAACAGCATCTTCACCAACCTTCTCCACCACACCTTCGCCACCAGCTCCATTACCAGCATCCGCTCCAGCATCAGCTCCAGGATCCTTTTCAGCCTCAACCGGCACCTCAACCGCCATCTCAGTCGCCTTCGAAGGCTCTGCGATCGTTGGCTTGGCAGGACACTCCACAGGCTTGCCACCAAGGCCCCTCAGTTTCACTTCCCAGGCTTCAATGTTCCAGGCGAGGCATTCAAAGCCCGCGGCTCTGGCTTCATAAGCCATCTTTAGCCTGGCTTGAAGGAGGGAGATGACAACGGAACCTTTAAGGACTTCCCGATAGGAGATCAGGTCCTGCTCATGTTGAAGTTGAGCGGTGTCCAGTTTGGCCTGATCTTCTTGAGCTGCCTTCTCTGTAGAAAGCTTAGCATCCCGGGTCACTTCCTTGAATTTGTCTTCGTAATGCTGTGACATAGCCTCAGTGATCTTCCTTTGGTCCTCGTTAGCGATCTCTGCCTTCTTTAGTTTGGCTTCCAACGCCTTTACAGAATCACAGGCCATGACCTGGAGATGTGTCAAGCGCTCAAGACCCTACAGTACAAGGTATGAATATCAGTATACCTAACCAGGATATCTATTCAGTATATACTCGCAGGATACAGGATGAGGATATTTACCTGGTTGAGAAGGGAAGTCATGAGGCTACTGGATTCTGCAAATCCAAGGTTCTCGTAGGAAGGAGCCTCAACAGAAGCGGTAGGGGAGTCGGTCTCCTTTCTCTTTCGAGAACCAGTGGCTCGAGGCTTGGAAGTTGAAGAAGGCTTAGGGACAGCAGTAGGCTTAGAGCTGGAAGAGGGCTTCGATATCGGCTGAAGGCTTGGAGCTTGGCTCTTTCTTCACTGGTGCAGGTCTGGAGTAGCTATCCAACTCATCAAGATCGAAAACCTCAGAGGTCTTGGCTGACGCTGCATTACAGGGAGGTAATTTTAGACTTAATAATCAATATCCTGACTAACAGAATATACGCAGGATATCAAACAGGATCCTTACCAGACATATTCAAACTTGAGTGTTGGGTTGAGGATGTTGGAGGCGGAATGAAACTTCTTTCGGAATCTTGGAGCTGGTAGATGGCTTTAATCCTCTTCTCTGAATCAGCGAGGGGAGGTGCTAATTTTCTGAAGTCGGCTGCACAAAAAACAAGGAGAATATCAGTTCAGGATATGAGTTAGGATATTTTTTACGACTATCCTAAAACCCTAGCTCCTACCCTTGGTTAACCATTTCACTGGATAGTCTGCTCCACCAGGAATTGAATCTCTTTTTACAAAAAAGAACTTGGATTTCCATTCCTCTTCATTCCTGGTGGCCCGGAGTATCAAAGGGTCGCTGGAAGTAGAGTAAAACAAGAATCAGTGAGACCCATGGGATCTTAATCGGTAAGAAAGGGGAAGATCATTAACTCGTAGTTCAGGGATATGCTCGTTCTTGATGCGATCAAGAACTACCAAAACCCTCCAAAGCATGGGCATGGTTTGGCTAAAACTAAGACCGGTGGTATGAAAGAAATCGGTGATGAAGTCGGAAAAGGGAAATCGAAGGCCCAAAGTAAACGGAAACGCTTTAAAATAGAGCCACTCATCGAACACCATATCTGACCAGATTTCCCGATCATATGGACGGAATATCGTCCTTTCCGGGAATATACCCGAAGTACTGAGGGCCGACAGGTGTGCATTGTTGAACGAATAGACTTCTTTATCGGGATATTGAAGAAGGTTTTGTGATGTGAACAAAGGTGCAGACTCACCGGAGCTGGATCTTGTCTATCTCGCCATATTTTCGCTAGAATTAGAAGGATAAGAAGAAGAAAAGGAATAAGGAAAGGGAGAAACACTTTACCTTTTGATCTCTTGGAGAAGACAAATGACAATGGGGATGAGACAATATAGGGGATGATGAGTGTTTATAGCCTGGGCAGTTGCAAGTTGTCACATCAAAGTCCTATCCCTTAATTACCTTGAAACTCGTAAAAAATGTAACCGTTATGGCTTGGTATCCTCAAACGATAACATTTTTGGGGACAATTGTTATGGGTGAAATTCTGAGCCCATATCCTGAATCATATCTTGACTTAATCATAGTTGTTAACGATCAGGATACCAGACCAGGATATTGGTAATATCCTGAGGCAGTATCCTGGTGATTACTAATTATTCGCGTGCAGGACATAGCTGCAGGATCACAACGTTCACGAAGACTCGTTCACCTGAAGACTCGGTCTAAATGGTTGGAAGAAAGACGTTGAAGCCGCAATACCTAGTCAATAACGTTCACTAGCGAATATTCCAAGGCATCCCACCATTTTAGGAGACTTCGTTTTTCTTTGTAACTATAAATACCGGATAACGGGATCGATAGGTCACGGCACTCACACTCACTACTTTCGAATTCTAACACTTTCTCTCGCAATTACACACAAATACTCTTCACTAGCAATTTTTGTGACACTTAGCAACGATCTGGGAATTATCCTGCATTGTATCCTGAGTTTTGAAGTAATAAGAAGAACAAGGCAGCTGCGATTGTCAGCTCCCGGGGTTTTATGCCGGAGATCTAAATTGATCAAGGGCTTTCCTCGTACATCTCATGTCAACCTTTACGTTTTCGCTCATTGTTTGATTGTTAATATAGCTCAATATCCTGAGCTATATCCTGAAAACTGTTTTTATAAACAAGCAACCAACACAACACGTCTTTTATAAACATTGTTAGCACACTACCTCATAAAACTAATTTGATCACTAAATTGCTTCGGAAATTTTTGACCAAAATAAAGGTAACCAAAGATTCACTATCTTGATTAATGAAGAGAACAATACAAACACATACACACAGTTTTCATACAAAACTCACAAAGCTCTCTTGCTAAACTTGTGAAACATATGCTCTGTATATATAGGCCCATCACCCAGTAACATCATGAAGGATGTTACTGGGCCACGAATAACTATCAGGCCCACGAAGAATAGGGTTCCTCGTGGACTAAACCCACGGATAAGGCATGTCACGAAGAATGGTTCTTCGTGACTAACCAAATGGTGAAACAGGTTTTTCATGATGATGTATTCCCACGAAGAAGTTGTATTCTTCGTGGGTAGGCTGCAATGAGACAGAAACAAATAGAAACAGCATACAGCAAGGCATAAACATCATAACACTAACAGTATGCACATATGCAACTGTTTTACAACACGCACAAAGTAAACGTCGTGCCAAGTCAAGATAGGAGGATCTTGACTTGGTTGACTCGACCAAAACTTTACAGACACGATAAATAAAGATCGTACAATTACGACGTAACTAAGAACAAGCGACAGACACAAAAGTGCACCAACAAACTTGTACCTAGTGATTGTGATATCTCGATAGATAGTGTACACGCATGGTACAATATGGATTTTGGATAAAAGTAAGTGTTCATGCCATTTTCCATATGATATAGAAATCTATGTGTTAAATGAGCAAGTTTATGTAGCAAAACTCTTGAAGTGTGAACGCACATGCATATTTGGATAAGATGTAATGAATTCCCTCATGGATTGATAATGCCAAAGGATTGATATCAAAACCTCAAGAACATATTATATGAAGTTGAAAAAATACGTATGGACTAAAATAGTCGAGTCGAATGTGGTATAATCGACTCACTAGTGAGCTCGTAAACGAGAAATACATATGGTGAAGTTGGTCCAATTGTTTTCATTAAAAGAAAAATACGAGATTTACAAGTATTACAATATATGTTAATGATGTCATTGAATATCCTGAAGAGAAAAAAATGAGCTCAAATATTAAAGCAAAAAATTGCAAATGAAATATGGTATTGCAAATTTATGGCTCGCTACGTAGAACATACATTTATATTATAATCTATCAATCGTAATGCATCTAGAAAATGGTGAACATTTTCATATGGACAAAGCTTATGGTGTAAGTATATTTAATGATGTCCAAATATTTGATATAGAAAAAATGTCTTTTATCATCTTCAATCATAGAAGCAAAGATCCTTGGTCCAGAAGTACCATAGTTCGATACAAACTGTATTAATATATCTTGCTAGTTATACATGAACATATATCATTACATCCATTGGCAAGATTTAACCCGTGTACAACAAGGAGATAGTGTAATGGTAAAACATATATTTTCTATACCCTTAAGGTACGAAAGATATGGGTTCATATTTTACTAACCCATCAACAAGTTTGGTTAGTTTGGTAAATGCAGAGATTTTAACAAAACACATTCATGGATCTTATGGTATCTGTTTACAAGAGGAGGCAATTACAGTTTCACATGAAGATCTACATAAACGTTCATTAATAGATTGTACATCAAGAGATCATGCGACCAATTACTTACTACAAACGTTTTGCGCAACTTTCATAGAAGATTGAAACCTGTTACTTAAAAGATACGTATCATAATGAGGGGGTGTTTTACACAAGTCGCACTCTTTTTCCCTTCACTAGGTTTTATCCCATTGGGTTTTCTTAGTAAGGTTTTTAAAGAGGCAATGTACATGATCTAGAAGTATCAGGGGGAGACGATACGCGCTGCACTATTTTTCCCTTAGCTAAGGTTTTGTCCCACTGGGTTTTCCTAGCAAGGTTTTTACGAGGCAGCATCCCGAACCGTATCAACTTGATAACCAAGCGTATTAAAAGTTTATATATTATTTTCATTTATCACGTGGATAGTCAAGGGAAAGTGTTCTGAACAAATTATTTATGGTGACTCTTCATGTTCTTAACTTCCATATCTTCAGTACCCTTGTATTGATAATATAGCCTATATATAGAGGTTCGATGTAGCTGATATGATATACTTGATGTCAATAAGAATAATCTCATTCTCTATATTTATTTCTCTACATGATCTATGTTTCTCATGTTTATCGTGTATATTGATTGCTAATAGACTGCTCTTTTACAACAAAGTTAAACTTGATGTATTTTTTTCGTCTAAAAAAATATTGAAAAGCGCACGCAAGAACTGGTGTACTAACCGAGCCAAAACCGGTCTTTCAAACTGACCAAAGAAAACGAACCGAAACTGGTTCAGAAAACCCTGTTTGAAACCAGTTTTGGTTTCTCGAATAAAACCCGAGTGTTCACCTCTAACCCCACCTGGCCACGCCACCTACACGGGAAACACAAAGAAACCTAACAAAAGAAAAAAAAATTAATAACGAATGCTAATTGCTAAAAGGGACCAAGACCACAAATTTAGCATTGTACTTCCAGCATAAATGCCAAATATATGGTTACCAAGTGAGCCAGTGGATGATCGATCTAACACCACAAATGCAAAACAAAATCTATCTCCAAAAGAAGTTACAGTACCATAAATAACAAGATTCCTTTAAAAAAATCAAGCACTCTACTTTAACAGTAGTCTCAAAAGACAAAATACATTAAACCCCATCCGCTTCAAGAAGAAGTCAACAGTCGTTTCATCCCGGTTTTCTGCTCCGGGGTAAGTCTTGTAGGGAACTTAATGTTAAACTTAACCCGTAAGTTACCTTTTTTACTCGGTTCCTTGGGTATAGGCATCCCTTCGCCTTTAACCACTTCTTCATATGTGGGACTGATTACCGAAGTAATTGGAATCGTTAAACTCCGGCCATCAAGTGTCGTGATTTGGGCGGTGTAACCGATTAAAGCTTCGGCTAGTGATATTTTTTGGGTGATAACAAGGTCATTGCCATCTCGTTTGAAAACAGCGTGAGGTTTTTCATCGATAATGAACACGAGATCCGAAGGAATTACGCCTCGTTGTTCGTTTCCTTTTTCTGGGAACGTTATTTTTGTACCCTTTTTCCACCCGGGTTTGATCTCTATTGTAAGGATTTCTTCCACTGTGGTTGGTCTCCTACAGTCATTCATTAGTCAGTTTGAGAAAAATGGAAACAATTGTAATAGCTAGTAATAAAAAATGAAAATAAAAAAGAAACCAATCTGATCCGGCGCATTTCGACCTGTACTAAAAGCGACTTACTACCCAACATGCCCCCCCCCCCCCCCCCAATCTCATTACTGCTTGCACGATGCATTAATAACCAGACTAAATAAAGTAATATGTGAACCGAATTATAGAGCTATAATAATATAATGCAAATGGCCATTTTCATATGATTGAAAGTGAATGTCGAACGAGAGACACTAGATTCAGAAAAACGAGCAAAAGCCGTATGGACGTATGATAAAAGAAAAGGCATGCATTAAATCAATAAATAGACGATAAAATTAACGGGCTATCAAATCAAACACCCTACTTCCCATCTTTTAGCGGATTTTGCATGGCGAAAAGTTCGAATATTAGTACTTTGTTATTCATATAACAGTACACTTTCTCTTTTATTTTTTTCGTTGTGGTATGTGTATTTTTTAAACTTTATTGTTTTAGGTTATAACTTTGACCAGAAAAACCAAAAAAATGACGAAATGGTTTTTCTAACAAATTTGAGCAATCGAATGTTTCTAAAACAGCTTGTAATAGTTGGATAGATTATATAACAGTTTATGAACATAAAATAGTTTTTACAAGTTATAACCGTGTTTTTCGTTTTTACAGGTCATATATTCATCACTATTATGCATACTTTGGTTTAATAAGATATACTAAATTTGGAAGCTTTATGTAAGTTGCTGGAATTGATTCTTAAATATCCTAAGATTGCAGCATAAAGCTTATTATTCAACAAGAATATCCTATGATAAGGTTTAATGTAGTCTGACGATTCACAAACGCCAAATTCAGTAATCTAGACGATAACTAATTAAACTACCAAATTCAATAAAACTGTCTAATACGCCAAGAAACATCAAACATACAACTATCACATTCAATGCACAGATAACTTCAAAAATAGCAATAACAAATCAAAGATCAAAACAAAAGATTACCCAGTAGCATCAGTGGCGTCTCTCGAGATCTTCATCTTCTTCGTTGTCCCCTTATACAGGTCCTCCAAGCTACACGGCAATGCACGTTCGATTGCCGCCGCTTTCCTGGGCGGCATACTAGCCGACCCTTCACCGCCACCAGCCCCTCTAAACTGAGAAAATATATCCTCACCAAACATGCTCCTCGGAAAATGCCCTCCACGTGACCCTCCCATGTCCCCCATCCCTCCAAACGGGCTCGAGAACCCAAAAAACTCCGAAAATATATCGTCAGCATTGCGCGGATTAAACCTAAATGTTGTTGAACCACCATCAGTTGACATACCGGAAAACCCACCCGCGCCGGGTGGTGGCACCTGCCCCTTTAACCCCTCCTCCCCATATTGATCATAAACTGCCCTCTTTTGCGGATCACTCAAAACCTAAACAAATCAAAAATTCAATTGGACTAATTTATCAATTCCAATGCTTCATAAAACCCTAACTCAGGCAATCAAAATCACAATCACATGAAAAGAATTCGACAATACACGTATACCTAATAATAGATCAAATTCAACAAAAACAAATTTAAACATGTAAACATCATATCAAAAGTGAAATAAAACATTCTGATACACATACATCGTTGACTCAAGATAGACATTCAATAATTTAAGCTTGAATACAAGTATATACACATACCTAATTAAACAACAAACCGAACGAACTCAAACGCATGACGTAAAACTAAAGTATAAGAACTCAACATTCTGACTAATTTAACAATTTCAATGCTTATTAAATCTCATAAACCAATAAAAACCCTCACTTTACATATCAAAATCACAATCACATTAACAAAAACATTCCAAAATTCAATCTTAAACACATATCTAATTTAAAACCAATAGATCAAATTCAAAAACCAAGCGAACAAATTCTAACACACAAACATAAAGAACTAAAGTTTAAAAACTGAAAATTCGGATTAACCTAATAACTTCAATGCTTAATCAATCTCATAAGCAATCAAAATCACAATTCAAATAGCTAATTGGAAACCTAAAACAAATTAACATGAAATTAAACGGGAACATTCTGGTATACATACATCGTAAGCTTCGGAAATCGTTTTGAATTTGGCTTCCGCGTCCTTTTTGTTGTTAGGGTTCTTATCAGGATGCCACTTCATAGCGAGTTTGCGGTAAGCTTTCTTCAAGTCATCGTCTTTAGCGTTGCGATCGACTTGAAGAATCTTGTAGTAATCGACACCCATGGTGTAGGTGTGGTTGCTTGTTGGTGAGGTTTGCCGGAGTTGTTATCGGCGTTGTATGTGGGTGGGTTCAAGAAACTTCACTTCTCTCTCTCTCTCTCTCCAGATTAATATTGTTATTTTATTACTATTGTTATTTGATGTTGGAGTTTGGGCTTTCAGGGGGGTTATCAAGCCCATTATGTCGGCTTGGTTTTGGAAATTAAATTCTATATATATTATTAGTTTTGTTTGCGGTGTGGAATAAAGTAGAGGGGGGTTATAGAACCGGTTTCACTTTTTCGCTTTAAGGGTTGGAACAGGTTATTGCTATAACTTATTTGGTTTCGGTTTTGGTTTCGGTTTCAGTTATTTGACAAAAAACCATACCCTATGTATCCGGTTCCGGATAAGGTTCGATTTCGGTTCTTAATAAACCAGGTATTAAAATACCCCATTTTCAGACTTTTTATACCCTATTTCCGAGTTTTTTAGTTCTATTTTTTCATATTTTTAATACTCTATTGCGGTTTAATTACCCTATTTTCTTGTATTTTTTGTTTATTATTGTTATTATTATTATTATTATTATTATTATTATTATTATTATTATTATTATTATTATTATTATTATTATTTCCATCCTATAAATTAGTAAGTTTTTATGCTCTATGGTGTTGTACCATATGTATGAGGTGTTTTTCAAAAAAAAACTTTGATTTTTTATTTTTAACCCAAACATTTCATAATTTGTATTTTACCCTCTATTAATTTTTTTTTTATTTTTAACCCAAACTTTTTCATCTTTTATAATTTAACCCAACACTTTATTATTTACAGCTTTGGTCCCCCATGCTTTTTATCT
The DNA here is from genome assembly GCA_947069175.1 of Scalesia atractyloides. Classification (NCBI taxonomy): domain Eukaryota; kingdom Viridiplantae; phylum Streptophyta; class Magnoliopsida; order Asterales; family Asteraceae; genus Scalesia; species Scalesia atractyloides. Next base: position 29,727,116 of record CAMTDV010000004.1, read on the forward strand.
TTCGAAGTTTTTCGTTTTACGTTTCTTTCTAATTTTACGAGTTCACACGTCGTAGCGTGCATGTGAGGTTCAACGTTTTTGCTCTATTTTTCACATTTAAGAGGCCGTTCGTAACGTATCCATTTTTTCACTTTTAACAAGTTCGCTGCAACTTGCGGGTCCCAGATCGTTAAGTTATTGTTTTATACGTTTTACGATTCTGTTTAATTTCTTCGCATTAACACACTGTAACGGGTGTGCCTGCTTTGCGTTCGGTGTAATTTTTTCCATTTTATCTATTTTATTTTATGATTTTTTCCAATGTTGAGAGTCGATGCCGGTGTGGCGTTGTGTAACACCCCAAATTTTGTATGTCATAATTTAAAATTTTAATTGTAAGGTTTTGATGATAAGGAATGGTAAATATAGATTTTTACCATTTTTAACCTTTTATAAGTTTTTGTAAATCTAAATCTTATGTATACATGAAAGTTAATTAGGTTAGTATGTAAATGTGAGGAAAGTGGCATGTTTTAAAAGAATGAGGGGTGGAAATGAAAATTTTGGAATTAAAACACTTAATAAAAATTTTGGTCAGTATGTGAATGTGTGTGTGTGTGTGCGATCAAGAGAAAGGGGCAGGGGCAGGGGAGAAACCCTTCATCTAAAAATCCTACAAATTGACCAAATTGAGAAGGTTCAGAGCTGAATTCTAAATGCATGAGTTAGAAATGTTCATCCCCTAAATGAATTTGATATCAAGTAATGTTTTTGGTAAAGTTTGATAAAGTGGGTTGTGGAAGTTGTGATTATGTATGGAATTAAACATGTATGTTAGATGATATGAACAATTAGGAATGTAAATTATGCTTGAAATTGTCTATAATGATGATTTGGGGTAAAACCCATTTGAATGAACATGATGATATGATGATGGAACTTAAAATTGTCAAGAACTTAGTTTAGGTTAATGTATAGTATGATAAATGGTAGATTTTGGTAACTAATCGTGATGTAGATGCAATGGTAAAGCGATTTTGTTGGTTATAATGGTTCTTGATATAAATTAGGAAAAAGTATGCTTTAATTGCTTGTACCCATGGCTGGAAATCTTGTACGCACGCCAGTGTTCGATGAAATGTCTAAATAGTGATGAAATAGTTATGCATACATAATGCTTTGCAAGAATGTGTAGTATATGAAATGGATGAATAAAAATGATATAAATTAAGAATGATCATTTAAGAATGTTGGTTGGAAATTGTAGGATTTAAAGAAGGCGGCTCGAGTCAATCGGGACGCAAACAAGACAAGACAAAGGTAAGTTTAATACTTACTCAACTAGTAGGAAATATAGATATTAAAGTTTGATTGTGTATTGATGTTTTTTTGGGATATTGATGGTATGTTGGTATGATCATTCCGTATGAACAAGTCGTACTAATGGAATGTATGTTAGAATGTTATGTAGTCGAACCGTATGAACGGGTCGTACTAATGAATGCATGTTGGAATGTTATGTAGTCGAACCGTATGAACGAGTCGTACTAATGGAATGTATGTTAGAATGTTATGTAGTCGAACCGTATGAACGGGTCGTACTAATGAATGCATGTTGGAATGTTATGTAGTAGAACCGTATGAACGAGTCGTTCTAATGGAATATATGTTGGAATGTCATGTAGTCGAACCATATGAACGGGTCGTACTAATGGAATGTATGTTGGAATGTTATGTATTCGAACCGTATGAACGGATGGTACTAATGGAATGTATGTTGGAATGTCATGTAGTCAAACCGTGTGAACGGGTCGAATTAATCGACCCGTTATAAAGTTAGACGGGTCTTAGATCAAGTCTTAGTGTGTGAACTTGTTTGATCATAAAGACCCGTTAGATGGAAAAGTATGTATGATTAAAAACAAAAGAATGATAATTGTTGAAATAAAAGAATGAATATGTTAGATTATTGTTTTGCATATCTAGTTGACTTGTTAAGAATGTTGTAGGTAAATAGTCCTTTGGAGCAAATCTTGGACCGGAGGAACGAACACACATCGCGTCGTTTAATTGCTTCCGCTCGTCAAGTTCTAAAGGGTGATAGTGTCTTTTGGTTAATGGATGCTTTTTATTATGATGTAATGGTTACAATTTTTATGTCTTTTGGAACGTGTCGTAGAATTTAGTATTACATGATGATTGTTAAAAGCAGGGAATCACTTATAGTACGAACGGGTCATGCCCAATTTTTGTTAAAATTAATATGTCTATATTATCATATCCGAATGTGAATTAAGGGCGTCTCAAGTTGGTATCAGAGCAAAGGTTTGAGGGATTCAAGTTGCGTTTGGTCGACTTGAACTCAAACTGGAGGCTCTTTCGAAGTATGTGTGTTCGTTTCAAGAAACCGGACAAGAAGGAAGGTACATACATGTTTGTTTTTATTTTACCATAGATATCTTAGTTGGTGGAAATTTAGTAGTCGGGAGACCGGGGCACTGGTAGTATGTTTTAAACTTGTTAAGAAACGAACCGGAATGAATCTTAACGGTTTGGTATTTGAATCGGGTCAAGGGGGCTGCCAAACAACAAACAACAGCGTCTGGATCATGCAAGGCGCGTCGCCGACGAGGCAGGTGGTCGTCGCCGACACCGCCTGGTTAACCTTTGGGACCGCACACCTTAACTGGCTGTCTACGCTATTTCTGACCCGACACGGTCTTCTGCAACGTGTCGCCGACGTGACGTCTCCTCGTCGCCGACGCGACCTCTAAGCGAGGTTTTTAGATTTATGTTTTATGCTAAATTTTCTGCATGAGACCTTTTTCGGGACCCCGAAAAAAAGTCCCGAAATGTTTTGTAGTGTTATTTAAACCCATAAAACTAAATTAATCAAGGATGACATGATTGAACTATAAAGAATGATAAAAATTAGAAAGAATTGATATGTCGAAATGATCATAAATGAACTAGAAAGGTATAGAACGCAAATGCATGATAGAATGACTAGTATGGTGTGGTTTTAAGAATAAGGAAGGATGTATCAAGTAGAAAGCAAATGAATGTAGAATGATAATTGATAAAAGGAAAGATATTGTGGAAACTAAATTCAAAAAAAAAATGTTGTGTAGATGACGGAAGAATGAGATTTTTTGAAAGATATATACGATCAAACTTAGAAAGTATGAAAGTATTTGAATGATAAGTATGAATGAAATTAGGAAGTTACGAACATGAAAACAAAAACAAAAAAAATTAATAGCAAGTAATGTATGGTTCTAAGGATGAAACACTTGTCAAATGGGAAGTAAGAATATGTAGAATGCGAACTAGGAGGGAAGGTAATTATGTGGAAATAGATTCCAATATGCTTTGTAATCAACGGACGAAAGTGATGCTAGCGCACACGAAGGAGGTCGAAAAGAGGGAATAAATAGAATGATGGCGGAGTAAGTGAGAAAGGCTATTCCAAACTAAATCACGTAATGTTGAATTACTTGAATGATAAGCATAAGTAATTAGAAAGTCAAGAATGTGAGATTGAAAAGCGAGGTAGTATGGACCGGAGGATGCGATGCATGACCAAACAGAAAGTAATAGTCAGTAGAGTGTAAATTGTAAAAGAAGATATTTATGTGGAAACACTATATAAAAAAATATAAAATGTTGCGTAGAAGCACAACGTATGAAATAAAATGTAGAATGTAGTGTTGGAACATGATGTTTGAAGTTGAATATAGAAGGTTGTTACGAAAAGTACCAAATGAAATGAGACGGGGAAAGATGCGAAAGAAATAAGAAATGAAAGAATGAACTATTTGAATCTATCATTGAGTGCGGATCAATAGATATAGATGAAAAGTATGAAAGAAACTATTTGAACCCGTAGGCGAATACGACCCAAACATACCCAAACGAGATATAAAAGTAAGAATAAAACAAATGACAAATGTGGCATCATGAGAAGGTGTAAGTATGTGTATCTATAGAAGGAATGGTGCACTGAATATGTTACATGTTAGTCATGTAGTGATCAACTCATGAGAATCAGGATGAAAAATGGATTGGGACCTAGATGAAGGAATTAAGTACGACAAAGATAGGGATTTTTGCAAGAATGGTAAGATGATAGTAAGTATGCCAGGATTGAAACGAGACGAGAAGGTAAGGACACTCACAGGTAGAAACTCATCACAAATATACATAGGAAAGCGTGGGAAGTAAGTGAAGGATGTACAGAAGGGTAGAGGATGATGTGAGACACTCGGGTAAATCGAGAACGTTCCATCATAAGAGGGATGGTATGAATGAACAAGAATAAAAGTAGAATAAAATTGTGTAAAAATATCAGAAAGAAAAATAGACTTTGAATGTTGAAATATATGTATGAATTACAAAAAGAAGAATATAATTTGAATGTTTAAATGACATGTATGAACTTCAAGAACTAGGATGTTAGCCCAACATGTAAGTGCAATTACATTTTGGACATATTAGTAATTGATTTAAAAGAAATGGGATGGATGACGGGTTGAGAACTGGAAGCTTAGTTATAACAAGGAAGTACAAATGTGTGAATTAGTCCATATTGTGGGGATGGAAGGTGCAATGACTAAAAGTCATGAGTTAATTAATGAAATTGAGTATGTAACTTGGTATGGAAGTAAAACATTAAATTTATTAAAGTAAGGTAGATAACTAGACATCGCATGCGAAAGGAAATTGTGAATGTTTGGAAACACGGATTACGTGCAATTGAGTGCAATACGAGTGAAGTGTCGAATAAATTAACAAGCAATTAATAGGAATGGAAGTACCTAGTATATGTGGCATGTATATATATATGGAATTAAACATGTAACTTTAATTTTATGTTTTTGGTAAAGTTTGATAAAGTGGGTTGTGGAAGTGGTGATTATGTATGGAATTAAACATGTATGTTAGATGATATGAACAATTAGGAATGTAAATTATGCTTGAAATTGTCTATAATGATGATTTGGGGTAAAACTCATTTGAATGAACATGATGATATGATGATGGAACTTAAAATTGTCAAGAACTTAGTTTAGGTTAGTATAGTATGATAAATGGTAGATTTTGGTAACTAATCGTGATGTAGATGCAATGGTAAAGCGATTTTGTTGGTTATAATGGTTCTTGATATAAATTAGGAAAAAGTATGCTTTAATTGCTTGTACCCATGGCTGGAAATCTTGTACGCACGCCATGTGTTCGATGAAATGTCTAAATAGTGATGAAATAGTTATGCATACATAATGCTTTGCAAAAATGTGTAGTATATGAAATGGATGAATAAAAATTATATAAATTAAGAATGATCATTTAAGAATGTTGATTGGGAATTGTAGGATTTAAAGAAGGCGGCTCGAGTCAACCGGGACGCAAACAAGACAAGGCAAAGGTAAGTTTAATACTTACTCAACTAGTAGGAAATATAGATATTAAAGTTTGATTGTGTATTGATGTTGTTTTGGGATATTGATGGTATGTTGGTATGATCATTCCGTATGAACAAGTCATACTAATGGAATGTATGTTAGAATGTTATGTAGTCGAACCGTATGAACGGGTCGTACTAATGGAATGTATGTTGGAATGTTATGTAGTCGAACCGTATGAATGAGTCGTACTAATGGAATGTATGTTAGAATGTTATGTAGTCGAACCGTATGAACGGGTCGTACTAATGAATGCATGTTGGAATGTTATGTAGTAGAATCGTATGAACGAGTCGTTCTAATGGAATGTATGTTGGAATGTCATGTAGTCGAACCATATGAACGGGTCGTACTAATGGAATGTATGTTGGAATGTTATGTATTTGAACCGTATGAACGGATGGTACTAATGGAATGTATGTTGGAATGTCATGTAGTCAAACCGTGTGAACGGGTCGAATTAATCGACCCGTTATAAAGTTAGACGGGTCTTAGATCAAGTCTTAGTGTGTGAACTTGTTTGATCATAAAGACCCGTTAGATGGAAAAGTATGTATGATTAAACAAAAGAATGATAATTGTTGAAATAAAAGAATGAATATGTTAGATTATTGTTTTGCATATCTAGTTGACTTGTTAAGAATGTTGTAGGTAAATAGTCCTTTGGAGCAAATCTTGGACCGGAGGAACGAACACACATCGCGCCGTTTAATTGCTTCCGCTTGTCAAGTTCTAAAGGGTGATAGTGTCTTTTGGTTAATGGATTTTTTTTATTATGATATAATGGTTACAATTTTTATGTCTTTTGGAACGTGTCGTAGAATTTAGTGTTGAATGATGATTGTTAAAAGCAGGGAATCACTTATAGTACCAACGGGTCATGCCCAATTTTTGTTAAAATTAATATGTCATTATTATTATTATATTCAAATGTGAATTAAGGGCGTTTCACGTTGGTGCTACTTAGCATAGTTTTACGAACGTTTTTAACCTATTAAAATATTTACTAATATTTTGTTTTAGTTTACCCACATACTTCCTTTACTTAAAAACTATTTTTTACATGCATATTTTATGTACGGGTAGGTATAAATATGATTTGTTATACATTTCGAGGTAAACTTTTTTTATAAATGACTCAGGTCAAATATAACATGTTTTCGTTCAAAGAAACCATTTTTAAGTGCATGTTTTTATGTACGTTTCAGCATAAATTCAAATTGTTCTACGTTTCGACATAAACATTTTTGGGAAATGATTCAGGTCAAATATAATATGTTTTCGTGTTTATTTTATGTATTTTCGTAAAGTTTGTTTCGAACCGAGTGGAGTCAAATTATGGTATTTTTTCCTTTTCTCTGAAAGCTCTAATTACTTTATTTCGATTACATGTGTCATATTTTCCTTCATACCCATTACGTTTTCTATGTATGAGTTGGGTCACATATAATACGTTATCATTGTTCGATATAAATTTGATTTACTTTACTTTTGATCTCACCACAATGCTTATACATGTTACATACATTGAGTTCAACTGGATACGTCGAAATTTGTGTTTTCATATGGTCAATGCATCATATAACGTCTCGACTAATCCATTCAATGTTTACGATGTATCCGCGCCGCAACGCGGGCGAGCCTTACTCCTAGTTATTATAAATTTCTAAGATAAAAAATTGTCATTATTATAAAATTTTAAGATCTAAACAATCAATGGTCTAGATTTATTCATTTAGTTCACAAAAACTATTAGGTTCGCTTAGGAACCCTACACATGTAACATCCGTCAAAAAACGGATTTTACCAAACCGCTCCGTTTAATAACTGAACAATCAGTTAAAAATTTCGTGGCGTATTTAGTGCCCAAATTAATTTTAAACGATACATAATTAATAAGTATATTGGAATATATAATTTGTTTTTGAAAAATTGTTAAAAATAATGAAATAAAAATATAATGTTGCTGCCAGGTTTCGAACCCGGGTCAGCCAACAACTTCAGCAAAGTCTTATCGCACACACACTCAACCACTGCGCCACTCATGTTTCTTGTTAAATATTGGAAACAATTAATACATAAAATAAATCTCGAATTCAAATAACGACACGCCCAATTGCAGTCGTCGAAAATCCCGGCGATCTCGCGAGATTGGACGGTTTCTTCAGTTATAACGTAAACTTTAATCACTACATCGGTTATAACCGACGCCTGAGTCCGCGACACAAGTTATAACCGCCGGAAAGTTTCTAACCGACGAATCAAGTCGGAAAACGGGCCAAATACGTCGATGTCCCGCCCTATAAATACCTCCTCGAACCTCTGCTAGCTTTTTCGCTCTCAATCACACCTTTACCCGACGTAATTCCACTCGCCGGAAAAGTTCTGCACCTCGCCGGAAAACCGAGCCCTTCACTTCTGTGCCTTAAACACTGAACCCCCAGAGCTTATACCGAAGTCACCCACATTTATCTCAAGCTCGTTGAAGAGTCTCTGCCGCAAGACATACGTCGCCGGAAGTTTCTGCTGTCACCGGAGTTTCGCCGGAGAAACAGAGGAGTCCAGTCGGTATACCTTACGCTTAATCTTTCATTCTTTTTATTTAATCTCACATGTAATTAACCACCAGACACTAACGAACTTGATTAAATCTTCGAACCAGTCGGACTTCCGATTCTGGTTAAATTCAACGAAGGAGACGAAGTTTCAGTTGTGTATAAGTTTAATTTAAATCAAGATATAACTCGGGTTAGACACACAGTCCAGCGGTGGACTGTGTGCACATAAAACACGCTTACGTCTCGAGTTCGAATCTTGTCCCACGCACATTCGCCCTAATAAAAATGTTTTTTTTCTTAACTGAACCGGAGTCACTGCGTAAGATGTTAAGTTTAATAAAAACCGGAATAATAACCAAGATAGACACACAGTCCAGTAGTGGACTGTGTGCGCGTTTAAAACACAGGTCACGAGTTCGAGTCCGGACTACCGCACCGGTCCGGACAATTATCAAACTTTTTATTTAAGACAGAAATGAAAATATTTAGTTTGTATATAAGTATAATAAAAATCAGTTTATTTAACAAGTTAGAAACACAGTCCAGCGGTGGACTGTGTGTTAACCTAAACCACAGGTCCCGGGTTCGAGACCTGTGGAGCGCACCGACTCGTTAGATTAAAATCGTTTTTAAAAATAAATGATTTTCTGTTTAATCTAATTAGTATATAAATATAATTAAAAACAGAAATAATTCGGGTTAGACACGTAGCTCAGTTGGTAGAGCTGCGTGCACGCGTACGGGAGGTCTCGGGTTCGAGCCTCACCCGGCGCACACAATTACACATACGAACCGGTCAACAGTCAACGGTCAAAAAGTCAACCTTTTTTTATTATTTTTATTTATTTATTTTATTTAAAAATCAATTAAAAATACTTAAAAATACCATTTTTAAGGTTAGAAAATAGCCTTAAACTCACAAAAATACACCCAACAATCCTACTAAAATGGATTAATAAAATCCGTTTACTTGCCGAACCATTATGCCATTATCTAGGTTAGTTCACTCGTGGTTACATCCAACTTCGTGCGTATTCAACATCATCAACCGAACGCACCCAATGTGAGTGAATCTTACAACTCCCCTTTTTAATTACACGTTTTGGGGTGTGTCATGTGTCACAAAATTAACTCGTTTATTTAAACTTGTGCCATACCATATTGTGATCTAAACTTAGATTGTATATATTGCTTGTAGATATGCATTTCATTTTGTCAATTATATGCAATTCATTCATTAGGCCCATAAGTTCCTCGTGAGAGACGAGTTGAGTAACGCGCGCCTCAAAACAAATCCATTATTGTTCGTGTGTGTATTATTTAGTTTATGTTGTTTGTAGTTATATATTTTATATTGTCAAGTTTATGCAAATCATTCATTAGGCCCATCAGTTCCTCGTGAGAGACGAGTTGAGCAACGCGTGCCTCAAAACGATCCATTATTTTTCATGTGTGCATTATTTAATATTAAATGATTGGTGTATAAGTTTACAACTATTTTACTCATGTGTGGTTGTGCACTTAATTTTATTATCAATTAAATAAACTTGCTAAAATATTTTCCATAGGATTCACTCGCCAACTTTTTGTTGATCCAAAAACCATTTTTACACATGATACAGGTGAACAGGATGAAGCAAGGAAAACATAGTAAATGCCTTAGAAGAAAACAATGAAGCCTAGATTGATGTTTAGGACATGATGTAATATTGATTGTAATATTTCCATTAAAGGGTATTAATGAATATGAAACGTTAAAATAAATGTCATGAGCTTTGATGATAACCCAATCATGCCCCGATCATCTTTCCCGCTGCGGGTCGGGGTGTGACAGATTGGTATCAGAGCCATGACTGTAGGGATATAGGATAGGTTATTAGACCCTTAGAGCCTATACTATAGTTTGCCTAAAATTTTAATTGTTTAGGTGGTTACATACAAACTTATGATATTTATTTGTTTCATATTTGTTTATACTTACATACATATTCATCATACATATTTCAATGTTCATATATTCAAATCATCTTCATACTTTTGTTATTCAAAGATTTTGTTGAAATTTTCAAATCTCATCAAAGTAAGTTCTGCGACGGGCATGTAGTAACTGGAAGGGTACAAGTACCGGTAGTCGGAACGTCCTGTCTAGGTTGGCATTCGTATAAATCCAATATAACGGACCAGTTTGCCTACCTGGGGACTAACGATGAGAGTACGAAGGACCTATTAGGCCAAAGCATGCCACACCAAACGTCGTTCGAACTAACCCTACTTTGAGGTGTCACCGTGTCTACACCTGGACACATTCCGAATATCATACGTTATATACATATTTCTCGATTTTCTCCGGGTTTTAGTGTACGTAACCAGGCTAACACATGCGAACCATATGAAAAACCCGGTATTCATGGGGCCCACATGATTACGAAGGTGAAGTATGGCGGCATGTAGGGCCTAATGACGAGCAAAGCCCAAGACATCCTATGGATGTAGTAGATCTATTTTTCTATAATTATTTTATGAATGTTCATTCCTAAGTGCGACCCATGATCCCAAAAGCATCCAACTCATACTCTTGACATGTATTCCTTGTAGATGTCTTCTAGCCTCGCCCATAGGAAGATGAGAGCAGGAAAAGCCCGCGAGCGCATGGCTGCCCTAATCGCTCAACAAATGGCTGCCGTAATATCCAACATTGTAATCCAAGTCCAACAAGCACTTACCGCTAATCCTGTCAATCAAGAAGATCAACACGTTATCAACCCTCCCCCAAATACCACTAAATGCACCTACAAGCATTTCAAATCATGCGACCCTCCAAAATACAAAGGGACTGAAGGTGTCACTGCTCACCTCCATTGGTTTGAAGAAATGGAGAATACTTTTCTAAATTGAGATTGCCCCGGTGACCGCAAAGTGCGATATGCTACCGGTCGTTTATATGGAATAGCACTTACTTGGTGGAATACAGAGAAGGCCAAACGAGGTGTTGAAGATGCTATGACTTTAACTTGGGATGAATTGAAGGAAATCATGACCAGACGATTTTGCCCAAGGAGCGAAATCAAGAAATTAGAAGATGAATTTTATTCGTTGAAGCAAAAGGAAGGAGACCACACCACATACAACAAAAGATTCCTCGAGTTACATCAGATGGTTCCCAACTTGTTCACTCCCCTCTACCGGTTGATCGAGCACTACATTCGAGGTCTTCCGTCAAAGATTCAAGACTCTGTAATAAGTACCACGCCTGCAACTTTGGAAGCAGCAATGGAGCTAGCAACAGAGCTCACCGAGAACCGAATCCGGAACAAAGACTTCAAGGAGGAGAAGAAGAAGGATAAAGCATCGACTGAAACTTCAAACTCCACCCAAACCGAATCCCCTTCTCCACCCATTTTTAAGAGAAAAAGAGACGGGCAACTTTTCGCTACTACCCAACGTAATCAACCAATTTCACACGCCATACCCATCCAAGCTATCCCAATCACCCAAGTGGCACCCAACTCAACTTACCCAAATAAGAAACCATATCTTGGACCTCACCCTCGATGTAACACCTGTTTTTATCACCATCCCCTTACCTTACCTTGTCGACTATGTGCAACTTGTGGACGCTATGGTCATTTGAGCAAGGTTTGCCGCACCTTTCAAAACCAAATCTCTCCCCCTACTCAAAACATGATCCAAACCTATCAACAATCCCAATACCCCATGTTCCCATATGTTCGAACTTGTTTCAATTGTGGCGACCCTACCCACTTTAGAAACGCATGCCCTCGACTGGTTAACATCATAAACGCTCAAGCTCAGTCAAACCCAGTTAATCAAGTAAATCAAGAAAACCCAATCACTAGGCCACCAGCAAGAGAAAGAGTTTTCAACATCAACGCCAATCCTGACAAAGATAATAACGGCCCAAACGAAACCACCCAACTAGTCCTCTTCACCGGAAATCAAGATTCAACTCCAATCGTTTAGTTTTATGTTTTTCTTTATGTTTTAGAATTACATAGAACAAATCATAACTTGCGGATAAAGCCAATGAAAATTTGACAAGAATATGGTGGATACGCCGCTGGTACTTCCTATATATAAGTATTCTTGTCAAAGGATCAGAAGCATTATCAGGCGGTTATGAGAGGTTCCATGTATAAACTGTTTGAGTGATTATTGTTTATTATTTTCAGTACATGCAGTACGATCGGCTCCGTTTGATTGAGCCTTGATCGCACAGACATTTTTCATTTTCAGTACATGCAATACGATCGGCTCCGTTTGATTGAGCCTTGATCGCACAGACATTTTTCATTTTCAGTACATGCAATACGATCGGCTCCGTTTGATTGAGCCTTGATCGCACAGACATTTTTCATTTTGTTTTGTTTGTTGTAGAGTCACATAGAACAAATCATAACTTGCGGATAAAGCCAATGAAAATTTGACAAGAATATGGTGGATACGCCGCTGGTACTTCCTATATATAAGTATTCTTGTCAAAGGATCAGAAGCATTATCAGGCGGTTATGAGAGGTTCCATGCAGGATTTAGTAAGTGTTGGTTGTTGTGTTGTTATAGAGTCACATAGAACTAATCATAACTTGCGGATAAAGTCAATGAAAATTTGACGAGAATATGGTGGATACGCCGCTGGTACTTCCTATATATAAGTATTCTTGTCAAAGGATCGGAGGCATTATCAGGCGGTTATGAGAGGTTCCATGTATAAACCGTTGGTGTGATTATTGTTTAGATTATTGTTTATTATTTTCAGTACATGCAATACGATCGGCTCCGTTTGATTGAGCCTTGATCGCACAGACATTTTTCATTTTCAGTACATGCAATACGATCGGCTCCGTTTGATTGAGCCTTGATCGCACATACATTTTACATTTTCAGTACATGCAGTATGATCTTGTGGTTGTTGTGTTTGTTGTAGAGTCACATAGAACTAATCATAACTTGCGGATAAAGTCAATGAAAATTTGACGAGAATATGGTGGATATGCCGCTGGTACTTCCTATATATAAGTATTCTTGTCAAAGGATCGGAGGCATTATCAGGCGGTTATGAGAGGTTCCATGTAGGATTTAGTATGTTTTGGTTGAAGTTTGTTCATTATACATTTCAGCGTATTCAATTTCATCATTAAAGAAGTTGAGCTATGTCTCACATCCACAATGACTAACCTCTCCATCACAACAAACGAGAGAGGTGTTGTCATCATTCAAACATGTATGCTATCAGAATGTGGACTCAAATATTGGTTGTTGTGTTTATTTATGTTCTAGAGTTATATCATAGAACCAATCATAACTCACTGATAAAACCAATGAAAATTTGACAAGAATATGGTGGATACGCCGCTGGTACTTCCTATATATAAGTATTCTTGTCAAAGGTTCAGAGGCATTGTCAGGCGGTTATGAGAAGTTCTATGTAGGATTTAGTAATTTCTTGGTAACTAATCATAACTTGTGGATAAAACCAACAAAAATTTGACAAGAATATGGTGGATACGGCGCTGGTACTTCCTATATATAAGTATTCTTGCCAAAGGATCAGAGGTATTATCAGGCGGTTATGAGAAGTTCCATGTAGGATTTAATATTGTCTTGGTTGAAATTTTTGTTACATTTATATCATCTCGCCATTTAAAGAAATTGGATTGTGTTCTGTTTCTACATAGACTAACATCTCCATCACAACAAACGAGAGAGGAACTGTCACAAATCAAACATGTATGCTATCAGAATTGAGACTCAGATATTGGTTGTTGTGTTTATTTATGTTCTAGAGTTACATCATAGAACCAATCATAACTTACTTATAAAACCAATGAAAATTTGACAAGAATATGGTGGATACGCCACTGGTACTTCCTATATATAAGTATTCTTGTCAAAGGATCAGAGGTATTGTTAGACGGTTATGAGAAGTTCCATGTAGGTTGTAGTATTAGAAGTTTTGCTTTAGGATATAACCACATCCTTCCAAACATATCAAAACTCTTACGCATGATATCATATTTAGCGAATCAACTCTGCTTATCGATATTTTTACCGTAGGCAACAAAAAGCGATTCCTGTAACAGGGTACTTAACCCTTACAAGGGACGTTACCGCCTTAAACAAAAACTTAAACCCTTACTCTTTTTTTAAGCATGTAACTGTCAAACTAAACACCATCATTTTTAGTCAAATATATCACTACTTAAATTTCGGGACGAAATTTCTAAAAAGCAGGGGATACTGTAACATCCGTCAAAAAACGGATTTTACCAAACCCGCTCCGTTTAATAACCGAACAATCAGTTAAACATTTCGTGGCGTATTTAATGCCCAAATTAATTTTAAACGATAAATAATTAATAAGTATATTGGAATATATAATTTGTTTTTGAAAAATTGTTAAAAATAATGAAATAAAAATATAATGTTGCTGCCGGGTTTCGAACCCGGGTCAGCCAACAACTTCAGCAAAGTCTTATCGCACACACACTCAACCACTGCGCCACTCATGTTTCTTGTTAAATATTGGAAACAATTAATACATAAAATAAATCTCGAATTCAAATAACGACGCGCCCAATTGCAGTCGTCGGAAATCCCGGCGATCTCGCGAGATTAGACGGTTTCTTCAGTTATAACGTAAACTTTAATCACTACATCGGTTATAACCGACGCCTGAGTCCGCGACACAAGTTATAACCGCCGGAAAGTTTCTAACCGACGAATCAAGTCAGAAAACGGGCCAAATACGTCGATGTCCCGCCCTATAAATACCTCCTCGAACCTCTGCTAGCTTTTTCGCTCTCAATCACACCTTTACACGACGTAATTCCACTCGCCGGAAAAGTTCTGCACCTCGCCGGAAAACCGAGCCCTTCACTTCTGTGCCTTACTCTAAACACTGAACCCCCAGAGCTTATACCGAAGTCACCCACATTTATCTCAAGCTCGTTGAAGAGTCTCTGCCGCAAGACATACGTCGCCGGAAGTTTCTGCTATCACCGGAGTTTCGCCGGAGAAACAGAGGAGTCCAGTCGGTATACCTTACGCTTAATCCTTCATTCTTTTTATTTAATCTCACATGTAATTAACCACCAGACACTAACGAACTTGATTAAATCTTCGAACCAGTCGGACTTCCGATTCTGGTTAAATTCAACGAAGGAGACGAAGTTTCAGTTGTGTATAAGTTTAATTTAAATCAAGATATAACTCGGGTTAGACACACAGTCCAGCGGTGGACTGTGTGCACATAAAACACGCTTACGTCTCGAGTTCGAATCTTGTCCCACGCATATTCGCCCTAATAAAAATGTTTTTTTTCTTAACTGAACCGGAGTCACTGCGTAAGATGTTAAGTTTAATAAAAACCGGAATAATAACCAAGATAGACACACAGTCCAGTGGTGGACTATGTGCGCGTTTAGAACACAGGTCACGAGTTCGAGTCCGGACTACCGCACCGGTCCGGACAATTATCAAACTTTTTATTTAGACAGAAATGAAAATATTTAGTTTGTATATAAGTATAATAAAAATCAGTTTATTTAACAAGTTAGACACACAGTCCAGCGGTGGACTGTGTGTTAACCTAAACCACAGGTCCTGGGTTCGAGACCTGTGGAGCACACCGACTCGTTAGATTAAAATCGTTTTTAAAAATAAATGATTTTCTGTTTAATCTAATTAGTATATGAATATAATTAAAAACAGAAATATTTCGGGTTAGACACGTAGCTCAGTTGGTAGAGCTGCGTGCACGCGTACGGGAGGTCTCGGGTTCGAGCCTCACCCGGCGCACACAATTACACATACGAACCGGTCAACAGTCAACGGTCAAAAAGTCAACCTTTTTTTATTATTTTTATTTATTTATTTTATTTAAAAATCAATTAAAAATACTTAAAAATACCATTTTTAAGGTTAGAAAATAGCCTTAAACTCACAAAAATACACCCAACAATCCTACTAAAATGGATTAATAAAATCCGTTTACTTACCGAACCATTATGCCATTATCTAGGTTAGTTCACTCGTGGTTAAATCCAACTTCGTGCGTATTCAACATCATCAACCGAACGCACCCAATGTGAGTGAATCTTACAACTCCCCTTTTTAATTACACGTTTTGGGGTGTGTCATGTGTCACAAAATTAACTCGTTTATTTAAACTTGTGCCATACCATATTGTGATCTAAACTTAGATTGTATATATTGCTTGTAGATATGTATTTCATTTTGTCAATTTATATGCAATTCATTCATTAGGCCCATCAGTTCCTCGTGAGAGACGAGTTGAGTAACGCGCGCCTCAAAACAAATCCATTATTGTTCGTGTGTGTATTATTTAGTTTATGTTGTTTGTAGTTATATATTTTATATTGTCAAGTTTATGCAAATCATTCATTAGGCCCATCAGTTCCTCGTGAGAGACGAGTTGAGCAACGCGTGCCTCAAAACGATCCATTATTTTTCATGTGTGCATTATTTAATATTAAATGATTGGTGTATAAGTTTACATCTATTTTACTCATGTGTGGTTGTGCACTTAATTTTATTATCAATTAAATAAACTTGCTCAAATGTTTTCCATAGGATTCACTCGCCAACTTTTTGTTGATCCAAAAACCATTTTTACACATGATACAGGTGAACAGGATGAAGCAAGGAAAACATAGGAAATGCCTTAGAAGAAAACAATGAAGCCTAGATTGATGTTTAGGACATAATGTAATATTTATTGTAATTTTTCCATTAAAGTGTATTAATGAATATGAAACGTTAAAATAAATGTCATGAGCTTTGATGATAACCCAATCATGCCTCGATCATCTTTCACGCTGCGGGTCGGGGTGTGACAACACACACACACACACACACATCACACACACACACACACACACACACACAATATATATATATATATATATATATATGATGTGGATCAAGGGAAAAATACTACGAATTGTGAGAACTTAGCATTCCCATACGAGTTTTGCCCCCATTTTTATACCCTAGATTAAAATGTTACAAATACGGCCGTAAAAAAATTACAAGTGTTAATTTCGACCCCTTACAGCTGCTGTAAAAAGCTGATGATATCAACTTTTTTACGGATTTACGGCTGCTGTAAATAAAAAAAATTAGATTTTTTTAAAGTTCAATTATTTTAGGATTTTTAGTAAAAAGAAATTAAAAACCTTTCGTAAGGTTGATTTCTTAAAATTATCACAAAATTGTATGAATTTTCATTTTACGGACCCCATATATTTTAAAAAACCGAGGTCCTTAAAATTTGAGGGCTTTTAGTTTTACTTTAGTTTTACTGTGTACTGCTATTGGGCCTGCCCTATATATCAAGTAACTTTTTTTTAAACCAAATAAATAACATTATAACAACAGATGATTAACTAATTTTTTTAATTTCAATCCTATAAATTAGTAACTTAAATATGCATATAGGGGTTGTATCTAATGTTTAGGGAGTTTTTAAAAATGTTTTGATTTTTTTTTCTTTTAGTCTTAAAGTATTTAATATAATACTTTTAACCCAAATTATTTGAATTATTACTTTTAACCCAAAACTTTTTATCTTTTATAGTCTAACCTTACAACTTTTTTACTTTTAACTTTTGTCCCCTATACTTTTCATCTTTCGCAAAATTTCGTTTTACGCTTCGTTATAATTTTTTTCCAGTTAACACGACGCAAAGTGCGTATGTGGTTCAACGGTTTTACGTTTCGTTCTAAGTTTTTCGAGATAACACGACGCAACGTGTGTGTGTGGTTCAATGTTTTTACATCGGTTATTTTTCCCCTTTGACAAGTTCGTCATAACGTGCGGGTCCTAGATCGACTTAGTTATTATTTTATATGTTTTACGTTTCAGTTCAATTGATCTGTATTAACACGTCGCAAATTCAGTGTTGGCGGTCGCTAGCGGTGGTGTGACATTGATACCGTTTGGTATGGTTTTACACCCCACCGCAACACGGGGTGCTTAATACTAGTTACAAGAAAGAAACAATATGCATTATTAACGTAGTGTTTCTAAAAGTCCGACTATCCATTGAGCTCATCCTCCAACCGATGCACCAATCCAGTTTAAAACCGGATAATATTCTCTAAGGCTGGTGGAAGTGGTTTAAAGCCCCTAGGGGTTTTATAGTACCACGTCAGAGTCACGTATGCACCACATAAGCGTGGATTTTATCGTTAACTTGTACGGTGTGGTTTAAAGTCCCATATTAAACAAAATACAAAAATAAAGAGCAAAAGAATTGATTGGTTGAAAACAATAGGCCCCAACTGCATATCTCATTAGCGCTCGTAACTGGGATGAAACACTCTCCATAGCGCCAGGGGCGGACCTAGGTGAAGCCCAGGGTGGGCGTGCGCACCCCTTGAACAAAAATTACTAAATTAGTGTATTTTTAGGTAAAAAAACCGACCGCACCCCCTGAAAATATGCTTGAACCACTCATCCGCACCCCCAACAAATAATTCTTGGGTCCGTCACTGCATAACGCCCCCCCATTGCGATTTGCGCCTGAGAAATAGGATAAGGTCGCCAAAAGACGCTAACGACGCTGAGGTGGCCAGGGGCGGTATGCCACACCCCCTGGCCTCAGGGCCGGTCCAAGCATTTTGGAGGCCCAAAGCGAATAAAAAATCGAGGCCCTAGAGACACAAATGAACTACTCAAAACGGGTCCAAGGCAATATGTCACGAGTAAGCCAGTCAAAACACGTCAAATATGTCATAAATAATCATAATTCTACAATATAAAAGCAACGTTTTAGTAATAACTAAACTTAACCAAATCATACTCTAAGAGATAACAATAGTGCTCTATTTTACCATTATCATAAATTGAAGTGGTAACTCAAGAGACCTAGCCTAACCATAGAGAGCTAAAACTAAATAATGTTACCTCGATGCTTCACTGGTTTCTTGCAAGATTTGCCATAAACTTGCAACTTGACGTTTGAGAATCTAAATGTTCTATCAATACAAGAAGGTACAATGTTTCCTCTAAGTGCAAATCTCGGCAATTTGGTTCTAATTTTGTGTGCAAATCTCCAAGAGAACTAACTCGTAAAACAACAACAAATTATCCAAAACTCAAGCTATAATATAACCTTCACAAACAAACTTACATACACCTAAATTCTGAAGCTAAGAGAACCTTATTTTATTGCCGGATTAGAATGAATTAACAGTCATTCAATCATCAATTAACGTAGGACAAGAATCGTTTTTATTTATTTATTTTGATACACGGAATGAACGTAGGATTGTTGTTTTAATTTTGATTGGGTTTGGTAAGTACTTAAACTAAGTAGCCTTTTAGTGGGTTGTTAAAGAACTATAGAGGGCACCCAAGGCCCAATGTCTTAAAAATGGGAAATATGAAATATCAAACAGAAAAAAAAAAAAAAAAAAACTGGCAGTGGGGATCGAACCAGGTTTTGACAGACATGGAGAAAAGCCTTTACCGGTAAACTAAGAGAATAAGAACTTATTTATTAATGAAACTTCACTTAATATACGCATTTAATATCTAATATAAAAAACTTTTTTTTAAAGGCCCTAGACCCAAACCTTACCTAGTCTTTCTATTGGGCCGGCCCTGTCTGGCCTAATGAAATCAACATCTACAATCAGACGATTGGTATGTTTAGTCCTCGCTGTAACTTAATCTTGCACTGTAAATTATTGAAGAGGCATGTGGTGTTGTGGTGGTGTATATAATATTTTATACATGTTCCATATTGTCAGACAGTTAACATGACATGAAGTATGTTTGTTCACAGCTGTACAAGTACTCAAAACTAACACAAAATTTGGAATGGGTTTGGGCAAGCCGCAAGGTGACAGGTTTAATAAATTTTACTAAATAAATTAAAAGTAATGTAAATCATTCAGTGCTTAATTAATAAAGGATCCTATACAACATTTTTGTATCAAAGTAATCAACTTGTCGCTTCTTCAAAAAAGCATTATAAAATGAGAATGACTTGTTGGATCACAACAATCAGAGGTGCTCCCACAATACATCTATCCAACTAGTTATTATTAAAATGTATTGTATAATGTAAGAAAGTTAAGATAAATGCACTAACATAAATTTAAAAGAAAAATATTAGAATTATGTATCGGGTATAGTCGGTTTCGGTTCCGGTTCTTGTCCGGATTCGGGTATTAATCAGGCATGATCGGTTCCGGTTCCGGTTCCAGGTATTGAGATCAAAATGCATACCCTATCTATACCCTACGGGTGGGTCGGTTCCGGTTTCGGGTATAGAATACCCGGGTATTAAAAAAAACCGGTTCCAGGTTTTTTTATCGGGTCCAGTTCCGGGTACGGTTTTTTTGTTCACCTCTAGAATAAAGCTCTTTTAACGTTTACGCATTGGTTTAGTGCCTCTTTTAAAATAACAAAAACAAAAAAAAAATAATTGGTTGCCTCACGGTGGTCCTCACTCTCTCCTCTAACACCGGTTAAAAAACCAACGATGCCTTACATAACGCTCCATCATGGTGGTAATGTGGTGGTGTTTAGGGCGTGAAGGCATGATATGGAGGTGGGCGTAAGCCCACACCGTTTGCCCTAAATAGATAGAAAAAAAGGTTAATGTATTTGTAAAAGAAATAGAGAAATTAAATTTTAATAATTTAAATATAACTTACTGTCGTATACCACTAAGGTTGATCTCACTTTAAGAGAAACGTTATTTAATATGGCCTTAACCTTAATTTATGTTATTTTAAAACAGCTTACAACTTTCTTACTAGGATAAATTGAGGCGGATAAGAATAAGATTACTTTTTCATTAGAGTACAATCACCTTTGCCAATAAAAATGAATGTTCTGACGGACATCAGTCACATTTTATAAGTCAACTATTTTAATAAATTACAATTTTAAATAGAAATTTTAACCTAAGAAAACAATGAAAAGAAAGGCTAAATGACTTTTAATAAAAATGATAATAAATCACCATTTTAAATAAAAATTTTACCATTGAAAAAAACCAGCTTGACCTTAACTTAAAGGGTAAGATCTATATTTATAACTAAACTTATTGTTAAAAGTTTCTTAAATTTGTCATCAATCTTTAAAACTGTCTTATTTGTTAACGAATATAACAATTATTAGTTATCATATTATAACTAAACTTATTGTTAAAAATTTCTTAAATTTGTCATCAATCTTTAAAATTGTCTTATTTGTTAACGAATATAACAATTATTGGTTATCATATTTATATACATGATTTAGCTTTTTCAGATTTCGTCTTTATTTTTAATATTTTCATGAGCCCTTGTGGTTGTTCTATGGTTGAGCCATGCTATCCACAGTGGTGATCTGATTTCTTGAATTCATGACCTTTAATTTCTAAACTGATTTTTACTAAACTTATGGTATTAGAGTTCAGGGTCTTTCATGTAGAATATTTAAACATATTTAGTTAAGACATGTGATGTAATGTGTAGACGAGTTAGGACATATGTGTACAAGTTAGATT
Organism: Scalesia atractyloides; assembly: GCA_947069175.1. Taxonomy (NCBI): domain Eukaryota; kingdom Viridiplantae; phylum Streptophyta; class Magnoliopsida; order Asterales; family Asteraceae; genus Scalesia; species Scalesia atractyloides. Next base: position 29,748,662 of record CAMTDV010000004.1, read on the forward strand.
ACCGCTATCCATAATCTTTAATTTCGTACCTGCGGGGACCACACGCCATGTCAGACACACCACGTGATAGATGAGACAAAAAGGACATCCTAATAGCGACATCTGGCACCTAATGTTATGTGGATCACTGCCTCCTCAATCTCCACTAGTGGTTATTGTTAGATAGACCAAAAGGATAGCTGATGGCACACCTGGCTAATCATGTTCTTCAGATTCCTGCTCCTCCCAGACACCACTAACAGTTATCACAGAGGAGACTACAAGGATACCCTAATAGCGACGTCTAGCCAATGAAGTCCCGCAAATACACACCCTCATCTGCTGCCACTAACGGCCAGCGCAGAGGAGGAAAAGATACTCTGAAAACGATGTCTCCTCCCATACCTTTTCACTATCCCGACAATAAATGCCACACATCTTATTCGAGTGAAATTATGTCGCACTCCACACTCTCTACTCTCACTATCATTTTAGACTTACCTAAAAGATACTTATTTTGACGTCGGAGAGTTGTTGCGAGAAGAAAACCCCATGTTCTCCTTCTCGTGACAAGACTAACGGTGTTTTAAGTTTTACATTGTCAAAAAATCACGATGATCACGATGCTCCTCAACCTGTCAAGCCAAGTCTAAACCACCAGTTTAATTTAATGGTTTTTTCAATTACCAAATGTAAGACCCGTACCAATAAAACATTTAAAAATTCATAATTTATAAAAGATGTAATATCACGAAATGGAAATATTTAAAACCTTGATTACAATACATTAGGGTCTTAAAACAAAAGACAGAATTCATCATAAGTTAATTAAGTTTAACAAAACAGAAGCATGAGTCTTGGTGTGTGCCCGGTTCTTCGCATGACTTCATCTTCATCCGATACATTCATCTGAAATACCTATTATGCCATATAAACTTCAATCAATTAGTAATTAGAATGATTGAACGAAAATTGAAACCACGTAACAAAAATAATTATTATTTTTAAATAGTCCGCGTCGTGCCACGCGACGATGCACTTTTTCTCCGTCGTGTGCCATGAGGAGAACCAGTTTCCAGTAGGTTTGCCAGATCTGGTGATTTTCCCAGCCATGACCATTTTTCACGTTTTTTAGCATAAGTCGACCAAAACAACTCTAATTTGCCCCAAACTTGTTTCTAAACCCTCGTTATTCATTTACCCACATGTTTAACCCATAATCCTTAACCTTGATTCACAATTTGTATGTTCCGCGCACTCGTTACCCAGTTCGCACACATGTTTTTTCAACCCGTTACGATGTTTAAGTTCTAAAACTTAAATCATCCAAAATCTTTCGTAGAATTATTTTCCCACGACTATGCCCATTACCCGGGCTTATTAGTCTCGTGGTTCTACACTCCCAATACTTGGTTTGCGTGAACACTTATTTGACCCGTTGATGTTCAAGTGCTTAGACTTGAATCATTCACATTTCCTTCATATAATTTATTCGTTTTCCAATTACAACCCATTACCCGGGTTCATTACTTTGTGTTCCGCGCTTCCGTTACTCGGGTTGCGCTTTAATTTTACTTTACCCAATTTGTGGGCTTTTACAAATATCATAATTTACGCTCCCGTTACCTGGTTTATGGTTTACTTTATTTTGACCCGTTTAGTTTGTTCTTGTGAATACTATCACTTATGAGCAAATTAAACCAAACTCACCTATATCTCGTTCACAATCATTCTATAGGATCAATCATAATAACTAGTAAAATAACGAAGCATATAGCCACGTACCTCAAAGTTTCCCTTTTAAGCGCGTGTCTGTACCGGCTTGAGCTCCTGAAATCTCAATTGAGTTGCCTATGTAGTACAACCCATTTATCATTAGGACTCCGCATCTCATTTCATGACATATAAACTTGCCACTAATCAATCACAAGGTTTTTATCCTGGTTTTTTCATAGTTTACAAACATGTAGCTTGCACATAAGTATTTTCTCAAACAAGTTGTGGGTATTGATCTCATACTACTTCTAACAAGGCTATTAAACAACATAAAACCATGTATTCACAATTTTATCAATTCAATATGGTGAATATGCTCAACTTAGCACTTAGAATTTAATTCAACACTCTCAAATACATGATTTACCCATCAAAATTTCACATATTCATATTGCTACTATAACCCCCTTAAGCATGAATGGCTATTAGTTCAAACACTTAATCATAGCATTTGTTTTTACTATTTTTCATCAAGGGTTTACCTCTAATCATGTAAGCACTAAGAATATTATTATAAATTCCACAATCCATTCTTCAATAGCACATCATAAGGTTCATCAAGAATTCTCTACTTCACCAAACACTAGATTTTTGACATACCTTATGATGAGATGATTTAGTAGACTCTAAATCATCAAACTTGCACCAAAATCACTTCGAATTTTAGTTGGATTAGATGGATTTGTGGTCAACTGATCAAGAGCTAGGGCTCCATCCCTTTTCCTCTGTCCTTGTCGACGCACACACACGTATGTGTATGTTATTGTTTTATTTTCTTTTTAATAAAACTAGTTTTCTCATGGTCTCATTTTAGTCTCTCATGTTTGGTTTTGTTAAAAGGTACCACCATCCATTGTTTCTTTAACTATTAACATATAACTAGCTAGGTTAGTTGTTCGTAGCCATTATAGTTTAGAATCTAAATTAAATATACACATATATACAACATTTGTTATATTTAAATTTTAATATTTTTGGGGTGTTACAAGTCCACCCCCTTAAAAGGGGTTTCATCCCCGAAACATGATTACATACAGAAAAGAGAAGGGTAAAGTCGCATCATCTTTCTTCGGACTCCCAAGTGGTGTTCGATCTCTTTTGGTGCTCCCATTTCACTTTGACTTGGTTAATTTCTTTGTTTCTTAATCCTTTGAACTTTCGATCAAGGATTTCAATAGGCCTCGCTACATAGTTGAGTTTATCATCGAATTCTATATCAACGAGGGGCACGTAAGCCACCTCGTCTGCTAAATACTTCCGGAGGTGTGATACATGGAAAGTATTGTGTGTTCCACTCAATTATTCCGGTAGTTTAAGTCGGTAGTCCACTTTGCCCACCCTACCAATAATCTTGAATGGCCCAATAAATCGCGGGCTCAATTTCCCTCTTTTTCTAAACCGGATGATTCCCTTCCTAGGAGATACCTTTAACATCACTTTATCCCCTATTTGAAATTTAATAGGTCTTCGTCTTTTATCCGCGTAAGACTTTTGTTGATCTTGGGCCGCTTTTACGTGCGCCCGGACCGCATCAATCTTTTCAATGGTGGCTCTAATAACATCTTTGTGGGCGAGTTCCCGAGGACCCACTTCACCCCAACATACCGGGGTTCGACATTTTCGACTGTAAAGCATCTCGTACGGGGCCCTACCAATGCTTGAATGGTGACTGTTGTTGTATGAAAAATCGACTAACGGTAAGATAAGCTTGTCCTAAACCCGGACAGAAACCCTTCGGGTTTCTAGAGGGTAAATACCCATTGGGTATCGAGTATACCCAACCCAAAACCCGTCGGTTAACTACTAATCAGTTACATTTAGTATTTTCACTATAAAAATATATGATGATACCTACACTATATATAGAATAAAATACCTATATGTATAAAAATGAATGTATCATATATATACATATTTAAAAATATAAAAGAAATTATATTGGGTATACAATCAGGTAAATGAGTACACTTTATCGGGTAATCAAGTCAAGTAAACGAGTATATCGCCAAATCCGAAACCCATCTCAAACCCGCGAAAGAAATAAAACCTACTCCCAAACCTAACCCAAATGTGTCGGGTTTTCGGGGTTTGCTCACAGGGTTTGGGTTTGATCGTTATCCCTACAGTTAATAGAAACAAGTGTTTTCTTAATTTCGTTAGATATTTATTAGAGTAAAATGCCAAAATGGTCCTTGAGTTTAAGTTACTTCAGTCCAAAAATGAAGCATTTTGTATCTGGATCTCTGAGGTTTCATTTTTATTGTCATTCCATCCACATCACTAAATCAGTTAAAATGTATCGTTAAGTCAGGGACGATTTTGGTAATTTCCTAAACCTCAGGGACGATTTTTGCAATTCACCCATTATTCTTTTATTTTTTTAATTTTCTTTTTTATCTTTATATAAAAAACAAAAAAAAATATAAAAGTTTAATATATATATATATATACACACACATTTGTATACACATACTTATTTTTTTAATTTTCTTTTTTGCCTTTAAAATAATAAATTAACCATAATACATATTCATAGATACACACAATGGCGAAGCTATATTGCAACTAGGGTAGTCCGTCTCCCACCATATTTTTTGCTCGTAGGGATAACTTTACAAAAATTTCTAAAATTTGTTTTGTAGTGTAAAATATTGGAGTTTTAAGACTGTGGCCCCAAACAGGTTGAATTTTGACAGTCCGATCCCATCTGAGTTTTCGTTCAAGCTCTGCCATTGTATACACACGCAATACACACTCTTTCTCTTATATCATTCTCTTTTCTCCACCTCCACCTTCATCACAACTGTCGCCACCACAACTGTCGTCACCACAACCACCCCTTCTATCTCGGCACTAGTACTTCATGTCCCCTCGTCGACCCGTCGTACCAAACATCAATACCACCAGTCTCTCCTATCGTACCAAAAAAATAAGTGTATATATGTGTGTCTATGTATATTTTATTTATCATTATTATTTTTTCTTTAAAGATAAAAATTAAATTTATAAATAAAAAACAAAAGAATACATGGAAAAATGCCAAAATCATCCTTAAGGTTTGAGAAGTGACAAATCGTTCATGGAAGTTAACGGTACATATTAATTGAGTTTGCTATTTGGATGAAAATGATAAACAACAACAACAACAACAACAATAATAATAATAATAATAATAATAAACCCTACAAAACCTAAATATTTTTTATTTTTTAAGTGAAGTAATAAAAATAACCTTAACTCAAATACTGTTTTTTCATTTTAGTCTATTTATTGTAACCTTATCTCTGTCCCACAACTTTATCTTAAATATTATCCAAATCAAATATTTTGTCACAGTTACCTTTTATTTAAGCTTTTCTTTTAATGACTTCAAATTTGGGATTGTATGTTATTTGGACCGTCGGTCTTTGATAAGGCTAGAATATGGAAATCCAACTAAACCATCATCTTCACTCATTCTCTTTGAGCCATCCAAAACAAGCACCCTCCTCCACCCGTCCCCACCACCGCACAACCACCGTCAAAGTCCATGCAATCTCCGGCAACCCACAAAAACTGATACAGTCCGGCACCGTGGTTGCCATTTTTCCAAAAGAAGCTGCAGCAGCCATTAGTGATGGAGGATACAAACTCCTGGATATCAGGCCAGAATGGGAGAGAGAGAAGTCACGTGTTTCAGGGTCAATGCACGTGCCATTGTTTGTCCAGGACATGGATAATGGACCCCTTACCCTATTGAAAAAATGGGTTCACTTTGGTTATATCGGTGCATGGACTGGTCAGAGTTTTACTATGATCAATCCTGATTTTCTTGATCAAGTGGAGAAGATGGTTCCTGATAAGTCCACTAAACTTCTTGTTGCTTGTGGTGAAGGTTTAAGGTAACATTAAGAACTAATCTAAGTAGCTTTATTTATGGTTGTTTATATTCATGTTTTTTTTACCAATAAATAAATAATTTTTTTTTGTTATTTGTTCATTAAAATACCAAAGTAACAAATTACAAACAAGTGGCAGGTAAACGGGCTACAAGCTGCGCCACAACCCCCTTTTGAATTGCAAAACCAATCATACTAAAGACGAAACGGCCCTTAAAGGTTGAAAGATTACTATTCACAACCTGTTGGACACTGTTTAGAAATTCCACAGCCTCTGGGGCTAGGGACCCAAATGTATCAAAAGTGAATGGGATAAACACGTGTTGATTATCTAAACAAGCCTTCTCGTGTTTAGCGACCTTTCTTGATTCCGCCTTTAACGCAGCCTGGCCAGCAACAAACCCATTATCCCTGAGTCCAACAAGAGGGGACACTCCTGTAAGGTCCACACAAGCGTGTTTTCCCCTAGCCCACCTAAACACAAGAATATCAGCTGGCCGAAGAGTAGACCTCCCATCGAGCGGATCCGTCAGAAAGTTCACCGGAGCCTCCTTTTTCGCTGAAATCCCTGCCCGCTTTAGAACATCATAGAGAATATCCCTTACCAAATCATGTCATGTATGAAACGGAAAAAAGGCACTTAACCCTGAGGAATTAGGGGCATGCTGGGCTAAGCTTTTCAAACCCCTTTATTTTTATTTATTTTTTTTGAAAAACAAACAAGGAAAAAAAAGTTTTACAAACAAATTTAAGGACTTTTCAAAATGACTTTTTGTATAACCCAAATAATTTTGATTTTTGAAAAGTCAAGAAGGAAAAAACTTTTTGGAGCCCTTTTGACTTTTTTCCCCAAAAAAAATTTCACAAATACCATGCCTTTGCCCCCAATACACGAATAAGCTAAGCCAAACACTTTTAAAAAAAAACAATTTTTTGAAATTATTGGGTTTTCCCACCCCATAAGCTAATCCAAAAACTTTTTTAAAAACCTTTTTTTAAAAGTAAAATAAACTAATTTTTTTAAAAAATTTTAAAAAACTATTTTTTTGAAATGACGATTAACGTAACAACAATACATGAACAAAATCATATATATATAAAAGTAAAAAAAATATATAGAAAACTTTTAAAAAAAATATATAGAAAACTATAAAAAGTTTAAATGACCTCGGAAAAGACTGGGCACTGGGAGTCCTTTTCGCCTATGGCTAGGCGGGGGGTCT